>JBBDHG010000117.1:0-1200000 GCA_037951165.1 Lophius americanus
AAAGATGCTGAGCAAAGTGATGAATTAGAGGTATATGTGAAGATTATAGAGTCAAGTGGGTAAGGAAGGATGAAGCTGTTATGCATAATAGGAGGGGGGGGGCAAGGCTGGGTTAAAAAAAGAAAAAGCATGACGGGGATTTTGGAGAGGTGAAGAAATAGCAGTTCACAGGAACAGACTTGAACAAAATGATATAACTGCATAGCTGATATTTGGCAGGACGATGTTATGGAGCATTCTTGAAGCTTTGCACATATTGATACACACACACTCACAATAACAGATTTGTAAACAAACTTTTGCGAACACTTAGTCAACACAGACTGCAAATAATATCCCACATATCTGCATGCAAACTCTTGTAAATAAGTACAACCAACTAACATTCTGCAAATGTTTCCCCAGATAAATCTCCTGCTGCTTTGCATTTATGTTGCATAATGTAAATGGTGTTTGTTTGTCTGTGTGTGTGTGTTGGTTACACACTGATTGTTTTGATGCGTCTCCAGTCATCCTGAGTGAGTTCTGTGTCGACTCCAGGATTAACACTGTATTTGTTTTTTTTATTTTCAAAGGCTTTCATGTCCAAGTTTAAATTGGAGTTAAGAAACTCAGAGTCGACTGAACCAACTCTGCTCAGCTGTTCCGGAACCGAAAATTCCGAGTTTCTCATCTCTGGGTTGAGCTCACATTTTTTAAAATCTGTTTCCTGAAATTAAGCAAGCAAGCAAGCAATTTATTTTCCCTTTTTTTAGGGGTCGCCACAGCAGATTGTCTCGCTCCGCATATTGATTTGGTATAGGATTTTACGTTGGATGCCTTTCCTGACTCAACCCTCTCATTTATGGGGGCTTGGGGACCGGCACTGTATGTTGGGTATATAGGCTGTTAGCACTAACGACCTTGCCTAAGGGTCCACACTGGATTTCTACCGGAAACAATTAAAAAAACATTTGTTTTTTAATTGATCAGGTGAAAACACCTGAAACTGAATCAGTAAATTTTTTGGACACTTATGGGCAACAAAGACAAGCTATGAACACAATATTGGCCAAGACTGAACTCACAACACAAACTACATTGTTTAAAATAGATTATCTAGCCCTTATGTGACCGAATCCGTCCTTCAAAACACCTGTTGATACGTTTCATCTGTATTACCAACTATAACAAGCATCGTTTTTGTGAGACGACTTTTCATAATCAAAGACGGACGTGCTAGTTGTGCATGTATGCATGACATTTTCCTTTTCGAAGATGACCATCCCTTGGTCCCCTGTCCGTAGGGTGATGCTGAACAGCCGAGGATCTGCATTGGTGCCGTCATCTCTCCTCTCTGATAATTTTTTTTCGGCCACTACCTGCATTGTATAGACAGGAGGCCATGTTTATTCCAACCTGTTGGTTCACATACATGTCATATATCTGATTTATGACCACGTATATGAAAGATACAAAACAATATGGTACTCGTATAAATATAGGTATTTATACGATATGATACAATTCAATGTGTTACAATACAATTTACTAGGCCCAAAACTTAAATGGAACTATGGGGCTAACAATACTCCAGCAATGACCCAAATCAACCACAGAACTTCATCTGCAGAAAAGATGAAAAGATTTATTAACTAATAAAAAAATAAAAACTCCATTAAACAACTGGGCCTATGCTTTATATCCCTGAAAAGTCCCCAATCCCTTGCCTTGTACAAGCGATTTCCCTGATTGAGCTCCTCAGATTAAATGGGGTTGTAACGGAGAAATAAGTTTTTTTTCTAGAAAAGCGCCCCCTAGTGAGTAAAATATAAACTATTTAAAGTAAGATACGATATATATGAGGTATATCTCCTGGAGGTGATTCACAAGCAGCACATTTGAACTAAATTTGACCAATGGTTGAAAATTACGTCAACCATTATGTCGTAGTAAACTTTAGAAATGAAGTTCCCCCTAGTGTCAGACATATACAACCAACCTTTCCCCAAATCAATCCAGTTCTTCCCCACACTAAGGTCTATGGGTGTGTAAAATTGGAAAATGATCAATGAAATGGTTTTGAGAAGATATGTGGCTGCAGTGGCAGTGAGGACGATTCCATAATATACCTTACTTTTTATGTATATTATGTATATTATATATATTATGATTACTAAAGTAAACTTAACTAACTAAAGCAGTTAAACACCCAGGCTGAGCATCACAACCAGGAGCCTCCATCTACTGATGGGGGATCAGGAGCTCTTAAGCACTTTTCAGCAGGTTAAACCCCAACTTTATGTCCGTTTACACTGAAATTCATTTTGTGTACTTGGCCTCTTCCATTTGAGAGATTTAACTACAAACTAAATGATCAGTCAAACATTAGATACATTTCATAAATAGTCAACCCACATCAGACAATCATGGTTGGTTGTTTTTGATTGGACTAAGATGTGAAAGGGACTAAAATACATTCTTTAAAAACTGATATTTGATTTCATACAGTGATGAAAAAGTCAGTTTTGTGCCAATTTGAGGCAAAAAAAAAGAAAGTCAGATTTGATTGAATATAGTTTATTATTCCCTTTTGAAGTTATTAATCCAAAACTGAAAATAACAATTAGCATTCCCACTCATTGAGACCAACGATCACCTCATGAAAGACTCACGTCTTATCTCTGATTTGATCTCCATCCCCTTGGGCTCAGCGGGTGTTTTAGTTTTTTGTTGAACTGTTGAACTGTTGAATGACAGCATAAATAAGTCATTCTTAAAGTGTAGTGACAGTAGGGAAAAAACAGTAGCAAATACTTTATGTTGGAATTGCTGTTGGTGTGTGCAGGTGTGTGTCCGTCTGTGGCAGTGTGTGTTATTTGGATAGATGAAATTTGAGTAAAGATAAAACAGCATTTTATACATCAATCATAGTAACAATTTCAATCCTCTCCATTCTTACAATTGTTATAATTGTTTTGTCTGTTTGTTTGTTTAATTGTGAGCAGGATTACGGAAAGATCAAAGGACGTATTTGCATGAAATTTTACCCAGTTGTAGGTTTTGGCATAACCTAGAGGTGATTATATTTGGGTGACAAAAAGCCCTTTAGCAGTATCTAAAATAGAATTAAATGAAATTAAATGCAGTTTGGAGTAAGGACATCACAATCTGGCTACTGCTGGCTTTGTCCTATGATTCCTTTGATGTTTTGTTTTCGGGGGTGGGAGGCACCAGGTAGCAGGCCAATATCTCGTTCTTGTTCTTTCTGTTTTTTAAAATACTTGCATCCACCTTCAGGATGACTCAAAACTCACTCGTAGCTGAGGCGTTTAGTACAGTGTGTGATAACAGAAGTGGATGGACTACAGTGGAAAACAGGGGCAAACACACTCCAACCTAAGAAAACACATACAATTAGATAAAGCACAAGCAAACAAAGAACACATCTTCATCAAGTTGACGCTGCGATAGCTTCAACACTACAACTGAAGAAGAACGATCTGTAAAAGCCACAATTTATTCATTTAATCGGGCATTAAAAAAAGTCCGGGGTGCGTCACTTTTAAGTGACCTTCGTCAACGCTTCTGTTGTCTTTTGGCTTTTACAAATCGTTTTATTTAAATTTAATGTGTGTGTTTTGCAGCGTGATTGTGTTTTCACCCTCATGAAGATGTTTTCTTATATTGCAGTTCCCCTGTGTTGTCACCTTGATGAAGATGTTTTCTTATGTTGCAGTGCCCCTGTGTTGTCACCTTGATGAAGATGTTTTCTTATGTTGCAGTGCCCCTGTGTTGTCACCTTGATGAAGATGTTTTCTTATGTTGCAGTACCCCTGTGTTGTCACCTTGATGAAGATGTTTTCTTATGTTGCAGTACCCCTGTGTTGTCACCTTGATGAAGATGTTTTCTTAAGTTGCAGTACCCCTGTGTTGTCACCTTGATGAAGATGTTTTCTTATGTTGCAGTACCCCTGTGTTGTCACCTTGATGAAGATGTTTTCTTAAGTTGCAGTACCCCTGTGTTGTCACCTTGATGAAGATGTTTTCTTAAGTTGCAGTGTTTTTGCCTCTGTCAGGCACCATAATGGACAGTTGTCGAGGCAGCAACATCAACAGAAGTAATATTCTTCTACATGCATTGAGCGAGAGCGCTAAAGTAAGTCATGCAGTAAACTATAGCTGCAGCCTTGAATCTGCTCTTTGTGTACTAGCAAGACTGATGCCTTGACCTGGCGCACCAACAGAGGGAAAATGTAACCTTGACGAGCCGATACAGAACAGGCTATGTACAATTGTTTGCAGAAAAACAAATATGTGGACAAACACGTTGATGCATAGCAGATGTAAAAAAAAGAAGCCTTCAGCCAAAACGTTCCATCTGAGAGAAAACAAACCTCGTAATATGCTATGGTTGGAGTTGGTGATATTAAAAATATTTGTCTTCTTTTGCAACTCTCCGTTTGAGATTCTGGGATCTAAAGGTGTCGCAGATGTCGGTGTGCAAACCTGCGTCTGCATTGATGGGGTAAGACATCCCTTTCAGACAAAGTCAACATTTCCTGAATGATGTGTTGGTGGGCTGATGGTGGTCTGAACACAGACGGACAGGCCTATTAACATTCACGGGCTCCTCCGTGTCTCTGCTGACCCTCAGGCTGAACATCTACTTTAATCTCTCTCGCCTGATGTGGCGGTGCAACCCTGATATATTCATGATAGACACGACGCTCATATTTATACGCCCCAAAAATCAGGAGCATTATGGAATCGTCATCGCCGCCACGTCCGTGGCAGATCCTTCCTGTTAACACAATAACTCAAAAACAATATCACGGATTTTCAAATTTTATGTCCACATGGACCTGGGTGCGAGGAACAACTGGATTTATGTTGGTAAAGGTTGGCGGTATATTTTTGACATTAGGGGGGAGCTTAATCTCCAAATATTATCGACCACTCTTATATATATATATATATATATATATATATATATATATATATATATCATATTTTGATCCAGTAGTTCACATTTAACTCACTTAGGGGATCACAATATACAATATACGTATATATATATATCTATATATAGATATATATATATACGTATTCATATACTGTCCGACATAACAAAAGCCAGCAGCCAAAACTCAAAGATACAGAAATTCAAATATTTGATAAAAGAACTGGAATTGCAGCAATGATGACAATAAAAGAAATAAAAAGTAATGAAAATAGAAACAACGATAAAGTGCTGAGCAGTGCAGTCAAGGTTAGAGCAGGTTTATAAATGGTTTCATGCAATAATGACATGGAAGTCAGTTCTTTATGAGGCTAAGCACCACGCATGGAAAAAATCCACAGAAATATATCCTGTTTACACTCATAGAAATAAAACAGGGATTTAATTTGCCTGTAATTCACTGAGTTCAGCGTTTCAAGTCTCCTTGAGCTCGGCACGCCACTGAAGACTAGTCAGGTTACTCACCTTTTCAGGTGGAAATTGGGGTGTTTCCCTGTGTCAGGTCAGTGTTTGTTGCTGGTTTTCCTCCTTTGATCACCGTGACTTGTGTGTGGCAGAGAACCATATGGTGTCCAATTTGTGTTGCGATAGTGGCAGTTCACTTTAGTTGGGTCTTGTATTGTTACTGTTCCTGTTTCAGTGTTAGAAAATCCAGGAACTTTGTGTTTCGAGTTTGTCATTTTTGAGTTTCACCTCACGCTGGAAGCCATTTTGCAGGCAGCGTTCGAGCTTATGGGGCTACTTGTGTAGTTTCTGCTCATTGTGAACCTAATGGCAGCGTCTCGTTGGCCCATAAATGTGTTAAAATCCCAATTTGTTCTCAATTTCACCAAAATTGATATCTTTTTGTGAGCAGCAGTATCATTGGTTGTGTTGCCTAATATACAGGTATAGTTACCATTTGTGCAGTTCTGGGCAATTCTGAAATGTTTTGTGTTGTCAAACTTAGGCGTGTTTGGGAATAGTGACATGGTCAGCAGCAGTGAGGTATTACTTTTTTACTTTTTTGTGATTTTTGCCATTTCTAGTCCTAGCCCAACATACAGCCTTGGCAAGTAGTACCTGTCCACATACTTTATAGCGAGTAATAAATACTATGATGGTAAATTGTGGTGTGCTATGTCAATGATATACTGACTGGTTTTAGAACTTATCTGTAACAAAGAATTTATTCATTATGCACAGACGTCTCTACAAACACATAACCACAGGGTTTGGGGACACCATAACCAAATTCCGCTTTGGGCACCAAGCTAGCTAAAGGTGGCCCTGGCTGTATCACTATAGTGAGACGGACTTCCCCTCAAAAAAGGACTCGCCAATGCTCCTCCTAAGACAGCAACGTCTGCTGAGAGGAGTGAATCCATGAGGTGCTGGACTTTACAGATAATAAACAGCCTCAGCCTTCGCCGGTGACATACATGATTCGATGCATATGTAGATGTTCCACCTAAAAAAAAGTAATATGCACGTCAATTAGGGCTCATCTGAATGATTTCCTTTAAATTTGTCACCAAAGCCCCCAGTCAAAGGAAAAATAAGGGAGTTAAATGTGTGCAGTGACTTCTGAATACGGGTGCAGAGCTCGTCTTGTAGCCTTAGGGCAGGAGAGACTGGGATGTATGGTAACCTACAGATGGGCACCCCCAGCCACAGATGGAGAGACACACACACACACACACACACACACACACACACACACACACACACACACACACACACACACACACACACACACACACACACACACACACACATTCACAAGGCTCTGCAGACAGATCAGAAGAAGCAGTGTGGCTTTGTCTTGTCAGCAGTGAAGACTGATAGAAGGAAGAATCTTTGTTGATTTTAGAGCAGAGGATAAAGCTTTATCTTCCTCATTAAAACCACATTTCTTACAAACAAAACAATATCAGGATTTGTTAGAAAGTTTGCAATGACTCCCTCACTAATTTAGGGTTTTGGTAACATACATAGGGGTGCTTAACCCACATTTAATACACTGTTGGTGCATATTTAGTATTTCCTTGGATAAGACAGGATAAAACAGATCATATGGCTTGACTAAACTCTACATTTGATTTCCATGGTGACAGCTTTGTGACATTCTATTTGTAATTCAAATGAACCCACCCTGTCACCGCAGATGGGATGGCATAAACCACGTCTGTTTTCTTTCTTCATAAGCTCTTGGCAGAAAAGGCTGTAAACACAGTCGACCACACAACAGGGGAGGATGTGCCGAGATGAAAGGAACCAAGAGAGACCACCTCGCCTCATAATTATTCCTTATTAAGATTAATTTGCTTTTTGGAGAGCCGTAATAATTTTTATTGGCCCGGTGGGTACGATTTCAAACGCAATGACTTAAAACAAAACAAGATAGTCGACACAGATGGCCTCCCTGCTTAGCATCGTGTCGTCGCACAGTGCGTGATTTATTACTGTACACTGGAACATCAATCTAAGGAAGAGTTCTGAACCTTATTTTAGCAACCAAACACCAGAGTAATGCTATTAGTAAAAGACAAAACAATGAAATGACAAAATGGCAAACATCGTCTGTATTCAATATATTTTAAGTAGTGTCACATGACAGCATCTGGCCTTATTGGCTGTTGTATTTTACCATGTGACTTTTGTCCTCTTGGATCCTGTTTTAATTTTTTTACAAAGCATTAAGTATATAATATCTAATTCTTGGGTCATAACGATTATTCACTAAAAATAATAGTTACTTTTTTATCACTTTTGATTCAAAAACATTTGAAAAAAATCTTTGACCTGAAGGTCAAATCTGACCAAAGTCTTTCGGCTAATTGTTTTGTTTTTGAGACCAAAAACATACTTGTAAATGAAGCAGGTATTGTCTTATGAAGGTAAGAAAGGAAAATAAAAATGATGACTCGGTGTATCAAAAACAAAACTAAAAACGGAGCAGAAGGGAAATTTGATATTGGACTTACCTGACCGGGTCGCCAAACACTAGACCCACAAATAAATATGGTTTGTGATGGATGAGTGATTTAGAATTGTTGAAAAAACAAGTTATCTCATCAACTTCAAAAGGTGATAATATCACTCTGTTCTTCTCTCTGTTCTAACCAATTAGCCTGAAAAACCGTTAAGACAGATTCAAACAGTGGTAGTCTACTAATTCCGTAGGATACAGCCTATTTTTAATGGCTGCCGACTTCTTCACATTTGATTTATTTGGAAACATGCAGTATGCTACATGTTAACACCAAACCAGTGTCACGCTTGATTGCTCTTTACTCGTTGGTCCGGTAAAATCAGAAGGCATTTTAATCAGCAGATGATAGAACCAGAGACCGACAAACAACTGAATGCTCAAAATCAAGAGGGTCTGGATATTGGACCTCAAAGTCTCAGAGAAATGTCAAGCGACCCCCCCCCCCCCCCCCCCCCTCAGAACCATTTAACAGAGACTTGGGTCAGCTCCAGACCGTTGTTTTTAACTTGTGTTTTTTAGTTTTTAACTTCGTATTATGGTAACTCTTGTACGTACCAGTCCCAACTATGTCAGTAACGCACAATTAGGCGAGGAGAATATTCCGTTTTTCTTCAAGTAGGAGATAATGGATCACAGATCCAATCTCTAGTGTGTCGGAATGAAAGTGCTCTTGAGAAAATAACAGTGCTATGAATATGTTCCGCGGTCATTGGGAGAACATGTGCGTGAGGAGGAGAACATTGCAATGTTCAAGTAGTGTTATATACAGACTTAACTCACGTCTGAATCGCCCACACTGGGTCAGGCCTGACTGAACCCTCAGCTGTCGGACTTCCTCATGATTGTCCGGCTTTGACGTAAGGTGTCATCGAAGTGACACATTGGGAACACTCAGTGCCCACACACAATCTGCTGCCGAAGACCATATATTCACTGGGTCCCTTTGGGTCCCAGCTTTTCTACAAAGACTTCCTGCCCACCCCAGGCAAACTATTTAACTCCCCTCCACAGCTAGAAACACTCATCAATTGTCTCCGAGCCTTCCCTGCTGACGAAGACACAATGGTTAACTTGAACAATACCTCCTCTAGATCCTTCTCATGCTTGGAAAAAACAGAGGCAGTGACTGTGTGTTAATGTGTGAATTCCCTCTTTGTGGTTCCGTGGAGCATTTTAGTAGTAATGACTAACCAACCTGCTCATGATGGTTCAAATATTATGTATTTTAAATGGCCGGAAGGCTATTCTGGAGAGGGAATACCCTCTCAGGTCTGATCCTACATTACTATATTTGTATATATAGTATATAAACTGCAAAGACCGGGCTTCAAACCACTGACCTTCCAATGATTGGATGACTTTCTACCTCCAACACCTAATAACACTAACTGGATAATCCGGGTCAAGATGATGTGTATGTTCTTGAATGTCCTTTTATGTCCTGCTCAACTGTTTGGTTGACCAAATTTTCCCTCTTTTTCTTATTGAAAACTGGTTGCCCCTTGACAAAACCTGTTTATAATATGACCCAGAGACACAATGTCTATGCTAAAGAGGGCGGGCCCATGGATGGAGCCCTATGTGACACCACTTCAAATGTGCCGATGAGGAGGAGGCATTAACCGGGGCTATTTGAGAAAGTCTTATTCCATAAGTGGGGATTTTGGAGCATAAAAGCATGTGAAGACTTCCTGAACACAATTACAACCAAGTAACCAAGTACAACCAAAAAAAAGCCTAATAAGTTTGAAAACAAATGCTTTAGTACACTTATTTACTTAAAATTGACTATGTTCCACGAAATACAAAATTTTATCATGAAATAATAATCATTTTTTTTTCTGTTTAAAAATGTGCTGGACCAAATCAATTTTATTTTTTTGTCATTTTATGATAAATTTAGAGTGCCTAAGAAATAAAATTTGCAACGATATATTTTCTTCACAGTTCTTCTTTCACCCCGGTGAGGATATTAAAAGGTTAATTTACAAACTCATTTCTTGCACCCTCCCATTATGCTCAGTCATTTCCCGCTTAGACTTGTAATACATTCCCATATTAAGTATCCCAGATTGCATTTTAGGTTAACCCTTTAATGACCTCACCAAGAAAAATCTATTCATATCTATCTATATTTTATTTATTTGGGACAGTTATGATATAATGACATTTTAAAGAACTACAGTTAATCTCCTTAGCTTTCCTCTGTCACACTAACATCAATCAGGACATATTTAGATAAAGCACAAACAGAATATTGCAAAATAGAGGAAAACCCCTAAACCACAATGGATCAACTTCTGGGAAAGATAGGACCGAGGAGAAAAGACTCAGACCCAAAGATAATCTTCTGCCAGTGAATTACTCTAAACTTAGGTTGAAAAGTTCAAAAGGGTTTATTTGAAACTGTCTCCCTTGTCAATTTGTGAATTGAAGGTGAATACATTCTGTGCTGTTAACAGTCTTCATTAACTCTGAAGTGAGATGTTCGACTCTTGAGCTGCTAAATTCTCAACAAACTAAACTAAACTAATAATAACATAAAACTATATATTTCACTCTTTAGTCCACTCTCTCTCTCTCTCCTTCACTCCTCTCACTACTTTGGAAATTGAGTGAATGAATTATGCTAGAGATTCCACACTGAAATTCTGCTTACCTCAGCAATATCTTTAACACGCTATCATCTAACACTTAAATGACCTGTACTTACATTCAGTGTAGTTTGAAGACAATACTCCTAAATCTACTTTCAACACGTTTAGCTGGGGTGGATCTTGTTTTCTGCATTGTGATATTTCGGTTATTATCCGTTATAAACGATTGAGCCCTTATCAGACTTTTTTTGGTTGTATCAAATTACATAATTCTGTTTAGTAAGCTCTTACATGCTTTAATATGCTGAAGAAAATCCTTCTTATCAAATAAGACTTCCCCAATAGCCATGGTTTAATACCTCCTCGGTGCCCCCTTCTGACATGTAGTGTACCCCAGGGGTCAATCCTAGGCCCCTTACTCTTAAACATACATGCCTCCACCGTCAAGGGACTCACATTTTTTTCCATGAGAATTAGTAACTCAAACCAAAAAATGTGTTCAACCAAACAGTTAATCAGTGCGTTCTAGGTTAACGCTAGTAAGATTTACCTGTCATGCTAATAGGTTTCTAATATTTTTCCTTTTGTGCTCTTTGTTGCCTTGTGTTGTTTTCCACTTAATGGACCGCATTTGAATGTTTGTGAAGGATTTTCAAAAAAATGAAAAGAGATCCTACACTTTTCTGCATTGTTTAAATAAAACATAGCAATCTTTAATCTCCAAATTGTGTGTATCATATGGTATTGTGGTCTGTATTAAACAGATAACTCAGTGTAACATTACCACACACACCCACACACACACACACGCACACACATGAACAATGAGGCAGATGTTATCAGGAGCTGATATCATTGAGGAGCATCTTGTTGCATCTTAACTATAGGGAGGGAGGGACACTGAGTGATACACACTAGCCCTATTGTAATGCGACCACCCCAGGGGAAGGGATAGGATGTAAAAAGGTGGGGGTGGAAAGGAGATAGAATAATGCAAATGTTTCTTTAATATTGGCCCATTGTAAATCTAAGAAACAAATAAGATAGGGAGTGAGGAGATGAGAAAGAGGAGAAGGAAGGAGCAAACTTAGGGATGCTTCAATGGTGGTGCTGGTCGAAGAGATCGTGTGGTGGTGCTGGTCGAAGAGATGGTGTAAGTGTGGATGGTGGTGGTGTCACCAGGACGAGGTCCCTGGATCTCTGTATGATACTGAAACAGCAATAGTCCACCATTCATCACATGATAGCGTAACAGAGGGAAAAGGAGGTGATGTAGAAGTGAAGGAGGAGGGGAGAGGTGCCTGAATATTTATCTACTTTCCTTGAAATGGCGTGATGCAGGACTTTTTCCCTGCACTGCTCTTCTGAGTATCTGCACATCAGCACGTGGCGGCGACGTACTGTAAATCTGATGATGCGCTGCTCTTTCTCTCATTCCATCCGACTGCTTCAAAGATGCAGAAACCCTGATGAGACAATCATTAATGCTGAATATTGGGATGATTAGTGGGTGTGAGTGTGGGAACAAATCCCTGCAATAAAATCCATCTGCACCCAGGCTGTTATGCCCAACCCTTACATGGGGTTCATTTTTCCACGCTGACACATTCTTCATGTGTGGGTGGGACTGTGACAGTAGTCGGCATGCGTGTGTATTTTTGCATACATGTACACATGTTTGTCATTAAATAATGTGTGTGTGACTTCACCTGTGTGCATCGTGTGTCTATGTGCTGGTTTCTGTTCTTGTGGGATGAAGGTTCCTCAAGGGATGCTGATCCATACATTACTGAGCTGCCAATCATTGTGATTGATCAGTGTTCTGCCCCTCCCTCCCTCCCTCATCACCACCCGATCCCCCACACCCTCTTCTTCGAGTCCGAGCAACCCAGTGATTAATCACTCACTCAGTCACTTAGGGAGGTAGCAGTGACATCATGCTGTACATCCACCCCCACCCCGAGTTAAAGGGACATTCTGACATTTGGTGGTCTACTCAGTGATGACAACGGATCTTCTGTGTTCCCAGTGGTCCCTGAAGTAATCACGTCTGCATTAACTATGTGACAAGAGCTCTAGAACAAGGAAATGACTTTATTACTAATTTATTAAAAAAAAAAAAAGCAGTATATTTTTCTTTCATCACGAAGATTTTTTCAAAAACTATCGGAGCTGATAATGATCTAATAATACTCAAATATGTTTGTCTCTCTGATGATGTTCTCACCATCTTCTATGCATTAAACCACATGTGGAGTCCTGTGGGTCCCAGAGTGAGTTCATTGTTCCTTTTTTCATAGACCCAAAAGTTAACTGGCATGTTGGCTGAAATCTAAGTGTGTTAATAGTAAAGAGATCTTAGTTCTGTATTAGTGATATCTGCAGATATTACATTGTAGATTCCAAGGAGCAGACAGAGGTTAGACAGAAGTTTGTAGATTAGTTATAGTTGATAAATGGAAATTATTCATTGCTCACTCAATCTCTGCTCTTAGTCCATAAGACACCAGAGCGGCGCAAGTTTTGCAAGTTTTGCAAGCCATTTAAATGTCAAGTTCAAAATTATAGCTCGATTTTGAATATATGAAAGCTTAGTTTCCATCCATTTAACAATTAAAATGCCCTGTATAACATTAAATGAGCTTAGAGCAGCTACCAGCATCTTCTCTGATTCTTTGTATGTTTTGAACGGGAAACTTCGGCCCTTTAAGACACGATTTAGATGCAGCAGCATGTTTTTCAATGGTGCTTAAATTTTTAACACAAATGTATGTAAATATGTGCAGAATGGACTTGAAAAACATAGAGTTGTGGGTTAGTTGATTTGAGTGAGAACTGATCATGAAATTTAAATTTGGTCATTAAATGCATTTTGGGTAAAGCATTGAAAAGTTCCACATTGACTTTAATTACACTCACTGTAGGAATGTATATGAAAAACATTTTAGACAGTATGTAAGAAATGTGTTTAACCAATTGTTTGTTTTAGAGCAATTATTGTGAGTTATTGTGGGGTTTTTTCTTGTTTTCTTTTTGCCTGCTCAAGGTCCTCCCTCCTCTCAGCAACAGACACGCTGTAATTCAACAACTATCCCTAAGGGTGGTGGCAAAGTTGCAAAGACTTGAGGTGAAACATTTCCTCATGCAAAATTTTATATCTTCCACAATTGAAGCTGATGGGAGCTGAAGCAGCTACAGCACTCTTCATAATTTAAAAAATAGAAGTTACTGACACCGTTGTCCACGGTTGACAGTTTGCTATTTACTCTATAGACGTGTAAACTTTTAAGAGTCCTTCAATCTAAGCGCAACAGGCTGACAGACTCCTTTATACACAAGTCTCTCCTGTTGCTAAACCAAAAGCAGCGCACTCATGACTATGATCTGAATGCGAATGTACGGCTGTTCACCATCTGATGTGCTCTGGACGTGTTTTTAAATTATCAGCCTTTATGTGAATTTCTTAAATGGAACAGCCTGAGCACATAAAAGGAATTTCAGTGAAAAGGGATGGAATTAGCGTTTAAAAAAAGAACTTCAGTGAGGTGCTGACAATAATCAGTCTTTTACTTTTACATGAGGAAAACACGAGTATCTCACAGCCTTGATGAGTTCCTTTCTCGCTCCAGCCATTGTCAGCATGTAAAACATGGCTGCGGTTCAAGGACCGAGGAAGAATGATTCTTTAGTGCGTGACCCTGAACATTGTTTCCAAGTAACAAGCTCTTTTAAAGCGGAGGGCATCTGTCGATATAGGTAGTCTACATAAGAGCTCCATCTCCTGCTCAACGACTAGTAGGGACAAGACGAGCATCAGGAGTGTACTCAAGCATCTCTCAGTATCCAGCATCGCCCATGTTAGCGGGCTCCATGACCTTTCACCTTCTGCTTTCTGTTACAACGAATTGGATTTCCTTCTCAGTCACTTTATATCTCCAAATATGAGAGAAAATGTCATATTTGCAACAAAACAACGGGAGGTGCTACGAGGAGCAGAAACATTTCTGCAATACCTGCATTGCTTGTGGAAAATCCCAAACCTGGTCACCATTGAGGAACAATGGCTTTCACTGCTCCCTGCTGGGCATTTTTTTTTCCTGCACACAAGATACATTTTTCCCTTCCACAGATTAAATACCATTGGATTTCCAATTCCATTTAACATTTTGTTGGGGATTCGTATCAAAACTCAGTACGTTGATAAAGGTTTGCCATCCAGGTTTGTGTTATCATTGTTTTTTTAGAAGAAGTCGTTTTTTTATTGTTTATTTTCTTTAACATTTTGGTATATGTACTTTTCTCACCATTCCTATTAAGAAATGTTTGAATTGACTTGGTAGAAAGGTTGGGCATGTAAAGCGAGGAAGATACCTGGAAATTGAGGATAGATTTTGGGGTTTGAGTTATTGCCAGCCTTTAAATCTACCAACCACTCCAACAAACTCTCCGAGTATCTCACAAAATCCCCGTTGCAGGTTGTCTGCTGTGACTTATAGCATCTCTGTTTAGCCCACTGAGCTCCCGGATCCACCCACAAAGAAACATTAGTTTTTTATCAATCTTGCTCACAAACAAACAAACAAACGCACAGGAGTGAAAACATAACTTCCTTGGTTGAGGAAGGGGGCTTATTAGACAGTTTTGTCAATCACAATTAAAATTAGATGGATGAAAGTGGGCGAATAAAGAAATGCACAAATATTTGGGATAAAGAGTTGGATAGAGGATCCACTTTCTCGAACGCTGCAGGACCTTGCAGGACAGCAAGGTAACTCAGAATTGCAAGCAGACTTTTATGCAGAGGTTGAAATTGGTGTTTGAAATTATAGCTGAGTCTGTGCAGAGTGAACTGGCTATGATACAAGATGTTTCCCCTGTGCCAAAACGTATGGACGCTAATTTCTAGCTCTATGTTTTGACGGTGTAAGGATCGAAATGAAGGATTTGTATTTGAACATGAAAAAATAAGCAATTTCAAGAAAGAAACAGCTGAGACCCAACTTCTTTATTTAAGAATCCTGTAAAATTAAAAACTTGATCATCTGGAAAATCAAGAAAACCAACCGTTTTATTTCATGCATTGACAATTCATTCATTTCATTCATTCATTGATAATGTGTCCCTGAAAAAAAAAGCCACAAAAATACCTAGCTGATATATCTGAAACCCCTTTGGTCTGTGTGACCAAAGAACCCAGAGAGAACCACTCATTTTAAGTAAAATGATCTATAGCTTCTCAGTAACAGTTTTTCACAGCTTTAAATCATCATCTTGTTATGGTGGGCCCATGTGTGAGGAAGTAACTCTATGGTATGAATTATAACTGCTGCACAGTAGATTTGGAATTTTATTTTATTTCTTTGGCAGAAATCATTCTCTGACATCCTCCATCCTGTTCCAGGAAATAAGGAAAATATTATCCCGTTGGCTTCAATGGGGACTTTTGGTCCTCAACACACAAAATGGATAAATACTGTTTGCATGGTGAATTAAGGATTATTATAGGGTCTGAGATTGAAATGAAAACACTGAATACTATAATGTTTTTTTTTTCCTATCACGAATTAAATTGTCTATTACTGCTGGTCTCTGTGTCTGGATTTATTGTCCTGTGTGTGATGAACACGAGTGACACGGTTTTAACATTCACGTCGCTGTAAGGTAAATAAATCCTGGGTTTATTTCATTATTGATACATCAGAATGTTTTTCAGTGTTGGGTTAGATTTTGAACACAAATGTATGTAAATATGTACAAAATTGTATTAAATTTCATTTAATTAAAAATGTATTAAAAATTAAATGCATTTTGTGTAACAATGAAAAGCTCCACATTGACTCAGTATGTAAGAGATGTGCATAACCGTTTATTTAGTTTTTAGAGCAATTACTGTGAGTTAAGTTAAGTCCTCCCTTCTCTCAGCAACAGAGACGCTGTAATTCCACAATTATCCCTGGAGATGGTGGCAAAGTTGCAAAGACATAAGGTGAAAAATTACTTCATGCAAAATTTTAAACAATTTTCCCATATGAAGCTGATGGGAGCTTTCACAGTAAAATATATTATTTGAATAAGAGCAACTATTAGAGTCAATACACATTAATGATGCTTCAGCCCTCCTCATAATTCAAAAATATAAGTTACTGACACTGTTTGAAAGTTTGCTACATGATTTTAGAGACTTGTGAACTTTGCTTACTATCCAACAACTGCTCTTTTGATCAAATGAAACTGACCTTCACTAACTAACCGGTATCATTTATTAGGAGCTGGTCGAGGCGATGGAGAGCAGGAAGTAATAACTGGAGTATTTCTCGAGTGCTAATAAAGATAACTGATTCTTTATAATGGCTAACCCAGCCAACGAGATTAAACTATAAAAATGAATTGCAAATCAATGGTGAAAGTTACAATCTTGTGTAATAACTGAGTAAGTAATGAACTGAATAAATTGCAGGCGGTTACAGGAGGGTCTTTGGATGATATTTGGGTGATTCATAAATGTATTATGGACCTATAAGATTGATTTCTTTATCAGGCCAACCAGTATTTTAAAATCAGTTATTTATCCGATAAGATCCCTGACACGTTTCAACTAAACGTGTCAGTCTGCTTCTTATAATAAAACATACAAGACATTCCCTCAGGCTTTAATCATAATTCTTTTCTCATTAAGGAATAAGTCAGCCAGACAGTTTTCTTCTTTTTTTCGTATAGGAACACAGATTTTCACTTTTTTTATTTTGAATTCGGCAGCACACATATCAAGAATGCGACTTTGCTGATTAGGTTTTACAACGCAAAAATATTCCCAAATTAATTTTACCTAACTCTGTCCAATATATGTTGTTTATAAGCAATACAGGGCATGAAAGAAAAATGAAACAAAAAATGGATTTAACTTACTCTTAAGTTAAAAAAACAAGCTGAAAATAGGAACTTTGGGACTTTATGAGTTAAAAATGAAGGATAATGCTATATTAATAATTCTCAGTAGCATTTAAACAATGCTATATTGTTCACCATGGTTTACTATGGGACTATGGGGTAACTGAGAACTTCACTGATATGACAACACAAAACGGGAATCAAACCCTTAAACTGATTGATTAACTGGAAATAAAGTTATGACCAATTATGACTATCAAGAGAAATGTGTGTACAAAAATAAATAATACCAACAGCAGCACAGCGGTATTTGCAGTACGCTGGCAGTGAAGTCAAATTTCCCTTGACTGATCATGTCTATTTCCTCGCAATGGACAGACATGCCAATGGGTGGCTGCAGTGCCTAACACACACACAAACACACACACACACTCACACACACACTCACACAGAGTAATACACACAGAGCACATGCATGCATACGTCACAGTTTCCATTCTAAACATAAATAAGGCCTCTTAAGAGCGTAACCATACACAGCGTTTCCATGTGTACAGGGCCTACAATGACACCTCAGCTGCCTTTGACCACATGTTGCTCAGTGTCACATGATGAGCGAGCGCCTCAGTATTATGATCTGCTCTTCAGCAGCAACAAAACATCTGATGGATCAACAGCAACAATCAACAAGCTCCACATTCTTCCACGAAGGATTGTGTGGAAGCACACTGACCAATCTAACAGTCACAGCAATGTTTTCACCTGACACATTACTCCAGTGTCACCTTCAGCAACCTGAGGCCGCGTCCTGCTAAATCATTGCACTGCCCCACATTATGACCTTCCTTCCACGTGGCGAATATCACATGGTCCACTTGGAAGTCAGGCCAGCCCAAACAAAACAGAGAGCTTTGTTTGAAGTGTTATCTAGCTGCTGCTCTAATGTGGCATGGTTTGATTATCGACCCGCTATCCATTATCATGGGTGTTTTAAAGGCTTTATTTTACTGCCCCTGATAAAGGTTAAGTGATATTGGGCTTGTCTTAATGTATAAGCCGGATTTTAGGAAAAAGAACTGCAGTGGAATTTTCCATCAAACTTCCATGGATCTGGTTTTCAACTCTCCACTGCTGAAAGCTTGTTTATAATTCATTTTTACAGTTTGGTTGTGTGTGCTCATCTGTTTCTGATAGGATTGTGTGATGGTACCACACACCGCGATATGTGTGATATTGATATTGGTTGTGTGTTTGATTGTGTGTGTGTGTGTGTCCAGCTGAGAAGGAATTGAATTCTGATGTTGGTTCAGAAATCCAACATTTCTCAAAACAAACGTATCAGTATCAGTTATAATCTCCACTCCTTTGGTGAGCCTCGAGTAGTGTGAGTTGTTTTGGGTGAACGGAAAGGTTGATAAACTTTCAAGGTCAACTTAAAATGGTCAACACCTTCAACCGGTCAAGGTCAACATCTTTTAGCGGAAAACTCAAGAAAAAGAAAGTAAGAATTTGTAGCAGAAACAAAGGAAGAAAAAAGAAAAACTACTTACATGGTTAATATAAGTGCATGTGTTTGGTGATTCCACACATTAAATGATTATGGACAGACATAATAGGCACACTCACAGTTTAAGCCCGTAATCGTTTTTAGAATAAAATAAATGAAAATAAAACATTTTAATCATTCCTACGCTGCAGTCTTTCTTTCAGTTGGAGGGCTTCCTTCATTGAGCTAATAATTTCAGAAACTTCTTAGTAACTTCAAGCCTTTATGCTGTTGTATAAACAATATCAATTATAATTAACGTATTTTAGTGTAGGCTTTATGCGTTTGTATATGCTCTTATTTTTGTCACGGCTTTGTGACCTACTTAGATTCCCCTATGTTGCATATTTATGGATGTGGGGGGTAGCCAGAGTTATCCCACACCATAACATGGAGAACATGCAAACTCCACAAAGAAAGGTTTTGGTGCTCAGGCAGATTTGGAACCAGAAGCCATCTTATATTTGCTCTGGTAACACTTTGCTGATAAATTCCTATATAAATAGCATGGCTATGAACCCTTCAGTCTGGGGTCAGGCTAAGTGGAATTAAAGTTTACTCTAAATCTTTATACCACATCTTCCACAGCTCAAAAAAATCACAGTCCGAATCTCGATGAAAGAAACATTCAAGTTGAAAATCGTTCAACTTGAATGTTTTGCCCCACAGACCAAAGGGATCTCCTGAAAATGCCTGGGCATGCTCCTGATGAGACGGAGGATGGTGTTTTGGGGTATCTCCTCCCAGACCTGGATCAGGGATCCTGGTCAGCCAGTGGTCAGTGGTGGTGGCGTCTGATGCAGCGATAAAATCACGTCTCAGAGGTTCTCAGGTGGATTCAGGTTCGGGGAACATGAGGAACAATTAATGGTATCAATATTTTCCTCCTCCAGGAACTGCCTACACATTCTGACCAAATGAGGCTGAGCATTGGAACCCAGGGTCCTTCTGGATTCTGGATTCTCGGACCCACTATCAGAGTGATAGTGGGTCTGAGTTTCATCCTGGTACCTAACAGCAGTCGAGGTACCATTGGCTAGCCCGTGGAGGTCTGTGAGACCATCACTGACCCAACACCAAAGGGTTCCTGCTGGATGATGATGCAGCAGCATTACGTTCTCAAGACTCTGTCAAACCTGCCACATGACCTCAGTTTGAACCTGCTCTCGTCTGTGAAGAGATTGGGCCACCAATAGAGAAACTGTCAATTCTGCTGTTCTCTGGTGAACACCAATTGAGATCCATGGTGCTGGACTGTGAGCACGGGTCCCCGTAGAGGACGTTGGGCCTTCATGCAGTCTGTTGCTGACAGATTTGTCAGAAACATCACCAGTAGCCCACTGGAGGTAATTATGTAAGGATCTGGTAGTGCTCCTCCTGTTCCTCTTCACACTGAGGAGCAGATACCAGTCTGGCTGCTGGGTTGTTGTCCTTCTACGGAGATGTCCAGCTCTCCTCGTGTAACGGCCAGTCCCCTGGCATCTCCTCCATGCTCTTGAGACCTTGGTGGGAGACACAGAAAACCCATCTTGCAACTGCACGCAGGTATAATCCATCCTGGAGGAGCTGGACTACCAGCGTCAGTGGGCTGCAGGTTCTTCCTCATTTCACAAGTAGTGACAAAGACACCAGCAGAAGACAAAACTAGAAAAGATTCAGTCAGGAAAGATAAGTAGAGAGAAATGGATTGTGGCCAACACTTGCAGAAGCATTCCCTTTTTGGGGGTTGTCATGCGTTTGTCTCTCCATTGCACCTGTTGTCACTTTCATTTACACTAAAATGAAACTGATTCACAGTCACTTGTCCTTCCTAAATGTACAGAGTTATATCAATGAAGTTTAACTGGCTTTGTGTCATTCTACGATGATTAAGTGTTACCTTTTTTTTTTTGAGTAGTGTATAAAGTTCGACATGTTAGTGTTTTGGATATTTTTTTTGCAGCACACCACCTCAAAATCATTACAAAGTCACATTACAGAGTCAACTGAGACTGGAGGTTAAAGTTGTTCTGCCTGTGAGTTCCACGCAGAGGTAGTAACAGAGTCGACCACCGTATTACAGCGAAGTAGGCCGTTGAGGCGACAGGAAAGGATAAGGTGTTTTGACAATATAGTGATATACTATGAGTGCATCCCCGAACCAGCATATTTACAAAAACAAAAACAGCTGTTGGCATTTGGAAGCTAACGCAACAACAAGGAAAATTAACTGGAAATGTTCAAATTTGGCAGACAGCTCAGCTAGTTCCTTATGTTTCAAGCTGAGGGTGACACCGACGTTGCTCTATATGATGAGTCATTAATACTTTTAGAACACCATCATGCATCTAAGATCCCAAATGTGTGTAGATCTATTCTATATTGGGTTTGTTCTATATAAATTAATAAAGACAGTGTAAAAAGGGACGTTTACTCCGACAATAGTATGTGATCTTTATTTAAAAGGGGCTTTAGAAACCGCTACGCTAGCTGTGTGCTCCGTATTCGTGCACAAGCTTGAATAAATCAGTCTCAGTCTTCTCTGCAACTCTCTAAGACAAATGAGTGCATTCCCAAATATATTCCATAATGATAATGATAAAATGATCAAAGCGGCATGCTCCTTTAAATGCTCTATTTTTAACACTAAAACCTTGCAGAGAGGAGTGTGTCAACCCAATTTATGAGCTAAATTGGGCGGCTGTAGCCGTCTCCCAATCGGAAGGCAGCCGGTTCAAGTCCCACCACGGTCTAAATGTCGTAGGGTCCTTAAGCAAGACCCTGAAATCCTAGCTCCCTGGGCACCTCAAAGGTGCCGCCCACTGCTCCCTCAGGGATGGGTCAATCGCAGAGAAAAAAATTCACTATGTTCTACTGTGTATGGCTGTGTGTGATCAATAAAGGATTTATTTCTTAAGCCTGTGTTTGGTCTGTTTCGTGTGAGGTGAGGGATTACTGCAAAGTAAGAGTGAAAACCTTTGACTGGTTGCCATTCATGCAGTTTAAGAACTCTCCCACAAAAAAAAACCCTTGCCAGAGCAACAATGTTCTACTAACCACATCTGCGTGGTTCATAAAGCCTCACTGGTTAGCATAATAGCGCGCGTTAAACGATTAATAATAATAATAATACATTTCATTTATAACGCACTTTACATTTGGATCAAATCTCAAAGTGCTAATTAGCACACACTTGGAAGGATACAGACAATCAGATGCAATAAATGCATAGGTGCACACACCCATCCGTTAACTGTAAGCGCTTCTGCAGGTTAGATTCGCGGCGGGGCTGGAGGCCATCCCAGCTGACACCGGCCGAGCGGCGATGTAGACCATCGGTTGCCAACAGACAACCGTTCACACTCACTTCCACACGTACGTGAAAAATTTAGAATGATGTGGGAAGAAGCTGGACTCACCGCAGAGAAGTCATACAAACACAGACAGAACCAGCCTAAACAAGGGCAGAGATGGATTTGAACCCTCCACTTTCTTGATGTAGGGCAAGTGTGCAGAGATTATCAAAGTGTAACAGCAAAGGTTATCATCTCTCACTCTTTTTTGTTAACACAGTTTTTCTGCTTCGGGCCCTGTTCATTATTTCTCTATGTTTATTAAGACATAAAATTTCAAAGGACATACTGAGTATTTGAAGGTAGAAGCCATGATGTAAATGTGCAGATGGAGTTGCCCCAGCAACGACTAGACAAAGGTAGTATTTATTTTAGAAGAAAATAGTAACTAGTCTACCAAACCCGATTGAGTGTAAATGCATGTACGTACCTGTCTATCTGTCTGTGCTGCCAATGTTTTCATGACAAATGTGTTGTAATATTTCTTGTTTTGTGCATGTCAGTATTATCGTCTTTCCCACCAATCTCTTGTTCTCCTTCTCACCCCCAAGAGGTTCCTGAATTCCCTTGAATATCTCTGATATCTGCAACCTCTCATCCAGGTTTGCCAACATGCTGAAGTTACACACAGCTGTTGACCTAACTAATCTTGTATTCAAGCGTTCCTTCAGTGTTAGGTTTGATTTTTTTTATAACATTATCTTTTCCTCTTTTCCCCACCCTTTCATCTTCCTTGCTGTGCGGAGACTATTCTTTCACAGATATACAGTTTCCGATCACAGCACCCTGCTGTAGTGGGATTAGACGCAAGCAAAATTCTTACGTGTTTCTGACCTTCCTGTGAGCTTTTTTGATGCTCTATTCGTTTGCATCTGCACCTGCAACACTTCACGTATGAATAAGTGGGACTCGACTGTAATAAAGCTATCTTCACCAGTCCTTTACATTCTTTATATCACATTTATCAAAGTTCAAACACTTCCTTGAGAAGCCTCATCCATCCTGGTGTCCTAACCCTGGCAAACCCCTTTAGCAATTACAAGGTTTTCTTTGAAAATAGTTTTTAAATGCTTAAATGGACAAGCCCCATCTTCCCTGTGACACTTGCTTCATTCCATCGTTGTTCCACATCTCCAGCTGAGGTCACTGGATCAGCAGCTTCTAGTTTGCTTAGTTCCAGTTTGCAAACTGGGGCTTACCAGGCCTTGTCAGTGGCAGCGCCTAAACGTTTGAGCTCCCACTCCAGGTCAGGTCATCACTACCAGGGTTCAAGTCTTTATTGAAAATCTAGACCAAGTCTTTATAACGGTGCCCAGGAAAATATGAACCCATATCCCAATTCTATATTTGCTACGGTGACAAGCTGCTGGTATACTCAGATTTAAATAGCACAGGATTAGGGTAAACTCTAAACCTTTTTATACTGAATTGAATCAAGTTCAACATGCCATTGTTTGGTATAATTGTTTGCAGCACACCAACTCAAACTCATAACAAAGTCAGCACAGGATGTCATTGTTGTTCTGCCTCTGAGTTGGAGGCAGAGGTAGTGACAGAGTCGAATCACTGTCTGTATTACGTTTTCCACTTTATCAAATTATGGAATGGAACTTTGGAGAAGATCTTTTCTTGCAAGCCATTCCAGTCCACAACCCATCTTTATATTCCTTTGTTTAAAGTTTTGGCGATGGTGGACTCCAACTTGACCTTTGACATGTCATCTTCCACAAATCGGGAAAGAGCTGCTCAAAGAAGGACCGTCGCCTTCCTCCAAACACAACATCCATGCATTTGAAACTCAGCAAAACCCAAATATGAAAGCTGGTTCACCCTCAGCGTAAACCACCCAAACACAAGCAGAGCGGTGTTGTGGATGAAGTTCAAGGGAGCAAGGAGAGCACGGATCTGTTGATAGGGGAGAACCAAACTACCTTGTTCTGCTTGTTGTGCGTGGCACAACAAGAGGAACCATGCAAAACAAGAGGAGACCAGCTCTTCGGGTCAGGACTCAATAGTATACCTGTATCTAAAGGAGACTTCACAACTTTTTAGACAAAGAGGTTTGAGATAGGAGGGAAGGAAGCCATTTATGTCAAAACTGGACCGGCCATCTCTTTAAATAGACCTATCAGTCCAATGCAGTGCAGTCTTGGTAGCCCACCCTAGGCACACTTTGAATAATTTGACCCTGATGACTCACATGCGGATCAAACAGGTAAATGAAACACCAGTGTCGCCATTGCACTAATAATCCAGAATGCATCAATGACCACACCGCTAAACTGATGAAGCTCCTTGGATGAGAGGTGAAACATCTTAAAACATCACAAATGGAAGTTTCCGGTATGCACAACTTCAACTGTAACATATATAAACAAAGTGACATCACTAGTCTGGGTCAAATGTCATGATGACCACAGGGTCGGTCCACCCTGATAACCAAGATCAATATACTGCCACTCTAAGCCACGGTGTCAACTGATATGGACTTTGAGACATCACCTCAGTTTCCTCATGGTGTGTCTGTGTGTCTGTGTGTATTTACTACATCATGGACTGTCTGCTGCAGAAGTGGGGTCAGAGAGCGACGGAGAGAGATAATAACCTCGTTTACCTCGTTAACCATTTGAGTTTTCCATTGCATTTTTCTTACAACCCACCCTTTTACTCAAAATAAGCTTTTGCATATTGGATTCCACGGCTCTCATCCAGAGTGGGTTTGGACCTCTGGTTTCATTTTTTTCAATTCAAGAAAAAGTGTCCTTCACTAAAGATAGCGCATTCTGCAGGACTTTATTTTTAGTAATAATTCATTGTGGCATCATCTTATCTGGATTTTTAGCACGTATTTGAAAACCATAAGAGTGGTATTCCTCTGTTTTGAATTTGAAAGGGAATTTTCTTTCAAGCTTTGAAAGTAGGCTCAATAAACTCCAAAGATGCTGCATATCATGTGGTGATAGTGTGTCTTTACATTTGAGAGGAAAATATTTTTTTTCTTTATGTATTTTTATCTGAAAAGTTGGGAATATTATGGTATCGTCATCACCACAGCTGTGTTCACCGCCGCATATCCTTCGTGCTAACTCGCTAACTCAAGGATCATTTTCAAATTTTGTGCCTACATAGTAGAGGAAGAACTGGATTGATTTTGGAAAAGGTCGGTTGTATATTTCCAACAATGGGGGGAGCTTTATCTCCAAAAGTTTTCCAGCAAGAATTTCTCAAATTTTGGTCAAATTTAGTCCAAAGTTAATGTAAATTAATCGACTCGAGGATATCCATCTTATTTCTATCAGATTTTAATCCAGTAGTTCCCATTTTACTCACTAGGGGGAGCAAGACATCCTGTTTTTCAGACATAACTTCACGTTTCATTTTGAAAGTTCAATCAGGGGGATTGCTTGTATAACGCAGGGCATTGTGGACTTTTCGAGGACATACCCTTGTTCTGTTCAGTTCAGACCTTTATCGTTCCTCAAGGAACTCCTCATAACAGTTTGACATAACACTCAATTAAGATATATTTGGGTCATTTGCATAAAGGTATTGAGCAAAAAAGAACTTTCTAACTATTTCCCTGTTATGTAAATGTGATCTTTTATTTCTTGCAGTTCACTGAGACAACATAGATTTGACAAAATGTAAGTATCTGATACAAATTCTGACATAACAACATTTATAATAAGACAAGATAAGATAAGGTATGCCTTTATTATCCCTGTCATGGCTGTATAATTTGTCTTTACTGTGCCTCTTTCTCTCTCAGGTATTCGCTCAGGTGTTCAGCGTCATGACTGCTGCTGAGGTTCCTCCGGGACAGAAAGTCCATGAGGTAAATGTGTTTTACTTTAAGTATATTTTTAGTGGCTTTCGGTTGAATCTAGTGGTCATCTCATTATTAAATCATTTGTTTGTTGCTGTTTAGTTCTGCTTCAGTTTTGTGTAATATGTTTGAGCACACTGCTTAGTTAGCTGCCGGGCCGGTAAAAAACCTGGAACTCTATTATTTTTGCCTTTCTTATTTTAGGCGGTAATACTCAGTGGGGGAACGCTTCAGTGAAATGCAGCCGACTGCGTCGATGGTCGTCTGTCATTCACTGAGTTCAGCGTTTCTAGTCTCCTTGAGCTCAGCACGCCTCTGAAGACTAGTCAGGTTACTCACCTTTTCAGGTGGGTGTCTCAAGTTTGTTTCCCTGGTTTGTGTACTTTGCTCAGCAAATTAGTTATGGTATTTTTTTTTGAGATGACTTTGTTTCTATTGTCGTCAGTTACAAATGCAGTAACTTGTGGTTTGTGACCTTTGTTTTGTGGTAACTGATCAACATATTTATGGCCGTCCACTATTGGTGTGGTCACTTGTGTTACTGATGTTCTGATTTCGGTGTAAGCTAGTCGTGTTGATCTTTTACGTGTTGGGATGTATTCATTCCACATATGAGTGGATCTTGGCGTGGTGTGTCAGGTCAGTGTGTGTTACTGGTTTCCTATATTGATCAAAGTAACTTGTGTGTGGTAGAGAACCAAATGGTGTCCAATTTGAGTTGTGGTAGTGTCTGTTCACATTAGTTCGGTCTTGTATTGTGTAGTTAGTCTATATATATATATACTATATATATATATATATATATATACTATATATATATATATATAGTGTTTATATTGCACAGTAATCATAATACTGTATAATATGATTGATATACGAATAATATATTTATAATTATGAGGATTTATCCTCAAATATTAAGTTGTAATCATTATAATTTTATTGTATAGCACTTCCAATGCTTGCAAGGAAAATATCTCTTGGGGTGGAGAGATTCTAAAGTTAAATTTCAACCAGAAAGCCCCTCCCTTACGACATATGTAATGTGGACCATAGATCAGACTGTACTGAGCCCAAATGTATAACGATCAAGGTGCAAATAAACAAAATGTTCTGTAGATAGTAACCACATACAAACAAATGCAATTTCATATAGGTGATGAACTAATTTGAGTCCGATAAAGATCTGAATAAAGTCCAAGGGCTCTATTTGAAATTACAGACCAAAATCTTCACTTTCAAACAAGTAAAGTTGCAAAATATTTAAAATGTACTCCCAGTGAGTTCATTTAAGTTTGATAGGTTCATGTAAGTTTTGTAGGTTCATCTAAGGTATTAAAACAAGCACAACAATAAAATGTTATAAAATAGTTAATATATGAGTACGTAATTAAATTCCAAACTGACATAAACCATCATTAAAATAGCTATGCAAAGACAATAAAGTACCATAAAATAATAGAGCAACAGCATAAAATAGCAGTAGCAAAAGGGAAAAGTGGGATGATGAGTTAAAAACAAAGGCCTTCTTCTAGATGTGAGCAAAAGGGGAGCACTGTCAAATTGCAAACAGGCCTGTTGATCTATTCCAAAGCCGATGGCAACAACAAGAATGATTTCCAGCAGCTACAAAGGTTTTCATGAGCTGATCTCAGAGGCCTGGTTGGGGTTTATATAACAGGTGGAAATATCCGTCGAGTGATAAATTCATATTCATACATGCCTTTGGGGATCGGACACTTTTCCCTTTTCTTTATATTTGCATGCACTTTATTCCTATATTTTAAATGTATATGTGTATTTCGAATTTCTTAATTTTATATTCATAGAGCTGCCTTTGACATGTGGGGCTTAAACACACTTCTGTGTGACATTATGAGTTACTGGGATGAAATTCACTGGAATTGGACCAGTCTGTGATTTGGGTTTTTCACTTTGATTTTTGATGTAATTCAGCCATTAATGGTTTAATGATTTGATTTCCATTCATCGTTATATATAAATATATATATATATGTCTATAACATATTTGTCACTGCTAGAATGCCTGTTTGTTGTAACTGCTATAACGACTAAATCTCCCCTTCTTTAATAGTTTAATAGGGGATTAATAGTTTCTATCTATCTATCTATCTATCTATCTATCTATCTATCTATCTATCTATCTATCTATCTATCTGACAGGATCGCTTAGATCAAGTAAATAATCTGGCGAATGAGCTCTGAACAACTATTATCAGGGAGAGTGAATGGGAAGTGATCCAAACAGTTGTTGTATAAAAGCATGAACAACTACAACTGAGCCCGTATCTTCAGAATGCTTTGTCAGTTGATAAAAATATGCTTAGATGATATCTCCTCAATGCCCATCAAAGGATTTGCGGTAGTAAAAAGTTATTACAAGGTTTGAAAAGTTGACATTCAGGAAATTCAATCATATCCTTCCGGTTCTTACTCTCTTTAGACTCAACAAACCTCACCTGCCTCAAGATGAACATAACAGCATAAGTTGATGTAATATTATTAGTTTGTAATATTGTTTAGTATAATTATATCATAATGTAACAAATGTTTTAAAACAAACACAAATACTGAGATCATATTTTGAGAAATGTGAGGATAAATTAGGCCAGCACCAGAAACCAAAAGAGGGATAAAACTTAAGATAAAAAAAGAACAAGTATATTCTTAAAAAAATCAACTGATTAATATAGCGCAGTACAAACATAAGAAGAAAATGCATTAAATTTATCAAAGATGTCCAACGATTCTCCTTTGAGCAAACACTCAACGGCAGTGGCGAGGTACAGGTGGGGAGGTGACACAGACATTCGTATAAAGTCTAGTCTAGTATAGATAATGTCTTCAAAGGTGATTCAAAAGAAGATCCAGCTTTCTTCAGCCTCAGATTTCAAACAGCAAACGTTCACTCACCCTTACTCTCAAAGCCTACAAGCAAGGGCTGGGAACAATCAGCAGGTTCTACCTGAGGATCAAAGGCTAGTGAAATGGTGAAGATGTCCACATATACAGTATATACAGTCCATGTAGGGCTTTAAGAGTAAAAACTTCAATAGATATCAGGCCTAAAACAAATGGGCAGTAAGTTTAACGTTTAATTTCCTGCTCAACTGTTTTGTAGAGCATATTGTGGGTCAAAATTTCATATTGAGAAATGCGTGGTACTTAACTGAACCAGTTTATACGCTGACCCATTGGCAGCATGTATATGCTAAAAAGTAAGGGGCCAAGGACAGAGCCCTGGGGCACAGCACATGTCAAAGCAGCCACAGAGATGGAGCTGTTAACCACGGATATTAACAAAGTCCTGTTGGATGAGTAGCTTTTTTTTATTTGTATATTAAAGCCTTTGAGGACATAAAAGACTAAACACAATAATGTAACATGAAACCACTGAGAAAAGTTTTTAAAAAGTCTAACGAGGGTCAAATATTTCTCTGAAAATATACTTTTTCCAAAGGGTTGTGTTAATCTAATTCGAATGGCCGATTTTACATGAAATACAAATTTCACCATGAAGTATTTAATAAGTCTGATTTTATGTTAAATTTAGAGTGTACATTATGTATTAGATTAGTAAATGCCCCAAACAAGTGAAATGCAAAGAGAATGTTTCTTCTTCTTCTTCTACTCCTTCTTCTTCCAGCTGTTTCCTTTAGGGTTTGCCGCCACAGCAGATCATCTGGTTCCATCATGCCCTGCCCTCAGCATCCTCCTCTGTCACACTAACCAACTGCATGTCCTCTTTCATCATATTTCGAAACCTTGACATGACTGCTGGTCTTAAATGTGTCTGGGAATAACTGTCAATTAGAGATTGTTTCTTGGTTTTCACAAAAATAACAACTGAATTCCCGATTAGATCTGCTGAAAAAATGTGTAACATTTAAATGGTGTGTCACCACTTCGAGAAAGTAGGCTTTAATCCACACAGAACTGCTTTAGAATATGTCCTCAAACCTAATCCTGGCATTTCTCTCAGTGGAATTGAAAAGTCGTAACGTTTTTGTTCCGGAGTACCAGTAACCTCAACTTTTGTTGTATATATACTAATGAAAGGTGATGCATTTCATCAGACTGTCCGTGTTCATACTTGAAATTCCACAAAATTTCATAACCATGTGACTAAGTATTAATGAGGGGGTGTTGGCGCAAGGGAACTGGTTCTTAGTCAGGCCACAACAGGTTGAGTTTGCAATAATGGAGACTCCTCCATCTTGTAGGGAAGATCTCATATGTCTTTGAGTATTAACTGTGATGACAACCATAGCATGGCTGGCTGAGTTCCATGTTAGACCACATTTAATAGCTCATCCATATAAATGTAGCACTTCTTTTTATGAGATAAACACAGCTACTCTTCCTCAGATGTGAAGTTATTAGATAAACTGTCCAAGAGAGGGATTAACTCTGATGTACAAAGCCAAAGCGCAGTACCTGTAACAAATGTAAAAATGAATTAAATCCTTTTGAGTAATTCTTTCACAAGTTTAAAAAAACAAACAAAAAAAACAATATCTCATAAAACTCACCAGTGGAACAACACACCTCAGGGAATTTAAGAGAAGAGGAGGCATTTTCAATAGGGATAAGAAGTGAACCTGCAAAATTGGCAGACTGTGACTTTGTACAAACTCAGCTGCTCCAGTGTCTTCATGGAGACACCTGACACAAGACGCATGACTACAACCCTTCCCCTACAACCGCATTTGTAAAATGGAATATGTGTATATGCGTTCCTTACCCTCCCTCCTGAGTTTCCACACCACCTGTAGTTATGCATAACCCGGCAGTTGGCTGAAATGACGCACACAAAGATTGACCTGTTGGACCGCTTCTGCATTCACTGCATTTTATTGAACTCTCAGACTTACACTCTGTGTTTGGTGACAAATACACAAAGTCACGAGGCTCCGCTCACAACCACACTGCACACACACTAAATAAATACAGAGTACAGTGGCGACAATCGCCAGTGTGATGTCTGTCAAGAAAAAGCATGACTTAAAACAGCGGTGAATGATGGTTGACAGCGGTCAACCGATAGTGATGGTTGGACAAAATACACACAAACTCTTCACTGATTGACACAATCTTTGCTTTGTTCCTGTTCGGATCCAGCTTTTCCAGTGTGACTGTGTCTATGCTTGTTCTTATATTAATAATACCCCAAACATATGACTATGTGTGTCAAGAAAAAGGGATTCAGTATTTAAAGTCTATATCCTTTAGAGATGTGTAGGTTTTACTGGTGTTGTTACCACGGAAATGGGACAGGTAATGTGATCCAGGGGGAGACCACCTTGTTGGATTAGGGACATGTCTCTGAGAATGCATAGTGCAGTCTTTGCCATGCTGCAACAAAATGCAAGTGTGTCTGGTTTCTCAGCAGTTTGGACAAGTACCCCTGGTTTAGCAGAGATTTGGGAAGAATAACATATTCACTGTGTTTGTTGCCTTAAACACAACCGGCTGCTTGTCCTGGGTCAACAAATAAACGGGAGGACCAGGTAATGGTAAAATATAAAATATGTAATGTATATCACAGTTGCCCAAGTAGAGAATACCAGTTTAAGTCAGGGAACCAACTTATTTTTGTTGGTTATACAGCAACATGTATTGATTTAGTTAGCTATCACAGTGGCGCAGAGGGTAGGACAGTTGCCTCACAGCAAGATGGTTGCTGGTTCAAATCCACTCCTGTCCTGTCTTTGTGTGAGTTTGCATGTTCTTCCAGTCTTTGCATGCGTTATCTCCAAGTCCATAAGCATGCTGTATAGTTGAATTGTCTGAAGGTATGTCTCCATGTGTTGGCCCTGTGATACACTGGTGGCTGAGTACAGAAAAGAGAGGGATAGCTATTTGTTTATGTGGTTGAATTAGTGAGGCTGTTGCTGCTAAATACCTGCAGTGAGTGGTTTCAAAGGTGTGACTTATTTGAAAGCTATTTTTAAATTTCAACAGTAGAAGAAGCATATTTCGTATTAATGTATTCTTTTCACCTAAAATAGTACAGTAATAGGATGTGATCACCCTACACTAATATAAGTAGGTTACTTTTTAGGATTTGAATAAATTATGTTTTGTCAGATTATGCACGATTTCAATTCCCCCTTGTGTTTGTATTTCCTAATTCCTTTCTAGGAAATGAACATCAGCCTATGTCCAACAGACGTCTAGCAATATTTTGATCATGTTTCGTGTGTCATGTCTCTCAATTTCCTTCCTCTTGTGTGAAATGAAGCAGACAGACAGCCTTTCTACTGACAGACAGCTATGTGAACAATCCTTTTTGGTTGGTTTATCTTTCCATAAAATATTTCAAAAAGTTCTCGATGGATTGCGTGAAACCGGGTGGGTCTGCTTCACTAACACTGGAGATAGGATAAAGATTGTGTAAAAAAAATGTGTGAGTATCGTGAGTCAAATAGTTGGACCAACTGGATGACTGATGGAGTCATTGCGATTTGAAAAACCCAATCATGAATTTGGGCGGTACAATATGTACCGGGTACAGAAAACCCGGTACATATTGTAACAGTAGCGCCTCTCTAACCTGTAACAGTTACCGCTGTTGTAACAGTACAGGTTAGAGAGGGGCACGGACATATATAGCTGAAATAATGCGGTTTCAATGTCAATCCAGCCATTGATTTTCTGTTACCACTTATCTTGTTCAGTGATTCTGTTCTGGAGCCTATGACAGCTGACATTGGGCGGGAGGAGGGGTACACTCTGGACAAGCTGCCAGCTCATGCAGGGCCAACTCATAGAGACAACCAGCCATTCACACTCTCACTCACACCTACGGGCAACTACCTGTATGTCTGTCTGTCTGTCTGTCTGTCTGTCAGTCTATCTTTATAACCGCCACTGTCAACCTGTCTATTTATCTTGGTCTGTCTGTCTGTTTGTCTTTCTGTCTGTCCATCTACCTACTGTCTGTCTGTCTACCTGTCCAGCCATCTATCTAGTTCGGTCTGTCTGTCTGTGTCTCTCACTGATTGACTGTCTGAAAGATAAGACGATCACATCCTGGTTAAAAATGTGTCCTGATCCTTAAGGAAAACTGTGTTGAAAACTGAGGAATAGGTTTCAGAGGTCAAGAAATGAGCTGATATGACTTAATTTGGCATGAGGGAGATGTGAGTAAACCATCAACACACTGGTAATCTCCTCAAAGTGATGAAAAATGGAATGCATGTCTTGTTCCAATTCCTGACTGCACCAATTTATTTTTTTCAACATTGACGGAAATTGCTCAAAACTCACACTTGTGAGAAAACCGGTTCCTGATTGTTCAAGTTTTAGTGACATTGGAACGGATTTTTGAGCATGCGTACAAAACCTTGCCACAGACTCATCTGTTCAGAAGTATTACAACAGATCCTTTCATTCTATTGAGATGAGCGGCAGACGTGGAGACATGCTGATGTTTTAGCAGCAGCAGTAGTAGTAGTAGTAGTAGTTGGACAGCATTTCAAAACCACTCAATTATTTATGTAATTACTGTAGTTTGCATAGAGAAAAAAAACACACAACTTTTCTCCCCCTCCACAGTGTAGCGTCACCTATATTTACCAACACAACTTCAGCTGGGCCATAATGCCTTATCTAATCTGCAGACTGTTGACACACATTGATGTCAGCACCTCTAGACAGTCACACCATGTGTGCTTATGGTTTGAACTTGACTGCACAGTTGGCAAGATCAAGGTTCAACTAAAACACGGTTAACAATAATGCTGGAATGTTTCCTCTTAGACTAATTTGTGTTTTGGGTGTGAGTAAACAAAAGGGCGAGGAATTTTCAGTGTGTGTTTGAATAAGGGGACTTAGCTTAAGTGAAATGAGCTTTAAAAAGACTGTGACTGAATGACCATTGCAATACACTTAAAGTACACATAACATTTATAGGACTCCTGTATTCATTTTTCTTCTATTTTGCCTGTATATCATATTAAAATACATCAGATGTTGAAATAAAATTTAGCATGAAACAAACGCATCTTGAGTAAACACAAAATACAAGGCTTGAATGATAATCATATTATTTTAACTGTTATAAACTATCTATAACATTTTATAGTCTGTGATAAACTGGGGATATTCCAGTGTGTAACCCTCCTCTCGGCCAGATGTCAGTTTGGATTGGCTCCAACAGGTGGATGGACGGTTATGCTTACACAACTGGGCATGTGCAAAAAAATATTTTCCCCCAAGAAACTAAATCTAAAAAACTACCAAACCTGAACGGTTACTGGCAGCTGGACTAGACACACCCGGACCTAATTACTACCAACCCACTTCAATCACTTAAATAGGCCTTTTTAAGAGACATGACATTGGCTCATATGTCTCACCTGTAGTAATCTACATCAAAATCAAAAGAAATTCCCGGAGGTGATTTGGTTAAAGTTATAAAGCTATTTCTAGGACTTTGGACTCCACAGAAACACATTACATACAAGTGAAGATGACTTGGGACAAAAAAATGGACCTTCCCAGCAGAGGCTGACCCATACAAGATTCCCCCAAGACCATGGGGAAGGCTCATATATTGATTCTTAAAAGATTCAAAGGAACCACATCCCTCAACTCATTAGGGGTCGGTGCGTCTATTCAAAAGATACTGGGCAAAAACAAGATCCACAGTGAAAGCCGTTGCTCGAAAGAACACCCTAAGAAATTTGGGAGAATTTTGGGAGAGTATTCTTTGTGCTGATCAGTTGAAAGTTGAACCCTATAAGAAAATTCTGAAAGAGATTGGCAAGTCATCCATCTGTGAATTGAGCTTCAAGACCAACTGGGTCGCGCATTAAGACAATCGGAACAGTAAGCCCACCTCTGAATGGCTCCATATGAATAGAAATAAAAAAGTTCTGGAGAGGCCCATCCAAAGTTTGGAACTAACTTCCCGTGAAATTTTTGAGGCGGGACTAGAAAACAGCAAGTCAAGCTAATAAACGGTGTGATGTGGCTGAATAAAGTTCAGTTCGGCAGAGAAGAATGTGCCAAAATTTCAACACAGTGATAACAGCAAGGGATTACCAGTTACTTGAAGCATTGGTTGCAGTTGTTACTGCTAAAGATGCCACACCTACAGCAGGGTAAGACTTTTTCAAACTAGTGAATTGGTTGTAAGATAACCTTTTTTTCTATTTAATGAATAAAAGAATCACTTGAAACTTGTATTTTGTGTTTTCGCTTGGGTTTGCATCTGTGTTTTATATCAAAAATTGAGGATTTAATACAGTTCAGTATGAGAACCCCGCCAAAAACAGAAGAAGTACTTGTTCACAGCACTGTATACAGTATGTCACCTGTAATCCAGATCCAACAGAAGAGTATTCAAACTCATTACCATCATGGTATGTGTGCTCAGCTAAAATGGGAACACATACATGCACTACGCCTGGCCAGGGCAGAACACACTTTTTAAATAAATACTGTAGTCAATGAGCTTAACTCAGGCAGCAATCCAGCAACATCCAAAAAGCCACATGAGAAAATCAGTTCTTTCTTCCCCCACACATGAGGGATCTTGTGCATGCTCCCATTTCATCCCAGGCTATATGCTTGTCCATATGAAATGAGATCAAACAGTCTCTTTCAACTATGTTCATTGGTGATTAGTGAGAATAAGGTGTTTACTTGGGGTCGACAGTAGTATGAAGAACTGTTTTACGGTTGAAACCAAACAAGACTGTCCAGAAAAGCTTCATGCCTTTTTACAAGATGTGGGTTAGTTAAACTCTCTGCAGTTTGTGTTCACACTGGCATAAAACCCCCAACCCTAACCATTTCATATACAGTACCACATTAAATAATGGTTTTCATGCAAATCTTTTCCTTTTCAGCACAACGCCACCTACATAATTTGACAGTTATTTCTTCACCTTAACACACTGTACTGACATACGGAACCCAACAACATGGCAGGTAGGGGCTGGAGTTAGGGATCAGGGTAGTATCTATAGGGATAACAAGAGTGTTATCAATTGAGATTAGCGGGACAAGCTACTGTAACATATCTAAAGTGCCTTGTAAACATTCAACCAATTTTAAAATAAGGAAAATGTTTTCTCAGTTTGGAGGTGAAAACATGACCTGATGTATTTTTTCAGTTTGGATTTGAAATCCCTGAGTGTCTATTTAGAAGGACATGACCTCACTGTCCTCCACGGCTGCTACAGCCCCGACGTAATAGTGATATCAGAGCAGTAGGCAATCTGTCTTTTTATAGACATCCATGTGGCAAGTTCTCTGAATATGGAATTATGAAAGGTGTTCCTTCCCAGGGGTGCCACAAGATACAATATACAGGGGTACATGCCCCACTGTTGGTCCGCTGTGTCCCAGGCAAATCTAACAATAATTTCAACAAACTCCGATATTTGGCAGTGGCTTGATTTAGATAGTTAATAAGAAGAGCAAAAGGCAAGTTTCAGGTCGGTGGTATGACAACACACTGGGACCAAATAAACTTTTACAACCATACAATTATTTATCTTGGTGATAAAAGGTACTTTCAGGTTGGGCAAATGCAAAAGTGTTGCACACATAGACGGAAAACACTTCCAGGCGTGAATGTAGTTCAAAAAACTCTCTTTTTACCTTACCACAGGAACATGAGTAAACCAGCAACACATAGCTTACACCTGACGCTGGTCACACACTGAGCCCGGTCTAAACAGCCATACTTGCGCGCTACTGTATTCATCTCCCAGGACCCCTGAGCTGTCCAAAGTGCCTGTGTGCGCTTCACCCAACTAGCATACTCAAACCTTCTCAACTATTACAGTTATTGTCGCGAATGAATACAAATCGACACAAAAAGAGATAACAATAAGAAATAATACAATGGGATGGAGAGGTAGTCAAGTGTCCATCACTAATAAGGCCATCAACATGACAAAGCCTAAAAGATTATATTAAATTATACAGGCTGAGCACTCAGGTTAGAAAACACTCGGTTCGGTTTATTTTTTACCCAACCACTGGGTTAATATTGGATCAATTCAGCACCGATCCTGTGGCTTTAGCCCACAATAACAGTCATTTTGCGGTCTCTAAACCATTCTTGGGTTCATTTTGAGGTATCCTCCTAATCGTCGTGATGGAAGGTCCAACAATTTCCCGGTTTAAGTTTCCTGGCAGAAACTATTGGGTTTACATCCTATAGCTGCTGGTATTTGATAGAGGCCATGAGTTTTAATAAGATGTTCAGGGTATTTGAAAGAAATACACCCCCACAGTATCCCCCCCACAGTGGTTCCATTGAAAGTCCCAATGGTGTTTGGCAAACTTTAGGGACTCTACTTTTTGTGTGGATGACAATTGCATACAATTCTCAAGATGTAATTGTGGAATATTTTCAATCGAGCCTTCCTCTTCACAGTGCAAGGATCTTCAAGGCTGACTTTGATTATTAATCTAACCGTTGCAACTGGGATTTTGAACTGTAAACGGATTATCTTGTATCCATTGCCAGACTCATTGTGCATCTCTACAATGTTTCATCGGGCATCATTGCTGTATGACTGGAAATATATATTTTATTCAGGATTTCCCAGTGATGGCACTAATTGTGACACGTTTTAGAGAAAATATATTTGTCTTATACTATGGATGAAATGTTACTGAATTTTTGATTTTGTTAACTGAGTTATGGGTTGGATTTTTGTGAATAATTTGAATTAAAGATCCCGGGTATAGACAATAAAGACATATTCTATATCCCATTACTCATTTATTTAAAGGATACCAATAATTCTGAAGAGCACCGAAGATATGCTCTGGAAAAACAAACCACCCATCAGAGTCACCTAAAAAAAAACTTTTCCATTGACACAAAATAACAGTATTAGAAAAATTCTAAATCTCGATTAATCACCACAAAGGCTCAACTTAAAAATCCGGTTTCCATTGAAACAAGTTAAGTGGCTGTCCCTAACAAGTTAAAGCTGAAGTTCAAATGTCAGTAGGCACAATATGTACTTATTGTGGGTGATATGCATTATGCATAACATTTTGTGGAGATGGTATGTAGAGTCTATGAGATATGCTTCCAGGAAACAACAACATGGCCTCATAATTCACACTGATCAGCTATAAAATTTAAACAGCCTGACTAACATTGTGTAGGTCCTTATTTGCCTCCAAAACAACTCTGTGATGCATTGTGTGCTCTGACACCTTTCTATCAGATCCAGCAATCATTTATTTTTTTAACAATTTGTGCTAAAGTTGCTCTTCTGTGGAATCGGACCCTTGTCTCACAGAAAGTTGCTCATATTTTACTTCTTCTGCTTCTAACACATCCAGATGAGGACAAAATATTCTCTTGCTGTCTAATATAGGAACTATTATTGATAATATAGAAATTCTTTACAGTATTTATATCACATAGCTACACATAGTATATACATGCAGGACAACATCAAGAAAAAAGGACTAAATGTTACCCATTCCTGAGGGAACAGCATAATCAATGTTATTCTGACTTTAGTAATTTAGTATTTAATTTAGCGCTTTGAGGTTTAATCCAAATGTAAAGGGCGTTATAAATTAAATGTATTATTAATATTATTGTTATTATTAATTGAAAGCTATTTGACTTTACATTACTTCCTCTGGATTCACAAGCAATTTCACAAAGCTTTCCTCTACTTTCTCTGCACTAATGAGCCGTAATATTGAAACCACCTATTTAATGGAGAAGGTCAAAAGTTTCCCCTTTTTGGCTCAGAAATAGGCCAAGTACGCACAATGTGTACTGACTCATCTCTGTAAGGACCTCCACTGACTTTTTCAGCTATTTGTGCTACATTAGTTATTATACGGAATCACACAACAAAGTCTTGAGAGCCAGTGACCCAGTTTCAAGTGCACCATACTTTCTTAGACCACTTTGGGTAGGATCTAACCTTTGCAGACTTAGAACACCCAACAGGTCCTGCAGTTTTTTGAAATGCTCTGTTATAGATGTCATCACGATTTAGCCCTCATAACTCAGGTCGTAACACATGCTAAGTATTTCTGCTTCGCACAAATCCAGACTGCTGCCAAGTACGTCACACTCTCCACCCTGTTGTCACATGCTGATCAGGGGGTACAATAAATATTAAAAAAGAGTACATTATGCCCCCTGGTATAGCAAATTCCATACTAGTAATTGGGGTTGGCGCGCCTTTAAAGCTTTGTCACTCCTCTTTCTCCTTATTTTCTAGCATTAAACACTTGAGGGGCGGCTGATAAAGCTATTTCTCATTGAATGTTTTCAGTGGGAGTTGTATCTTTCCATCCCAGCGTCTTCAGCCGGATGATATGATGACACGCGGAGAAGCATGAGCAGACTGTGGATGACGCGCCCTTTCGGGGGCGGGGTCAAACATGGGGTGAATGGCACGTTGGAAGGGGCGGGGTTCTCTAAAAAATTACTACATCCACCCTCTCTGCCACCGCATCTTCTCAGCTTTTTCTCACAGATTGTGGACCACGACGATACAATTACAACGCAGACTTTATTTAATATTTCTGAATCCTTTTCTTCTTGTAACAAACGAAAACAGACCACATTTCCTGCAATGGCAAAAGGAGATGGGGGAGAACAATACTCCAACGCCAGCTTATTGAGTAAACCGCCCAGCTCGGATGCCATCAAACTGGCCAGGAAGGTAAGTCCATTCAAACTCAAATTACGTTATAGCGGTGGTTTCTTGTCTATGTCGCTGCGCCAGACGGAAGGAAAGTGAGGAAGAACGTTCTATGGACGCGGAGACACGTTGAGCTCTTGAATGAATGACGCTCGACGGTGAAGTGACATTTGAACGTTAGTCGGTCGCACGGGGCTCATTGTCATGTTTTCTTCACGGAATCCGCCGAAAATTATGCCTCAGTGAATTATTAAATGAATGAAATAATTGATAAAAGTATGAATTAAACCCAATAATTCAATTCAAGTCAATAAATAGACCTTTTTTCTCCAGCCCTTCTAGTCACGAGAATTTATTTCAATCAAATAAGTCTCCAAAGACGTTAGATGCAGTTGATTAATATATTTCGGAGTAATTTCTTCCTTATAACACTCTTAAAGTATGATATCCGTTTTCCTTACCTCGGCCTCTCCGTGCTAAATTTAAACCCATTTCAGCGCCTTCCCTTTCATCAGCATTCTCCTTTTGAATGAGCTAGCTCAACCAGATTACCATATATATATATTCACAAATATTCATAACTTCTAATTAATTTAATGAAGCAAAATGTCTATTACAGCCACCCTGTGGAGGTGAGGTTTTAAGGGGTTGACTAAAAGCAACATGAAGAATCTTATATGCATCCTTCACACGGGCTTTATTCTGCCTTGTGTCGTCGCTTAGGTGTGTTTCAGTGCTGCGTTCAGGAGATCATTCGAAGACCCCGCCATCCAGGAGAGGGACATGGGTGTGTTCATGTTAGATAAAAAAATACATTGCAAAAATAATCATGCAAACCGTCAACAGGTGCATGTAAATAACGTGACGAACATCAGCCATAGTAGCAAGATAGAGAAGAGAACATGTGCTATCAGCTTTTTCAGTTTATCCTCAGGATTGTTATTAGCAGATAATCAAATTTCATCGTTAAAAATCTCCTTAATTTCTTTTGTAGAGAATCTGTAAATCTGGCATTTCGAATGTTTTTTTTTTTTGTAGCAACTCCCATATTTCTTATAACATTGGAATGCATCAGGAAGCACCCAGCTAGGCGACGTGTCAGACAGAGGGACAGACATTTCTGACTAGTTTCAACATTAGTAAAACGTCTGGACATCTTTTTCAGCATCTGGAAATTTGGTTTACCGCGTGCATTTAACATAAGCATGTTTTCTTCTGCAGTGACTTGATATAATTCGTGATAACACCAAAATTAACAGGATTAGGTTCAATTGAGGTAATGGGGGGTTCAGTTTTTAATGTATCGTGACAGAATACTATTAAAATTCACCGTGTACGCAACCGGCATACACCTCATCTGCTTTGACTGATGTAATTAGGATTGTTAAAGCAAAGAGTAGTTATTTAAGTGAATTGTTCCGAAGCCTGTGGAGAGGGACATAAATAATCTGTTAGACCAACACCTTCCTGTTACTAATACATGGCAAGAAACTTAGTGGGTCAAAAATGCGTAAAATCAAATGCACACTTGTAGATTAATCATACTGCATATGATTGGTAAGAGTTGGACACTGTCATTAGAACGGTTTTGATCTAAAAGTACTCTGCAGTGACCACTATGTAGGGTTCATTTACATTAGTTTGAGTAGTAATGCATTTCATAAGGTGGATCGTCCTTAAGACCAATGCCCTGCAATTTATTAAAAATGCATTAACACCAACATTTAGAACCTCTTGGCAATTTTTCTAATCTCTATTAATTTGATGAATAGTTTCCACAATGCATGCTGTCATTAATTTCTTTAGAAAAAATACTACTGCATGTTCAGTCTTGTGTCTCTGCCCTGCCTATCTTAAAAGAGTTCTGTGAACGTCGTTTGGGGAGCTTTTAAAATCAAATGACAATGAAGAAATGTAAATATTGGTCCATTTTTAATATTTAATCATTCTTATCGTATAGATCCGTATTGCGAATAAAATGTACATTGATTCATTAAGAATATTCAAACTAAAAGTTTGAAATAATCCTCATTGATTTTTAGTCATCATTTAAGACCCTACATTCACGATAATGGAGACATGACACAAATCACTAGGTAGTCCCAACTGTTGTATTTCCAGCCATTTGAGTGCAGCCACCAATGTCTGCGTAATTGTTATATATGATATATTTGAAGGGTGCTGGTTTCTACTTTCAGTCTATCAGTGTTTTGTCACCTAAAGAAAGGCCTGGGTGGATGTATCAACAGATCAGGCTGGCTCATTTGTTTGCAATCATAATGACGTTTTGTGTCATAAACGTAAGATGAGACAGGCTTCACTTTATTCTCATGCATATCATATAGAGTATGTGAGGAACAGTGAAATGAGCCTGCACTTCAGTGTGATTTTCATAGGTCGATTATGCTCTCTCTTATCTTTTTCTTCGAGACCATAAAGTAAGCGTTTTCCACAGCAAGCATCAGAAACTAAAAGAAGAAAAAGATTTACCAGATTATTAGAAACCCCATTTATTAACCGGGAAGGCAAGGGTGTATTCACCCCTCTAGACAGAGCTCTTGTTAAATTCGCATGAATCTGTTCTGACTTCAAGCCAGTTCAGCCTGCTGCCAAGGTGTTGTCACCCTCGCTTTTGGTGTGGGTGACCGCATGGTATGATCATGACCTGGAACTATTCTACAGAGATTAGTGTTTCTATTAGAGGAGCTGTTTAGGGTCTGTCAACTGAAACTAAGGAAATTATTACATCTGCAGGGAAGTTAATGGAGAAGAATGAGCACTTGTGGATAACCAATGGCTTCTTGTTTATCAGTGGCCGTCCCAGACATCTTCAAAATGAACTACTTGATGGCTAGCTATTTGCCACCTTACCTCTGTGATTAAGACACTAGAGTGATTTAGAATTAAAAACACAAAAATACATAGTCTTAAACACAATGGTAAGAAATATGCTTTAAATAAAAAAAGTAGAATTTAGCCACCTTGTTGGGATTAAGCCGTTCCCTCATCTCTACAGAATTGATCCCTTCTGTATCTGCAAGGTCTTTGGCCTTTTGGATGCTGGAAATGTTTGCGAACATCTGCAAACAATGTTAAATGCATAACATGCTTCAAATCACTGCTATTTGATATACATTATGCATTCAGTAGATAAGTGGCTCTCATGTATACAATTTTGTCTGAATTTTTGCAAAATACCTTAATCCTTGTTCCCCATTTAGCTTGAATTAAGGAAAATATATTCAGTTTTATTTATATTTTATTCTTGTGTATCCCCAGCATGAGCAAAGGAACAAGTTGTCCATTTGCAACAAGCTATGCTATGCCATCGGTGGAGCACCCTACCAGATGACAGGGAGTGCACTGGGTTTCTTTCTGCAGATATATCTGCTGGACATTGCTCAGGTGAGTTGGTTGGGATTATGACACACCTGTCCAGACATTTAGTGTCACTTTCACAACACAAATCTTTATATAGCCAGCCTGCTGCCCTTAACAGACCACCCACTTGATGGAAATGAGAACATACTGCACACCAACTACTTTTAATTTGTATGCTGTATTTTATGTCACATTACGTGTATTAGCATTGATAGACTTGAGGACTAGGATTTTTATATGATCCCTCCTGTTCCCTCCAATCACCTCTCTCATACGGACACACATAGGACACTGTGCTCGCCTAATCTCAATAACAAAGGGAGCCATTCTCCTGGAAAATGAAGAGGTGGAAAAAGTTTCTCTGTTGTTTCCATTATGGACTCCGTGATAGGGTTGCTCTGTATTAAAGGGCTCACTTGAGCTTTTTCTGAAATGTTGGGGTGGATGATGGTAGCATGGGGAGGGGGGCTCACTTGAATGGACTCTGACATTAATTTGCTGGTCATGTCCAAAATAGTGTGTAAGTCAATTGCTACCCAGGGTTTAGCTTTGTTTGACTACAATGATTGTTAAGAGTGTACTTGCTGACACAGCATGGTGCAGATTGTACTGCCAGGAGTGGCGCATTCACCCATTCTGACTTCCAGTTGGGCTTCTCCCCTCAGCTCAGTGCTGGATAAGCAGCTGACAGACTGAGCTGCCAAGTAGCATATTCACTATATAAATTGATTATTGTCAACTTGTTGCCTTTATTAACTTAAAACAAGCTAATTACTTCTTACTGTAATATTAAAATTACGCTGTTGTCTGCTTTATTAGTCAGTTCAATAGTTTAACTTTGGATGTTGTTGTGTGGACAGTTTTAAGCAAAGATTGGAATGTGTTCCAAAAATGCCAAGAGTATTTTGTGAAGGTGCATACTTTAATGAAGAAGGTGCACTTTTAGTGTAAAGCTTGTACTAATCTTTGTGTCCTCTCCTTTGCCAGATTGATCCTTTCTATGCTTCCATCATCCTTTTTGTGGGCCGAGCATGGGACGCCATAACTGACCCCACAGTGGGCTTCCTGGTCTCGCGAAGCACATGGACACGTTTCGGACGCATGCTCCCCTGGTACGTTAAATTTCTTTCTAGACACAACTACAACTACTATAAGTTCTGTGAGATTCTGTCTGAAGCTTCCTTCTCCTCCAGTAGTAGAGTTCATGTCCCTGCCAGGTCTTGGCCAATAGCTTGTTGATGAAGCCCTCTCATGTCATTGAAGCGCTTTTCACATATTTTCTTATTTTATTTGTAAATGCTTAACCCTGGCATCGTCCCTTGGTGAGTCGGAGCTTTGAGTGGAAATTTTCCAAGTACAGTGTACATGTGTCAATGTTTGGGGGCGGGGCTTTGTCCAGTGAGTTCTTCCAATAGGAGTTAGTGTGGGTCATGCTGATGCAATTCCTGCCACACCACTTCGTCACTGCCCAAGCAAGCATACACACACGCCTATACTTGTAAATAAAAACAACTGTGAAATTGTCCCGGCTGGACAACAAAGTATAGAAATACAAAAGCACAAAGTCTTTCTGTGTTTCACCTGAACAAATCTAGCCATCCCGTAGTCTTCACATTACCCAGAGAATGACCTTTGGCACAGCAGTGACAAATATAACTCCTGCCTGATACGGTGTGTGCTTCTTTTAGCAAGTATTTAAACCATTTTTCTGGAGGAACTACTCCCAACACTATTTCATATTTTGATAATGCTCTCTAGTTTTTGTGCCAGTGACATCCCCTCATTAAGAGCCACAACAGAGTCCGAAGCTTCACGTCATGTCAATGTTTTTTTCTGTGTAGCAGCGAGGCCGAGGGATTGGGAGGCATGTGATCCGGCCTTATTCACAGAAAGGTTACTGACCCCTTTCTTTATAGCCACTACATCACCTCCCCCACGTCTCTGCCTTTCAATCGGAGTGCCATACTTGACTCAATGGCACAGGAGGCATTTGTCTGTTTCTTCAATATTGCTTGACTGTTAAATTGTGGTTCCCTGCCACAAGTACAGCCTCTCCTGGAGCTATCAGGTCAAAAAGGCTTAATTCTACACTGCTATGTAAGAAAAAGATGATGATATGAGCTGCTGGTGTGTAAACACAAAAGGTGATTTAGTTGTAATTGTCCCTTTACTGTGTGGGAGCATACGGCTCATACAAAGAGTGAGAAAAAGACAAGACAAGGTACATTTCTCAGGGGGTCTAAGAAGGACTACTAATTGGCGTGCCACAGGGAGATTCTGGACTTTGACAATCTTGTTTACGCCAGCGTTTAATCGTAATATAATCCCTTGTGGCTTTTTCAATGTCTGAATTAAGGCCACAATTGGGATATGAACTCTGTCACGAGGGCCTCACAAGGTTCCGTCCTCAGTTTCCTGTGTTTTATTTTCCCTTGGGATAAAATGCATTAAGAACACCTGCATGATCCATTTAGAGGACATAGAAATGATGATCCTGTGCAACTGTTAGTCAACAGTTACTCACGATGGGTCAGAAATTTTAATTTATGACAGTTACACATGTGTAGGAACTTTTTTTCATTACCTGTCATATAAGATGCATGTTGAAGTTACAAATGATCACAATGCTTATAAATCCACAAAAATTGTGCAATCTGACAGAAATGATTTACAACAGTAGCTTCCACAACACTGGAGTAATCTTACACAAATTCAGATTTGTGAGAGTTAATCATACACAAAGTGTTGACAGGTATTCTTAGAATTCTATATATAAGCATTGACTTTCTAAAATGTGAAAAGCAGAAAATATGGCATGGATTTTAATAGTATTAATGTTCCATTTATTAAGCTCAATGTGTGAAATTATTTGTGCGTCATTTCTATGATTTATCAAGCGTTAGGGTGTGGAGAGAGAAAAGATTTTGTGATTGGCAATGTTAGTCAGTGTATGTTGTATTAAGTCATAGTAGATGTGGTGATATGACTGTGGTTGACTGAGAGCCGCAAGGAAGCTGCAGAAGGGCTGCTGGAGCTGTTCCCTTTTTAAAATTTCCGGTTTTAAGAAGGCGGGGGACGGGTAAGCAAACCAGTCTGTCTTCTCATTGGTCCAGCCCACAACACACCACATCCATGAGCCAATGGCGTTTCAGATATCAGCTGCAGCGTGGCCTGTGGGATTTTAAAAGACAGGCTGTGGAATCTTGGAGGTTACTGCCGTTCAACTTGCGGAGCTGGAGTTGAATGAGTTTTACTGTTGCAGCAGGGCTTAGCAGAGGTGTCACAAGTATATTTATTCTTTATTTTACCAGGTAAAATCCTCATGGATGTAAAAAATCTCTTTTTCAAGAATGACTGACCGCGGGTTTTCTGTCGACCCTAAAACATGCATTCAAATTAATTTATTTTGGACAGTGACTGTAAGCTTATAGAGCTCATCCAAATATATATAAACCAATACTGAATGTCTGATATGCATCTCAAATAGAGATGTTTAATTTCCCTTAATATCAGTGGCTTATATATATATAATTGTTGAGTCACCGTAAAGTCAAGACCTACAAAGCAGAATATGAGCTTGGATTTCATCTTTCAATGGCAACTAAAAAGAAAGAGTAACATACTTAAACTGTCACCTGCTAAGTTATCCTGTTGCCAGCTGTCTTTAGTCAGCATTGCTATTTCAGAATGCACATGCGATTCCAGCAGAGGTGTCTGGCCAGTTCTTATATGGAGTCCAATGTCAGGCCCACATGTTGTCTTAGCCTTGCAACCCATACATTTTGTACTATAAAATAAAGTCATGGACCTACAAGTCCAATCAGATTGCCTTCCTAATGTATTTTTAAAAAGGGTGAATGTCTTACGTCTTGACTAAATAAACCCCTGCTTTGACTTGTGCACCACGAATACACACTCCCATAATAACTTCATACGGAGTAGCAAAATTAAGCAACACATATCACCCATCTCTCTACAAATAAGTCTCAAACATATGCTGTTGGTTGGGATTCTTTCTGCATTGGTTAGTGGTGATCACTGACGCTGCTCAGATGCAGAGAACGTTTATTAATCACTGTTGAGAGGTTGTGTAAGCACTTGACAATGACATATCTTTCTAGGTGGTGTGATGCCGTCATGACTTCATATCCTGTCTGAAAAGGTTGAATCACCTAATGGGAAAGTGTAAAGACAATAGATGGACAAGCTGGATATACAGGCTCTTTCCTGTTCCACAGATTAGACTTTTTGTTCTTTCAGAGGTGCGGTGTCTCTTGTAATCTCTCATGCGTGTGAGTGTTTATGGTGTCACGGGAAGAAGGAAGTGACCATTGGAATTCTACTCTTGCAGTAACGTGGCATTTTTTCCTGTAAAATGACCTTACGGTATATATTTACGGGATGAAATACACGTGAGGAAGATGAGTTATAGGATGACTTGGATGTGAGAGCAGAATAAGATCATTCTTTTACGTTTGAGACGTTTTAACAAAAGCTAGTATACTTAACCTAGGTATATACGTATATGTAGACGCATTTTTTTTCAATGACTCACAATGACATGAAAATACACTACTAGCCTTGGCTTGCTTGGCATGATGGCGGTGTTCTATCCTCGTATAACCATTGGATCCAGCCTTTCCTGAAACGCCAACAGTTTTATATAATTGAACACAAGGACAGTGTTTCTATTGAGGAGGAACTGTATGATGGAATGAAAGCCAACCCTCATCGTCCACCGTTTGTTATGTAATGAGCAGCCCATCGTGTCGTGAGGATTTGTAATTGCTTGCATTCAGCAGGAGGGTTTCATGCCCATCAAGCATCACGTTTCCTCCACTGACATTATTGTCTCTTCTATTTTGTCTCCTTCATTTGTAGGATCCTGTTCTCAACCCCTCTGGCTGTAATTTCCTATTTCCTCATATGGTACGTTCCTCCCTTTGAGGACAACAAAGTCATCTGGTACCTTTTCTTCTACTGTGCCTTCCAGAGCCTTCAGACAGTGAGTACCACATGCGGCGCATGAAACACACTCCACATGACTACTGGGTTGTCCCATATTTAAAAATAAAGCCATTATTATCTGTTGTGCACCTAATTATACAATTTGAAATGAGATCAAATAGCATAAAAATTAAATGAATTGCAATATTTCCATAATAGTTCTTAGGAATGGGAAAATAAATAGTAAACATTTTAAGAAAAAAATTTTTTTCCTACAAAAAAAGATGCAATCCACATGTCAGTCAACAGGTTTTGTCCTTTTTTGTGTGAGTGTGTGTTGTTTTTTTGCTTAAAAATTGAAATTACTATTCTTTCCATGATTTTACTCTTAAGTTTACATCATATTATACTTAATTATGGACGTGAGAAATTAAAAAGCGCTGGTCCTATCTGGTGTAATACAGATACGTTGTGTGTGTGAACACCAAAGGAGTAATTCTCGGTAGCTCTGCTGAACTCCATGCAGCTTTGAGAAAGAGATTGGTAGTCTTCATGAAACAATAGAGAAGTAAAGTGGTAAAAAGGGAAATAATATAAGTTAAGCGACCTGAAGAAGGAGTTCAGGAGTGATAAGAAACTAACACCCCTGTTTCAGCCTGTGCTATATGATGTTAGCTCTCTGGGCTCTCAGCCATATTTTCAGACAATCACATTTGTGTGATTCATACAAAAGCCAAAATGTCAAAACAAGAATTTGTTTGTGTGTGCTGATCTATTTAATCACTGAGGGCAGAACCTTTCCGTCCTGATTGCAAACTGGGGTGTACAGGCAAACTTACTTCTGGTGCTTGTGACCCAAGCCCTCATTAATGGGAAGATTGTGTCAGGAAGGGCATCCATCCAAAAACCTGTGCCAGTTCATCAGTGCAGATGGGCTTTCGCTGTGGCCACCCCTAATTGGGAGCAGCCAATTAAGATGAGACGAGCTAAGATGATACTTTATTCATCCCACCGGGGGAGATTGTGGTGGTATAGCAGCAACAAATTACATGAGGGACACAAGTGAAATAGAGGGAATAAAGAGACACAAGAATTATAGAAGAAGGGGTTAAACCAGAGTTTCAGCAGTATCTGGTTGTGGTTTAAAAAAGTGAATAAGTATTGTCATAAGTAGGTAACTATATACAGTAAGTGTATATTAATACGCTGTGCATTGGTGCAGGTGATATGTTAGAGTGAGGGAATGAGCGGGTGGGAGGGGTGGAGGACCTGTTTTGACTGCGACAGGGACATGTTGTAGAGTTTGATGTTAATTAGTAAAAAAAGACAGGATGTGTCTTTGAGTAGAACAGCGGGGCATCAATAGTCTCTCACTGCATCTGCTACTGTAGCAGTTTACAGACTGAAAATCTGGATGAGAGGGGTTCTCTATGATGTCCAGAAGTTTGGACAGATCAGCTAGAGCTTTCAGGGAGACCAGACCAACCACCAGGACAGATCCAGCCTTCTTCAATTTATAATATAACCTTTGGGCATCCGCAGCTTTAACAGTTTCAAATGAAAGAGCAGAAACTTACTAGTTTTAGAGGCATCTCTTTATCCCTGGAGATATCCCTTCTTCTTTTTTTTAAAATTCTTTTATCTAACATAATTGACAGCTGTAATTTTCTCAACTTGCTCTTCTCGTTCTTTCCAAATCAGTGCTTCCATGTGCCGTACTCTGCCCTCACCATGTTCATCAGCACAGAGCAGAAAGAGAGAGACTCTGCCACTGCTTACAGTGAGTATCTTAGTCAGCATGGAAAATGTTCTTGTGTGTAAAAAGAAAAGTCTGTCACCTCTCAGTCAATATGCCTCATATTTTCCCTTCCAATCAGGGATGACTGTGGAGGTACTTGGAACTCTTCTTGGTACAGCCATCCAGGGGCAGATTGTGGGTATGGCGAATGCTCCCTGTCTCCCAGGACCCGATGATGTCATTGCAGACCTGAGCAACTCCTCAAAGCCTGGTGGACTCAATGACTCAGTACCGGTCATTTCCCTGGAGCAGACGGTAATAACAAATATTTCGGCTGGTTAGAAATCAAATATCTGTTCTAAATTGCTAGAATGTACGCATAAAAAACAGATCTGCTCATTAGTTCCTGAAGACGTTAAACCTTTTATGATACGGAAAAAAATGCTGCGAATTCGTGGCAACTAAGTAGCTGTCAGCTGTCTAAGTAGCTGTGTCCCTTCAGAAAAGGAAATGGGAACAAGAAAAATGCAAACAAATCAGAACAAACATTTAAGGCATTAATCTTAAAAACTGCGCAATTTTTTAAAATCCAAATATGTCACCAACCAATGGTAGCAGCACCTTGCTATCTCTTCCATTAGAGCCAGGTACAGCTAACCGCAACACACAATTCGCAAAAAAAGGTAAGGAGAAAACTGAGGCGTGTCAGAAAGCAGTAACGGCCTTTGTGTTGATGGGGCTCAAAAGGCTTCCAGAGCAGTTGTGAGTTTTCTTATGTGATAAAGCAATTGCACTGATCCACGATCTAATTAATTAATTATTTTTTGGTACATTGACATTCCCTCGTGTTTTTCATGTTAGACTGGACTTACTTCTGGTTCCAATTTAATTTTGTTCATATTAGCATTTTTAAAATTTATAACTAATACCTTCTAGAGGATTATTTCCCATTGAAATACCTTTATTGAAGCGTATAATCCCTTGTTTTGGTAGTTAAATTTACATCTAGGTGAGGTGTTTTTCGATGTTGTGCATAGTGTGTGATGTCACATCACAGAAAAATACAGGACAACTTGGGAATTTTTGTTTTTCTATTCAAACCAGCTTTTGGTATAATCAACTATTCCTGATTGATCTTTATCTGCACATATCTGTGAGAACAAATTGTGGTTGCTAAGTGTCCTCCTCTTCCTCTCTCACTCTCTCCATCCAGAAAGCGGCCTATATGATTGCTTCTGGAGTCATCTGCATCATCTACATCCTCTGCGCTGTTGTTCTCTTCTTTGGTGTCCGTGAACAAAAAGGTACAGCATCACTTTCTCAAACTGTCTCAGATCTTGTTGTTTAGATGCCTTTATGCACTATTTCAAAGTAAAAATGAGGGTAAAAACTAAAGTGTATGTTTTAGTGAGATGGGCAGGAGTTCATGGATTTTTTTTTTGTCACTAATAACCAACACTACATAGGTCTAAGTCCCTGATTTGACGAACATAAACACTTGGATATTGAGCTGTTATTGATTTATTCTTCTTCGTCCAATGGGAATCCATAGTTATAGCTAGACGCTCTTGCGTGACTTTGGGCTAATAGGCTGTATGAGGGCACACAGGCATTGTGTTAAACCCTGTAACCACTGACGGGACTAATAGCAATCCAGTGAAGGGCGGAAGCTGCTCCTCATACCAAATTAAGTGGGGAAAAAAACATGAATGTAGGAATACAAAAGATGGAAATCTTCACGTTTATGTAATGTTTTTTCATTTTTTCCCTTCTTTTTTCAGAGTCTTCTCGTCCCAGATCAGAGCCCATGTCTTTCTTCCAGGGGATTAAGCTGGTGATGGGGCATGGACCGTATGTCAAACTGGTCATGGTTTTCCTCTTTACTTCTTTAGGTTTTATGGTGCGTATATTGACAGATAAACAATATAAGTATAGGCTTGGTTAATGCATGTACAGTATGTCAATCTCACCCGACCCTGCCCACCCATCTCATGTTAAATATTGGAAGCCTCTTGCTGGTTTCTGTTCCCATCCACAGTTTACTTAGTGCCTGCAAGTTTAAGATGAAGGCGTTTATATTCAGGCCGTAGAGTATGACTGAGTCTCTGTGCTTCGTCCTGCAGCTTTTGGAGGGAAATTTTGCCCTGTTCTGCAGCTCCACACTGGGCTTCAGAAACGACTTCCAGAACATTCTGCTGGTCATCATGGTGAGTGCACACACACACAGGTGGCATTTTCAGTCTGCAGACAAATGGGTGCACTGTTCCCATAGCGATGACTGTATCTCCCTCTGCGTTTGAGACCTTGAGCAGCCCATTTGTGTGGAATAAGTTAAGCCATTAGCTCCGGAACAAAAGCTTCCCTCCCGGGGCGAACGCATAAACTGTCTTCTGTTACAAAGCTGGTCTCTACTTGGGTTGAAAGCAGTTCTTCCTGGCTGCCCAGTTCCATGATGTGTGTCTGCTTTACCCGAATGTCATCCCATTCCCACACACGAGCCACATTTTATTTTCCCTCAAATCATTTTCACCCCTTTTTTGGGGGGGGGGTAAACTACTGGTATCAAACCCTCTGCACAGATCCTTACTAGTATTAAACTCAATTTATCCAAAAATGTTACTTTTTGTCGCACGCACTACATAACGGTACAGGATGAGAAAGTCGGTGTTGGTCAGGTTGAAAGGATTACATGTTTTGATCCTTTACTTTATGGAAAGGATTATCGAGCCACGGCCCGAGACCTTTTGTTCAATAATTTTGTGAAATTACTTCAACAGTGGTGCTTTGACAGAAACGACCTCTTACAAATTTTCCCATCCTGTTCCTTCGCTTCAGGAATCTGAGATCTCAGATTAATTCTGATTGCTTAGGACTTGTTAGAACAGAGGATACATTTTAAAAAATCTAAGTAAAAGGTATTAAATGTGGACTGAAACTCAGACTAGTTGTCACGTAATGGAATGAAAACTGAAAATGTAAATGAAACCTCTTTTGCGGTTCTGAGACATATTTTAAAAGTCTAGACCTTTATGTCAGAGATCTAACCTTTCAGATCTACTCCGTCTCATTTGACAGAAATGCACTGAATGAGTTTATGTAAAACAGACTTTACGAGATCTGCTGAGAAGATAAAGCCGTGTATATAACATACACAGGTCGATAATGTTAGATTGCTGAGGGAGACGACTGTTAAGACTTGGTGCAGAGGTGGCTGACCCTGCAAGGAAGTTTCTCATGCTGCTGATGCGACACAAAATACATAAAACTGATGGAAACCTAAAACCTCACATTAGCCACACAAACAACCTCTGAAACCACAGTAATGCTAATATAAACACGCATGACATTACACAGACCGACATAATGTGGGTATTTCAAATCTTAGCGTTTCATCCTATTAGAGAAGGTGAGAAAATACAATCCAGCCGCAGCGTCTGCTATCTTCACCTTCAGTCAAGCCCGCAGGGGTCAGTGGCCAAACCGATCTGAGTTCTCTGGAACCTGTATGAGTTTCGTCAGTATGTTTGAGTGAATCAAAACAAGAAAGCTGGATTACTAGACTGTGAATGTTTTCCCCCTGCAGCTCTCTGCTACTCTGGCCATTCCTTTCTGGCAGTGGTTCTTGACTCGCTTTGGGAAAAAAACGGCTGTTTACGCTGGCTCGATGGTAAGACCCACAACCGCATCACTTCAGGCGCTGTGAAGCTTGAAAGATTGACAGAAATTTAATCATTCTAGAATTCTAGTGTCAATAAGAGTCTCTCCTCTTTCCAGTCTGTGGTTCCCTTCATGATTCTGGTGGTGTGTCTGAAGAGTAACCTCATCGTCACTTACGTTGTCTCCTTTGCTGCTGGAGTTGGTGTGGCAGCAGCCTTCCTGCTCCCTTGGTAAGACCTCTGCTCATTCTGTTCTCCTTTTTCATGTTCACTCATAAGTAAGTTTATATATAAAACCGGTCGTTCCTCTTACACTATTTGTTTTTCAGGTCTATGCTGCCTGACGTTGTCGACGATTTCCAAGTGCAGAACCCCGACTTTACTGGCCACGAAGCTCTTTTCTACTCCTTCTATGTCTTCTTCACCAAGTTTGCTTCTGGAGTCTCCCTAGGCATTTCCACTCTCAGTCTAGAGTAAGTTTTCACTAAAGAACACACACACACACAACCTATAAATTATTTTTTTGTATTGAGGGAATCCTACAATAATACAATACAGTAGCTCTATACATTGTATTTCCCTTCATTTTGTTTATCAAACGGACACATAAACAAAGAAATCCATTTTTATTAAACCCTCCCAATATTGCAGCTATTGTGTTCATATCACAGAATATAAATAATATTATTATTGAATGCAAACGTTTATTTTCAAATTTATCTGGAGGTTGGCAGTTTGATCCTCAGCCCTTGCAGTCTACTGCAACAACTGTGTCTGGGTCGTTGAGCAAGACCATAAACCCCAATCTGATCCCCGGGTGGTTCACATGGGCAATTCACAAAATGATCTCGCATGTATGTATCTGCTGTGTATGACTACGTGATAATGCAGATAGGAATTGTTATTATTATATCTTCCGAACACAGATATACATTTTAGGTCATGCAAACATACTATAGTCATCTGATTCCTTTTTTTTTTTTTTAGTGCAAGCGAGGCTAAGCCAAATCTCCCAGACCACAAATCCAACATCTAAAGCTTTGATTTACTTTCATTGGATTAGATTAAGTACAGTAGAGCTGCAGTATAGCGTCACATGAGTGACTTTACGGCTTAGTGATGGCTTCTGGTCAAATATTTTGTGCCTTCTCATCTAGATCTTGGATTTATTAAAAAAAAAAAAAAAAAAAGGATCACCCAAGTAGATACCTGACTTTACATCACCTCTCATTGATGCTTAAGAAAGGTGTAAAGTATCCCTGCTTTCATTGTTGTCATAATTGTCTGCTCCTCTTCAGTTTTGCAGGTTACATCAGTAGAGGCTGCTCTCAACCAAAGGAAGTAGATCTAACGCTGAAACTACTGGTGTCCGCTGCCCCCGTGGCCCTCATCATAATCGGCTTGTGTATTTTGTATTCATATCCAATTGATGAGGAGAGGAGGCAAGGCAACCGAAAACTTCTACAGGAGCAGCGGTAAGGAATGTCCTTTTAAACATTTCATCATGTGTGAGTCGATGAGACAAAACAGCTGATAAGGCTCTTTATTTTCTCTCGCAGGGAGAACGAGGCGGACTCAGAAACAGACTCCACAGAACTGGCCAACATCATCTAGCCTTTTAGACGCATCACCATTTTGGTGATTTTGTGGTATTTTGCACTGGATGGGACCAACGGACCTGGGCTTGTCGGATCACACAGGCACTGCCTTGTCCAATCAGTCTGCTTTTGTTCCACATCCACAAAACTTGATGACAAAACATTTTCCCGGCGTGAAATTCACTCTACTCTTTTTTTTTTTTTTTTTTTTTTCAGTCAGATCTCCAAAGCCTTACTACTTTAGAGTACTGTGCAACATTTTTTCAAAAGATGGTCTTTGCACAGTACTATGAAATGTGTAAATGACGGGCGCATGTTTCGTCTCGTGCTGCCTCTACTGGTGCTACTTGCTGCAGCTGTTTCCATCGACACGTACAACATTCATTACCTTGAGCACTAAGCTAAAAAGCAACTTGATACTTCTGAAATGTAAACGTCATGAGAAACCTGCAAAAGTGGTTAAACCGCCTTAATTTCATCCCCCATTTGTGTTAAAATTCAAAGCGGACAAACTTGACACTTGTGACGCCCACTTGGGGTCGCCGACTCTCGAGTGCGTTTAGAACATGTTTAAATGTGTTTTGTAATTTTATAATAACATAGTTTACTACAAAGCTGATAGCCAGTATGTTTCAGTGTGTTTCTATCGCATTCCCATCTCTTTTCTTTTTTCTTTTAAAGAAGCCGCCAATAATGTGATGTAGGAACTAATGGCCAATTGGCCACAGCAGCGCTCTCAAGGGCTCCCACTAGTTCCCTGCCATAACCCTTAAACCACTACAGCATTACATGTCTTTAGGTCTCATGAAATAACGAAAATGTTTTTTCCAACATTTTTCTTCATGTTTATTATGGGGGAAAGCTACTGAAGAAGACAAGTAAACGCTTATTTTGCCCTCTAAATGCTTTAATTTCCTGACGCTGAGCGTAGCCGTGACTACAGTCGGTACAAATGTAAGAATTTGAATATTTATTTTACTGTTTGTTTGTGGGATTTTTTTTGTGTTTTGTTTTTTTAATTATTGTTTTGGTGGTGAAAAGTCACATGGCCTGTAGATCAATTCGAGGCCGGTAAGGTTCCAACTGCATGATTTTCCTTCAAAATGAGGAAAACGGTATGGGTCGCTTAAAAATAAAACAAACAAAAAATATTTGCACACCTTTAAATGCATGTGTGTTAGCTCCTCGTGCTTTAAAAAAAGGGAAGTACATAAATGGGTTAAAAAAAAAAAGCATACTGGATAACATTTGTTGTCGTTTCCCGCTGGTGTTTTTTGAATGTTGTTTTGTATATATGTTTATTGAAGGAACAAGGATGGGTTGTGATCATCTTAATCCCCCATTAAAATGGGGTTGACATATTTCTTTTGGAAATGTGGTTATATTTATATACAGTGTCATGTTATACATAATGTTAAATCCTTGACATGTTTAATGCAACGGGGTTGCTGATGTGGAAATGCCCATACTCATTTGGTCTATCTCTCAAAAGTTCCTTGTTTACTGTACACACCAACATGTTGCCATTTCCTCTCTAAGCCTGTAACTATTTCATCTCGTTTTATTTTGTCGGTGCATTATGTCTCGTGGAATCCTTCAGAGAATTTCCCTCATGAGTCATGAGGCTGCAGCCAAATGTGTGAGCTTTAACCCCTCAGAGACGCCTCCTGTCAATATGTATATAATGTATTTAAACCTGTAAATATCTTGGTATTTGTGGCTGCAAATGAATCAAACTGATGTACACTGTACTGTAGTTATTTAAGAAAGAACTGTTGAGATTAAAATGATAATAAATACTAAATGCTAAGTGTACTTTGAAGGAGTCGATGACATTTCTTTACCATGTTACTCTAGATTTATCTTTAGCTTTTATGATGCTCAGTAGAAAAAGAGGAAGGATATCCTGGTGCTCATCTCTTTCCTGGCAGAGGAAGAGATATGCATCTACACTCAACAATCGCATAAAAGCATCGTAATGATAATTAGCCAGAACCTAACCTACTTAGGAAATGTTTTATGCTTCATCTGAGAAAGTTGTGTAGGTAGAAACAACTAAAATGAGTACGTGGTTAATCACAAAACAGTCATTTCTGTCAGTGCATTCACCCGTCTACCATGACATGAAGGAAATTATCACATTTTGAATAAGAGGCAACACCTCTCAGTGTCAGGTGCACTTAGGCAGAGAGCCTTATTCACGGCGAATGTTCGCCATCTAGTGTCAGAGATCTGTCCAAACTTAAAAAGTTTGATAAGCCTGTCCCTCTCTCTATTGATAGCATGATGTAGTACCTGCAGCCTCTTCACAGGTACTCCAACCCATCCAGGATGACACATCCACAAGTTCCACTGCAAGAATGGCTGCTGTGTCTCCAAGACCAGTCTCTAGAGCACTCTCTAGACCAGTCTCTACAGCAGTCTCTAGAGCACTCTCTAGACCAGTCTCTAGAGCAGTCTCTAGAGCAGTGAGGAGATACCATAAGACCGGTCATTAGACTAGGAGAGCTGGACAGGATCGTAGAAGGAAAACAACCCAGCAGGAGAACAGGTATTTGCTCCTCGGCGTGAAGAGGAACAGGAGGAGCACTGCTGAATCCGATAGACTCACCTCCAGAACTGCTGGTGAGATTTTTCTCACCAAACTTTCAGAAACAGACTTAGGGCCTAACATACTGTAGTGGGATGTCCTCAACACGCAGCTGGATTGATGTCCACCAGAGAACACCAGAATGGGCAAGTTCTCCATTGGCGGGCCGTTCCCTTCGCAGATGAGAGTGTTGAAAGTGAGCTCATATGACAGACGTGAAAGAGTGGAGACGCCGTGGTGAAGGTCCATGTGTTAGCCAACGGTACCCCAACTGCTAGGTAACAGGATGAAATTGTAAGACCCACAGTTAGATCATACGCTGGTGCAATGGTTCCTGGGTTCCTCCTGGTTCAGGATAAATCCCAGCCTCATGTGATCAGAGTGTGTATGCAGTTCCTGGATGAAGAAGGCATTGATGCCATTGACTGGCCTTCATGTTCAACAGCCCTGAATCCAACTGAGAACCTATGGTCCATTATAAGTAGCGCAACAGACTGTCCAGGAGCTCATTGATGCCCTGATCCACTTCTGGGAGTAGAGCCCCGAGGGCACCATCCATTATTTCATCGGGAGCATGCCCAGATGTTGTCAGGAGTGCTTACTGACACACGTGTTGAGTTGTTACGAAATGCTCACCAGTTGGATGCGTCATTTTGGTTCTTCACTTTGACTTTGTGTGTTATTTAGCATCCAGTCAGCAATGGGTTTGTGATTTTAGTTTCCATTGACCATTCTAACGTCCTTATTGTTCTCAACAAACTACACACTTTATATCAATTAGGCCTATGCTGTTGCGCCCGACCACAAGGCTATGTCCCTGAAAAGTCCCTGATCCCCTGATTGAACTCCTCAGATTAAATGTAGTGTAGGGATTGGAGATTCTGGCTAAAATGAGAATCGCAGATTTTTGCTTAGAATTGAGATCGCGATTCCCTGCACGATCTTACCCTTCAGTTTACATCATAGTGCACTTTGTTATGGGCATGAAAAAATATGAATATATATTATATATATATATTATTATATGTGGTGAAGGTCCATGGTTCATGGAGTGAACAACTGTAAAATGGTCTGTTATTGGCTCTATGCCCTTATAACTGGTGTTTTAACCTATCTAGCACAAACATTACAAACTGTCAGCAGTTATAAATATACTTAAACTGGAGTCTAACCATTGATGAACTGCTTCATTAAACTCACAGTAGTGTCAAACTTACCCGAAGAAACGTTTTTCTTCTTCTGTGGTTTAAGCTCGGCTACTACATGAGAATTTACTGCTAGAAGAATAGCACATAGCCTTCGCTGCGTTCAGGGACACAGTGAATTGCAATGTCACGTAAAAAAACACATCAAATACTGAAAAGTTAGATAGGCAAACACAGACACACAGACAGTAAATCCTTTTTTCCTTTCTTTTTTTTTACACTTACAGTGGGTTTTCACTATCTTGAAAGCATCGGGTAAAATTGGCCGTCATGACCGAATCTAACTTTGGCTATTCCTGACATGTCATCCTCTAGTGAGCACCTCCTCCAGGTTACAAGTGAAAAAGATTGGTAGCCTCCCTGAAACAAGAGAATTAAGTAGTAGAAAGAAAAAGCTGACACGAAGAAAGAGTAAAGGAGTTATAAGAGACTACCACTCCTGTCTCTGCTTGTGCTCAGTGATGATGATGCTCTCCAGCTACTCAATATACTTCCTACTTAGCACACAGTTGTTAACTTAGCATTTAGCTTAGCATTTAGGGTAGGCAAGCTAAAGCTCATTTTAGCACTTAGTAACTCCCATAATCCCGAAAGGCAGAGATACAAAATACCAGGACATGGTCTTAAAGGCCCAGACCCTGCTCGTTGTAACATAAACTGAGGCTAAGCTAGCAGGTTTTGCTGCAGCTCACCTTATAATTTATAATTCTGGAGAATCGCCATACTTAAAGATCATTAATAAGTCTGAATCTAGATTGGATCTTTTACAATTATTCGTCCGGCCCTAATGGGCATCGGGACCAAAGTATTTATTTTTTTTATTTTTGAAAAAAGAATGCTCACAGCGTTCTTTTGGAACAGCGTGAAATATATATCCTCCTAAAATAGATCTCCGCAAGTTAATTCATATGCACTAAATTTGGACTAAATTGGATCAATGGTTAAGAAATTATGGACTGCAACTTTTGGAGATAAAGCTCCCCCTAGTGTCGGAAACATACAACAGACATTTTTCCAACATCACTCCAGTTCTTCCTCGTAAAAAGGTCTATTAGGGTACACAACATAGAAACGATCCATGAAGTAATATTGAGTTATGTCCTAAAAACAATGTTTTCTGTAAACAGCTCCTCCTTGTGAGTGAAATATGAACTGTTAAAGTGAAGCGCAATGATTTAATGTTACATCTCCTCGAGTTAATTCATACACATATCATTTTGACTAAATTGGATGAGTAGACAGTTGAAAAATTATAGGCCCAAAACTTTTGGTGACAAACCTCCCTCCCATATACAACTGAGCTTTCCCAAAATAACTACAGTTCTTCCTTGCACAATGGTTTAAGTGGGTATTAAATTTGAAAATGGCACATGATGTAACTTTTAATTTTTAACCAGAAAATAAGTTTTTCTTGGGAAAAGAAACAAAACACACGAAGGAGGAAGAACTGCATTTAATTTTTGAAAGATGGGTTGTACATTTCCAACACTATGGGGAGCGTTAGCTTCAAAGGTTTTCAGCCCAATTTCCCAACCATTGGTCCAAATAGTCCAAATATTTGGGTATATAAATGGACATGAGGGGCTCTATCTTGCATATAAAATACCATCATATACTATCATATACTCAGATAGTTCATATTTTACTCACATGGGGAAGCTTTTTCTTTTTTTTCGGACATAACTTCACGTTTAATTTGAGAAGTTCTATTGGGGGAATTTCTTGTGTAACGCAGGGAATTGGGAACTTTTGGGGGATATACCCTGTCGCTGTCGGGGAAGACATGTTGGTTTCAGACTGAAGACTACCCACAATGATCAGTCAAGTCAAATGTCTTAACTTTTTACAAAATGTACACGTATCAGCTATCAGATTAAATACACCTGCCTAATATTGTGTTAATCCCCTTTTTACCCCAAGAACAGTTCTGCAATATCCCTGCAAGCTTCAGTGAGCTCTGGTCAAACAGGAAACTGTAACATAACTAACCTAACACCTGGAACAAGATAATATTCTGTGTTTGTGTTCACCTGTTTGTGGTCTCATTGTTGACCCATGACTCATTGTCCTATGTATTTAAAGCTAATATATATATATATAATTTAACAACATGAGATTTGACATTTCATGACGAGATAAAATTAACAGGAAGTCATAGCTTTTATTTTTTTAAATGCAGAAGAAGCAAGAGTTGACTTCCGGTTAGCTCGCCGCAGCTAATGTAAATACATCAGCATCAATTAATAAGTCTTTGGCTTCTTGTTCACAGTGTTTTTATTAACACGTGGACACAATAGTGAAGAAACCACGACGAGGTTAGCTTGACGAGCACGCGTCGTAAAAATACTCAGATAAATGTTTCATTTATTTGTGAAACCTTAATATCCTCGTTTACCCGAGATAGTTTGTAATGGCTGCTAACGCTCCAGTACCAGGCTTACCGAACAAGATGCGGGTAGCCATCCTGGCGGAGCTGGATAAGGAGAAGAGGCGGCTTATGCAGAGCCAGTCAATGAACAGCCCCGGAGCCAACATCCCCCTGTCGTCCAGACCCACTCTGAAGGAGGCCAGGGACAGCGCAGAGCAGCAGCACATCGCCGCTCAGCAGAAAGCCGCCCTGCAACATGCTCACGGCCACTCCTCCGGCTACTTCATCACTCAGGACTCCTCATTTGGAAACCTCATCCTCCCGGTGCTCCCTAGACTGGAGCTGGATTTCTGACTCTTAACCGCCCGAACATTAGCGGGGTGTGGTCCGGCCCAGATGGACACTGACAACAACTAGAAAGAAGTGGACCTAAATGTTTACCAATTTTCTCTCTCCATGTGTTATTTATCATTTGATATGTTGTCCTGGCAAATTCACTGACTGGTGGGGAATTAGGGTCTTCAGGCAGAACAGAGCTATAGACAGCTGAGCCATATTATTGTGACCACTGACACTGAAATCAGAATAACATTATCTTGTTATAATGGCACTTCTCAGTGTTACGGGTACTTTTGTCCTCAATGTCCTTGTGTTAAAAGCAGGTAAAATGGTCAAATGTAATAATCGGAGCAACTTTGACAAGGGCCAAGCAGTGATGTCGTAACGACTGGATCAAAGCATCTAATTGCAGGTCAAGCTGGGTGATCTCTGTCTGCAGCGGATAGAACCTACCAAAGTGGGCTAGGAAGGACAATTAGTGAACCAGCAACTCCGTCATTGGGGCCTAAGTCTCATCAATTCACATGTGGAGTGAAGGCTAGTCCGTCTTATCCGATCCCCCAGTAGACCTCTTAAGCACAAATTACTGAAGAAGTTGATGTCGGTTCTGATTGATGTGTCGGCACACAGCTTATCACAGAGGTGTTTTGGCAGCACAAAGGCGTCAACACAGAATTACCTAGGTGGTTTTAATTCGGTTTGACGAGTGCCAATATGATATGAAGTGTGATGTGCTGTAATTACACAAGCATCATTACCAGGGGTGTAACGAATCATCCATCTGGATCGGTATATCTCTTTGTTGAACGACGACCCAATCAAATCGATGGAAAGTCAAAATACCGATATATATGTTTGTTTTAAAGACACACCTTTATTGTACTACCAGTGCAGGCCTGCAGTGTTGTCCATCCACAGGCGCCCTTCCCTATCAGCACACAGACCAATGGGAACAGCCAGAGACTGCTGTTTATGTTTGTACTTTAAATCTGTTCTCCCCGAAGCTTAGCTTTCACTTTGGCAGATAACCCGTTCTTTTCATGTGCGATAGAGGCTTCCAGGTGCAGTCTGAATGTTTACTGCCTCACAACAATGTTGAAAAATATTAGTATTGACGGCGTGACCATAATCAGTCAATACACGAGTAAGAAAACTATTTCACTAAACGTATATTTGTCAGTTGAACTCAAAAACGTGTTTAGTATGAGATGCTGAGTTCTAACATACTACAAATGGGTCAATACAAAAAATATATTGTTTGTAAAACATTAATTATGAGTGGCTGTTCACAGAAAACCACAGCCTTTTGTAGGTGTTTTGTTTTGTAAGATGTAAAACACTCAGACTTTAATTTCTTCAAACCACTGAGCACAGCACCTATCTGAACCATGTAAATACAATGTCATGAAACATCGATGTAGACACTTATGTATTTAATATAAAGGTAATAAGGCATCCCTAATCTTAACATAAAAGAAAAAAATATATATTATTTTTTAAACATGGAGTAATGACTTCATTACAATACTCAATACTTTGAACTGTCATTCAGTCAAAAATTAAAAATATTTGCTGAATATTTTAACTTCAGCTAACTCGTTGTTCATAGTCTGTGTTATTAAAAAAGATAGCACTAACCTAAAACCTGAGGAACAGCCTGGTAATTAGTTAATACTATGACATATTTTTAATTCCACATATTATCATCATCCAGTCTTCTGCTCTAAATATGTGAATGTTAACAATCTCTGTTTATTTATTTATTGGTTTATAATGTTGTGGACAATTCCCATTGGGGCAGCTTTAGTCTCTATTGGTTAATTTCCAGCTGTAGTCCTTGGCAATTGACAGTGGGCGCCCTTAAGCGAATAATATAATAATACATTATTAAAAAGAAAGAAAGAAGGCAGAGAAGTGAAAGCACAACAACAGTTCATGAGATTAAAACAACATAAACAGTAATCATATACAAAATGCAAGCAGTTAGTGAAGAATTTGGAGCAGAGTACAGAAACCAATTTGTGCAGTTGTAATTGTCGACAAGTTATTTTTTTCAGTGTTTTGTAGATGTAGCATATGAGTGTATATATTTGATGTGGCTGGTTAGTGAGTTCCATCTTTGTATTACTGTAGCAGAAAACATTAGTTGACCAAGTGTGTTCTTCCTGAATGGGACTAAAAAGTTGCTTTGAGACTCTGAAAAGTAGCTTTGAGGCTCTGCTGAGCTCAGTTTGTGGGAGGGATACACGAAGAAGGTAAATCTGAAGATAGTAAACACTCTCAAATGCAAAGGACAAAAGTTAACCTCCAGAGTTAGAGAGGAATGTTTTACTGTTGAACTTACAGTTGCTAGTTGCATCACACGAATGCTTCCCATACTAGCAGCTGGAAAATACCTGTATTAACTTTGTTTTTGAGATTTAGAGTTTGATTTACTTGCCAGAAGAAAGCATAGAAAGCTCAACAAGTCTATTTTTAATTTTGTCTAAAAACCTGACATCATTTTAATTATATTCCCAAATGTTCACATTCTACATCGGCATCCCTCAAGACATCAGGTCCTTTCATGGGGCTAAAGGCTTTCTCACTGCCTGACGTGTCTGTTTCTCCATGCATCTTTGCTGTCTTCTATTTTGGGTATGTGGAATAAATAACTGAAAATAATTGGCAAAATTTATGCACGCTACATTTGTTAACAAACTTTTCTCAATTCTGTAGAACATCTCACGATCGCTACACTGAAATTTCAGCCTACAACAACAATCAAGGGAAGTAGCTGCCTAGTCTCCTACCTGGCTGGAGAAGCCAGGTAGATACCATTCAGTACTGTTGACCAAAGGGGTCAACAGTACTGAATGGTATCACAGATTCTGATCAACTGGAACCGATCTGCAACCATTTCCTGCATTGCTGTTAGCATGTGATGCATTTGCTGTTACTGCAGTTATTTTTCTTCTTGTGCTGCATAATAAAAACAATTTAAAAAAAAAGACGTATGGCTTGGTGTGTTTTGTTAATATCAAGTTAATCCAGTCCTCATTAGCCGGATGAGGTTCCTTGGGCTTGTAAATCTATTCCACCAAAAGGCTGCTTTCTCTCAGAAACGCTGTCAAAATTGTCAGTAAGCTTTTTTTTACAAATTCTTAGAAGACGTAGAGTATAGCCCAAGGAGGAATAAAAACGGATCTGTCTTTATGGAGGTCTTCAAACTTAAATCATATTTTAATGAGTTCTTCCATGCCAAATACCAAACCCACCTAGGAAGTTTTAAGAAGATCCATAGAGTAATTTTTTGCCTTGTAAACACATCAGATACAGTTGAGAGTGGTAATGATCTTCTCAATAAATTCTCTGCCAGACATTTAAACATTTCATTAATCATATATCCGGCATATTAGCTATGAAGGAGAAAGTTCCCAGGGCATCAAATTTAAATAAGAAATATTTTTTCCTTTATTTGGAATCACATTTCTCATTCTTATTTCTTCACAGTTCTCAGTCATCTAATGCTTGATACTTTTACAGAGTGATCACTTTTTTCTTTATGATTGTCACAATATAAACATTGAACACAGAAGTCGAACATTGGGTGTTTTAAATTAAGATAAATGACAAAAACAAATGAAAGAAATTTGCATGCACTAGCCTCGTTGAAATGACGATCCTTTCCATCGTTAAGATTTCATACGTATTGTTTGACCAATCTTCTATAGATGGAGTATCTAGTTTAAACCACCCTCTCCATGTGGTTGAGCTTGAAATCTTCCATTGAAATTCACAATATTTTATCCAGACTTCATCTAGAATGTTAGTTTCCTTTTCCCATTTTTGTTTTATATAGGTGATACTAGGCTAGTTTGAAATACAATTTGACTCTCTGGCATAGAATTAAAAACTCTCATACATAGTTATAATGTTTAAATATATTGGTATTTTAGAGGTTATAAGGCCATTATGGCCTTGACACAACATTACACAATACCTCAGTAGCTACGTCCAACCCAAAGTCCACTAAGTTAAATGTTTACAGTTCTTCTGTGGTTACTGATGGTGAAGTTTTTGCTAATTACCATGAAAAAAAAGGATTAAAAGCTATTTCTTTCCATATTTTTCCTGATCTGCACAAATTGGTTTTAATTTAAAAATATTTAAATATAAATAAATAAGAATATATATATATGCAATTTTAAACAACTTCTACGTGTACTTTAATGATGGCGCTCAATACTTTAATTACAGTACTGGCATTTTATTTGCAATACAAATATATATATATATATTTTTTTTTTAGTATTTATTGGTTTGTATTTACTGAATATTTAAACCCGTACTTATTAAATGTTTGAACAATGTGTTAAATGATTGTAATGTCTGCTGTCGGGTGCAGTAGCGGTTGAAAGGCTCCACCTGGAAAAACTTTACCTAACTTCGTGTTTCCAACCTAAACTTCCACCACACAACCAGCCGTGGAATCTGAGCTCGATTGCTTTCCCCTGCAGTCTAGGCTAATTCGATCGCAGACGTGACGTCTTAACTGATGCAACCTTTCTGACAGCTTCAGCCCAGCGGCTCTGTTGCTCCCACGTCTCACTGTTAGAAGAGGTGAGTTAGCAGCTAGCACAGTATAGATTCATGATAGACTGATATTTGTGTCGGATAAACTGAATATTGTACGTTAGGTAATTCTCTGGTCGGAGCTTTAATCCGAAACGTCACCGGTGAAAGTAGACGTTAGCTGCACATGGCTCTGTTGCTAGCTCGCCTATCCATTCATTATGACGACGCTAATGCTAATGAAGCTAACATGTTAGCTTCAAGTTCAGTAAACGGACTATTCCTGACATTACGATAATCAACCAATATATAATGATAATAATAGTTGTATTTTCAAATACAAGGAAGCAGAGGGGGTACAGATTAGACTAAGCAGAAATACCAAAGCAGTTTTTGCTCCATTGCCAACAAAAGCTATGACTGAGCTGGTGAAATTTGTTTTCCAACATTGTTAACCATCTTGAACTACCCATCGTCACCATAGACAGATGTGATTATACAGAGAGGATCAGTTTAGGATAATATTCTGAAAGGGTCATTTGAAAGGGACCAAATCTTTCTATTAAATGTACATAGATGTACACTCCAGCTAAAACTTACCTCTCAAACTAGCCAACTCCTGATTTTGGGACAGGGCTTAGGATTTAGGCTTTTTTTTAAAAAGGGCAACATTTTCCTCTGCGTCCAGACCTAGAGATATCAAATAGCATTCAGTGTTTTGATAACTTCTGCATCTTGACCTAGGGATATTTAATATAATACAGCAACAAGCTGTAGCTGTATCTCTGAGGATAAGCTGAGCACTGTGTGCGAATCTTATATGTTGCTCCGATTTGCAACTTTTGGAAGAAACCAATCCAACGGGGAAAGGGTGTGTTGAATTTTTCTTTTTTTTTGAGAAACCTCATCTATGACAAAACTAGAATATAAGTTTCACTCATAATAAAAAAAAAATATCTTAACTACATGTTATGAAGAAAATTGTAGTATTATAATTAGAAGTGATAAAAACAATGCACATGCCGTCCCCCCATCTTCAATGGGTATAACTCGTGCCACAGGCTTCAGTCACAATGATTTCAGAGAGATTAATCAGATTCTTTTTCCTATTTTATGTTTCTGCATTATCTGGTTCTATTCAGGTTTTCATGTGACCCATATTTGACATATGTGTGTCTTCACCCTGCATGTACAAGAAGTTGCTTATAAAACCACAGCCAATATCACTGGTATGTCAGTGCATTCTCGAAATTAGTTGTAGAATTTTGATGCAGAAACTCTTGAAACTTCAATGTTAAACAAAGACAAGCTGTTTATTTGTTTGTTTAATGTTAAGTGTCATTGGAGATTTAACATGGTCCGATACTCCTTAGCAGCATTGTATGCGCATTAAAAATACTATTTGTACTCTGAGCTGGTTTCCCAGTAATCCACGTTTACAGCATCACATGCTATAAAACATATTCTCATTGCAAGCAGAAGATGAAACCTCACATACAACGTTACATATTATCATGGTACGCATCTAATGTCACTAACGTCACATGAGTCACATTCAAAGAAAAATATGAATAGTCAAGTTAAATATGCATTATAACATTGTATTCTTATTATACCTGTTATCGTCTTGTCAATTGCCAAGCACAACATTAATTGAAAGCAATTTAACAAATTGAATGCAATTTTAGTAATGCTTATATTCTTATCTTCCTGGTCAGAGGGTCTTACACCATGGCTTGTCAGTTAAGTCCAGACGAGAAGTTCCACCTCATTACGAGGAACCTCCAGGTGGGTCACACAAACAAATATTCGCTGTGACTTAAGTACCCAGCAGCTTGATCTCATGAGTCTTATGAATATGTGTGTTTCAGGAGGTCCTCGGGGAGGAGAAGGTGAAACAGGTTCTACAAGAGAGAGAGCTGAAGTTGTACTGGGGCACAGCCACCACAGGCAAACCCCACGTAGCTTACTTCGTGCCCATGTCCAAGATAGCAGATTTCCTGAAAGCTGGATGCGAGGTGGGTAGATCTCATCCAGTCTTTTGTGGTCTGTTCAAGAACTTTTGATTATCTCCACCAGTGAGATTGGGAGGAGGTTGCGTGAACTCCTATGTTTTTCATCTAGCTGGAAGATATCTTGAAACAGATATCTTCCAGAGGTAGATCTTACCCCAAGAATGATTCCAGTAAATGTTAAGGCAGATTTCAATACAGATTCTAGATCACGTTCTTTCTTTCTTTTTCAACATTACGGGATATTTTCTTATTTAAAATCTTTCTAATGTCTAAAACTAAAAGGGACAAGGTGAGAGCATATGTCAGCCACGTGAATCAACCCAATACCCTAGTCTGTCAATCAATCAATCGGTCTTTAGTTATAAAGCCTTTTTCACACATTAAAAACCAACACAAAGGGCTATGCATGATGTAATAGCCCCCTAGCGCCTACCACCCCCATTCACACATAAGACAAAAATAGACAAGAAATTGAGCAAAGTAGGAATAATAAAAATGGGATATACAATTAAATAATTTAAAAACAATTCCCCCCCAATTCTCAACAGTACATCATCATCCTCATCACCACACCAAGCAAAAACAAGTACATAATGTGACTACAAAGGCAATAACTTCTGAGGGTAATGCGATCATAAATCTTCCAAAGTAAACTGAAGAAACACTGGCGGCAGTAAAAACAATGCAGGTGTAAAAAGGAGACTAATCTAAAACTTAAAATAAGAAAAACTGACTGAAAATGTTGAAGCTTGCTCGTTGGTTTGGCGTGACACTTCCCATGTAGCCTGAAAAGGGCTTCAGAACTGTGACTCTGAGGCTGCCGCGTCGTAATAAACTGCGTTAGCACAGAAAATTTGACAATGAATGTGAACAGCGGGATACGTCTATTATCAACACACCAAACACACGGTACAAAACAGTATAACAGTATATCTACGGCTGCTGCCATAATTCCACCAGGAGAGAGGCAGAGGAAGCCGGCAGAGGTCTGGCTAGGTTTTTCGTTTGTTATAATTTTGTCTGTTATTATAATTTAAAAAATCGAAAGATGGGTGTTGATTTGTGTTCTGTACTGTTCTTGAGTTTTCAATAAAAATTGAGTGATAAAAAATATATATAACCACATGCTCACCTACCCAGGGCCCATGTTACAACAGAATTTCACATACAGCCTAACCACTAACATAGATCACATGAAGTCCAACAGTTTTGGTTGGCAGAGGTTATTATTATGAGCATGATCAAAGTAAGAATACCCAAGCAGGAAGAGCATATGATGTTCCAACAAGGGCATGATTTGATCGGGATCATGAATCTGATCAGTTCGATTCAAATCTATACTTGGAAGAGGATCAATATGTATAGGCTGACATTAAGTTAACAGAGAGGGAAAGTGACGTGAAACTGGCACCAATATGTAGCTGAGATAGTGTGGATTCAATGTTATTCAAAGACATTTCTATAATGTCTGACAATTAAGAAGTTACGACAAACAATATATCTGGGTCCGCCTTTTATAAAAAAATGTTTTTGATTCATAAAGTTCTGATGATGAACATATGAAACAAGAACCCAGGAGTAGGTTTCCAATGTCATGGGATGGGATTATTTAATATGGCATGAGTCTCCAAAAAGGCTGTTTAATGAGAAAAGTGTCTCCAGTATGTCCGTTTTAGTGAGAAGGGCCTCGCTCCTATGCTCTGTCTGGGTGCTTTCCAGTCTAATCTAACCAGTGGCTTACACGTATTTGTTTGTTTCTTATTCCTCAGGTCACTATTCTGTTTGCTGACTTGCATGCCTTCCTAGATAACATGAAGGCCCCCTGGCAGCTGCTGGAGCTCAGGGTTAAATACTATGAGCAGGTCATCAAGGCCATGTTGGAGAGCATCGGCGTGCCATTGGATAAACTCAAGTTTGTCAAAGGAACCGACTACCAGCTGAGCAGGTGAGCTATGTTGATGATACTGAATATCTATTTATTGTACCTGACTTTACATTCTCCAAAACAGACTGTCGGTTCTTACACTTATGTTTTTGTTGTTTTTTTAGAGAGTACACCCTGGATGTGTACCGCCTGTCCTCCATGGTAACAGAGCATGACGCCAAGAAGGCTGGAGCTGAGGTGGTGAAACAGGTGGAGCATCCCTTGCTGAGCGGTCTACTCTATCCTGGCCTGCAGGTAATAACGCCAAAAGCATTCATTATCTACCGCTTATCCTGTTCAGGGTCACGGGGGGACTGCAGCCTGTCCCAACTAACCTTGGGCGAGAGGCGGGGTACACCCTGGACAAGTTGCCAGTTCATCGCAGGGCAGACATATATAGACATACAACCACACACGCTTACATTGCTACGGGCAATTTAAGTGTCACCAATTCACCTGTTTCACATGTTTTTGGACTGTGGGAGGAAGCCGGAGTTCCCAGAGAGAACCCACGCAGACAAAGGAGTTTGCATGTTCTCCCACATGCAAACTCCGCACAGAAAGGCCGGCAGACGTGGATTCAAACCCGGTACCTTCTTGCTGTGAGACAGCAGCGCTAACCACTGGGACACCGTGCTGGCCACGCCAAAAACAGATGTATAAAATATTCAACACAACCAGTAATTAGTGTGAACCCTTATCAGCATTAGTTACAGCAGTAATCATGTTCATGGCCTGGCACAACCTCTGCATGTCAAACCTGTGGGATGGCGGCCCACTCATCAGTCAGCTGACAAGACTGGCTGCCAAATTAGTGCTGGAAGTTCATGGGGTTTGGGTAATTACTGGTTAATTACTGGTTACTTACTGGTAATTACTGGTTATTCAAGAACTGCCTGCAGCTCGTCCACGACACAATCCCAGTCATGTCATTTTCTGCCCAATCAACAAGATGACCGTCAAAAATTAATAGAGCATTACTTTGACCTATGTTCATAATTGGCTCAGATTATTATAATGCATGTAGATATAATCAATTTAAAATAGAGAAAAGGTTTTCTCACATTGGACTTATAAGTGAGTGGAACATTTTAGACAGCTTGATTTTTAAAAGTGAAACTGACTGCAACAGAACATCTAGAATTCTGTTACAACTTTATTCGTCTTATTATTTTTGGGTTATGATTGACTTGAACTGTTGCCTTTTGTCCTCAGGCTTTGGATGAGGAGTACCTCAAGGTGGATGCCCAGTTTGGAGGAGTCGACCAGAGGAAGATTTTTACCCTTGCAGAGAAGGTAACATCCTTCAACATTTAACATCTATTTCAAAATTCACGCTCATTCTTTGATACAAAACTGATGTGTAGTGCCCTTCAGCATTATTTGCACCCTTTAAAAAAACAGTAAAATGAGATGTAAATACTGTCTTTATTGTCTATACCCATGATCTTCAAATTATTCATAAAAATCAAAGCTTATATTCAAGTAACAAAATTTCAACTTAAAACAGAAATACTTTTCTCTGAAACATGTATCCCACAATTATTGCCGACACTGGGACGTCCTGCTATTTAATTGTAACTGAAGTATATTTCCAGTCCTCCCTTAGATTTTAAGGTTCTCTCAAGTGCTGAACAACAACTTCCTGTTTTATTGGGGTATAAATATGAGGCAACACTGGTCTAATTCTCTTTGACATCCTTCACAATGGGAAAGACCAAGAGAGCACAGCGATGCTGTACAAAGGAAAGTTGTAGAGCAGCAAAAATCTGGCAATGGATACAAGAAAATCAGTTTAGATGTCAGTTTCTGCAATGAGATCAATAATAAAGAGATGCTTCTGAACTTCTAATCATTAAAAACAAATTATGACTTAAATACTAAAAATACAAAGTGTAACTGTAGTTTCTCATTGGTCTCCAGTACCTACCCTCTCTTGGCTATGCCAAAAGAGCCCATCTGATGAACCCAATGGTTCCAGGACTCACAGGTGCCAAAATGAGCTCTTCAGAAGAGGTACGTCACAGTGAAGAGTCAAGAATTTTCAACATGTCCTCCAATGTTTGTGGTCAGTCACAGTCTTATCTGTCTTTCATGCAGGATACAAAAATTGATCTTCTGGACTCCAAAGAAGATGTGAGGAAGAAGTTGAAGAAGGCTTTCTGTGAGCCAGGCAATATAGAGAACAATGGACTCCTCTCCTTCGTCAAATTTGTTCTCTTCCCCTTACATGGAGGTAGAGGACGTGTCCATGACTCCATCTGTTTTCTCACCTTTAGACCTTTCATGCACTTGTATGAAGAATATGAAATGAGTTGATTATGGTGTTTCAGAGTTCTGCGTCAAGAGAGACCCCAAGTGGGGTGGAGACAGAATCTACACTGTGTTTGAAGAGGTGGAGAAAGACTTTGCTGAGGAGGTAAAGGAGACGCACTCATTTAATTGATTTATTTGATTCCACCTGAAATGCTGTATTCACCCCTTGTACTCTGTTCTGACCATTGGTGACCTGTTAGACGGTCCATCCAGGAGACCTGAAAGCCTCTGTGGAGGCAGCTATAAACATACTACTGGAGCCAATCAGAAAGAAGTTTGAGCTGCCTGAGCTCTGCAAGCTTTCCAACTCTGCGTACCCCAAAGCCTCAAAGACAAGTTAGTATTAACTGCTAAAATAGAAGCGTGACTAGCTCTATATAAAATAAGATTGCATGTAGCTGCAAGTAGAATCTTGTCCTAAGTTGTGTGTCTGTATACGTGATCAGAAGTCACAGGAAAGAGCGCCAAGGCAGGAGGAGGGGATGACGATGAGCTAACACCCTCCAGACTGGACATCAGGGTGGGAAAGATCATCAGTGTAGAAAAGGTAGGATAGCCACTTGAGCTGAAATGTAGTTTGTTTCCTCAGATGATTTTGTGTTGATGTCCAGCCTCTCTCTCTCTCTGCTCACACCGGTCTCCTCAACAGCATCCAGATGCTGATTCACTCTACCTGGAGAAAATTGATGTGGGGGAGCAAGAGCCCCGGACGGTAGTCAGCGGGCTTGTGGCCTACGTTGCACAGGAGGAGTTGCAGGATAGAATGGTGTTGGTACTGTGCAATATGAAACCTCAGAAGATGCGAGGGATCGAGTCTCAAGCCATGCTGCTGTGTGCTTCAGTGTGAGTGTTAGTTCTGTCTCGCACGTAAAGCATATCCCTCCACTTGATTAAAAAAAAAGTCTACTCTTATTGATTCATTTTCAGTGAAGGGGAACCCAGGAGGGTGGAGCCTCTTGACCCTCCAGAGGGGTCTTCGCCAGGAGAGTCGGTCTTTGTTGAAGGTTATGAGGTGGGCAACCCTGACGACAAACTCAACCCAAAGAAGAAGGTGTGGGAGAAACTGCAGGTGTGTGCCAGTTAAATTTGGCTGTTGAGAGAGACGTGAATAGTGTTTTTAATGTTTTATAATTAAAAAAAAAAAAATGCTATATTGTGTGTGTTACCTCATGAAATATTGAAATGAACTTAGGCAATATTCAGACACTGATTGTGTTTTTCCGTGTCCTCCCAGGTGGACATGAAGATATCAGACGAGTGTGTAGCGAAGTGGAAGGACAACCATCTAATGACAAAACTGGGACAGATCACGTGTAAAACACTCAAAGGAGGCAACATCAGTTAGACACGAGACCTTTTACCGCTGAGGCTACTTATGCAAGTCGCCACTGGAACAGTCGGATTTCATCTGGAAGTTTTCTGAGACAACCACACGACGTCATTACCAAACATTTCAAATGTGTCGCACTGGCTTACATTGACTGTATAACAAATATATGAGCCTGAAATAATCAATTAATTACGGATAATAAGAATGCCAACACTTCCTGTTATGTAATTCAATGTCACAGAGGTTATGTTTTAAATACTTCATGAGGGATCTCAGGTCTATGAAAAGGGAATTGATATTTCAGCTTACTGTGATGATATCCCTCATGGTGAATATCCCAAGGACTTTATGGATGTCGGATCAGGATTTCACTCTATTGTTTCTGCATTAGCAACACAATGTGTGCGTGTGTTTGCGTGCAGTCCTCTTCATTTAAAGATCATTCCTGCTACAAAAAGTTCAAGAATGATTATGATCAAAACTATCTGAGACCAGTCAGATGGGCCTGGAAAATATCCTTGATATTTTACATGTCGCTTTATATCATGTTAAGGCAAAAAGAAAATATGACAGCGCGACCAATAATGTGCAGCCCCACAGTATTGTCTGTATAAATCTATATATAATACACTCTAAGACATGGGGTGGTGGAGCTTTGGGTAATGTTGAAATAACAATCATGAACAGTCATGAAATGAGATCATATGTCATCTTCAATATAAAATAAAACTGGTTGGATTGAGGTCTGCATAAAAGATATACTCTGTTGGTGCCATTTCAGAGAAAGCAAAGATTCACATTTTAATACACTTACATTTTATTTATAGAAGTAATAACTGTACATAATCCTTTATTTATCATTATCAAGTTGCTTTTTGACCCATTACAAAGAGTCGGTATAAATCGCTCACCAATAATTTTCCACGGGGAAAGCATTTTGTGCAAGTAGTGATGAGCTGGATTTTCTGCCGAAAAGGGGCTCAGGTAAAGGGTTACATAGAAAACATTTGACTTCACTCTAAATTTACTCCAGTGTATAAATCATCCAGGGCATGTCAGAGTCGCGGCCTGAAAGTGGTGTTCTGATGAAACGGATTCTTCAAATATCCTAAGATTTGCTAGGAAAGGTGACTGACAGTGCTACTAGTGGAAACAACCACGCATAAATAAATAGGTCACTTGGTATCCAAAAACAGAATTTGCATTTAAACCAAAGACAAAGGATTGTGCAGGTTATGTCCAAACATCTCGTTGCTGTCATCAGATGCTTTTTCGAAAAAGATATTTTATCTGCAGCTGGACAAAAGTGCCTCCATCCTTGTTCTCATTCTTGACCTTGTAGCAAATATTGATGCCCAAAGGCTTGATCATGAGCCAAGTTAAGTGATAAAAGACCCTGTAGTGGAATGCCTTTATCTTTATACCTTTATCTGTTTTTCTTTAGCCAAATCTCCATGAAATGCTCAGGGAAAAACACTTTTGCTCGGAGCTGCATTGACAACTACCTGTTTCTACCTCAAGGAGGCGATCTCACGTAAACCAGGATTTACAGCTGAGCCATCATGCACAGTTTCATAGTGAGAGATAAAATATAAAAATACTCCAGAATAAGGCTATGATGAGAAGTTGAGACTGATATATTTTTGCTTGAATATGTAGGATGCTATTTGAAGAAGACCTGAAGCACACACACCGAAGAAGTGAAGAGTCTTAAGACCTGGTTGTGACTTGTCTCTTTACTTGCTTGTAGTCTTTGCTTATTCCTCTGTCCTCAAGTAACCATTGAACACTCACTTCAAAACAGAGTCTCTATTGTGTCTGCTGTCACTCTTGTAGCTGAGGGGGGAGACGAGAGGAGGTTAGATATGGAGACATCCTCAGAATACAGTTATATCAGTTCATGTTATGAGTATTCTGTCCTAATCCAATTTAGTCACACTGAGACGTGATCATGAGCTTCGGGTCATGGCGGACTGAAGAACGTGCATATTTGACCGGATAAAGCTGCATGCAAGCCAACAGCATGTCTACTGTGTTTTTAAAGAAGAGGCTTATGTGGCACAGCTTGGGGGAAAAAAGCATTCTAAGCCGTTCAAAATCGGCATTGGCCGCAGATCCTTGGTGTATTGGTGAGCGCAATAACTCAAACTTGTTAACTGCATGTTTCATGGATCATAAGCCCTCCAATACCAGCCCCCAATCCAGAAACGCCTCTTTCCCTGATGAACTCAGCGGGTTTTATACATGTTCTGAGAGGGACAACCAGGAGGTGGCCACTAAAGTTTTTCTCCTGGTAGACCATCAGCCCCTCAGATTCTCTTCCACTGACAGGATTAATGCACACAAAGCTGATGGCATCCCTGGACGCGTGCTCCGGGCCTGTGCTGTGAAACATGACTCCAGATGACTATCATCTTCAATCTATCACTGGCACTAGCAGCAGTCCCCATATGCTTCAAATCCACCTCCATGGCGTCGGTGCCTAAACAATCCACTACTTTGACTAGCTGGTCTTGGCTCACTTCAAAACCTGTCTACCACCCACTCTAGACCTCCTCCAATTTACCTGCCGCCACGGAAGATGCCAACGCCACAGCATTACACTCTCACTCACCAAACTCACTGACCAGGGCATCAACACCTCACTGGATACTGGACCTCCTGACCAACAGACCCCAGTTTGTGAAGTTAGTCAAACACACCATTATTTAGTTTGCAGACGACACTGCGGTGGTTGGCCACATCAACATCAACGACGAGTTGCGGCGTGGTGCACCAACAACTAACTAACAACTAACTACCCCTCAACACCAACAAAACCAAGGAGCTCATTGTGGATTACAGCTAGACTAAAGGCGGGCACACACATACTCCAATCCATATTAACGGGACAGATGTTGAACATGTCTTCCAGCTACATATTTCTGGAGGTATAAGACCTCCCATCTGCGATAACCTTCTAAGATTTAGTATATACTACCCTCTCCAAATATATTGTAATCTACAATATCATAACAAAGATCTAGATCCAAAATTGTTTAGTGGTGCAACATCATGATCTGTCCATGCGAGGGTATTTTCATTTTGATTGTCCAATTTTCCATGATATTGGAAATGTTCATTTAAAATCTATAAAATCCACATTCATAATAGATCTCTGCTATTCTACCCCGACTAAAAAATCATATGAAAAATCCATTGGTGGCTTTTAAAATCACGACAATCGTGGGCTATCGCAAACCAGCCTTCAGAAAATCACGGTTTCACATGATGTTTTGCTCTCACCCGTTTTCTCAGGATTTGTTACTCCACTCAAATGTTGCACTCCATTTCCTTCAATGCTGAAGTCCATCTCTGCTGAACAAGCAGGGGGGTTCTGTGAGGGACCTATGCTCCCGTGGATTGGTTTCTTTGCTACTGGTGGAGGAACTTTGTCAGACCTCATCCCACCGTTGGAGGAAGCCGGAGCCTTTGACTGGTCAGACACCTGCATGAGCTCAGCGGCTAAGCTCTGCTTCAGACCTGCCTGAGCTTCAGGGGAGGAAGCAGCTGCCGTCTCTATCACAACCTTTTTGGTGCTCCTGGAAAAGATGAAGCTGGCAGTAGAGGCTGGGGACTTGTTCATGTCGCATCTGTCGGCTAATTTCAGAGACAAACCCCCCTGTTCACTGATACAGCTGTAAGCCAATCTTGCACCCAGTCGGGATGGAAGACCGTCTCTTGAGGACATGGCTGCCGTTTTCATACGTATGGCTTCCTGTAAGCGCATGGAGGGAGTCCCAGAGGATGCTTTTACTGTCTGAGGGGGAGATTTTAGGGTGAGTGACTTGCGTATGGGCTTCTGTGGAGTGCTATGAGGTCCTGTGATTAAGGGGGGGCCCTTCACTGGAACTGGGGCTCCTTGATCTGTAGACTTGTCCTCTGATGGAGCTTGCACCTGATCTTCAGTCGTGCTCACAGATCTAAGACGAACCATTTGTAGCAGGGAGGGTGTGACCAGAGGTATGTTAGCATCTTCTTTAGGAGTGGGTATGCTTTTGTGGCGGGAAAGGACGTCTTTGCTCACCAACTCCCGATTTGCTACACTGTGCTGCCTCCGGAAATGAATCCCGTTGGTCAAAGTGTCTGCTGGTAAAGGGGGTGCTACTGGAACGGTGATTGGAAGTTGGGCACTGAGAGAAGGCTCAGACTGATCTTCAATTTTCAGAGAGTCTCGCCTCAGGAAGTTGCTGGGACAAACTAGAGGAGAGGTTGATACTGGGTGTTCATTTCTTGGGACAGGTAGTAATTGAGTTTTATGCACTGGTGGAGGTGGGACAGGGTCAGAAAGTGACACATTTTGTGTTGATTTGTAAGAAATCTCATCAGCGTTAGCTCTTGAAGCTTCCACGACATCCTCCGATTTGGCGTCAGTTACCATTTTTGGAACAGTGACAGGCAAATCTGTAATTTGTTCGTGTGCAGATGCCCCGCCTTCACACGCATCCTCAACTGTCTCTGCAGCTTCTGTGTGTCCTTTTGAGACATCCAGGTCTGTGCTCAAAGGATTTTCAATCACATTTGGCGCATTGTGTGCCTCAATGTGTGGAGGAGGCGGTGGAGGAAAGTCAACCTCGTCGCCCCCCTCAAAGACAGAGTCCCCTTCCATAGGAGGCGGAGGTGGTGGCCAGCAGGAATCTACTGCGTGCATCTCCTCCTGTGCCGTCTGTTCTTCTTCCGGTGGTGCAGATACTGATGAGGGAGGTGTCTTTCTTGAGAGAGGAGGGGTAGGGTGGTACGCTGGGGGAGGGGTAGGTGGTGGTGAGCTCTTACAAATTCTGGGGACCTCTAATGAATGAATTGGCACAGATTGAACCTCCCCTTTGTCCATCCCATTCTCATTACCCAAAACTTGAACTCTTTTCTGCAGGGGGGTGGTGTTGTTCTGTGCAGGTAAATGGTCTCCTGGTGATATCACTTCATCTGGGTTCAGAGCTGTCACCACTATGTTCATGACAGGAGGGGGGTCTGTCTGTGGAGCAGTTTCCAGATTCTCAGGAAGCGTCACCACAGTGGTAGTGATCTTCTCTGGTTTCTGAACGTCGCTACGAGCTCCCATCATCTCTTGTTCGTTAGCTGGAAACTCACCACTCTCCAGCGTCACGTGTAGAACTTTAGGAGCTGCTGCCAACAATGTCTCGGCCTCTGCTTTGCCCCCAGAGACAGGTTTGCCTGTAGTTGATTGTTTTTCATCTAAAACTTGCGTCATCTTCCTGGCTTCTCTCTGTGGTCCTGCTTCTCTAACAGTGCCATCCCCTCTCTGCGCTGGTTTAAGAGTTATGTTGCTGAAAGTAGGGCAAGGCCCACATAGTAGCTCAAATGAGCGTCTATTGTGAACCCATGTCTCTGGAGGAGGGGAAGACGGTGCTTTTACTTTGGGTGGCGGTGGAATGTTCAAGTAATCTCTGATTTCAACACTCAGATTTGAAGAACTGTTATTTGATGTGGGTTCTGGTTCAGCAGTAGTGTGAAGAAATCCCATTGGAGGAGGGCTGGGGCTACATTTGGAGACATCGGGATTTAGAGACTCAGAGGTCCCAGATGATAGAGAGGTAAGAGAGGAAGAGGGAGAAGCTGCTGAGGAAGAGACCCTAGATGCTGATCTCTCCGGTTTGACTGGTTTCCTTCTCTCCTTCTCAGGGGGGGCTGGAGAGATTCCTTTTGGGGAAAGTGTTGGTGTGCCGCTCTGACTGGAGTAGCCACTGGAAGGGGACAACGTCCGCTCAAATTGACCCCCTTCCGATGGTGTTCTCTGCGGGGAGAAGCTGCTGTATTGTGATGTTCCTCCTGCCTCATTGGATGAGGTCTGCGTTGGACTCACAGGACTGGAGGAAGTGTCTACAGTGATGGATTCATTGCATGTTGTTGCAGTGGAGGGGATCTTAACAGTTTCTGCAGAAGAAAGAGATTTTATCTCATCCTTGGCTAAAACATTTTCTCTGGCAATTTCCATCTCTTCATACACAGAGTCAGCCAGATCTTTGCTCTCCACCAGAACTACGGTGCTGCCCCTGATTTTATTACCATGCAAAGAGTTTGTTCTCCGTGGTGGGGCTGGACGTTGCTTTGTCTTCACGACGGATAAACTCCGAGTGGAATTCTGTTTGCTCTGTTTGGTCTCACCCCCAGCAGCCACTGACCCTAAATCATCAGACTCAGATCCTTGACCTGCACCGGTTTCAGTTTTCCAGCTGGAGCTATGGAGATGGAGAAGGTCCCCACTAGACTCCTCTGTCCGGCTTTCCTGCCCACTGAGACCCTGTCTCTGGGAGTTACCACTATGTGTACTACCCTTTGAAGACACAGGAGAGGCGTTTGATTTAATGGTCTTGGATGACTGAGACCTCCTCCAGCTCGATGCTGATATCGATGTGGGCATCAGTGATGAGTCAGTCTGAGAACCATCGCCGTCTGATCTTCTGGACAATGAAGGGCTGACTGACGAGTCTCCAGATTCCAGGCTGCTTTTGCTCATAGTACGGACACCATCGCCATGGTGTAAGCTGCTGCCACGCGTCCGGCTGCTGCTGCGGTCAATTTCTATGACTTCAACGGAGGCCGGCAAGACTGCATTAGGGATGATCGTGGATAAGTAGGAAGCCTGTGGTGACATGGACATTACTGGGCCCTAGAAAAAAAAAATGGGGGGGAGAAAAAGAAGTTGGATTTTCACTTTCAAGACAGAGTAAGGTAAGAAGGGTGAAGCCACATTTAAGCATGGAACCACAATGCTTGAATTGGATAACCATCTCCATTGGTCCTTACCTGGGGCTCCTGGAGGAAGCTTAACAAAGTAGAGGGAAGGAAAGAGCAAGATGATGTCACGCCCGCTACGGCAAGGGATTTGGGTCTCAGGTCTGAGGGTCCGAGATCAACGGCAAAGCTGTGTCGGTTGAAGGGACACTCGTCTTGATACAACGCCTGAAGCTGCTTAGTCAGCAGCTGTTCATCCCTGGATGTCTGCTTAGGGTTGGAGAGACGGCTATTCTTAAACCTGTGATGCACCTTAAAACTATGCTGGATGATTTAATTCTTTCTGGAGAGCCATTTACCTCCAGCTCTGAAATGTGTATCCTCGCTCCTTCCTGATTTGGGACCAGAGTTTCTCCATCAACCGTAGGAATAAAAACAACCCCTGATTGGCTGTTTTTGAGCTGCTTATCATGACGAGGGGGCCGAGTGGGATCGATCTGCAAGAAGGTTGAGCTCCTGTGCAGTGCTGGGAAGAAGGCAGACCACTGTTGATACCAGGTTTGCTCCTAAGGGTAAATGATGAACGGTATAGTAAGGAGGATTTTGCGAACATACCAAGCTCCTTCTGGACCTGGTTGGGGATGCCCATGATGGTGGTCCTCCTGCTCCTCTTCCTGCTTGTATCTATTCTTTTCTCTGGATTAAGAGGCTTGAATGTTGAACCTGAGAGACAGGAAGAACTTTTATTTTGTCTTGTCACAGTAATGGAATTTTAGGAGGATTGTTTATCTGCTGGTACCACTGCAGGGAGTCCCTCCGGTCCTCCCATCTGTTCCATACCTCACATTCTGTTTCTGTAACATGACTCCAGATTGGTTCAATATATATATATATATATATATATATATAAGAAAATTTAACAAATACACCAATCGTAACATGAAGAGATGCCTTTTATCATTTGTACTTTTTTATTTCCATGCTTGCAAGGCGACATCCTGTTTATATTGTGAAATTATATTTTCCAGGACCATAGCTCACAAACTGTTCAATATTGTTTTCGTGAAACTTCAAGTATACGTGTATCATTTATAGAAAGGGTGCCTTTCGATATTTTGGGGTGCATCTTTTTCTGAATTGAAACTTTTTTTCAGATAAGATAGGATGAGACGAAACTTTATTGAACGTGAGGGCAATTCTTATTCAGTGAGTTAAGACTATAGAGTATTTAATATAAGTCGGAAATATGAAAGATATTCATAAGAATTAAAAACAGATAAAAAAGTTTATAAGAACTAAATGCAAACCAGCGCCTTGGAACTACAACAAAATAATAATGGTCATACAATAGCACATGATCATAATACTGTCATATTATAATAACAAACGTATTGTTGTACTTGGTAATTACACTGAAACATAAGATCGCATTTTACAATTAATGTAATATTGCACATAATGTTGGAGAAGATTTATATAGCATACGATATTGGCTTTATTGCAGCATTGGTATTAGCGTCTGATCTTTAAGCTAAAGAGTTTAACAGTTTTATGACCACCGGTAGACATGACTACCTGTGGCAGTCTACTACATACATTTAACAAGAATTAAAATCAATGGAGACAACTTAAACTTAAACACCGTCTTTGCGACTGCCTGTCTTCAGTGAATTACACCAGTGTTGGGGTATCCTGCCTGTGCAGTTCATGCTCTATATGAAAAACTGTACTTGGTGCAGGAGAAGATATACGTCAAAGAATGGGGGCAAAACAGCATAAAGAATGGAAAATAAATGAAATATAGGGAGCAGCGGTCGTTTTCTGTTTCGTTATATAATCATATTTGAAATATAGGTCAGAATACCAATAAAACTTTCTTAGCACCCGCTCATAGGACATCATACGTGACCTCCCGGCTGTGAACTGCTGAGGCATCAGTAGTGCCATCATCAGAGGCTCAGAATCTTTGAGATACTGAAGAAAAGCTTCCACCCAGTATGTGTGAGTACGTATGTGTGTATGTTTGTATCAAGTTCCTTTCCCTTTGATTAGACGTTATAACTGCGGCGGCACCAGGCTTTGGCTATGAGACATGCATGCTAAATAAGTAGAGACGACTTAAAGCGGTAAACTCAGGAGCGTGGTTCAAACTGCTTTCACACATTGACACTATTTTTACTCCCTATTTCCCTAAGATGAACGAGATACGGATGCTTCCACAACTCTTTTAAAACACGCACGACTGACCACAGTCACACAAATACCGGACTGTCTTTCACCTTGACGGGTGAGTACGGGTCTAGTTGAGACGGCAGAGATTGCTGTAGTATCAGTGGAGGTGGTGGTGGTGGCTCTGGACTCTGGAGAACCATCTTTGTCCTCGGAGCTGGTATCGTGCGCCGGATGAAGAGCTCCTGTGTACTGCACAAGATACACACAGCACACAAGGACAGACACATGCACACACAAAGCAGTATTTAGTTGGGAGGTATTCTTTGTGTAGGAAGTGAAGCGAAAAGATCAAATTAAGGAGACTTACTGCAATACTTTCATCATCAGGATAGTTCACGCCGTTCTTGTGTTCTGTGTGAACCAAATAGACCAGGATCAGAATGTAAATACACTCAGACTCCATACATAATTATATATATATATATATATATATATATATATATATATATATATATATATATATAAAATAATCAGGAATTATTATTATTGCAACAGTAGGTCACATTTAAAAAGAATTTGATCCAGTGTCTTGGTGTAAACATGCATTTAATGAGAATATGGAATATATGTAGTTATAGACCTATGCTGTATTCCTGACAGCCAGGATAAATCCCCGACAAGACCCCAATCGCCTTTGTTGTATAAGAAACCCCCCTGATTGAAACCCCTGAAATTTAATGTGTAGATTTTTTCCACAGTATTCACTTAGGGAATAAAGCTCCCCCTAGTGAGTAAAATATGAACTATTACATTCAAATATGGGTAAAATATGATATTAACAAGATACATCTCAAAGGCCCAAAAACTGTTGGAGATATCTCCGGTTGTGTCAGAAATATACAACTGACATTTCCCAAAATCCATCCAGTTCCTTCCCCACATTAAAGTCATTTGGGATAAAAAGTTTGAATTTGATACAAGGAATAGTTTAGGTATGTCTATTTCTTTAAAATTCTCCCACTCTTGAGTCAATATGCTTTTTTAGAGTAAAATAGGATATATACGCTCTGAATTTGGTGTTTTCCATAACAAGCTCCCCCAGTGAGTAAAAGTTGAATATGAATATAATAAGTAACCCACATTGTATAAAAAATGGGACCAATTAAATTAGTCTCATACTATTTACTAAGATATTCTATCTTACAGTTTTTCATTAAATATTGTGGATGAGTTTATGGCTCCTTTAATTCCCGTTTATTAATACTTTCATATCCCTGAAAAGTCGAGGTTGTTATGGAATCGTGATTGCTGCGGCGTCTGCGACGGCGCCCTCGTGTTAACTAGATGTCTCAAAAGCTATTTCACGGATCATTTTCAATAATTTCAAGTTTCAATTTTAGAACCCCGTACCCTTAGTGCGAGTAAGAACTGGATTGATTTGAGGTACATTCAGGTCTATATTTCCAACACTAGATGGACAAAAGTCCCTACAAAAGTTTTTGGGCTGATGCTTGTAGATTAGCAGTGAAACAAGCAAGTTTTTCTTTTCTATCAAGCTTCATTTCAAAAGATGCACCACGCTTGATTTACTTTGCCTTACTTGACATTGCAGCATTGGCACGTTGCAATCTCAGTGCAGGAATGAGAAACTCTGTCCTACGGCTATGTGTCTGCAACAAGGGTAATATATTTTCAAACTTATGGTGGCATGTCTGACCCTCCTGCTGTAGTATCTTCAGTCCTTCCTGGGCTTCAGTGTGCAGATCCTCCAGGTACTGTGGTCTGCTACCCTCAATGAAAACATTGTCCTGGTAGTGCTGAGAGGTCGTATAGTGGAAGGTCAACCTTTTCTGGTCTCCAGCCCCCTTCAAGCCAGCTGTAGGGATCAAAAGAGTCAAGCAAAAGAGAAAAGACGATAGCTGTAACTGGCTTTTATGATAATTACATGCCATTGTGTCTTTAATGAGAAATATAGTCAGTTCGCTAGACTAACCAGACTGACACTGACTTTCATTCTACTTATTACATGTAATTAATGTGTCACTACAATTTTTCCCATTTTTCCACCTCACATCAGTTTTGTATTTTTCTACTAATGAGAATTTCAATGGTTCTTCATCGCCGTCTTATATCACAAACATCAACACACAAGCAAACCGATTCAACAGTATGCCATTTGACAATTACTTTATCAGCTGTGAATCCTCACAATGCTTGTTTATCTGTGCAACTTTGACGCAGCAAACTCTTCAAATCTCTTCTGCCAAGCAGTCAGCCGGGCAGCTGTTCAAGTCAGACCACATTCACAACATTAAACTACTGTGCAGGTTTAGGGCTTTGAGGCGCTAATTCAGTTAAGCCCTTTATCTCCCTAAAGAGGATGTCAAAATTGCCTTAAACACTAATTCTAGCAAACCAGAGTGTGTGTGTGTGTGTGTGTTGTCGTGTGTGAGACAGACAAACTGCAATAACCATCACGTCCTTGTACTTTGCACGAATCCATCCTCATACATCATAACAACGTTTTAAGGTTATATTCAGTTTTAAAAAATATCGGCATGAATCCAAATATTTGAATCAAATCAAAGAGTATTACTGCCGGGTCAACAAGAGAGCCTACTTCCTTCAGCAACGACTACCATCTTCTTCCACATGAGTCTGCACTTACCCTTCTTCTTGAAGACAGACAGAAGGGAGTGGATGCTCTTCCTCAAGTAGACCACCATGTCTACACCAGATCAAAGCCAGAGACATCAAAACACTGAGGTAAAGAAAAGCAGCAGTCCTGTGTCTGTCTGGGATTGAAAAACTCTGCTTACAAAGATCCAGTTGAACTCTGAGGATAGACAAAAGTGTGACAGTTGTGTTCCTGTGGGGGAAGAAGCTCTCTCCTCCATCTTCAGAGTGCTTCTCTAACCTGAGCAGAACACAATAAATCTGAATCCAAGCAAACAGCTTGTCCCCCCCCCCCCGACCAAAGGGCTGGTCATTTGGCAGGGGCAAAACAGAACTGCTAGACGTTCAAGAAATGCCATTCCAATTGTGTCTGTAACGGAAGATAAAATGTCAGCATAGCTTTCGACATGTTATTATCAAAATGTTCAACCCCATTATATTTAAGGTTTAATGGCAAAATATATTATTTATTGGTGTTTTCAATAGACAACACCACTGTTGACCAATAAAATGTCACTATGCTTAGACAGAAGTTTTGAGATGCTGCTGTGCTTCCTCACTCAACACCTGGAGGATTTAGAGGGGCAGATGGATTCAACCAAATATCAGGAAATGCTAGAAGAAACGTCTTTCATTCTGTGAGAAACCTGAGGCTCTGGCATCATTGGAAGCTCCAAAAGGACATCATTCAGACCTCAATGTACACTGAGGGTATGTCTTATCTCAAATCTATTATCATCTAATCTCATTTTATCGATTATCATCTTACCTCATCTGGTTTTATCTTAACTCATCTTATTTTCTATAATAGAATAATCTTGTGTTATGTTTTGGAAAACCAATGGTAATATTTGTTCTCTTGTCTTATTTGGTTATTGTAAGCAGCTGATAAATCTAATATATAATATTTTTCCAATAATCCCCATAGAGAATGGCAGTTGAGTGATTTTGCGTCCGATTGTAGTTGTGTTGTTGTCCTTCACAACAGCCGTCAGCATGTGTCTGACACTGAGTCTCATTATCTAAGGGCTACGGGGGGCTACGTTTGACAGTAGAGGTTGTGTCCTTACTGTGAGAATCTAGTCACCGTCATTGCAGTGTAGCGTAGAGTTTTCCTCCCTCCTTCTTTCCTTCCCGCCTTTCTCCTCCTGTCTTTCACTGTGTTTTAAAGTCACAGAGGTCTTCTCAGACATATGAAGAGCTGACACAACCTAAGAGACTCATGTTGGTTTTAATGGCGCCCTGTCTGTTCTCTACCACTACTACTGTTTCCCGACAGACTGCAAAGTGTAGGAAATATAACACGACGATGAAAAAAATGATTCTTTGTCAAAAACGCAACTGATGCGAAATTCTGGTCTGATGCCCCCTGTGAATATTGATGTGAGTCCTCTGGCCCTCAGAATGGGTGTTGGCATAGCAGGGGGCTACAGCTGGCTCATAGACCCGCACAAGCTGGAGGGTGGTGACACAATTATCCTCATCAATAGACCCACCCTCGCTCTTCACCCCGCACCAACACTTGAGAGGGGGGCCGGGCCAGTGAAGAAATCTGTTCAGGGTCAGACTGCCGGCCCAGGGATGCTGGTGGTGGTTCAGCCACAGGTTTGGCTGGAGGCCAGATAGAGAGGAAGTCTTCAGGACAGCCACTTTGGAGATGAGACTCATGCCAGAGGCTTAACCTGTCCAACTCCTCACCTCACACCACTTTACCCCTGACATATACAAACCGTTGAGCAGGACATTAAAGAGTTAATAATGTGCAGGTCAGTTTTGTGGTGGATTAAGCTCACATGAAAAATACTTATACTTATACTTATATATATATATATATATATATATATATATATATATATGGTAAAAACATACTTTCTGCAGTTCTGATTAGAGATTCTGTGCCTTGAAATGGCTGTTCAGAAGTTTATTTTATTTATACGATATATCGCGTTAGAAATATAAATTCATATTATTTATTGTTAATTGTTAATATTTTAAATATAACACAATAAGTCAGCTGAATGAGAATGTTTTACTAGATAGCAGGACCAACAGCCAAACAGGGTCACATTCAAAAAGACAAATTATTTTGACTTTCACTACATACCTTAATTTCTCTTTATGGTAGATGTCTGTATTTTCATATTGATGCAGAGATGCTCATTTATATGTTACGCTCCAGGACACCAGGGGAAATTATTTATAGGTGTAACTTACTTTGCAATCAGAGTCATTTTTGACTCTGATTGCAAAGTAAGATTGCATTATAATGTCTAAAATTCTAAATAAAGCCAGGAGGCAGTTAAAACAAAAATCCTAATCATACATTTATTAAAGATAACTTTTGGGGTTTGACCAAAGAGTAAAGTTTTATGATGGTAGACCCTTCTGAATATAAAAACATACATTTACTTTAAGACAAAGTGAGCCAACAACACGGGGTTATAATAATGTTACATTAAAAAAATAAATACAATTAGTTTTTTTTAGAACAAAATAGTCAAACAAAACAGATCGTACAATCGGAATGATTGTTTTTTTATATATATATAAAATGAAATCAGTTTTACCTGAGCAGACAGCTCTGTGAGGAGAGATTAAAAACACAACATATCTCTCCAGTAGAGGGCACTCTACTGACTCAGTCTGGACTGCAACAACCACAGACCATCTGATGGAGAGATGGTCTGTAGATACGGCATCAGATGTCATGACACAATGAAACTCAGTCAAATTTAAAATGTCACTCCCAGAGGAGTCCTCATGCTGAGGCTAACACACACATACACACGTGTGTTTTGCCGCAGAATACAATGTGTAATCATCTGACCACATGGTTAGCATTAGCTCATTTCCGCAGCACAACCCGTCCTTGTTTACGACACACGGGAGAAAAAATGTAAAACAGAGAAGCAGAGAGAATAACAGGTTATAGCTGTTCTGCCTCTGTCATAACCTCAACATTGGTATCAGGTATCAGGCTACGAGTCCATGACGGGTCACCGGTGCCATGCCCTGCTTCTAGTACAGCACCCGGCTCCCGTGGAGGGGATCTCTGTAACTCAAGTTGTGCCTTGTGGCTACAAGTTGCCCCACGGTGTGAGCGTAACAAGAGAGACGCCACAGGGAAACAACTGCCGTGGCGGACATTTCTGCTCTGTCTACTGTAATAATTTTGATATGCTGAGACTTCAATTGTTAACCCAATGCTTTTAGAGAAATGTACAATCTAAAGTAAATGTGTGACACTGGCCTTATTTAGCATTTTTTCTTTTTGTTAAGAACATTTCAAGAAAAACAATGTGCGTTAATCATAGTTCCTCAATGTGTTTTTTCTTATAAACAAGAGTAGAACCATCTGTTAGGGAATATTTTCTAGGGTGGATTAAAACACACATAGTGCCCATGTGAGCAGCTGCAGTAAAATGCAGGTTAAAAATAAACAATAGTTTCCATGTTTGGAGGTGCCGGCTGATCGATCGGCGCCCGGGGGCTTATTTTGATTATATGATCGGTAACCGGCCCTGCACCATGGTTCACAATATAACGTCACACACACACACACACACACACACACACATACCAAGCACAAGCTATGATGAGATCAGTTAGTTCAGGCAGTTGCTAGTGACATCAATGACCATCATTGCTTGTTGTGGATTTTTTTGACTTATAATATCGAATCCTTTTCTATACTTCTATACTTTATATAGATAGTCACTCAACAATGTTTCAGTAAACAACATTTTTGAATTTCACCAAATAAACAATCTATCGATGTCCCTGTTACGGCATGGTGGTAAAATTATTTTTAGGAGATCGGATCAATAGTGGACAGCCAGACACTTTGCTAAATACAATCGATTAATCACCACCAAGATGCATTGGGACCCGATCACTCAAACCGTCTGCCGGGGGGGGTGGGACGCTTTTGACCACATATCTTTTGTAGTATTAATGATAATGTGTCCAGGAACATACGTCATACCGTGGTTGTTTTGATGGAAGCGAGCAGCTGTTTGAAAAACCTAAACTAACCTAACGTGGATCAATTTTCAATTTTTCTTGTCCTGCGATCTTTGGCAAGTTGCAAAAGATTTTGTCCTGTCAGTCTCAACAGTTGGAATATTCTGTACATGTATATCTGGCGCTTGACTGACGTGACTGATATCTCCGGGCCACGCTCTTTGACCTTGTAGCAGAAGTGATGTAGGCAGCAACGGAATATGAAAACACATTGGAGACGAATGATGGACAGAGGTGTAAACATTGATGTGTCTCGCTGTCCACGTCTGAGCCGATGGTCCGAAACGCATTTTAAAACAAGGTCTATCTGTCTGTCTGTCTCTCTGTTTATCTGTCTAGTTATCCATGTTGTTCTTCCCACCACATAGGAAGTAAAACTGCCAGAGTACAGGAAGAGAGGGTTAAATTGTTACTAGAAATAAACCTCCAATCCCACCAAGACACACACACACACACACACCCACACACACACACACACACACCACACACACACACACACACACACACACACACACACACACACACACACACACACAGTGATTATTCAGTTTGATGGAGCTTCCCTGATTTGTATTCTATGGCTGCTGTGGTGGACTTGAGTTATGAGCTCCACTACATTGAGTGGTGTTGTATTAACTGGGGGAGAAGGAGGCGGAGCTTGAGGCAGGCTAACCCACATCCTTCATAAACGTATCTGGTGTCATATTTCATGTGATTCAATAATGTCTGCTGCATTTACCTGATGTGAGCTAATAGTCAGTGAGGGGGAATAAAATCGACACATGTAACTCCTACTACAGAACCTTTGGGATAATGGGGAGGTGAAATCAGGAGTGCAAGGAAAAACACAGAGGGAATTCCAGGAAAGAGGAGGTTTGCAGGAGGTAAGATGGAGAACATAAATCACTGAGTTCAGTACGAGAAACACTTTAGCACAAAACTGTATGGCAGTATCTTGCAAAATCTGCAGAAATGTTGAACTCTAGATCATGTTTCTTGGCACAGAGTGAACCACTTAACCTATCCAGCACATGAATAGATTAGATATTAGTTGCAAGACAGGAGAGAGGTACAATGGAGGTGAAGTTTAATTGTCGTCACCTTTGGTCTAAGCAAGTAATGGTGAAAATGTAGTTATGGTAAATATACATTCACTAAATTCAAACTTTGAATATCCATTGCTGATGATGAGTATGTGGATACTTAAATATAACTCTCCAGTACAAATACATTACCAGCCATTTAAGGCACACCAGGCACCACAATCAATAATAACAGCATCATCAGCACTCACAAACTTTATCAGAAGATGTTTTAAGTTTAAGTGTGACTTTATGATGCTCACTAATTATTTCCATCCTTTCTTATCATTTTAAAGGGGGCCAAAGAGTTCAAGTGGTTCTGATTTTCTTTGTGTTAAACAAATGGCACATATATGTCTATCTAAGTGGGACACAATAAAACCCCATCGAAAACTGCAGGCATACTGTTTATGGATATTTAATCAGCAGTTATGCAAAAGAAAGAGAAAGGGGTTTGTATTAATTATATCCCCAAAAAGTCTGGGGTATCTTTGTAGCGTCATCAATGCTGCAGCTGCAGATCCTTAGTGATAACGTTATAACTTAAAACATGCTTCCTGGTTAATTTTCAAAATGTATAACCGCATAGAGCTTAGTGCAAGGAAGAACTGGATTGATATTGGGAAAGGTCGGTGTATATTTCCGACACTAGGGAGAGATTCATCTCCAAACGTTTTTGGTCCATAATTTCTCAACCGTTGGCTCGATTTAGACCAGATTTGGTGCGTATGAAGATCAATATCGCATGTTTCATATTTTACTCTCTAGGATGAGATTGTTTTGTTTTTTTGTTGCAGTAAATAGCAGAAAATCACAGTTTTTTGGACTGAACGTTAACTTAACTTAATTTGAAGAGTTCAATCAGAGGAAATACTTGTATAATGCAGGGGATTGGGGGCTTTTCAGAGATATAACCTTGCTGTTGGGTCTAGTTGAAGAAGTTTGCTCTCCTGGCTGTCATCAAGGGGAAAAATGTCTGTAACCATGTCAAAAGGACCAACAAGGATGCATGAAGTTTAGCAAAACTAGCTAGGTCTGTATGCTAAATGCTAACTACATGTGTGTGTATGTACTTTTGCTGGCGAGAATAATAGGACTACATATACGGTGTAGTGCAGAATCGAGGATAAACACATGGTTCTGGCTTCCCTTGGCTCCGGGGAAAAATGGCCTCTGGTGCCAAGGTAGACAGCAACACATCTACCCAAATACTCGTGGAGTACTGCCTGTGTTCCTGCATGACCATGTCCCACTTCCACCTAGCCGTGCTTGCTCCACTTCCTGACCCAGACCTGGAGCCGTTTATGTACCTGAGAAGCCGAGATGACAGATCGTACTGCAGGACACAAACACAGAGCTAAGCTCATTTGCTGCTTGAAAAGAGTAACTATCACTTTTCTTGTAGCTTCCTCTCTGGCTCTCTCCCTCCTGCTCTTTCTTTCTCTCCTTAATAAATGACTGTGGGTATTTCCCGCAAGGGAGAGGATGATCTGTTGGCTCCCTGTGATTTATTTTTGTGAGCCAGAGTGAAAGCTCTGTGAACACAGATATGGAGACTGAGCTGACCCACTGCTCACTACGTTCAACTGGAGTCTAAAACAAGACAAACAACAAATTGGCGTCGGAGTCCCTTGGGTGACCCTGAAAATTAGAGGCTACGAAGAAACACAAAAAGGCCTCCAGACAAAACCACCCTGAGAGGAGGCAGTCCACATGTAGAAAATAGTCCACATGTAGAGAATAGTGCACATGTAGAGAATAGTCCACATGTAGAGAATAGTCCACATGTAGAGAATAGTCCACATGTAGAGAATAGTCCACATGTAGAGAATAGTCCACATGTAGAGAATAGTCCACATGTAGAGAATAGTCCACATGTAGAGAATAGTCCACATGTAGAGAATAGTGCACATGTAGAGAATAGTCCACATGTAGAGAATAGTGCACATGTAGAGAATAGTCCCCATGTAGAAAATAGTCCACATGTAGAAAATACTAGGAAGTCTTCCTGAAGAGAGAGAGAAACCATTACCTTAAAAAAAGGGAACAATTTACTTTGAATGAAGTTGCATTAGTTGCTGGTAAATATCCCTTTTGTTGGTAGATATGTCCATATGTAAATATATCAAAGGGAACAGCTGGAAACAGGAAAAAAAAAAAAGAAAGATCTCCCAGGGAGGTTATTTGAGGCCATGTCTCCCAAATGGTCTCATTTAGAATGATTGATGAGTTAATGACAGACCTAAAGTAAAGACTCATCTCCCAGCAGGACAGGACCGGACAGGACAGACGCCCTCGAGTCTGATTCCTATGTTGGACGTAGAATCCCTCTTCGGTGAAGTCAGAGGACTCACCCAGCTGGTGTGGACTACTGAGGCAACCTTCTAAAGCAGACAGTCTCAGAAGAAAAGGCCCATAAGAAACCATGGTGATATTTTTCATCTCATGATGCCTTGATTCCAGCTGGTTTTGGTGTTACTAAATGTAATCTTTATTCTTTAATAACATGTTGTGTATTATATAAAACTAATTCTGATTAAATATCTATGAACAATTTGATATAAAATGACTTAGTTTTATTAATATTTTTCTACTGTCATCTTCTAAAACCTAATCAGCAAAGACAAATTTGATAGATGATGTAGAATTGCACATTAGGAAAAAAAAGGGAAAAAGTCAAAACCGATGTATTTTCAAATGAGGAACAAAAACACAATGAAAGCCAGAAGCAACGCTACTGATGTCATAACAAAGTAATTTCAGAATTGTGCTCATTTGGTTCCTTTCGATCAAATTCGTATCTCACGTGTGTCGTTTTAGTAGAAATTGGTCTGGATTCTTAAGGGTAAAGCATCTCTTGTTATTTTAATCTCATATACACCTGGCTTAAATGTGAAAATCTAATGAAAGGTGAGTCAGGAACCCTTTCCCCTTGCACACTCAGGCAAAGTTAATGCTAATTCCACTTCATTATTCTTCCCTTTCACACATGCGTGGTCTCAATTTCCTGCTTCATGGTCAAGGACACCAATTCATATCATCTGTGCTCATTCAGCCAGCCACATACAATCACAGTGAGACATCTTCATCGTTAGCCTGTCCCCTCGCAGCTCTGTTTTTAAATATGATTTTCTTTAGTCATATAGTTCTTTCATGCTGCTGGTTCGCATTGCCTCCAACTCCCCATCTCCACCCAGTCCTCGAAGATTCATCTGCATCATCACTCTTCCGTCTCAGAAGAGTCATCATCCTCCACCACCAGTATCCAGACATCCAGACATCCCAATGAGGGATGAGCAGAGATCTTTCAATCACATTCTCCCTGGAGGGTGTGTGTGAGCCAAAGACTTTCTAATGGACTAATTATCACATATTATTTTTTTATAATAAAAATTCATCTTTTCTTCTTTTTTTGTGTCTCCGGATTGAAATGAAGCTAGAACAGGCTGCACAATAAACTTATCTTATTTAAGCATAAAGACTGCAAACAGGGGAATATGAGATAATGTGCACTTAGGAATATATATATATATATATATATATATATATATATATTTATATATATTTATATATGAAGGCTATCATCAGACCAGTACAAAAAGGTGGCTGAGATTTTTACTTTACCAAACCAGAAGGCTGTTGTTTTTCTCTCCTCCATTGCACATTGAGACCTGCGATAACTATACTATCACCATAAAGCTATTTTGTTTAAAACAATACTTTCACATTTGGCCGCTTTTCAATCTCCAACCTCATTGACCTCTCCTCTACTGCTATAATGAGGCAAACTCCAAATGTCACAGTCTGATGGTTTATCTCAAGTGAACCATGACCGAAGATGATGTCATTTACATCATTGCATGTTCTCATCCTCCACTGGAAGGTAGGGATATTGTGAGAATTGTCAGAACTATTCTTTTTGAGACAATCCGTCTTGCTCTCCTCTGAACATGACTTCTTACTATAAATTGAATTCAATGTGATTCAGCCACAACTTACAAAAACACAAGGAAGGAGATCCGTGTTGCTTAACATACGAAAATTCAAAACTAATCATTCAGGATGAAGTACTCCCTCTTTATCATGGACATTCTGATGTTTTCATCCAAACCAGTTGTGTTGAGGTAAAAGTGATAAGGATCAACTATAGTTCCTTTGACCGTGTGTCATTTGAATCACGGCGAACACATTAGGCCTGAACAGACGCGCCCTGTTTTGACAATGCCACGCATGTAATGTGCACATGAATGCACAGGCAGTGACATTATTAGCTTACTCATCATTATGATAAATGTTACAATGCGTTTATGTGAGCCCGAGACATGTGGAGAATGAGGGTTGTGTGTGTGTGTGTGTGTGTGTGTGTGTGTGTGTGTGTGAGTGTGTGTGTGTGTGAGTGTGTGTGTGCGTGTGTGTGTTAACTTTTGCCCACAGAGAACAACATCTTATTCTGCCGATGAGCTCAGAAACACGCTCGCCTCCTCGTCAACCTCTCTTTGAGAAATCCCATTATGCGTGGCCAAGGAACTGAGCGTCCTTCTCGTAAACAAGGCAAAAACATTTTTGAGTTTGTGGTAAATGTTTTGTGGAAACCTCCTGCAGAATGGTGAAGAATAGCATCTGCTTGGCTCAGACACTTCTCTCTGCAGTGGATCATAGCCAGCATGAGTCCAAGGTCTCCTGACACAAGTTAGATGACATCAATAAGGCAATTGAGGTTGATGGGTCGACGTCATTAGAGTGTTACGCTGATACACAGACAAATAGTTGCGCATTTGCTTTGTAACATGTAGCATTACCCTTATGGACATCTGGGCACAGATTCAAAGCAGACAATTCTATGTTTTACACAATTCTCACCAAGGAAATAAAAAATATTTTTGAAATTCTGTATGGCGTACGTCTTTGTTTGTTACTGATTCGTGTGCAAGGCTGATTCCGAGGCGTTTTGCATGCTTTCTAATAAACGTCAGCTTTCTCAATTTCTGTGAAATCAATATAAAAACAGTGCTTTCAATCTTGGCTTTCTAACCTTGACAAAATTACTACAAAAAGTAGATCTCATATATTTTCATTATTTTCATAGGAGAACTCAAATTGAGCACTTTTGGGCACTGTTTGATGGTTAACGTCATTTCCGTAGGCTTCAATCCAAGGTTTGATATCTCTGTCCTGTCCATTCTTAGGGTAGAACTCACTGGGAAATGACTGTCACAAGTTTCATGAAAATGATTTGGCACAGTGAAGAGAAACGTAAGCAATAAATTGGGATTTTGTTGCCGTCTCAGAATGATAAACATCAAAATCTGGACCATGACAACTGCTGAAATCATGACCTCTGGAAGGTGGGGTCGCACACACACACACACACACACACACACACACACACACACACACAGCCAGACACACATGCTTGTGTGTCTGGGTTGTTTAACGGAATGATCCGATGCTTAATTCAATATAGGTGGTGATGCAGGAAGCAACGGGGCTTGGAACAATTACAGAGCGGTTCTTTTCTACTGGAGACTGAGACGACTCTGAACACTGAAGCTACATGGGATTTAACCAACAGCATGTCTTATTCATGGTTATAACCAGTTTTATTCTTCCTAATAGTAACATATACTCATAACAAACATATTACATTTTACAACATTGTTAAATTATGTATCTGTGTTTGTACAGGCCCTGAGGAGGAGTGGGAACCCCGTATGAGGCACTCGAGGAGCAAATTGGGATTCAGTGTCTTGCTCAAGGACAGTATGGAATGGAAACTGTAGGGGAAGTTTGGGGTTGCCTGCTCTTATGTGAAAGTGTGAAAGTCAGGACCGTATGACGTATGTATGAAATTGCCCTCAGTTGGTCTGATGTTTGGTACTTTCTGGCCAGAGTAGTGGATTTATAAGAACTTCATTTTCACTGAAAACATCTGTCTGACTGAAGAGAAAAAATTGAGGGTTCTAAAACCAAAACAATTAGCTGAACGATAATACAGCAGCTAAAGAGAACTGGCTGAGAATGACATCAACACTTTTCAAATTACACACACATGCGCAAATCCTGGTCCGACCCCATTGAAATGACAGTTAAATCAATATGAAAATTAGAAATATTCCATTGATCGAATTAATTAATTAATAAATAGTTTTGCCATAGATTCTACTTGAAAATCTGTGAGAATGGAAGAAATAATACAAATAAGAAGTCAAACAATAAAACTGTACAACAAAATAAGAATGTGAGAATTTCTTTATAATAATATAAGAGAATGAGACCAATTCATTTTGTGTCGAGTCATCACAAACTTACAAACGCAGACTTATGAATGACTTCTTGTTCATTCAGATGAATGATGCTAACGCCACAGAGCTTTAGACATGACAACAAATCGCTCAAAAGTTCTTGTGCTATGTTTGGCAACAGAGTAATCAGACTCACCACAATTGCATACTGTCAACATCTTCCTGTTATTTTTCGGAAGACAACAGGAGTTCAAACGGCTGGAGGGCATGAGAGGACAGGATATAGGAAGAAGGCAAAGAGTTTGGGCGACACTGCAACAGGTCAGAACAAGATGTTACAGGTGAAACCGGTCACAACAACTACAATAGACAGAGGTAAGGTAAGCAGTGCTTCCATTAAGGTGTTGAGAGGCAAATGTCAGGAAGGATGAGAGACACCCAGTACGACACAGTTGTAATGAAAATAGCAGGGAAACCTGCTGACAGCCTTGTCCTTGAATTACACAGAGCCCTGTACAATGTGTTCTTCTCATCTTCTCTAACCATTCTACTGAGTCCCCAACTTTTCATTCTGCCTCAATAATGCTGTCCTCAGTTTTCAGTTAACCTAACCTTTCAATCCTGTGTCAACCCTAACGTCACAATTTCTTCATTTTTCACAATCGAAGGCCAGTATTGGAACAGATCTTCACGTATGTTTATGTTTATATCTCTGAGGTGGAACGCTCAAAGATAAATAACCAGCCAACAATCCAAGGTCAACAAGATAACAGCACAAACGATATGAAGTAGACGGGAGTGTGAAGGAATTAGATGAAGGTAAAAAGAGGATAAATTGTCATTTACACACAATTTACACACAAGGAAAATTTACAAGGTTTCCCATGACTAATGTTCAACTCTGCTCATTTAGAACAGTTTTTCCTTCACGGCATAGAACGATAAACGCATTAACATCTTTAGAAATGGACAATGACTGAATGAAAGTAACACAACTATGTCACACACATTCAAAAGTTTACCATTATCGTTGGTGGGTATCGTTAGTGTTTTTGTAATTGGGACAACTCAAAAAGTTTTCAAAGGATTTTCAATTGGGAAGGAGAAAAGGCCTTAAGACTTTTAGGCGGATCTGGAAGATGTGTAGGAGTTGTTTCTAATAAATCCTACTATCTCCTCACCATGATCTACCATATTCTGCCTCGTGGTAATTTGGACATGCAACATGATATTTTTTAGTTGTCAAATTTTTCATTGAGGAGCTACCTGAGAAACATCACCTGTCATGCCGAATCAATCATAGGCAGAGTAGAATCAGTCATAGCATCACCACAGTAGGTAGGACCTGTTATATTGCTTGGTGGAGGTATGCTCTCTCAGAGGGAACTCACTGTGTCTCAAACCCCTGGAGTTCTTTGCGGTTCTGTGATTTGAATTTTTTTGCATATATTTTGGAACCCATTGAATTCTACTTCTAGTACGACTACCCAATCCAGATAAATGGGGAGGGTTGTGTCAGGACAGGCATCCAAAGTAAAACCTATGACAAATCAATATGCGGAACACAAAACTGATTTCCAAACTGGATCGGTGCAGACCTGGGTTAACACCAGCCTCAACCAGCATTTTTAAACAGCAGGGAGCCAGCAGGAAATGTGTTACTGCTGGTTAAAGAAAAACAAGATTGAGACGGGGGGACGAACCAGGAGACGGAGGGACGAGGAAAGGCCAGAGTGTAGGGGTGAGAGTAGGGACTTTATATGTTGGTATGATGAATGAAAAGTTGGAGAGCTGGCTGATATGATGGAGAGAAGGAAGTCAGATATATTGTGTGTAAAAGACACCGGGTGGAAAGGCAGCAAGGTTAGAAGCATTGAAGGAGGGTCAAACGTTTGGGGTTGGCCGAAGAGGATGTTTATGGATGTGGTGAGAGAGGACATGCAGTGGTTGGTGTGACAGAGGAAGATGCAGAGGACAGGGCAAGATGTAAACTAATGACCTGCTGAAAGAAGAAGATATTGAGTTCCCATTGAATGAGATGCAAATGTTCTGCACAGTGTAATGATATTTATAGTCAGTGCAAAGCGAAACGACCATCAGTGTTGAGATTCTCAAAATCTGTAGGCCATTGATGCAAAAGTGGTGGCCAGGCTCAACCAAGCTGTTTGTGAGTATAATGGTTGGCTGGTAAATGGTACTTGGTTTTAGACTATATCTGTGAATTCACAACATATACAAAGCAGGAAATGTGTTTATTTCAGTCATATTCAATAATAGAATGAATTGGTGGAAAGTATGATTCCTGGAAGCGAACGGTATATATTTGTGGGTTTGCATCATTTGCGATGAAAAACGTACTGCTCTAGTGTCAGCATCAGGTGTAACATGACATGTTAATGTACAGCAAAAATACACGTCTGATAAAAATAACTTAATATTCAGTATTCCTATTTCATTTGGAATGATCATCCACGGTAAACTGCAAACAACAAAATGTTCCGGGGGGAGGATTGAAGATTGAAAAACAAAAATCAGCTGGAACAACTGTTGTTGTAGTATGAGTGAGAAGAGGGGGGATTTTTTTGTTAGAAGAAAAAAGATGATTATTATCTGTATTATTATTATCTATTATTATCTAAATAGATTATCTGTGCATGACTAACATATCCCATGTACCCGGTCAAAGGATCAGTTCATTAGATAAAATCACTCTGAAACCGAAACTTTGAGCAAAGACACACTGAGTCAGTGTATTCTGACTCCATCTGCAGAGTCGACACTTATAGGATGGTAATATGAAACATCTGGAGACCCGGCAGCTGCAACGCATGAGCTGAGCAAACCTCACAAGGATGTGAGAATAAAAGGATGACTGTGCGAAACAAAGAATATACTGCTTGTGTGTGTGTGTGTGTGTGTGTGTGTGTGTGTGTGTGTGTGTGTGTGTGTGTGTAGTGATTGTAATTTGTGTGTCCGGCTCTCTCTGCATTGCTGACCACCTGTGTATGCGGGGAAGTGAGTTCATAACTTTACCCATCTCATCAACTTTCTTGCTGATCACATGACCAGTTGATGAAGCTGGTCTGCCTAAAAGCTGAGCTCTGGGTTGCTTTTTCATTCTAATCTTTGTGGTTGAAATATTTCCCTATTTGGGTTTTCTACCATTGGTTTTCATCATTTTGTTTTCTTTCGTTCTTCTTTTTCTTCCTGCTCCTGATTACCGGTCAACACAGCATTTTTTTTTGCTGTTTCTGCGCTTTACTCAATCTTCTGCATCTTTCTACATCATACCCGCGACCTTCATGTCTTCTCTCAGCACATTCTCAAATATCCTCTCGTTAGCCTTTCCTATTTCTTTATTTCATGCATTATTTTCTGATATTTTTGTGCGAATGATAAGAATAAGCAGATATATATGATATACAGTGGGTCTTCTTTAGCTTGCTCTTCCTTCATAATGAATACAGACGGCTTTACAACAGATCTAGATAATAAGCTCGCCTGAAAAGTGGATCGTTTTCAAATTATAATCCTACATAGACCTTAGTCAAAGGAAGAACTGGATTGATTTTGGAATAGGTGAGTTGTATATTTATGACACTAAGGAGAGCTTTATTTCCAAAAGTTTTAAGGCCTTAATTTCTCAAGCATGGGTCCTATTTTATCCAATGTGGTTTACTGAATCAACTCATGGAGATATACCTAGTGCATGTCATACTTTACTCTCAGAGCACATATTTTCGGAGGAATGGTCTTCCAAAATCAAAGTTTTCGGACATAACTTCACATTTAATTTAAGGAGTACACACAACCAGGGAAATGCATGTACAGCGCAGGGGACTGGAGGCTTTTTGGGGATATACCCTCGCTGTCGTGTTGACAATGTAGGCCTATACTTTTTTCACCACACAAGTCAATGGACAATGAGCTCATACCATTCTTTATACTTATTGCACTTTATAATTATGTCAAAGTCTTGTTTTGCATCACAGTATTTGATACACCCTCCTATAAAAAGACATCAGCAACAGAATAAAGCCAACGAGGAATGTGAATTTGAAGAAAAGGAAAACAGCCATGGATGACCCTGGCCTATAATACAGAATAAGCAAGAAGGCCCACCAGGAGTAACATCCAATCACAGTCTGGTGCATTCCCCATCACAAACAACCCCTCGGTGAAGGACGTGAGTGGGGTTCCTGGTTTGGAACGCAGCCAGAGCCGAAGACATGACACATATTTCAGGAGAACAGAGAGAGCATCTAGTCACTGACTTCATCTCCTCCAGCTCAGAGACACCATGTGCCGGTGTGGTTATGGCCTTCGCCATGGATGTTAGCTATGGTTCATTGGTATACAAATTAAGTTGACAATGTAGACACAACTTCGAGGAGTGCTGAATCCACACAGCTGCATATAAACATGTGCAAACACAAATCAGGATTATGCCTTGCATTTTCTCCTCGTTGTTTCGTTACGTCTTATTTATTCTGAGGGACTCCTTCGGAATGAAAAAGATGTAATCATGAAAATAAAACTGGTGTTAGCCTCATTCGAGATCGCTCTGTGGAGTGGCCTGTTTGTGTGCTGGATGGCTACCCATCCGTAAGGAAATAGTCTGGAATGTAGGAATGCATTCACACCCTGAGTGTCTGAATAAACTCCCCATGAATGAGACGGTCAGTACAGGAGACCCAGGACTCCATCATCACACACAGCAACAGAAACATCCACTGCCCTTTGGAAACATTACATGAAGACGTGTGCGTCCATCTCTACATCAGCGTCCATCATCTACAACAGCGGTTCTCAGACATTTTAAACAATTTACCCCTTAATGATATTTTCAGATACGTACCCAACAATCAGCAAAAAGGATTTTTGCTCAGTAAAATCTTTTGCACCCATCTTCTCTCTTTTCATTTTCAGCTATACAGCTGATACGTTTCAACCACAACTCATCAATCAAACATGTGGACATGATTGTTTGAATGATAAAACGGGTAAACATTGCATTCAAAATAGGAATTAATGTGTGACTTATATGTGTTAAAACCTTAAACCCTACTCTAAACCCCTTGGGATGTGCATAAACCCATTTGAGAAGCATTCTTGTTCAACTGTCACTCGCACAGACTCCGCTCTGATGGATGATAAGAAGCGCTCTGATTTACTTACTTTACCATGAACACCTTTGTTTCTTTTATTTTGCAATTTATTCATTTTATTGCTCAACATTGCTTCAACATCTCCATTAACTTTTTGTATTTATGGGCTGTTATATTGACATTATCTCATTGACCTCTAGTCTTGTTTTTAAATATTTTTACATTCATGTGACCTTATGGTTTTGTGCTTTCACCTGCTTTGTTGCATTCTGAGTTTCCTGTTTTAAACCTTTTTGTTAAAGCACTTTCTAACCAGCTGTTTATAAAGGTGTCACACAACATTTATTGAGATTATTATATTGTTATAACATACTTGCTTTACTGGGGTGCCAACTAGCAGGATCGTGTCCGGACAATAAAAGCCTATGGGCCCAAAAAATCTTAAAAAAAGAAAAAGAAAGGGGAAATATGTGAACAAGAATGCATTATTGTATGCCCCTGGGTAAAAAACTTCAACATTTAAAATGTTAATACGTGAAACCTGACAAGGCTCTCTGAAACTTCACCAGAAAACAACTTAACAAGCAGAATGTAAGTCTGTGAGGAGTTAATTAGCCACTGTCTGATTGTTATTGCTGTTTGGTTCCAGCTAATATTGGTCATATTTCATTAATTTGCCAAAACTGTAGTGCAACATGTCCGACCCACGGGCGTAAACCATGACGTAACGAAAGGGGAGAAAACAGATTTGCGCTGCACATATTTCTCCATCAGAATCTGTTAGTCACAGGTCTTTGCATCAGTGTCGCAAATCCATTAAAAAGAAAGCAGCTTGAAACAAACGTGTTTACACCGTGGGCATATTTTTGGACTTTGGATTAGTTGCATTGTTATTTACATGAAAGAAAGTATTTGAAAAGTAACCAGTCGACTGTAACTGTGAGAAGTTCAGAGTTCATTTTCAATTATACCTTAAAATGAACCCACAATACAGTTTTTGCCAAATAATTGGAAATGTTCTTTGTATCAGGGCACACTAAAAGATGACCACACAGGTCCAAGGGATTTTTTTTCAAGTGTAGTGGAAAAGTACTGTCTGATAGACTACTGAGCATCTCTACACCTTCCTATGAATGTCTTGTAACATCTTGCTTCGTAAAGGGAGCCATTGTCTCAACACAGTGCTTTCACACACAGACTGATAGACACACACCAACTGGGCAGACTGATAACACTCCAGGGTCACAGTAGAACTCTCAAACCTTAGACACTTTTTACCATCTGCTTTCGATACTCTTCACTGCAGGGTCCTTTTTTAAAGGCTTTAATAAAACTCTGAAATGGAATCACAACCATTAGGTTGTGATTCCAGATTGACCTTGCCCTAAACCCCAACATTTACATTTTACTATATTATATTATATTATATTATATTATATTATATTATATTATATACCAATGCTAATGTAAAGATGGATTCTGGTTAATAAAACTCAACTCAACTATTCATTAAACTTAGAGCTTTGTTTTGGAACTGTACCAAACTTCAGTCCATAAATGTGTCTATTTGCTGTTAATGAATGTAGATATGAGCTCTAAGACTATTGTGAGTATAGTTAAGTGAAATTCAAACCAAAACAATGGGCTGAAAGATGTAAAAAAAAAAATCTCTGTATAGCAGACAGTCCAGTAACAAATCTCTGCTGGATCTTTAAAACAAGTAAGTCTGCTCAGATTACACAAAACAAATGAACTAGTTTATACTTAGTTCATTATGTGATGAATAACTAATAATAAAATACCAGAGGAGTGATGGGGTGTAATTATGTGATCACCATATAGCAAGATCCATCGTAGCTGAGGAGCGAGAACATGAGACCGAAAACAGAGATAGACACATGGGAAAGAGAAAATGTCAGCACTCCCAGTGGCAGAATATTATCAGACAATCTGTCTGTGTCAGTGTGAGGTTGTGTTGAACCTGCTTGGTGTTCAAGGAACTGTTAACAGAGACAACGATCAGTGTGGGACGGGATAAGTTGTTTTCAACCGAAAGTATAGCGGTCTGGCAATAACAACTCACATAATAATAGAACTCTTACACAAATTCACTATGCCAAAAAAAACTGTGGGGAAATTGCACAATCAGATAATTCCGTTACCATTCTCTAATTTAGGAAACGGAAATAGAACAACCAAAATAGATACCATTGCCCACACACACAACCCTCTGCAGCACACTTCTTCAGTAAGCAGCGATGCTTGACCCGGCTCAGATAAAGTTAATATGGGAATAATGTCTCTCTGCACATCAAAGGCTCACAGTGGGAGTATATATTTACACGTTCATGTGACCACACACCCGTTAACTTTCCCAGCCAGCTTTATCAGTCAGTCAGCGTCTCACAGTGATCACATTAAATAAATATTGATCAGAAAGGGACCCCATTTAGTCTACTATACCTACGCCGAGGCCCAACAGTCAATTTCAATGAGCATGAGTACCCTGAAAATAGAAGCCCGAAGGTCTATATTAGGGTAAGTACAATATCTACCCCTATTTCTGGACCGAATCCAAAATGTAACAGTTCCATTAATGGCATTTTTTCCCACTTTCCCACCAAGTTTCACGATAATCTTTCAATAAATGTATATGTAATTATTAAAAATATTGCTCACATTTGTCTCGCAATGTTGAATCAAGTGAACACACCGCTGTCTTTCAATGTCTATAAAGGATGAAGGGCATTCTGAATGTAATGGGTTCTTCTGTCACAAATGCATGAATTTACAACAAAATGTCTTTCAAATTTGGAAATTGAGTTTGTGTGTAATGGACATAAATGTTTTAATCTAGTGAGATGCTCACTTGTTACGCAGCAAAATTTATACCCCAGAATGTTACTCTGAAAGTAGAAAAAGCAGCGAAGTTTGTACCAGGGTCGCCTGCGTGAGTGTTGACTCTCCACACCAGTAGACCAGCATGAATCACCAAATGATGATTGTTATTCTTTCAACTATGCGGGTTGTCTCTGTGTTTATCCCATAAAAATCTATAAAATGTCCAAACTGACTATGACATGCTGAAAAGACTAAAAATTGTTCTGTAAGCGTTTGCATACATGAATGATACAGAATTACTGAAAGAAAAACTACTACTACATTATCTCTACCAATGCCTGAATTGACAGGGTCACTATTCTCTACTTTCCGAAGAAGTTTCATGAAAATGCATAAGGTGGTTTTTGTGTAATCCTGCAAACGGTCAAACCGACACCAGTAAAAACTTCCTGGCAGACGACATAAACCCAAACTATTCCTCTTACCTGTCTTAAATTTGTGTTGACGTCCAAACAGCGAGAAGCGCTTAGATTTTTCCCGACTGGAGCTTGGAGACGATTGTGCTGAGAAGTTGCTCTCTGTTTGGACCTTCTTCTTCGTCTGGATGCTGTTCCCCATGTTGGGGCTGACCTGAAGCCCCTAAAGGGGGTCCATCATGTTGTCATCCTCTGGCATCACAGCTGTATTTCTTTTCTGAAGACCTTGGCTCCCCAGCATGAAAACACACCCCGAGTCAAGTCAGCACCACACTACTGGATCACTGTGGTCAAACTGTTCCTGCCACTACACCACGGTTTAGTGGGTGATTGCTAAAGACCCACTGACATTATCCTCTAGAACATCCACACCAGCTCTAATGCTACCTCACACCCACCGATCCAGACTCTGTTCTTTCCTCCGAGGCACTAACACACTTCCAGATCCCGTGCATCCAGCTGCTGAAGCAACGTTAGCATCCAACCAGCTCACCACCATGTGGGTGTGAGTATGAGTGTGAGTGTGAGTGTGTGTGCGTGTGTGTGTGTAAGTGTGCTTGTATTTGCAAGTGCCCCTCCCACTCTCTGCCTCTGTGACAGCAGAGCTCTGAAGACAAGCTTCACGCAGCTGAGCGGTTGGAGTGTTAGAGAGGGGAGGAAAGGGGAACAATTCTCTCTATATTTATCAATTCACCCAAAGGTTCTGTCAGGGTTAACGAACCCTTTAGTTGTGTATCACTACAAACTACTTCTTTAAACAAGCAGTGATCAATTGTCTTTATTTAAAACCATCATAAGTGAACCTGACACATCTGTCAACAAGACGCAGAAATGGAGGAACACAGATTCTTCTATGATGGTAGCACACACCTAGAAAAATGCAGATGGTAACAGAGCATTGATTGTAGAAATGCTTAATAATTAAAGTGATCCTCACAGGGACAGCAGTAGTTTACTGCTCCTTTGGACATACACATGCATAATGATACAGATGCATTCTGCAGAGTAGATAAAAAAACACCAGCACAGCTGCTATTCAACCTCTCAGACGGATTAGTTTTTGATGATAAGATTCCGGCAGCTCTGCTTCAGAGAAATACAGATGCTGAACTTCATACAAGCATTAAAGAAATAAGGGTGATGAGGGATTTTCTGCAAATCTGGAGAAGCAAAATAGACAACACAAAAGAATTTGACTCATTCATTGTGTTCTGTTTCACCCATTCCCTATCAAGTGGATACCAAGATACCCTGACAGAGTGTACTGTCACTGCAAATGCTGATGTTACAAACTCCAGAGATTGTGGATCGATAGCAGCCATCCAGATCTAGGTCAGAGAGAGAAATATTGGAACTGAAATGGCCACATCGCCATCAGCATGTCGCAGGCTGAAACTGAGATTATCTGCAGGAAGTAAATGCAAGGAGAAAAAGGGAGTGTAATGATTAAAAGTAAGAAAATGTAACCACACACTCCTCATCATGGCTACCCTGATCACATTTCTTTCATGCCTCTAACTCCGACCCCCTCTCCAGCGAGGCGAACTGCAGGGAGATAAAAAGCCTCCAATGAAAAGCACATTTATTGACTGGGCGAGTCACAGGGAGGAATTTACAACCTTTTCTATAAGAGAGATTGAGATGGTGTCTTAGAAGCTGCAGGAGTTAATGGGGATTTGAATCTATATTAAGCATGTGCAAGAGAGAAAGAGAGATGACAGACGTGAGAGTCGGATATGGCTGAAGCTTCCAATTGGGTGTAAAATGATCCGCAATAAAGGGCTCACAGAGAGATGCTGCATCTTAATGCAGCTCTACCAGAACCACACCCAGTACATTTGTGCTGGACGAGTACTCCCGAGCCTCTTATGTGGTGTGTCATAGTGCTGTGAAGGTGCACATGGAAAGTGTCATTGTGCTGGAGGCTCTGTATTCTGAGTTTAACTGTGAGGAGTAGCACAACATGCCCTAGTTACATTTAAATCTGGTGAGCTCAAACTATGTGTCACTGTCAAGATACGCTATGGACTTTAGCATTTTAGAGGAGAGCATAGCGAGCCAGTCTGTGAGCATTTGAAGCGCACATTAAAGGACATTCTTGAAGAGGAATAGCGTTGTAAGGGAGCGCAGTCGTCAGGGTGCTCATCACCAGGGCCTCCAGAGAGGATTGTGGGCTCTACCTCTCTGAATGTGTCGGTGTACCCGAGGTTAGGGATTTCTGATACAAAGGACTCTAAATTAGGTCAAGTTGATATGTATTGTTATGATGGCATTTAGTTTTCCAGTTTCATTTAAAAATCCAATAATTCTGCCAGCATCAGCCCAGTGCTCCCATCTTGTGGCAAAGCACTGCTATCACCAAAGACAAAGGCGTATAGTGTTATTAAAGCAAGCATGCCCCGTCAGTGAGCAGTCTTTCCCAGTGACAGACGGGAGCCTCATTTATAATGCATGACATGACTCGGCTCAATTCAACAAAGCCTGGGTTGCTTTCGGTGAAATCAAAGTGCCTTAAACTGCAATGCAACAAAGGTACGACAAAGGAAATCCATTCCAATTTGAGATTCTTTCCCTGGCAAACAAACAAAGGATTGTTGGTACTTCTTCAGTGAGCAACAGCGGGAACCTTTGGACATCCTGTCAATAAAAAGCTACAGTCACACTTTGATGTCCGTGTGAAGGATAGCCGTTTCAATATGACTTCTCACAATAGCAATCCAAATAAAAATTGTATCCTAGGACATAGATGACGCTGCTACTGGAAACTAAGCCTACACTGCTGTCCTCAAAAACAAGGGCATATCCCCGAATTGTTCCCAGAAAAAACAGTCTTGAATAAAAAAAGCTCCCCCTAGTGAGTAATATATGAACTACTATAGTAAAATATGATATATACAAAATAGATCTCTTCGAGGTGATTCATATGCGCCAAATTTGGACTAAATCGGACCAACAGCTGCAAATTATAGCAGGTGAACATTAGGGATAATGCTCCCCCCATTGCTGGAAAAATACAGCTTACCTTTCCCAAAATGAAACCAGTTAATCCTCGCTCTAAGTTTTATGTAGGTACCAGTTTTATGTAGGTACCAGTTTTTGAGTTATCGCATTAACATGAAGGATACAAGGCAGTAGGTGAAGCGGCAGCAGCGACGACGAATCCATGATATCCACGACTTTTCAAGGGTCATAAAAGTAGAGCAAAAGCAGATAAACTACTTATCATGAGGCACTTATGGACAAGGGGAATCCTACAGTATGAGTCCCCTTTGTTTGGGGCATCTTAAAGGTATGACGAGTTTTGTCAAGCGAGCTGTAGCATAAAGCGGAAACAAACAATGGCGCCTCCGTCCCACTCTAACCAGTGCCATCTACTAGCAGGTAAAGCAGATGCAGATGTGAAGGTGTCAATACATGGAATCTACAGGCAAGGAAAGTAATGAACCAGCAGCAGCTCGTTCAGTGTTGTTGCTGAGGTTGGGGTTTGTGGTGTGTGTGTGTGTGTGTTTTCCGACATCAACATGCAACCTTTGAATATTCTGTTAACTGCAGCATATTATCTGTTGAACACTCTGAAAAGAACAACGTTCACTGATCTAAATATCAACATAAGTCTCATTCTTCCTAGTTAGTCAAGAGTGAAGAGACCCTCTCTTATAACCCTGGGTGTATTTCACGAGGCAGGTTTAACAACTCTGCGTTTAACTTGTTTACGAGGACCATCAAAAATTGCCAAAATTCTCGCTATTTGAGCAGAAAGTTTTAATTTGCTCACGAGCAGATATTCAGAAAAAAAGAGAAACGCGCCTTTATCAGAGAAGGAAAGAACAAACTGGTGTGGGAGGAAATTGCTTCATGAGTGACTCTCTGCTAGATTTAACGCACTTTCTCTGAGTATTCTGCGTGAAAAGGTTGTAGAATGATTGCACAGATTTTTATTTTCATTTATGGGCCCTAGCGCATGTGAGAGCAACTAAATATGAAATACAAAGAGTTCTTCCTGGTAGGACACAGAACTCTCCTCTAGGACTGCTTTGGATCTCCTCACCCCCCAGGATGAGCCGGAGAGGATTGCGGGCAAGGGCGACATCTGGTATATTTTCTGTGGACCCACTACCCGATTAAACTTGAGGACGACAGATGGGTTCATTATTACATCTCACTTTGTTGTTAAATATTCTAAGAATATCAGTCAGTGTTTATTATTTTAATACCAAAGTATTCACTGATGTTGTGGAGGAAGCTTCCATTTGAAGAAGAAAAAAAAAGGAAGAGCAACAGAAAAAGCTTGAACATACCCAGAGTTTCCTTCATCTCAGGATTAACAAACCCAGTTTCCACTAAGCCTGCTTCATGAAATACCCCCCTGGACACAAAATATATTAAAAAGATTTTCCGTATGTTGACTGCTGAACTGTAGACTTTTCTCAGACAGCTCACCAAAACTTGCTCATTTGAAGTACTGAGCTGATGGAAAGTCCAGCCCAGCATTAGAATCTTCCAAACTCCAAAACCAAAAATCGAACAGTCATATATGTTTCATGCAGTAATTTGCCTGGTGTGAGGAGAAAGATGTTACACAAACATTTCTCTCCATTACTTCTGTCTATGGTAATGTTTGAAACTAAATGAAAAACTAGGAATCTCCACCAGGAGGGATGAGAATCGGTTCCCTCTGTTACTATATCCACTGCTTTCTCAGAGGTGGCAGAGCTCAGTCCTGACTTTAGGCACAGTTAGCAGGAATAAGTCCTCAGAGGGAAGACAATAACTTCCCGTTGATTTTCGATTGATGTAAGTCAAGAGATAAGGAGGAAGTAGGCCAAGAACGGTCGTATAATAAGAGTACTCCAGTGGTTCAGTCTGCGGGGAGACGAGGCAGTCCATCCAACCCGGTCATACAACAACCAGTAATGGTTAAGGTTTAAAGTCTGTAATTAACTTTAGAGCTCAGTGGTAGTCAGTGTCCAATGTGTGCAACCGTTGAGTAGATGCATGCATGTACAAGACATCCCCATAACCCAGCAAAGACATAAAGGTGGCAGCAGCAAGTCAACTTTTAGCCTGGAAGGAAAGACAAGGCTTGATTCTAAAATAAAAACACAATTTTACCATCTAATAAAAAAAACAAGATTTTTGACAGTTTGTTCAGACAGCCCAATAGCCTTAAGTGAATTTGAACAAACTGACATGGAAATCCGCCACAAATACTCTAAAATATCTAAAAGAAAAAAGAAAAGAAAAAGAAGAATCTAACTTTGAGAGGCTCATCCTCTAAAACTGTGTCAAATTTTAGACCATAACCCGCTGTGCAAGTATATGTAGGAGCAAAAGCAATCCTATATGCCACTTTAGGTGAGCGAATGAAAAAGAACTGCGGCTAAAATACAAAATTGTAAAAGTTATTTGTAAAATAAAAATTTGTAAAACAATAAAAACTTTCCTTGTATGTAGGAGGTGAAGCAGAGTTTTCAATCTGTTGCTCTAAATAGCTGCTGCTTTAACCTTTCTATGCGTTCTGTCCTAGAATCTGCACTTGCTTTATTAAATACAAATATGTGAAACTGAAAGAGGCCCGTCAGATGATTTGTCATCGTTAACCACTGAATGTTAACGTACAAACAAATAAAATAAAGTGGGACTGAAGTGCAGAAGTCATCAGAACATGCTATATGGTCCCACATATCACTCTCATTAAGACAGACGGAATTCCTCGGGTTCCTTGGCATCAAATTTTTTCCACAGGGATAAACATGTTAGACATAAAACGCACACATCTGGATCCAGAAAATGGTGTTTAACAGGTGTATCTATTACAAAAGGTTATGTGACAGGAACCTCACACACTGTCATGAGTGGAAATCAGTTGTATATCAATCTGTATACAGACTCCCATTCCCACACTGATGTCTTCCAGCTGCTCCCCTGCTACATCAAACACGCTCCATGTTCTATAAAACAAAACTTTCGCTCCTCCTCCGTAAACAAAACCATAGGAGGAAAGTTAGGATGTTGATCAGAAGAAATTCAGCAAACTAAGAGCATGTGAGTGTATCTTTTATTAAGTAGCATTTTTCTCAATAAAATAGTGGTAGTGGTAGTAAACATATAATAAGAACCATAGGGACATGGAATATCAAAACAGTATAAATCAAACTGAAAGTATTTGCATGAATACAACTTTCAGTTCAGGAGTCAGTGAGAAAAATTTCACAATCATGCCACTAAAAAAATCCAAGATGAAAAAAAGATCCATCATTGGAGTACATAGGTTTTTTTTTTGGACACTGTCCAACATTCTGCCATGGAAATGCATAAATTAAACATGTCGTTCCTGTTGCATGGCAAAAATCAACAACAAATTCTGTCTTATCTAAAAATAAGTGAAAGAAAACCACATAGTTTAAAAGATGTAAGGCTGCAGTAATCCATTATTTTAGTAATAGAGTATTCTATTGAGTATTCTGTAAAACAGTTATAATAACGAGTGTGATTTGTTGTTGTGGAATTTATTCTTTGAACTTACGCTGTTTTCCAGTGCTTTTTAATTTGTTAACGGCGTCGGTCTATCGTGGCTCTTGGGGGGTTTTCTTGGACATGTTTCTAGAGTCAATCATGTCTTATATTCCCATTTATTGTTTTGAGAGTCTGTATTAAAAACAAACTCTTTGTTGTGCTCTAGATCTGAATTAGAAGGGGCCTCCTCTTTCGGAAAAGGGTGTGTAATTGGAGTATTTGTATTCTAATTAGGCATTTCTCCATTTTATTCGGAATAAGGGGGGGACATGTAAACCCACCTAATGTCTCAGTTTATGGCAGTGCAGAATCCAAGGAATCACAGTTCAAACACCCATTCTCTAACCCCCAAAGTAACTATTACAGTCTGTAAGTCTTTGTCTGACTTTTTAACCTCCCCAAACTTGAGTATGAGTGAGCATCTGTTCGCACTCAAAGATAGGTTATCCACCTCGTTTACCTCCCTGCAAGGGTGACAGGAGTCTCCTGGGAGACCCCGGTCTGGTGAGTGACAAGAGGCGGAAGTGACTTGTAACAATAATAATTAACTAAATTAATAATTTTCTCATCTTGTAGAGAGTTGATCCAATTTGCAACGAGTAGCTAGCAAAACACGATGGCACAACAGCAACACAATGCCTGCGGTGAGCAGGCTACCGGCAGATAATGAGGGACGATCTGGGCCACAGTGTAGCACCACTGTGAGTATCCGTTTCCGTATTTATCAGACAGCAATTCATTGTTTGCGGTGTGTGGGAGCGTATACGTAAAGTAACGGTTAGGTGAGGGTGCAGCACGCCACAACAGTTTGCTGTATAGTAGTACTGATCTAAACTGATAAATTGAATTTGCCTTTGATTAATCAAGTTACTTGAATTATTTGAGTCATCGTTTCAGTCCTAAAAAGTGGTGTTCTGGAAATTAACCCTACCCTCTGTTGAGGTCAAGACAAGCACCAAACAGTTTGGCAGAAAAAGACTACAGTTTACAAGATGTGCCTCAAAACAGACCTCACTCCTGTCTTAATAGGTATCAGTTACCATGGCAAGACAAAAAAAGAATGGGTAAAAAAATCTAAATAGCAAAAGGTGCCTTTAAATCAGCATCTGTAACTGCTTATCCTGTTTAGGATTTTAAAATAAAAAATGTTAAAAACACCAAAATAACAGAAGGCACTGCTCTTAAATATGTTTGATGTGTAAGCCAAGTGTCATGAATAAAATATGGAAGTTTTTGAGATCTTTACTGACTGACAGATGGATGGATATTAGACTTTAGCGATAGCTATATTCACCCTTAAGAACACAGACCAAGAAAATAATAGAGAAAAAGACCAATGAAATCAAATTAAATAGACCAAATGGAACACACTTATAAGGTTTTACAACACAAATAATCATAAAACAACAATAAAACTATGAGTATGGAAAGATAAAGAGTAGCACAAACAAAATGCCAGTGCAAATTGACTAATCTCAGTTACACCAATTTATTTTGGCCTTGTCATATCAACATACTGGGAAGAGTTTCCAATATAACAATATATGGAAAAAAACCGAGAGGACTCAAGCAATGCAACTCCAAATAAGACCACATAAGCATTTACACAGGGAATATGGACTATGGTATAGCAAAGCAATACCATGAAACCAAACATGGCTCTCCAGCCACTCTGACTTTATTGGATTGGATCATGTGACTGTTCCAACAAGAAGGTTGAGTACCCAAAGGGCTCACGCAGAGAAAGATGTACTGGCTCTCCACACTCCAGACAGTGACTCCTGCTGGACGGAATCTGGACTTTACCTTCAAATGTTTTCTCTGAACAGACTTCAAATCATTGGAATAAATAATTATTGTAAATTATAAGCTGTGTTGCTTAACCTGGTTTTAGTTTTTGTCATACCAATAAATAAAAAAGTCTTTGTTCCCTCAGGAGGTATCATCATGTGGCTGTTTATTAATTGCCTGATCTCCAATTCCCTTCATGGTCTGAACAATGCTACGAAATGTTAGCTTGTTGATATGACAAGACCAAAATAAATTGGTGTAACTGAGACTAGTTATGTTAGTTCTTGATCTTAATTTTGTTTGCGCTACCTTTCACCTTTGGATCTTCATTTTGGGATATTTTTTGGTTGAGCAAAACAAACTAATATACTGAAAAGGCACATCCACTCCAGAGATCTTACAAACAGTAAAACCAAGTTGTTTTATACGGATTTCTTCCAAATATATTACTACAAGTGGCTTAATGGAACTCTAGCAAAGGTTCCATCATGAGGACTATGCCCTTGCAAATTCGTGCAAAAGTTACTGTTCATATCACTTTATTATTCTCATCTTTCACACATGCTCAGTCTTAACCACCCGCTTAGCAGTCTGGAGCATCAACTGATATCAGTTGTGCCCTTAAACAGGGAATAGTAGTGAGAAGAATGACAGACAAGGACACGCAGCTCTGTCATTCACACATTTCTTTCTTCTAGTATTATAATAATAATAATAATAATACATTTCATTTATAACGCACACATTTGGATCAAATCTCAAAGTGCTACAAGGTAAAAGCAGATAAAAGCATCAATAAAAAATATAATAATAATTATGTAAAAATATGACCAAAAAGCAGCAATGTTAGTTAAAAGTTGAAGGTTCTGCTAAAAAGGAAGGGTTTATGTCCTTTTTTAAATGTCTCAGTTGTCTGTGGAGCCCTCAGATGGTCAGGGAGGGCATTCCACAGACGAGGGGCAGCAGAACAGAAAGCCTGAGCAGTTAACCATGACTGGACAATCTTTAACATCTCTTAAATGATTCAATATTTTAATTCTTACTTTATTTATCATTAATTTACTTAACTGAGTCACAATATGAGATATGGCAGTATATGCTTTCAAACTCTTTTAAATGAAGCTGCCTTATGAAATGGTCTCTTACAGAAACATTGTTAAGAGTTTACCAGCTCACCAAAACAAATATATACATTTATCAAATTAATTATCTTAAATAAAAAACGTCAAAAATCAGCGGTCAGACAATATGGCGGCGACACGCGCTCTCCGGTAGCTAGCTAAGACACTGACAGAGTAGCAGGAAACTTTCAACACTAGGCCAGAAAAATATCAGTCTGGCTTTCACACAAAGTAATAGTAACATAAGAAAACTATTACTGACATGAACATATAACTTCGTAGAGCTTTGTGGACAGTAATTATTTACCTAAAACAGGGAATAGTAGTGAGAAGACGAGGACACGTAGCTCCTGCCTTCACTCATCTGTAGTGATTGAGAACGAGCAGCTTGATCTCACCTACTGGAGCCCCAAGGCATTACTAATGGATCTCTGAGCAATTTACCCTTCACAGACAATGATCTCAATAAACGATCGGCACTCTATTCTATTTGTCTCGCTGACTGCAGTTTTAACCAACATTTTATAAACATAAATCTAAGTCAAAAATTAAATTATTAAAAATAATATTTTTGACTGATAAAGAATGAAGATTCCTCATGAGTTAAATTCTAGTGGTGACACACACTCGACCGGCCACATTTTTCTAGTCACTGTCCCACAACTGCATTATTATTCTTTCATCATCAGCTACTTTCCTTTTTAAGTTTGATTCTCTCAATTTCTAATGCGGCTGGTTCATGCACCCTCTACCTCCCCATCTTCACCAAAACTTTGCAAATCCATCAACCTCATCATTCATCAGTCTCAGCACAATCATCATCAACCACCACCACTAATATCCAGACTATAAAGGGGCAGGTATCATGCATACCTGACAGGATTAGAATTGTAAAATTGATTGAAACATAAATTTCGTAAGAAAGGAGAGCTGACAACTTGCACTTGAGTTAAAAATAAACAATTAAACCGTGTAAGGAACCCTTCATAGCATTTAAACACTTTGTCACAATGATATTTTAGGTGTTAACTACAGTAAAGATGAGAAAACAGTTACTGTTACAGGGGTTAAGGACAACCAAGGGCCACATGTTTCTCTGAATGTTAGAGTGTGTTGTTAGCTCACAGTACTGCTGCCACGGCAACGGGCTTCTCACAGTGCTGCTGCCTCACCCATGTGACTTTGGGTCAGTGGTGATTGATGAGTTACCTGCAGGTATCTGCTTACCCAGTTAAAATAACCTTACTCATCAAAGTGTGTGCGTATGTGTGCTTGTGAGTGGTGAATGATGTTTGCAGGGAACATTGTGTGATGGCATTAAACTTTCAGACGGCTCCATCTCTGCTGCAGGCTTCTCTCTGCTCCCCTGCCCGCTGCCTTCGTCCTGTCAGGTTTTCAGTATTAAAGTGGTCCTGAGTTGTGGCCTGTAATAGAGCCATGGCCGTATACAACATTCTGCATGTAATGAGATGTTTGCTCTTCATTTGCTCTGCTCAGTCTGTAATCTACATGATAGTTTGTGAATCTACACACCCTGACTGTTTTATGATGTGGCAGCAACACACACTCCAAGGGTTTTATTTTCAGCACGCGCCTTCTTACTTAAATACTGAGTTGGTTAAATGCTCCACACATTATCTTTGAACATATAAAAGTGATGTCAGTAAATGACAAATCTCTCATTAAAGGTGGTGTGATTACTCCAAAAATATATAAACTGTGAGAAATAGACTGTCTTGAGCAGTTTTTATTTCATGCACCTCCAACATCTTGTGCTCAAATGCTTAAGTGTAAGTGCTTGGTCTTCTCAGACGTTCACTTACACTGAAGCGATGATCTTAGCACTTTCACATCTAACGTAGAGTGCTCGGGTATTTGATTGGATGACAAACTTTCATTTCATGAACATGTTGCAAACCCAGTCAGGATTTGGTGGGTTGGATGTCATTGACTAATACGGTAATTAGGAAATACTGGATAAAGTTCCAGCTTACCTCTGTACCCTTCTCTGAGTCACTCTGCAAGTCATTCCTACAATACACTTTGGGTTTGGAACAAGTTAACAAAAAAGATTTAAAATTAGATTTGCTTGCATCAAATGATAGGGTTAAATGAATCATAAAGGATGTGGTGATGGAGAGATGTGCTTGTTTTTCTTCAGAGGCCTCCATGTACGCATAGTTTCTCTTGATTTATTGTACATTTTTTACTATACATGTTGTATTTGTAGCATTTTAATATAAGTGATTGGCTGCTACCTTGGCCTCTCTTGTAAAATATATTTTTAAACTTAAAAAAACCTCTACATTAAATAAAAGATAAATGCTTGACTTTCATAAAGCTTGTATGCGCAACCCCTTGACTCATATGCACTCTATATAGTCCATATAGTCCATATATATAAGTCTATACATCTATATCTATATACATACATACATACATAAATATATCTAGATACTTCCATATACTGGATATAGATATAGATATGTATTAATACCATATATAGATGTATACACATATAAATATGCATTGGTGTGCATCCGAATCACACACAAATCTGTGCACATATTGAAATTCAAGCGAATAACAGGTTATAGGTTTGCATATTCAAGACAATGAAATATATTCTTACACACGTACTCAGTGACTTCACAGATGTAGAAAACAATGACTACACACATGGGGATGACCGCACTGCTCAAACAGCTAGCAGCGGAAGACGGGCTGTGTGCTGGACAAAGCAGGTAGTTGCCGGGGCGTGTGTGTGTGTGTGTGTGTGTGTTTGTGTGTGTGTGTGTGTGTGTGTAAGGTGACGTAATGAGCAGTGGTGCTTGGTTGGCGCCTCCCAAAGCCTAGCAATATGCCGTTGACAAAGGCAGACATACCCTCTGATACAGGGTAGCACTCGGTCACACATCCCCATAGACATCCACAGACAACTTTAAACACATGCTGATTATACGGTAATACGCAGTCAAGGCCGTCATACCCACAGCAGCGCTGGAAAGAGGGTATTAAGCAATCTAGGATGGAGATGAAAAACAGCAATATGCGGTAATGAATAGGCAAAAAAAAACAAAAACTGAAAAATCCGAGAGAAAGAGACAGTGGCGTGTGTTTGTGTTTGTACTGAGAGGTTACTCTAATTAAAAAAGCATTGCGAGAGTGTTTCTCCAGAGTCTTTCTCAGGGCTGAATGGGACTCTGTCATTTGATGTAATCTCTCGTCTCCATCGTATAATTCTAGGCCCAGTCTGGCATCCAGGCTGCCACGCACGCACACACGCATGCTGGGCCAATAGACCTTGACACAGAAATCCTGCTGATGCACAGCTCAGCTCAGGAATTCAGAGTACCAAAGAGGCATTTTCTTCATACAAGTGGAACTTCTTTAAAAGAGTCCCCTGCAGTCTTGGACTGAAGAGTCCTGGATCACAGACAACCAGATCTGAGTCTGCCAAGTTCCGCTTCTCCATCCGGACTATACTCTGTTAAGTGTCTTTTGAGTTTTGTGAAAAGCGCTATATAAGTACACAGTATTATTATTATTATTATTATGTAGGGACGACGCAGACAATGATACATGATAGAAGGAACTGCATATGGTTGCTACAGAAACAAGGGGTGATGGATTATTGTACAAATAGTAGTGCAGTAGAACATTCATCTTCAGTCGTTTTGTGTGGGATTTCCGGTTTCTGTTAGTGTCCAGTAGTTGTCAATACCAGGGGTTCACAAACTTTTTAAACAATGTACCCTTTTTAAAAAAATCTGTATTGATGTAAAGCCCCCCTTGGGTTTCTTGTATCTCTACTAGAGAAACACTTGTTTGCTGCTAGCTGGCGTGTCTCAGTTAAAATAGTTGGCCAGTTCATCATATGTTGTCTCAAAAGTACAAACAGAGCTGGAGAATGCTCCCATGATATATGATCTACGGCTCCACCTCGCTTTCCGGTTCACTCCAGATCCGTTTGTTAGCACAGTTATTTTGTGGTGTGTTTTGGATGGAACCAATGAAACCACACCTCATCCTGTTTTTTTTTCATTTCCACTCAAATGTCTCTATATAACAAAAGACATACAGACTCAAAAACCTTAACTGCTTTGGCTATACATACATATATTTACTATATGAATAAAAACATTGCATTGGGTATGGGATGGCAATTATAATTCAATCATTATTCATAATTGAACCTATCAAACAATATAAGCGGTTATAGATAATGAATGAATGAATCAGTATAACTGGTGCAGATGTTGCATAACAATGATTATGATCCCATAATAACCAGGCACCTTTCTCCTGAGATAAAATTTGCACAATACATTTAGCCTTAATGGTATTTTTTTTCTCATATTTTGAAATTAAATCAGCTTGATAGTCTTTTTTATATCCCCGAAAACTCGGGGATATTATAGAATCACCATGGCGTCCGCTCCTACCACAGATCCTTTGTGTAAGCACAATAACTGTATATATACGATGGGTATATGAATGCGATAACTAGATCAGTTCCAAATTCTAATTCATGTTAAATGGTTTAATACATGATAAATGGATTAATGCATTTTAATGGTTTAATGCATGTTACTAACTTGACTTCTTCCCTGGAGTCTTTTGTGTTTTCTCGCCCTGTAAGGTGACATGATCGGTGATTGCATCTGCTGCTGTGGACCTGCTCCATGTCCACTGATCACAAGACGCTCATGATGATGATTATTGTTGTAAACATTATTATTATTATTGTATAGTATTTCCACATAAGCTATCACTATATGTGACATTAATATTAATGTTATGATCAACCTGGGATCCCTGCTGCTGCCGCGGCCCGACCATGGAACGGTTGGAGAAAGTGGATTATAGCTGATATCTTTGCTGCTTTTCCCCCGTCTGTATCTCTCCTCACCTGTGTCTCTCTCTTTTTCGCTCTCACTCTCTTTTTTTTCAAACCCGACCGGTCATGGCAGTATGCCGTCTACCCTGAGTCTTTGATCTGCTCGAGGTTTCTGCCCGTTAAAGGGCAGTTTTTTCTCGCCATTGTCGCCAACTGCTTGCTCAAAGAGGAATTTGTTGGGTCCTGTAGATAATTATGTAAAGAGTTTGGTCTAGACCTGTTCTTTCTGGAAAGCACATTGAGGCAACTGCTGTTGTGAATTGGCGCTATATAAATAAAGATTGATTGATTGATTGATTGAAAAGGTCACTGCTTCAGCTTCAGTCAAGTTGAGACTTATATTAACAAAGGCTGCTTTTGCTTTGAGAGTGGAGATTTGTACACAGATGTGGGTCTTTGAAACAAACAAGAATAGTCATATAGAGCAAACAGTTGGACAGAAGGACTCCAGACTAATGCTTTAATATCTTCATGTTGCTAAAATCACTCAGCAGGTTCCGGAAGATTTAAAAGCAGCCAAAGGAAGATAATAATATTAATAATAATTATGGGGGATAGTTTTTCCTCACACACAAGACACAAAGACCCAGAGAAAAGAATAGAAACATTTTGTTAAAACATGTATGTGGGAGAAAAAAGCTGGCTGCCCCTGATGTTAAAATAAGGAACAAATGAGTCTGTCAAACAGCGTGATTGTTGTTTTTCTTCAGGTAGACATACTTTCCCCCGGCTACAAAGACTCTGTTTATGTTGACAGCAGGTTAACTTGGACAAGATCCAGTTACGATTCGTAACGATTCATAGCGTCACCTTTGTAGTGTTTTCAGTATCAGTGTTTCATCTCCTAAATCACATCAGTGTTACAATAGTACCCACTTCAGGTCAGTCACAATCATTCAAAAGCTGACTACAACAAGAAACATGAACACAACATTAAGTAAAGCTGAAAAGAAAGACACTTTTCAAAAAGCACAGCGTAAAAAGCTGTACTGCATTGAGGAGCCACAATAAAAGAGCAGGAATCTCTGGGTCACTTTTGAATTTACAGCCCTTCACCAGCGTGATGCTCATAATTGAACCGTTTTGGACATGAGTGAAGGTGGAGGACATCAACAGTGTTCTATTATAGTCCTAGAAATGAGAAAATCCCTTACAGAAAAGCTGAAATAATATGGCTCCCACAAGCTCTGGCATCACTTCCTGTACTAGGGAATTATTAGCCTCACTACTAGTTAATATTTGTTTACAAATGGAGTTACTGTCAGTTAACAATAAAGTAGATATAGCTGGAAAAAGGCATTGTGGAAGCCCCTTTTAGGCAGAGGACAAGTACAAAAGCCAAAAGACCAAAAAAGGTCTGAAAGACTGTGAGTATGGATTTCCAAGAATTGCTGGATAGTAACAAGAGAAACACACACACACACACACACACACACACACACACACACACAGACACACACACACACACACACACACACACATGCAACGACAGAAGAGAAAGGGATAGCTTTAGCGGTGGAACAAAAACAGGAAATAGGGACCGTGGGTAATCTCTGTGCTGCCGAACAAGCAAACGCATCAGTAAACATAGAGAGGGATTAGAGCCATGTGCCAGGCTGTGCGTGTGAAGCTGTGTGTGTGTCATAAGTCAAGTCTTTATGTGCAGACTGATGTCCTGATAATAGCTTAACTCCTATTCTCTATTCATCTTTGTCCAGAAATCAACACATTTCTCTCAAAAATCTTGAACATACAGTCTAATGGCTGATCCAGGACAAGCAATATCTACTATTCTAGTTGCTGTCAGGCTGAGTTGCTCTAAATAAACCCTTCCTAATCCAAAAAATTAACATTGGTACGTTGTGAATGAAATAAGACGTTTCTTGGGTTTGAAAATGGTCGGATGGTCAATGAAATTCTATTTTTCTTTCTTTTACATCTGATTGGGCTTTTCTCTTGAACTTCCATCTATTTATTTAAATTTCAGATTTTTCCCAGCAGCTAATAGCTCAACTTTGTTCTCCAGCTGCTTTTTCTGCTGTTTTGTGTCGGCTAAATTGCATTCAGTAACTTTAGAAAGGTTTTGGCTGTCTGAGGAATGTACTGAAACCGAGAAAAAAACAAAGATGTGGCGGACTGTTAAGCCAAAACATGAGCTGGAAGATGCTAAGCTGAGGTACACAACACTCTCGAGTGATAATTATCTTAGTTTATGACTTCACGGATTCCAAATTTCATTTAACATGATCCCTATCTAAAACTATTATTTAGTGCTGCATGTTTGTAAATAAAGACTGATTTCAAATGGAAGGTGATTCAACACATTTTGAGAAAATCTTCGAGATACGAGAATATCTATTGTTATTATACATGGGTGCATCACTTGAAAAACTCAAACATAAAACTCTATAAGACTGTATAAGACTTCTTGAGCGCACTCACCCGAAGCAGGTACTTGTTTGTCATGTCCAGTTTTAGCATCTATCACACCAGTACGAGTTCGGTTCAGCCCATTACTGATGCTCTTCTTCTTCCTGCTTCCCTTAAACCAGCCGATAGCCTGGCCCAAAGAACCAGGCTTTTTCTGCCCGCGCTGAGCCCTTGCCTCTCGGGCTAAGATCGCAGCGACGTCCCTGGGCACCAGGTCACCCGTGGACCTCCTTCGGGACATCTTAGAGGTCCAGAGGACTAAGGGCCAGTACTTCCACACGGATCAATGTGTCCTCTTTAGAGAAAGCTGCAGAATCTGGAATCTCCCTGTTTCTCAGGGATTGATGATTCAACCCTTCTGTTCCACTTTAGCCTGTGTCGGTGTCTCTGTTTTTACTGTCTGTCACCACCTGGGATAACAATGAGATCAGCAGGATGAGTGAGAGAGAAAGCAAGAAGGAAAAACAGCTAAATAGATTGAAAATAAAAGGCAGAGGGAGGACAGAGTGGCATGACAAAGCAATAACGGCGCTAAACAAATGTGGAGATTTTAAATTCAAATAGGGAGATTAACAAGAAGAATAGGGTCATTACAACCCGAACAGAAGATATGAAAGTATATCAATTAAATATGCCAGAACGTATGCCTGCCTCACTGTTAACAATGTATGGAGAACATTCCCACATTGTTCTACAAAATGTTCCCCTGCACTCCTCCGCCCCCACTTTCCCCCCATTTCTACACACTCTTTTTTGTTCATGTAGAGGAGAAGCCCCTGGGAGGAGAGCAGGATTTCTGCAGCGCCCATGTATGCATGTATAAGCATGCATGTGTGACATGTGGTTCACATCGGCAGGAAAAGTGTGCATGGGTGAGTTAGAGAAGACAAAGACTTGCAATGAGCATGCAAGTAGGAAAAACACTTCAAATGCTTTCTACTTCATAAAGCCACTTTTAATAAACAGATAAAACCATGCCCTTTGTTCACATGATGTCACGTTGGCAAATGTGAAATATCTGCTATGAAATGGTCAGCCGGGACATAACAAAGTGCAACTTACGCAGCGAGTGTGCTGTCCTCTCCTCGCTCCACTTTTTCTCTCAGCCTGAGAACAGCTTTGCAGACCATCTATGTGTATGTGTGTGTTCGGCAGAGTGAATGAGGTTCCATTCTCTCCGGGTCCCTCCCTCTGTAGAGGAGAGCCACCCTCTCCTCCCACTTCTCACAGCTGTGTCAGGACTGACCCACAGCGATCCAGCAACTCTTTCCACTCCTACGCTGACGACACACGGCTCTATATCAGCACCAAGCCATCCACGCACCTCCCTGCCTAGTCCCTAGTCAAATGTCTACAGGAAATAAAAACATGGATGTCATCTAACCTCCTCAAACTTAAAAGCAGCAAAACAGAGCTCATGGTTGTGGCTCCTAAGGCATTGCTCCGTATGGTTGGAGATCTCCTCCTAGACGTGGCTGGTTGCTCCATCTGCCCATCCTCCGAGGGTCCGCAAACTAGGCGTCATCCTGGGCTCCACCCTTTCATTTCAATCACACATCAAATCCATCACAAAATCCACCTTCTACCACCTAAAGAACATCTCTCGTCTCCGGCCATCGCTCTCTGACTCTGTTGCAGAGTCCCTCATACACGTCTTCATCACCTCCTGTCTGGACTACTGTAATGGAGTCTTTCCTATCAAATCACGCGTCAAATACAAACTCCTCCCGCTCACTTACAAATCCCTCCATGCCCTTGCCCCTCAGTACCTCATCATCCTTCTCCACCCCTAAACTCCTTCACACTGGTGTGCTCTCCACAACCCACACCAGGCTGCAAACATTCGGCGACAGAGCCTTCAGCGTTGAAGCCCCCGCCCTGTGGAACTCTCTCCCCCCTGAAATCAGGAATTCTGCAACCCTGGACATTTTCAAAAAACTCCTCAAACACCACCTGTTCTTAAAGACTTATGATCTCAATGTCCCCTCTACACATCCCTCCTTTTAATCTTTATTTATTAGTATGTTTTTTACTACCCTCTTTGTTAAGCTTCCTTGGGTTCATAGAAAGGCGCTATATAAGCAGCAGGCGTCCATGTCAGATTGGGTAATGAGCTCTTCGCTTCAGTTGCATGGGTCATTAGTAGTTTCTTCTGCTGCTGTTGTTACCTTTCCTGTTGTGTTTTCTGCTAGCCTCCTTTTCGGGGATCAGATGCAGTCATCCCAGCTTTGGGAAACATAATGCTATGAAGCATTATAATGCTATGAAGCATTATGCCAACTTGGAAGGAAAAACACACACCTTGGACCAGTGAATCCATGGAGAGATCCCTCTGCAAGCGGGAGAAGAAGACAGAAGGCCTGGTGAAGCCTGTTGCGTTGTTTTTACAAAGGAGACAGATGGTGTTTTTAAGTCCTAAAACAAAAGGCATCATTCCTTGAGAAGTCCAGTGATGAAAAGGTGACTAGACAAGTTCCGCTGTAGTTTCAGAAGACGAGAGGGAGTAACTCTTTTCCTGTCATTGTGCAGACAGGTAGAAAGCCAATACCCATCTGTGTGTGGGTTGTGGGACTGGCTCGTCCAGTTTGAACATGGAGAGGACCCAATGGATTAAAGATTGGGAAGCTAGACAACCTAAGGTGGGGGCGTGCCGCCCGGAGTGGACAGACTGAGAAACAGGTCAATAAGCACTGTACTGTTCAAAAACAAAGCAATGTCTGTTTCCAAAGATGGCTGAACATTATCACTAAGAACACCAGGTGCTGAAACTTTGTTATAAGTGGTTGTTGAACTCCCCACCATGCCTTGTCAAACAATAGCCGGCACAAATAGTCAACATGACAGGAGATCAAACATGCAGCTGCAAATTATAAAATAAGGTTATGATAAGTTTTTGTCCTCTATATTAAAAAAGATCTGGAATTTCAGTGTCCACAGCTACAATGAAAAATCATGAAATAGTCATGATCTCTTACCACAGATGAATTTCATTGAATAACGAGTGAGAAAGAAGATATTTATGACAGTTGATAGCAGTGTTTGAAAACTGTTCTTGAAGCAAAAAGGAACGAACATAATAATCCCAAGTCCAATTTATAATCATAATAAAAAAAAATAAAAAAAATAGCACTAAAATGACAAAAAAAACTCTCAAGCTCATTCTGGCAAACCTGCTTGCCAGAATGAGCTTTTTTTTTTTTAAACCTGCTTTCAAAAACATATTCAATAAATACTGATACTTAAAAGAAAACATACTCTATACTCTCATCAGTTCTCCAGTAAGTCCAGAGATGGGCTTTTCTGTCCTCTCACCAACAGGATGTGGAAATCACCTCCATCCACATCGTCGTTTACAGCTATACCTTTATGATTCATAAATATGAGCAAATCTTTGGGTCATGCACACAGGGTTGGTTTATGAATCTGGAGTACATTTGCATATTAACCAAATTAGTGTATCAAATTCAAATCAGCAGTCTCCCCCAAAACAAATGTGAGCTGTTGCAGATTTTTAAGTAAGTGATGTCTCACAGCTTCTCTGTGTGATGTTTGTGTATGAGCATGCATGTGCTGAGGGAATCCATACTGAGTGTGTGTGCTGGGAGGGGTTCTGTGATTCATAGTTTAGCTCACTCATGCTCAACAGATTGAAATGGTTTAATGTTTCCATGGCGATAAAATAGAAAACAGCCCGGCTTTGTATGTCTGAGAAGGAGCTGTACAGTCTCTTTGCAGTAAGAGGTACAAAATCATGACCCACCAGAACACTATGAGCCCGCTGGGGAATGTACTGCCAGTCCTCCCTTTCTCCCATTGCATCTTTTTGTCTCCATCTCTACTTTTCTAGCTCATCTGTTACAGCTACATTCCTTGGCTACGTTCACATGCACAGACGTATCGCTTTACGATTTGTTGCAGAAAATATTCCACGTTGATATCTTTGTTTGGAAGACAGATTGGCACGCAAATAACCAGACCTTTTTTTTCTGGAATACATTTCCTATTTAATTCTAGCAATAATTAGTGGAAGAATGCCGGCTTTCAAGGACTCTATTTATTCTCAGACAAATGATCATAGTGATATACAGGACCTTGTTTTTGGATATATTGCAAAACTTTGCTAGTCAGTGGAATAATGTTTGCATAAAAATAATAACCTCTGCCCAATTCAAGATCTAACAATCTGATGACAAGGCCAACAATGTAAAAGCAAACACATGGAGATTATGGACAATCTAAATTTTGCATTAAAATACAACAGCTGTCCAAAAAGGACTGAGGGCTGAGCTGTCCATCCACTGAGCCAACCCACTAGCATGGCCTGAAACTAAACATACATCATATATTCATGAACCAGGGGAAATAATCCATACAGCTATTGCGCAAATGAATGTATAATAATGGTAAGAAGGTTTATCAGTACTTTCAACAAAGTGATGGTAAACTTGTTATAAACAAAAGTGAACTCTGTGTGATGACATAATCACGTGATGCAACCATAAGAGTTGGTTAAATAACATGATTACATGTCATGATTACATGACATTACAAACATTTCTATATATTTTCTATAATGGAATTTAAAAATTCCATGTATGCATTTACAGCATTTTATTACTGTAATTAGGTTCTTTCTTTTTTTTAAACTGCTCTAGAGCTATATGTCGCAGCCTCAGAAAACAAATCTCAGATTCAAGGTCATAATCAAATGGTAATCCATTCATTTCAAGATTATCCTCACTATAGCTATGCTCTTTAGAGAGATCTAGCTATGTGATCTCGCTAGCTTTAGCATCTCTGTAAGCATTAGCTTCTTGAAACTTGGGTGATCTCCGGTGATTATTGTCTGATTAAGCTTGTTGTTCTGAGCGGTTCCTTATTTGCTCCTCCGTGGCTAACTTTGCATGGATCTTCATGAACATGTTTTAATGTTGTTAGGCTGCCCTTTAAGTTAATAGTTACAGGGCTATGCTTTTGATTTTGGTAAAGGCTTCATTGAATTAAAATGGAATAGATTGGAATGTTGTGAATGTATCCACTGAGCATTATTCTAGTTTTGAAGTGGAATGTAGTTGTCTGCAAAACTATAATTAAGAGGCAGAATACAACTGATATAATGGATAAAACGACATGACATTAAGACGCTCCACACACACATCGCCAAAATCAAACACACCAATTATAGCAACACAAACTTTGTCAATGACCCGTGTTAAAGTATGTGTGTTCGATGTGACTGAAACAAGGCAGCAGGCAGGAAATCCATTCTGCCGGATGGGATAAGCCCAGTTCTCTCGGCCCAGCTTTACGATTCTCGTCCAGTTTGCACAGGCATTCTGTCTGTGCAAACTGCCTAACTCCATTCCTAAAACAAAAGCATATAACATGGAAACTGCGTAAAAAACAACATCAATAACACCGAAACAGGTGTTCAGCTCAGTACCTCCCGTCTGGCGCAGCATGTCAGTGTAACGTCTGAAGATGTTGGACTGGAATGTTGAACAGATGTTAGATTTCTGTTTGGAATAAAAATGGTCTTGCCCGAACCAGATGTTTTACTCTGACATGCTTTGACAGATGTGGAAATTAGGTTAGATTTCAAAATCTGTCAAAATCTGTCCATTTTTATGGACTATTTATCCTGTCCAGGTTGTTTCACTCACCCTCACTGACACCGAGAGTCACCGATCTACAGATTTGCAGACACATGCAGTGGAGAGGATGCATGCCACACAGTACACATTTCAATTCAAACCCAGAATGTGTCTTTAATGAGACAACAGTACCAAACACTACACCATAACAATGTTAGGTGTCAAATTTCGACTTTCAATTCCCCAAAAAAGATCAACAGCAATGTAATTCCCCCGTATAGAGACTGGATACTTGTGGCGGTGGTGGTGGCTGATGACTCTCCTGAGAGACGTGGTCCAGATCGTAATGCAGGTAATTGAGACTGAGCATGTTTGAAAGGTGAGAATAATATTGCTCATATTATTATAACCGTTATATATAACCGTGGCCTGAGTGTGCCAGGGGATAGTCTTCCAGACCCAACTTTCAGTTGATCTTAATTGATGAGGGAAAACAATCGACTAGTATTACAAATATGCGTAAAGATTAGATAATATTAACGATGAAATATAAGAACAACAATGCCAAAAAGGAGGTAGTGCAAGATAAAACAGTAAATTCTTGGGGTGTGGATGGTTGTTTTTTTTTCATCTGCTGCAAGATCAAACTGCATGTGTTTCTTATTAAATGGTTTGTACCAATGTTGGTACAAAAAAAAAGGTGGGGATGGTTGTGAATTATTGTTGACTGGTGTATATTGGATCAAGACCTCCACTCTGCAAGTGGTGACAAAACATGGATGGATGGGTGGATGGTTTTTGACAGATAATAGATTTTGAATTCCAACCAAAATTCCACATCAACCCAGTGTTGATGTCAAATCAGGCTGGATTTCGACTTCAAACCAGTATTCATCATTACCAGCTAAATTCTAAAGTCCGTTAGACGGTAGAGCTCAACATCTTTCGGATGTTACATTGAAGTCCTTTAATATCTGGGTTAGAAGATGGAAGAGCCGTGAGGATGGTAATCATGGAAAGAGGACGGAGAAAGATAAAAGAGTTTCGCTGCACATTGATACTCAGCAGCGAAACACACAGAGAGGATTCCTGGAATGTTGGCATTGAGCTCCGGCATAAAAAAAGAAGTGCAGGGAGGGCAATGAACAAAAATATAAACCAAAGCACCTAAAGAATGAAAAAGCCACGGAGAAAAAAAAGGAGAAGCTAAACCAAATCTCCTGACCACATTGCAGTGCTCACTGTGTTCCCTGCCCAGACATGCTGTTGCCCGGGGTGACGGGGACAAACGCTCACAGTCACATTTCTCGGACCTTCCTGACGTAGGCGTAAAAAGAGGAGGTTCAGACAGGTGGGAAGAAACGCTACGCTAAGTCGTGGATATGTGAGTGAGTGAGAAGAGGAGTACAGGAAAGAGGGAATGTCGGGTGAAAATGAAGCAGGAGGAGATGTCTGTTTGTTTTATGGTGTCTCAAAGGAATCATTTTGCCCTACAGCCAGTTGACGGAGACAAAGAGGCTAAAGGAGGGTCATTTTTCTCACTGTTTGTTCCAATCTAAAGGATTATTGTAACACAGAGGTTTACGGCTCTTAAATGATGTCACTATTACTATTCCAAAGGAAAAGAGTGATATTCAGTTAATCAGGCAACACGCAGATAATCCACAGATAATGAAGTACATGAATAGCTTGACATTTTCTTTACCGCGTCTACTTCTGTCACCCGTGACTTTTCTTTTAGAGCAACCTCCAAACACACATTTTTATTAGCGTTAGTGCTATGAACTTAAAAGCTGTGATGTAACTGGACAAGCTGAATAATGTTGTAATGTTGACCTTAGACCTTTTTCTCTCTGGAAGCATCCACGGAAGATGAAATAGGTTTGCTCATCAGAGTGTATCCCTGTCATAGATCAACTTTGGGAGCCTGAAGCCTATCATAAAATTTTATTAGCCAAACGGGTTTTTGCTTCAGCCTGGACAAGATGAGGCTGGCCTGTGGATGGCTCTAGCTTTAAAGATAATTTGACCTTCTCTAGACATACACACAGAGACATTAATAAAGTCAAGGGAATGATAGAATGTAGAGATACTCCAGCTATGTTTGGTTTGTGGATTGTTCTCAGAGATTAAAATAAGCAACTAGGCTTCTGTTTCGTCCTCGACAGCAATGGATATACCCTTGAGAAGTCCCCAATTACCTGCATTGTACAAGCAATTTGAACTCCTCAAGTTAAAGTAATGAAGTTATGTTTGTGTTTTTTTAAAGAAGTTCCCCCTAGTGAGTAAAATATCAACTTTTTATAAAATGTAAAGTGTGATATATACATGCTAGAGCTATTTGAGTCGGTTCAGATGGACATATGGCCCCGAAAATCAACCCAGTTCCTTTTCACCCTAAAGTCTATTTAGGTATAAAATTTGAAAATCATCCATAAAATATTTTTAGAGTTATGTAGAGAAAAACAGTGTTTTTTCTTTAAAAAAAAAAAAAAAAATCCCCCAAGAGAGTAAAGTATAAACTACTAGAGTAAAATATGGTATTTACAAGATAGATCTCAGCGAGTTGATTCATCTGCACCAAATTTGTACTAAATTGGACCAACGGTTGAGAAATTATGGCCTGACAATTTTGCAGATAAAGGTATCCCTTTGTGTTGGAAACATACAACCAACCATTCCAAAGATCATTTATTCCTTCCACTAAAGCCTTTGTAGGCAAAAAACGTCCATGAAATAGTTTTTGAAAAAGATCTGCGGACGCTGCGGCTGCTGTTATGTTTTCATAATATCCCCAATTTTGGGGGGATGTATATAGTCCGAGTAATAGAAATAACAATACCTTTGTGCGTCTGATATTCACAGCGAACAGTTAAATATTTCTCAGAACCCAGGAGTGCTCAGAGCCAAAACACACTGGCTGTGTGCTAGGCCAGTTTATGCTCACATGGGGATACTCACAGATTTACACAATTTGCTAAAATAAAACAGTGCAGAAACATTCCAGCCTAGATACTCCTGATATAGAACAACTGTTGTAATTATTCCCTTTTTATATTTTACGTACTATCCCGTTGACCCTTGCTTGCTGCCATGTATTGCTTGTTAAACAAACACGAATCCCAAACAAGGTCCGTACCTGGAAGATAATAAGGTTTGATAGCTCCATTGGTTTGGAATAATCTAATTATAATAACAGAACCCAATTTTGTCTATGCTGCAGAATTTCCACTTAAAATATATGGTTGCATTATGTTCCATATAAATTCTTCAACGTAGCATGGAGGCTTGTCACTTGAGTAAACATTGAGCAGGTTATGGTAGTTGTGAAATGGACTTGACAACAAGAGATTAATTATTTCTCGAGCAGGACTTCCTGAGAGGGTGTGGCCACTGGGTTGTGAGGGACTAGACAAAAACAGGCCACAAGTTTCCATCCATGCATCCAACCATCTCCCTCTTTCTTTCTTTGTCTCTGCCTCTCTCTCCATTTGCAGAGGTTTTCACTCTCTCCAGGGGGCAGTTGGAATGAGGCCCTGACGTAACAGCCGGGAAACCTGAGGTGACCTCTCTTGGATCTTTTGTAAAATAACAGGATTGGCACTCACACAGCATCTAATTATGACAGCTGAAAACAGAGTTGTGATTTTCTATGTTGAATGCATTTCTGAAAAACAAAAGCGTTGTGGTAAGAGGCTTTTGGGGGTTTTGGATAAAGTATGGAGCTTTTCGCAAGTCTTAAAATATTTATTTAACTATTTTACTGAAACACGTAATATCAACATTTACTGTAGGAGCTCAGACTAACATTTACACCACTCCATTAACTTATAGAAACAATTATATAAAGGATTCAAAAACACTCATGCGTATGGAAACATCCACAAATACAACACACACACCAGCCAATGACTCATAGTAATAACTACAATGACTTTGCATCTCAGCATTATATTTTTGAGTTTAGGGTTAAGCCTCTGATGGACTGGACATTTGGAGCCGTTATGATATATGGTTGTCCTAAAGTGGCACTAGTAAGAGATGAATGAGCCTCTGCTGGAAAGAGATGAGTCAGACCAGAGGAATGAAATCATTTATACAACAAGAGCTGTGAATTATATGTTGGTGGACCTGCAGAGTCTTTCTCTGCCGGAGCCCAAGTGAGATCCTTGCTTACTAATGCCCAAACAAGACAATGTGTCTCGAACTAATCTGGCAGCTCGCTGGAGCGGCACTTCAGGGCTTTGAGTGAAATGTTAACACAGCTTTCTTAAGTGTGTTTGCACAATAACATTTGGTAGCGAAATAAACACAAGGCAAACAATGTGTGAGGGTGATGGGAGGGCCATTAGTTTTGCATGTATTTACACAAAATATATAGAAATATCTTGTTGATGGCACTAGATGGCGCTAGATTTGCGAACAGACATACGCTGGCCGACAGGGGCAAACGCGCTGCAATTAAAGAAAACGCATGTAAATAGACAAAATACAAGCAAATAATGAAAACAACTTCATCACTTTGAAACAACTGTAAAAGTCACAACACATTAAAAAAAATGATCTGCAAAAACCAAAAATATAACTGTTTGATAAGGGCCCTTAAAATTGATGTACCCCAGGGCGGACTTTTTTAATGCTTCATTGAGTGAATAAAACAGATATAATACACAAACGTTTGATGGTTTTTTAATTAGCAATGCTACATTCGCTTAACTTCCAGGTCATCTGGTCATGTGACTCGGAAGAAAACTTTGATCAAAGTTGTGAAAACAACAAATAAACATAAACAAATTACCCAAAGCTACAAAAAAACCCCCCAAATAAACAGGATGTATTACACTTGCGTAAGAAAACCCTTTATCTCCATTACGCTTACTGACTTCAGGTGTCGCTGAAGTCAGTAAGCGTAATGTCATGTTTGGTTTTACCTTTGGGTACCGTGCATGTTGGGGTCAGTTTATTTGTTTTTTCACAATGTTGATATCACAAGGTAAAGGGCCTACGGTGCCTAATGTTTGGGCCGAAAGACTTTCAATGGAACAAGGTCATGTGCCAGATGAGACCAAAGTAGAGCTTTTTGACAACAAATGTCAAAATTAGTTGTTGCATAACAAGAAGGCAGGCATCGAGAAAAGCACCCCATACCCACTATGAAGTCTGGTAGTGGATCTGTGATGCAATTGGGCTGTTTTCCTTGATGCCTTCTTCAAGCCCTGGACATCTTCTAAAAACCTAAAAGTCTTTGCCCGGAGACTTAAAGTGGGACGTGGTTGAACCTTCCAGCAGGACAATGATCTGGAGGAATGATTTCAAATCTTCTCCATGTTTTCTCAAGCCTCATCCGCATGACAGAAGGAGACTCAGGGCTGTTGTTGTGGCAAAAGGGGGCTACACAAAATATGAAATGCAGGGCTGTAATATTTGTGAGATTTTTTAGATCACATATTAGTCTTTTCTTTAAAGAATGATCCTGGAGGGCATTCTGTACTGTATGTTACATAATCTGTTCTATGCTCATCTTTCCTTAATTTTAAAAATAAATCAGCTTGACTTCAGAAACACAGATTTGCCTATACTTGCATTTCCAAAACAAAATCTGTTTTTAAAAACATCAAAATATTTTTAAGTCAATTTGTTGTCAATATGTTGTCAGATTGGCTTAAATCTAAAACAACAAAAAAAGCTGAAAATCTGCACCCGGAGATTTCCCGAGCTGAAAATGAAAGAAACATGCATAGCATTTAAATGGAAACCATGGTCACTTTTGGGTTCAAATAAATATGAAAAGTATTCTTGGAAACGCTGATCAGTTGGAAAATTACTCAAGCTCAGCATAATTAATCCAGTTATCAGTGAGGAACTTTAGTGTTGTTTAGATATTGTTATTCCAAAAGCCATACCGCTGGAGACAGGATCATAAAATCCCTGTAGAAGTGGAAAAGGCATATTTTACTCTGGCGACACATCCGTGCACTCCATTCTTTTGCAATGTCAAAACTTAATGTCAGTGTAAATCCATTTGTATCTAAAAGAGTCCAATTGTCATATCACCTCGCTTGTCTCGCTTAAACAGTTTCTCCGTAGCTGTAGTCTGTCACTCATGACGGAAACCATGATCTCCATTGACTGAGCGTCTGAGCTCCTCTCTGTCAACTCCTCTCATCTCCCCATATCAGCTGTTTTCATCTGCAGCGCCCTTTCATGGGAAATTAATGCGACTGGGCAACAGCACAAAGATGATATAACAAACCAAAGTTAGAAGAGATGAGGGCTATTTTCAAAACATGAGAAAAAACTGCCAGAAAATGGAAAGAGCAGAAATAACATATTTTGATTTTAAGTAGATGGAATCTCCTTCAAAGTAAGTAAAGGTATGGTTGAAAAATAACTAAAAAACAAATGCTCTGAGAACATGCTGTAGCTGCTCTGTGTCTTTTTTTATTGCTAAGTGTGAGCTTTATCTTTAAATAGATGTCACTTACTTAATTCAGAAGAGTGGAAAAACACAGAGAGGAAGGTGCACAAGGCCCTCTAACCCTCTATTTTATTACACTAAGTGATCTCTAAATACTCTTCAAAAGCCCAGTGGTACAAACACCAAGTGGCCAATGATAGTAAGAAGATGGCATCTGACAATTATCCAACAAAAACACTCTCTTTAAGATAAACATCCAATAACATCACTGTCATTAAACCACACTTAGCCAGAGTGAGACGATGCATGATGTGACAGACATCAAGGAACAATGCAACAAGAGAGAAAATAGAGTGTGTATAAGGTCACAGCCCCAGGATGATAGAGACAATGTGCCTGGGTGGATTATAAAAAACAATGTACCGAATAACCAATATATAAAAAAACATCATAACATGAAATCCAATTTTTCTGTAAAAAAATGCATGTAATGAAATTTACTTATACTCTATGAAATGTATGATGAATATTTACACAGGATAATAATTTAAATAGTTAAATAGAATACATGGTAGTAATAACATTGTAATAAGAAAATGTTCTCTCAATAAAAATCTGATGTCCTGTTTGAGACAGGGCTTCCTGGTCCAGTGATGACATGTGTAGTGGTAAAACATGGATTTTATATCACTACCTTTTAGTAAAGTTGAGGGTAAGCCAAGGCATTGTATCTCTTATGTCAAGTATGAAAGAATGTGCCTTGGATAAAAACAAAAATGGCAACTAATTTGGTTTTATATGCAAGTCAGCAGGGTCTTATTTTACAAATGCGGGTGGAATTGATTTCCACAAAAATACTTAAGTAAAACCGTGACGACTGGATTGTCTTCTAGAGTAAATTATATTCTAGAAAGAACATTGAACATTTAAAGAACTACTTCACATTGTTAGTATTCAGTACCTAGGACTTCACGTTATTTAAAAACAACACAGAGCAAAAAACTTAAATCCCTAAAGGTCAAATGTGGTGAGTCCAGTCTTGAAAAAACCCACGAGTACAACCAGAACTGTATACCTGTAACAAACGCATATCCTGGCATTGTGGATTTTTGATTTACTGTAAACCCAAATAAGTTACCAGAAAACAAAGAAATTAAAGCAATCAGGTGTCACAATTTTTTTGAGTTCATAAACTCAAAGGTCTTAGACTAACAAAGATTAAATATCATCAATCATTTTTTTGGCTTAATAGTTTTGAGTATGTCTTATTATTTCGAGTAGCAGTTTAATAATTCTGAAGTTCAATTATTTGAAAATGATGAGTCACTGGCACTGAACATATTTATGTCAGCAAAAGTTCTAAACAAGTTTTTACCACTCATTCAAATGAATGCTAATTCAAGTTTACAGTCTTCTATGACATGTTATGAAGAGGCACTTAATGTGCCTATCCAACGACACAGATGAGAGAGAACAGACCGAATGTAAGAACCAGTAAAGTTAACTGGGCCAAAAAACAGAATTCACTGTATAAGCGATGCATTTTCTGCATCAAAATCTAACAATATAACCTTTCATAATCTTACATGTTTCTCACAAAAAAAAGAAAGAAAAAACATCGATGTGTTTAGCTTTCTCTGGAAAGTGAAGCGCTCCAGTGTATTTTATGGGTTAGATCAAGGGATTAAAGGAGAAAAGAGACAGGAGGAAGAGGAGAACACAGCTGACAGGATGTTCTGGTGAGTTTGGACGCTAAGTGAATGTTCAGCATATGGCTTAAATCAGTGGGACGCTAAGTCCTCAATTACATCGCCTCCTTAAATATTTGGTTTCCCCCTACACTACACCCACACCCACACCCACATTTGCTGAATATCACTACTCTCTGTGAGGCAAATGACAGAAAAGAGACGAGGAAGAGCTGAAAAGATGATGACTTTTATGGCAGGCGAGTCAGGGAGAGTCTTAGAGTCACTGTCTACATCCCAGTGGCTGTTTGGCTTTGCATCAGCACAACAACAACGGACACTTCACCAAATTTATGGTCTATCTGGCTGAAGCCTAGACCAGCCAAAACAGAGTAACAGGGATCAGCGAGAAAGAATGAGATACGCATGAGATGTTTCATCACAGGGGACGTCATCATGTCACGGAAACATTGATTCAGTCAAAGAGGTCACCGCAGATGTTCTAGAAGGCGTGCTCAAAAAAGGTTTTAAACCCTTATATTTAAGATTTATGTGTTTTAATATCTCTCTTTATGATACAGAGAGACAAATTTAAACCTTGTTTATATTCTTTAACAGATTAAATTGTACGGTTTTCATAATTGAGTCGATTCCAGGAAATTGAATACGAGCATTTTAAAAAAATGAGAATTTAAATAAAATCAAATAGATGCAAGTACTTAAATTATGCAGTGATTCATATTTTGATGCGTTTAATACAAATGAAAGTATATTTGGTTGAAAAAGGTGTTGAATACTCCAAATTTGGATTTTTGGTGAATTTAGTCATCTTGGTTAATTCTGTTCATACTAAAACACACACAGGCTAAACAAGTGTCAATCATTCCGTTTTTAACCTGTTTATCAGATTTTAAAAGTATGAATGATAAATCCATGTCAAGTTTGAGAAAGCGCCAAGATTGACAAACAGAAAAAAAGCATGCTGAACTTTTATGTCTAATAATCTTGTTACAGAGCATGTTACACTGCTATAAAATTAGGGATTTAACTCCGTTTACAACTAAATAATGACTATTTACTCAATTATTCATATGCAATCCATAGAAAGAGTGGGGAGAAATACTCAAATAGTTGAAACTGGTTCTTAAAGGAGTTCAAATTAGACTCTGAGGCCATCTAGTGTCTGACTGTTTAATGTGTTCCTAATAACACTAAATAAATAAATAATACATTATATACATCATATACATATTTTCAGGTCTTCTAAAGCATGTTGAACTTTCATGTCTAATAATCTTGTTACAAAGATCGTTGCACTGCTATAATGATATTGATTTAGTGACAGTAAAAAAATCCTGTCTCACTCTCTCTGCCCTGGCCTCAGAGCAGAGTAGTCTGCTTTTGGACGATTGTGAGTGTCAGAGGTTTAGGGTGAAAACCAATCCTCCCCTGGGAAGCAGTCGGAAAAGTTTTGGAATCTATTTACGGTCCTCTCGATAATGAGGAGCCAGGGGTGGAATTTTAGAGCAGTGTTTTCCTTCATCCTAGATACACAAACTGTAAACTCTCCATATATACCAGCCTCTCAACAACCATAATAAACACACCCAGCTTTACCTCCAGCAGTAACTCTGGAGCTTCCGCTGCAAAAACTATAAAACTTCAGATGTCAGTAGATTACTAAGAGTTACCGATGGGGTAAAATGGGATGATCCAACCAAACCAACTATTGACAATTATTTTAACTTCAACAAAACATAATGACCCCGTGTTAACTGATGTAATGTCCACAGAATAAATGTCACCAACTGTGTCTAAACTGGTTCCCTACAAACCCCCCTTCCACATGTGGTGGTACCCCCAGGTTACATGAACAAGTTAAATCTAAGACTTTTTAAAAATGTTCTAAATAAAGTTTAAGAGCAGTTTCAAGTCCACGATGGCAAAAAAAATGAGGCTGGATGTAAAGGACTATAAATGTAACACTTACCTACAAAGTCAATTCATGTATACAAAGAACTGTGTGTACACAATAATGTGTTTGTGTGTGTTTCTGTTTACGTGCACACATAAAATATTTTACCAGGCAATTTGATTAAAACCTCTTGTCTTAGAGTGACCGGGCCTTGAGAACAGCATAGAAATTGTTACAATTATATTAATTATAATATAATATTGTTACAATATTATATTATAATTATATTGTTACAATTATATATTAAATTAATTTCACAATATTTACCTCAATATATTCTAAAATTTAAAAAATTTGAATTAGAAAAGACCTGGTAAGACCCCTGCCATTCACATCGGTCTACCACCACGCATGCAATGTGCAAGGATTTTTAAGACTGCCTAGTGAACCAGGTACTCTCTATAATCCAGTTATCCTTATTGCTGTTGTCACGGTCGACACATCACTGGTAAATGCAGGGAGTAAATGTCTGTTTCCACTTCTAAACCAATGAAACATTCAACCGCTGACTTCTAAAACTACTAAGACTAGTCCCTTCATATAACAAAATGTCCTGTTTTCTACAACTGCACAAAAACATCAATCTTTCAGTGGGTTGTGAGTCTTTCAACATTCAATCAAAGAGAAACTGGATACGACATTCCTGCAGCTACCAGGTGTTCTTTGTAATCCTTAGAGGTCTATTTTGGTCTACTATTTTCTCTGAGGGGGAAACGGCCAACTGTGGCTCCTTCGTTTGCCGGCCCAGTGTTTATTAATAAACCTAAACATATTGGAGGCAGTCATGGTCTCACATGGCAGCAGCATACTGGAAGGGAAAGGCTGGCTCATCGGTCCTTACCCCCCGCCTCCTTCCACCACCCTTCATCTGCACATACTGCTCCCACCCGCTCTTTGTCACTCACCACGCTCTTTCCTTTGAATCACAGCTCATTTTCTTATGGATTTAATCTGAGGACTGCATGTAAGGGCAGAGGAAACGAGCAAATACAGAAAAGTGAGTACAATTACATTTCTGTGTGTAATTATCTCAGGCAAACCAAATGTTAACCATTCAAGAGGATTGTAAAGCTTAAAAGTGACTAGTTCTGTGCATTGAACTTAGTTTTTAAGCTTAATGTACTTTCTGGTTATTAATCTATCTTACACATAAGACAGATAGGTAGATGTTCAGAATGGGCGTCACATCTATAGGTCAGTGCTGCCTTTGTGGGGTGGTGGTCTGAAAGAATGTAACTTTTGCCCACGTCTGTCATCCAAAAGGACAGCTGGTGACTAACCTCAGGCTTTGGTCAGCAATGTAACGCACAACACCGGGGACACGCCAGAGTCGTAGGTGGAGTAGATATTATGTATCTGCACCGATTTAACGAAAGCTCAAGCTGAGCTTTAGATTTTCTACAAGAAGGCATTGGCCAAAAAATAACCCCTATCATCTGTCTGTCTTCCATGCCCTTTCTACATAGCTAATCTCTGTCAGTGACAGTATTGGGTCAATTTGATCAATTTACTCTGGGACTCTCTGACCAGTCCTGGCAAACACCACAGAGAGTGAAATTACAGCTGCATTATTCAGCGGGATAGATCTGAATGTCCATCTGTCGGCACAATGACATTTTGATAGTCAGCTCTCTAATGTAATCTCTGCAATGTCACTCGCCGGAGTGTCAAATAAAAGTCGCTTATATGTGTTTACATTAGTGTGCTTAGTGTTGCACTGGCCGTATGAATGCACGAGTCGACTTGTTTGAGGTTTGTTTCTGATCGTTGCCAAGCATTAAGTTGGCGCCTTGGGCACTCTGAGTATCAGGACAGCTGCTGGAGACGTACCCCCTAATTACCTGACCCCATGCTCAGCTCTGTGTGCCCGGTGTTAATGACATCAGCATAACTCACAAAGATGTATGGCCAAAGCATTGACCCACATATCTTCAGTGCAGGACAAGCCCGGTGTTTTGACATGCAACATGATTGCAGCTATCGTGCTTAATCCTCGCCAGCTGTCTAACCCATGAATCTGCTTCAGTCAAGGGATGACACGCCGGCAAGGGAGATTTCATCAAAAGTTGCTGCAAGACTAAACCTGAACTGATGGAGGACCTGGGTGATAGAATTTCATCCACTGGGTTCAAGCCTCTCTTCATTAAGGAAGAGGAAGCAGATCCTGACAGAACCCTGATGGAGCAGAGAGAGTGTAACGCGGCACAATCTGGACTAAACTTCACAGGTACTCAGTCTAATCAATCGGCTCTGATAAAGCCTTACTTACAGGAGATGGACGACTTGCTGAAAAGCTGTGAAGAGCTCACAGGTATCCCCTTTGGCTCCCGCTTCTCGGCAAACTTCAGCGAAACAACCCTGAATGAATCAACTCATAACCACAGCCAAGAGGAAGACTCCATGAAGAGTCGTGCTGATAAAAGTATTTCTGCCAGCTCTTACCTTTTTACCAGCTATATTGACACAAACATGGATTGTGCTGAAACGGAAAACCACCAAGAACAAGGTCAGTCGCAAGGCACGGACCAGATCAACAGGATTGGAGGGACCTCAGATGTCTGTTGCCAGAGAGAAATGCCTCTCACTTCAGCGGGTCACAAACTCAGTGACACCATGGTGGAGTATGAGGGCAAGCTGTTTGGAATGTTGGCAATGCTGGACAGCAGTATGGAGGAGGCTGGGATGGACTGGGCTTCAGAGACGAGCCAAGAATATGTACACATCAGTCAGAGTCCTAAAGTTTGTGCAAGTACAACTCCGGGGCCCATTCAGCAAGGGAAGCCAATGAAGTTGCAGACCCAGCCAATGGATTTGGAATCATGGTTCGGTGAAGATGCAGGAAGAGATGAATTCTTTATGGAAAGCAGTCATGAGGCGATAGGAGGTTCAGCGACAAATGGAAGGCAGCAGAATCCCATGGGTGGCTGTGATAACATGTATGGCGTTTCAATGGAACAACTGGAGAGGCAAAGGAATTCAAAAGCAGATGAGATATTTCATCAATTTGGGCTCTCAAAACCGTCAATTCCATTAGTTAATGAAGAAAACGACCCAAATCACCATGAGGGACCAAAGACAGGAGATATCCCCACTCCTGACGGCACGTTCACAAATGGAGATGTAACTGGGAGTGAAGTAGACAACACTGAAGTGCCAGACGAAGAAGCACAGGAGGCCAAGATGGACACTCTTGAGCTGGGATCTGGTATAAATGACCTTGGCATAATTGGATCTAAGATGGAGGAGTGCATACAGGAGGTACAGGGGTTAGAGAAGAGGAGGAAGGATCTGCTGACTGAGGTGCTCAAGTTGAGAGGGAATAACGATGGAGAGGAGGCAGAGAGGAACAATGAAGAGGAGACAGAGCAGCAAATTGACTCAAAGGTGACCGAGCTGACGAATGCACTGAAGAAAGAGGAAGAAGGTAGACAAGAGGAGAGAAAAAGGGAGATCGAGAGCCTCAGGGACGCGAGGGCAGCGGAAGAGAGGAGGATGTGGAAGGTGAATCTGGAGAGACAGGGTCTGCAGGAGGAGATAGGAAACCTGAAAAGGAGGTTGTTCGCCGTGGCTAGGGACTGTGCTCACAGCCAGTTTGCCCTGAACACCCAGCATCGTGAGGTGGAGGTACTGAAACGGGAAGAGGTAACAGTCTTAAGAATGAAAAAAATAGTTTTCCATTAACATTTCCAAAGAAACTTTTGAAAAAAAAACCAACTTTGTCCCATCTTCAAGGAGAAGCTTCAGTCATTGGTGCTCCAGCTGGGAGACGAGGGCTTCCAACTCAGGTCAGCCCAACAACAACAGCTCTTGGACCTAGAAGCTCAGCTCCACGCCCAGATCATCAGTAAGACGTCCAACACCCAGGACGAGCTGACCCAGTTCAAGAGGAACTCCTGTGGAGACATCCAGCAGTACCTGCAGGGTGGGCTGACAGCGCTGGAGAACAGGTACTCTCACTGTCATTGAGTTCTCACTATTTATTTGCTCTTGATTATTACGCTAAACTGTGTGACTATCAATGGATTTCTCAACCAGGTATGAACCCATTTTGCTAGCACTGTGGAAAAGGAGGGAGGCAACCGCTGAAGCCCAGGTAAAAGCCAAAGAACAAGCCCAGGATCTGAAGGCTCAGATGAGACCACTGAGGGAGGAGATTCAAAAGCTGAAGCTCCAGAAGGCTTGTCTGGAGGAAAAACTCAAACTCCTCCACATTCATAGGAGAGAGGATATGGGGCAGTACAAGGTAAGTAGGGCGGTGGGAACGGGTGTTGTAACCAAATCAGTTGAGAGAATGAGGAAAACAAAGGTGAGCCTATACCTTTATGCTGTCTTTGGAGAACACCCAATATGAAGTCCATCTTTAACTGACTTCTGCTGTGCATCTTTGGTAAATTAAATGCACTCAAAATAAGAGTTGGTAGGTGGAGAATGAGTCTCCAAGCCTAATTCACATTTAATGAAAATACAATGTTACGAGGTCTAGAATTCCTAGTGGATTTCCACCCATCCATTTTCTGATCCAGATACCTCTGGTGGATACCATTGTTCTCAGGGCAGATGAGATATGTAAACTCTCCACTGAGACCCCGGGGTCTCCTCCTAGTAGGTTGTGCCTAATGAACGTCTAAAATGAGATGTCCTGGAGGCCTCCTTATCAGATGCCTGAACAACATCAACTGACTCCTTCTCAGGCGAAGGAACAGCGGCTCTTTTCTGTCGAGCTGTGCGTCTTATCTCTAAGGCTGAGCCCTGCCACCCTAAAAAGAAAGACATTTCAGCCATTTGGACCCTTGATCTCATTCTATCTGTGACAACCCAGTGGTCATTACCACAGATGAATGCTCTACCTTATGACTCAGCTCAGATCATCCGCATTACTGCTGAGGCCACACGGAACCAACTGTTCATCTCTTTGGCCAATTTTCCCGTCACTCATGAGCAAGACCTCAATATACCTAAACTTCTTTGCTTGAGGCAGCAACTCAGCACTAACCCAAAAAGAACGGCCATTGTTTTCTGACAGAGAACCGTGGCCTCAGACGGCCCTCACACTGGTCTTTAGTGGATTTTCAAAATATTATTTCAACTTTTAATTATCATGATTATCATTATTACCTTAATGCGGGAAAATCCCAACACTCCTAGCAAGAGAATAAAAGTAGGGGAGCTTTGGAAGAAGACAAGACATTTCATGGTGTATCAACAAAAGGTGGTCATGTGATACACAGTATACGAGTATAAATTTACCCCATTCCTACAGGAAACCATTTCCTTTCTGGAGGAGAGCAGCAGAGAACTGAAGACAGAGCTAAAGTTTCAGAAGAGAAAAACCAACGAGATGGACGAGCTGATGGACAGCCTAACTACACAACTGCTCTTCTTCAGGTTAGATTAGTTGATCCTTTGTATGTCAAAATATCCAAAACCTCTGAGAAATAACTCTAATTCAAACTTATGCCTTACAGGGCTGCCATCGAGGATCATAACAAGTGACGAAGAGGAGTAAACATGATTGTATGTTCTTGTGTTTGTTTGTTTTTTATCTGCAGTAACCATCAAGGTTCAATGCACTTTACACACATGCTGTCATGAATAATTTATAAGGTTTTTGTTTTAGAAGTCTGATTAGATGACCTAGACTGTATATGGTAGAAAGGTTTTTGTCCTAAATAAATGCTTTGTGTTTGTTGTAACCTGAGTGTAAAGTTAATGTCTGGGCCTGAAGAGCGGAGAAGGGCTTGTGTACTTATAAGGACAACACGTCTGAAGAGCTAAACACTGGGACGGAGTATTAGAGTGAGAGTTCTTTTGGCAAGCAGGAAAGCACCGAGATGGAACGCCAGACACAAAATGGTCTGGGCCAGGTGTCATCTAGCAAAACCAAATCATTCGCTGAAAGGATTATGGGCTGTTTAGAAATACTTTCAAACTGAGTAAGATGCTGATCCTAGTACAGTAACACATAAACAAATACTAATGAAACACGTTTTATTAAGAATGCACTCACTGTACAAATATTGAACATAGAAAAAGTTCATCCACTATTCTATATCACAAAAACATTTAAATGATGAAGACTTAGTTAAGGTGAGGGGAAGATGGGCCACGAAATGGGATATTTAAAATGCAAAGTCACACCAAAATGGTAATTTTTTTCAGAAGTAGCTGGTGTAAAAGTCGATTTCTAAAACAATTAGGTGACGACCAAACTGGTGACGAAACGATGAGACATTAAGCTAATTTGCATCATGTCAACAAGGTACTGTTGGAGCTGTTCAACAACAGGCTGTGGTAAATCACCTTCATTTGTGAGGTTCAGTTTGATCAACATCTAAGAGTACCTGAAACAGTTTTGTTTTCATTACTGAAAAAGTAACAACTAAAATACTTCATTGTAGATGTGAGAGCCAATTTGGTTACAAAAATACATCTTTATATGCGCTGTGAATACCATTGGTAAATTCTTCAGGCAATAAATTACTTGGTTCATCACTTTCAGTATTCCAAAAGGGCAGGGGCTACACGATTGTATTTGTATTTATTTACAGTGATGTTCCATCTGTAGATCATGACGGGAACATTTAGCTGCATGGGATTACTGATGGGGCGGTTTATGATGAGGTTGCAGAATAAGACACATAGCAAGTAACGGTATTATGCTGTGGCTTCGGGGTCAGTCGTACCCTCTGGGTCCTCATCGTTGTAGATGTTCTCAGCCTGAAAGGAGAAATCAGCACAAGTCAGTCGGTCTCATAGTGAAAGAACTTCACAGCAAGGATTTCTAAAAGCTGAATTTCACCAAGAGATTAAATGGTTGGTTTTCTGACAAATATTACAGAACAGTCATTTTGTAAGCATAATAAGGCAAAGGAATCCACTGAGTTAATGCACTTACCACTACTCACTTTTTTTCCCCCCTGACTCATTACTTTGCTTTGACTGAATCCCTCCAAATGTTTTAATAAATTTGATCTTGACAGATTTTCTCTTTGCAGTTGTTTTTCTGCTTTTTTTGTCTGCTCTGTCCCACATGTCAGAGTATTAGTAAGAGACAAAGAATCCTGAGGGGTCAACCGCAGCCTTCACATGTTGCACAAACATTATTATCTTCTTATATTATCGAGGATAAATATTTCCCTCCGAGGCATAATCATATAAGAAGGATTCCATATCTCCATAACAAAGATCATCAGGAAAATGTTAGTCTCAGCTAGTCTTACCATTTGCCAGACTTGCATAATATTGTCCTCTGACACTGAGCAGATGACCCAAGGCTCGTTGGGGTTCCAGGAGAAATCAGAGATCTTAGCAGTGTGGCCTCCGTGGATAAACTAGACAAAAGGAAAAAACATGATTTTTCATTAATATGATACAATATGATGAACCAATGGTTGGTAATCTCAACTTCCAAATTTCGGCAGGCTGCAATGAGACTCACCAGTAACTCGGGTGGGCCATCCTCTGCATCTTCCGGTGACTGCTCCTCCCCAATTTTACTACAAAACACAGAAGAACGGAAGATGTTTAGTATAACTGTACATGTCCACTGACTGTTGTGACTGTGTGACTTTCAGAAGTGGATTCTCTAGGATTTGTTTGTTCTTCAACAACTGTAGGGTGGTTTGCAAACTTGCTGGCTGTCCCACAGCTTTTATTTCCTATCAATGTTAGGAAGTGAGGAGGGATTTCTGCTGAGCCAGGAAAACGGATACAAAAGAGCGGTATTCCCAGCAGATTTCTCTAAACTACATGTGCAAATACGCTGTCCCTACATTTGGTAAATGTGTCTCAGGTTCAAGGTTGCACAGGCTGCACCCTTCTACTCGAGTCAATTTGGATATTTGACTTACACTGGCCACTAAGTAGCAGATTGAATTTGCAATCTGTATCTCTAACCTTAGGAAACACCAGCTAGCATTCTGTTTTATATTAAAACTGTGTGTGAGATTTTAGTTTGTCTGAGACCAAAAATATTCGAACTGCATACAAATCTACAAAGAAATATTACAGCATGGATGCATGTGGGAGAGACAACTTCACAGGAGAACAAATCCGCTGTATCTATATTATATGATGCTGCAAAGGTATATTACAGCCCCCTGTTTGTTGTCATAATCATTTATTGTCATATTAAGTGGGTCATATATATCATGGAACTATTTCCTTAAGGTGCAATGGTGTGATTGGGAAACTGAGCTTTCATTGTAAAGGGTTTGAACAATGAGTGCAGTGTAGTTCACAATGTAAATTACACCTGTATAACTATAGAGAGAGTTATGTCCAATTAAAAGGTAGCGTTGGGTGCAGGTACTGAGTTCCAGTACAGGTACTAGTATCAGTTGAAAAGAACACAACCCTCTAATTCACACGGTCCTTCAGAGTAAATCAGATAGCTTAAAATTCCCTCCATTTCTATTGCACCTCTCCATGCATCCTAATTGGGAAGGACAAAGCTGAAATGAGATATAACGTAGCTGAAATACTACACAGCTGCATTTGGTGGACACCGAAGACATGTTTCTGTGCTCATTACCTGAGGTCCCAGACGTTGAGTCGACGATCGGTTCCACTGGATGCCAGTATGGTCTCATTATGAGGTGACCACTGAACCTGGAATAATTATGAAAGCCTTTCAGAGGTGGTACTTCATGCTTTACAGTAGAAATTCTTCACAGCACCAAAAGACCATTTTGTCTGAGATCTTGAGTACTTTCAGTTATAACTGCATTAGTGTGATCCAATTTTCTTTAATACATTTTCTTTGACCCAATTTACAGATTTTAAACACACGATCACCAGCTATCCTTATTTCAAAAATATAAGATGGGTAGAAATTAAAAATCTCTTACCTGGAAGATCTCATCCTTGTGTGACTCGAACGAATGTAGCTTCAGTTTCAGATTTCTCAAGTCCCAGAGAGCAACAGTCTGTGAAAGAGAGACAGAGAGAGTGAGAGTGAGAGAGATGATCATATCTGATTAATTCTCTTGATCTCTACAAATAACACGCTTAATAAACACTAACGACACTATGAGGAACTGGTGTAATGGACCCAATTTTGAGTAGGTGAGCTTTTTTTTAAAACATGCACAAATTGATTTATAAATATTAATAACAACATCCCTTCCTTAGCAGAATCCATGACCAGCAATTGATTTAATAGGTTCAGTTTTAAAAATGATGATAAAATGAAATATTAGTTGTGAATGCACAATTACTAAAATAGTTATAAAATATGGTAAATTGTAAATAAAACTAAAAATAAACAATACAGATGAGGTGTAATATTGCTTTACCTTGTCTGCAGAGCCAGAGGCAAGGATGAACTCGCTGTAAGGGTTAAATGACAAACAGTTGACCTCTGCAGTGTGGGCGTCTACTGCATGGCTGGGTTTGGAGGTGTTGTTTGAGCGCGTGTCCCAACTGAAATGAAAAACACAGTAGAGTCAATGGATGTTGGAAGGTCAAATAACTTTTTAGGTGAACCATTTTACCTGCCCAACATTTTACACTCAGCAAATTTCTTACATCATGAGCTTTTGGTCATCTGCAACAGATCCAAAGAGAGACTCGTGAAGCAAGTGCCAAGAGACATCCTCCACCACAGCAGTGTGACCAGTGAAGATCGTCTTCGCATCCACTATCTTCCCTTCTTTTGGAACAGCACTGATGTCCCACAGACATACAGTCTAAATTAGATAAGAGTTTTAGAAAAAACATCAATATTCAAACAATTTCCTTAAATGTAGTTAATTGTGTGGAGTAAAATGCTTTTTTATAGGGGATCCAATACAATTCCACAATTAAGGAAAACAATTAAATAACATAGCAACAACCCGTTTTTTCTTTCTTACATGGTCATCTGACGCACTAAGGAGAGAGCCAGAAAGATTTGGGTTCCAGGAGAGACCATAGCCTTCTTTCTGATGGCCTCTGAGACGTAGATCGGGGCGACACTCTCCTGAAACATCTGTTGACAATCACATTAACATTCAATCTCAGAATAACAGGATGTCAGAACATGTCAATTTGTCCACTTTACTTTAAATAAGTATTTATGAGCATACTGCCTTTTGCCATGTAAGGTCCATGTACCTGGCTTGGATGGGTGCTTGGTGTAGTCAAACACCAACACATCTGAGGTAGGGGTCTTGGTAGCAATGATGCAGGGGTTTTGGGGCATATACCGGGCACGGTTTACCTCTCCTTCATGGCTGATCTTAATCTCTATCTCAATCTTGCCACTCACTGAACCAAAGCCTCCAAACTCTGCTGGGAAACACAGGAACAAAACAAGTCTATTGAATATATACACACACAATAGTTCTAACCTGATTTCTATTTTGTATGTGAACACAAATAACGACAATTATGTGTCATGAAATATCTGTTTTGCCACTTTTGAAACAACTACTTGAGTTACATGGCCAAATTAAAACACTTGGTGCTGATTTAAATGACTGTTATTTCAGTGTAAACATATCATTAAAAATTAATAATTAAGTAAGTTGTGCATGCCACATTTTAAAAACATTGGTAAAAAGACACTAGAAATATGAAATAATTGTAAAAATAATATTACAAATCTCCAACCTCCTTTTTCACTGTCGTAATGTGAGGCATCAAACTGGGCATCATCATTGGGCAACTGAACGCTGGCAATGACAAGGTGATTCTGCTCATCAGATGTGTGAGTGCCCAGCACCAGCCGATGAACGCTATAATCTTTTCCCTCCGGCCTGGTGTGGTGGGGGAAAAAAATCATTAATACCACTTATTATTATACACGTGAGAATAACCACTATCCCAGTGTGTACCTGGAAACATCGGGCAGCCACTGAGCAGTTAGGCTTGGCCACTCCAAAGCATGGGTCATAACCAGGTCATATAGGAAGGGAGTGTTTTTCTTCCAGATCTTATATTCTTCATTTATAACCCTCTCCTCAACCGCATCATCAAATGCACCTGCTTAAAAAAGGCAGAGAGATGTGTTACTGACCCATAGCAATTTAATTGCCTCCAAATACTTGTGAGATGTGCGAAATGTATAGAAATAGGCTGGGGCAGTTATTACACAAAAAGGAAATACTTATTATCCATGTTTTGGCCAAGGAACGATAATTAGCAGATGTTTATGGTTATATGTGCCATAATGTGTCATTATCAATTGACGGTCCGACTACTGTTTAACATACATTTCTAGAAACATTAATGAATGTAGTACAGTAGAGTGTCGAGCTGCGGCATCACTTAAAACTATGCTATGCGATAGCAAACGTCAAAATCCAAAAACATAAACTGAAAACAAAATACAAAATATTTAGAGCTGAGGATATGAAAGTTTACCCGGCTTTTGTTATAACCGACTCACGGCATCTGAGCTAGCTCACCCAGGGCCACGACAGCTAAGCTAGCTGCTACCGTAGCTAGTTACCTGACAGACCAAACATGTCGGATTACTCCATTATCTTATCGCTGGTCAAAACAAAAGTCTCCATTTTACCTTCCTTGTCCGCCATTGCAGGTGCAGACCACAAAGCGTTAATATTAGCTGATTTGTGGAGACAAAGGTTTTCGTCTTAGGCCCTCTGGTGTACTCTACTCGTGAAACACAACGAGCGGCGCAAAGCTAACAGCTAAATGAGCCGCAAGTCGGACAGACGTAGCGGCATTCGCGCGCTCAGAACAAGTGAAGGGGGGTTTCGTTAAACCAATAAGAGCAGAGGGGGCGGCCTGGGGGCGGGGTTGAGGGGTAGGGTGGGTCCTGACGTACCGTCAGTCTATTTACTGACGTCGGCATAATCCCAAATAGTGAAATAATAATAATAATAATACATTTAATTTATAATGCACGACCATAGAATGCTTTAGAATACTCAAAAACAATTACACAACCTATATAGTTTATGTGCAGAGAGCCTGGAAATATTAACACGTTTATTTATTTGCACAATGACACGGAATTTTTGTGGGACTTTCCCAAAATGAGCTTTACACACATTTACACACATTTATTGGTTAATTCATATACTACCATTTCAAAACAACACCCCCTTCATTGTTTACTAAGCCATTCTATAGCATGTACGCCATATTTGCAGGACCTTATTTATCTCTTTCTCCAGTTGATATTTGTTATCAAAGCAATGTTTAAATGATACAGCACTTCTTATGGTCTTACTATCACGTTGTCAATGAGGGCATGAATTGATGTTGGTCTTTATGTGTTGGTTCTGTGATGAGCTGGTGACTAGTCCAGGGTGTGTCCAATGTCTCGCCAAATGTCAGGAGGTATAGGCTGTGATCAGGATAGGCGGTTACAGAAAATGGAGGTTTGGATGGTTGGGTGGAGGTTATGTCCATACAATGAGTAGCTTTGTAAATTTTATTTGACCAATCGCCATCTATAAATCTTGTTTTATTTAATTTATCTTAGTTTTATTATGAAAAATACAGCAGCCACATAAAAGTGATTGCATGTTCTTGAAGTGTTTTGTTGATAAAGTAATTTAATTTGAATTTGGGGGGGGGGGGGAGAGAGGGCATCAGATGTAAAACATATGCCAAATTAATATGCGGAACATGAAACTGATTTCCAAACCAGATAGGTCGGAGCCCGTGTTGGCAACGACTGCCACTGGCATTTTTAAGCAGCAGGTTGCCAGCGGAAAATATGATACTGTTGGTCAGAGAAAAAGAAGATTGAGAGGCGTAAGACGTGCCAGGAAACAGTGAGAGACAAGGAAAGGCCGCTGTGTAGGGGTGAGAGTAGGAAATTTGAATGTTGGCATGATGAAAGGAAAAGGTAAAGAACTGGCTGATATGATGGAGAGAAGGAAGATAGATTTACCGTTTGTCTAGAGATAGGTGGTTGGAGCAGACTGCAATGGTCATGTTGGTGAAGGAACGGAGGAGATGGGCAGGTATGGTGTTAAGGATAGGAAAGAGGAAGGACAGATGGTGGTAGGTTTTGCGAAAAGAATGGAAATGGCTGTGGTGATTACGTATCACAAGAACAAGTAGGAGCATGCAGTAGGACTACATCCTATACAGAAGATGCAACCTGAAAAAGATTGGAGACTGCAAGGTTGTGACAGGGGAGTACACAGCCAGAATTCTTAGAATGGTAGTAAGTATGAAAACTCTGATGGTACAAAGGAGGAAAAGAGCAAAGGTGCAGCAGAGGATCACATGGTGGAAGTTGAGGAAGGAAGGCTGCTGTGTGAATTAGAGCAGTTGAGACAGTCTCTGGGTGGTAGTTAAGAACTATCAGATGACAGGGTAACTACAGCAAAAGCGATAAGGGAGACAGGTAGGAAGGTGCCTGTTGTGTTATCAAGACAGAGTAAGGAAAATAAGGAGACTCGGTTGTGAAAAGGGGGAGCTGGTTGAAGAAAACCTGGAGAGGTGGAGGTATGCGCTGGAGGAAAGAGGATTGAAGTCAGAAAGACAGAATACATGTGTGTGAATGAAAGGGAGGCAGGTGAAACGTTGAAGATGCAATGAGTAGAGGCAAAGAAGGTGCAAGAGTTTGAGTACTTTAGGTCAACTGTTCAGAGCAACAGGGAATATGGAAAAGAGGTGAAGAAGCGAGTTCAGGCAGGGTGGGGTGGGTGGAGAAGTTTGTCAATAGTTATCTGTGACAAAAGTGTAGCAGCAAGAGTGAAGGGAAAGGTTTTCAAGATGGTAGTGAGAGCAGCCATTCTGTATGGTTTAGATATGGTGGCACTGACCAGGAGACAGGGTGGAGAGTTGAAAATATCAAGATTTTGTTTGGGGTGGTTGGTACACGTGAAAAGGAAGGATGATGGTGATCTATTGATAGAAGGATGCTGGAGATGGAGCAGAGAGGTAAGAGAAAAAGGGGAAGACCAAGGAGGAGATTTCTGGATGTGGTGTGAGATGACCTGCAGTTTGTCGGTGTGACAGAGGAAGATGCAGAAGACAGGGCAAGATGGAAACAGTTCATCAGATGTGGCAACCCCTAAAGTGATCAGCCAAAAGAAGAATTTTGGTCAGACTTCAGATTAGGGCCATGTGAAAATTAATTTTAGAATTCTAACTTTCTTTCCAGATTTCCGATTTAAACGATTGAATTAAGATTTTTATCAAGAATCTTTTTCTGAGAATGAAGTCAGAATTCTAAAAAGAAATTTAACATTGCCCTTATCTTCTTCCGCTGTTTCTTTCTTTCCGTCTTTGTAGCTAATATTCTGACTTATTTTCTCTTTTTAAATTCTGAGAATAAAGTTTGAACTCAAAAGTCTCAACATCTTGTGCAGTACTCAGTATTTCTACATAAGAACAAAGGAAATTAAAGACTAGTTTTAGAATGTTTATTTTTAATATTATTATTTCAACAGCATGATGGACAAAAACAAAGGATAAATAAATAAATGCGGAGATAATTGATCAACTCAATAAATGCATAGTATACATTAAGAAATACATACATACATTTTGGTGATTGTAAGCAACATAATTAAGGTTTTAGTTTCTATTTATTAATGTAAGTTTTTCCTGCATTTTAAAAATTGTCCGTTTGCTATGTTTCCTCCTTCATATAACAATGTAAACACTTGAAACTGTAGTTTTTACATTTCTACATGATTCAGTTGGGAATTTGTGACTTTAGCATGTGGCTCTTCTATTGGTCAATCTCTGAAAACGCATCCGTCATTGGTTGACGATGGCGCGAGACAATAAACTACAAATAAGGCTCAGACATGGCTAGCTAGCTAACGCTAAAGTACGTACACTGAATGGTTGGACACCGTTGTGCAATATTGTTGTCATAATGTCTGCAACTGATATGTTGCGTACGCTCGGTATTCTCCGGTCACTTTATCAGCACGTGCAGACACTGGAGGAGTTTGCAGACAGAATCGTGTTCAGAGAAGGACAGAGAGCAGTGCTGATTGAACAGTCGGACACAAACCGTTTCACAACTTTCGTCCGGGGAGTTTATGTCTGTGCTGACAAGGAACTGAAGCAGGTGCCAAGCTGCAACCAGGTACAGTAACTTATTTCTAAAGTAACGTCGTTCAGGCTCGTGATTCGTCACGAATATGCTGCAAGCTGTAATGAGGGAATGTGTTGTTAGCAAACTATACATTTAGTCAAGAACTCTAACTTAAATACATATTTGAGCCCTCCCCCCAATTTTACCTTAGTTTATTTTTCTACTTCTCTGCATGTCAGAGGGATTATTGTACGTCCTTCTCCACTGCATGTGATTTACAGGGTATCAGGACCGACCCTTCATGGCCAATGCGTGGTGGTCACATATTTGAATACAATTTTAACTGCGGAACCACGGGCTCACGTCCCGCACCGAAGTGACGGTGGGTCTGTGACGGTGGGTCTGCTCGTCTGCTCCGATAAAGACAGAGAGCGCGAGAGACATAGCGCGAGATAGACTGAGACGCGAAGCTTCACCTGCAGATATGTTACAATAAAAGATTTTTTATTTTATTTTAATATCTGATGATGAGGTTTAATTCATAAAAGCCAGAGGGTTTAGAAGACATTACATTTTTAGAGGATTTTTTGACAGAAATACACTCAAACAATAAAAAAATAATTAAAAAAAATCATATTTATTATGAATATTATTATTCCATTGTTATATGATTGATTGATAATGATGATGATCAATTCAATTCATTATTGTTCGGATAATAAACCTTTTTTTTTGTTGTATGTTCAAAAAATATAAATAATAGGGGTTTATAAGTGTTATAAGTGAACAAAACGAAAAATAATTGATTATATACATATATTTATATTCAGTTATTAAATTGGTTTTGGGACTAAAATATTGAGGTTGAATTTAACTTAAATTCAAGTAAGTTACTTATGTGCTGCTTTTTAAAATTTATTACAATGCTATTTATCTATATAATTATATTAATTTCTGTTTTCTTTCTTTTTTACTAAAATATATATCTATTTTGTGACCATAAAGTATTTACTTACAATTTCTTTGTTTTATTTATTAATTTCTTTATGTTAGACATATTATACCTTTCTGTCAAATTAAGTACACATTATGTAAAGCCATGGTGGGCAGAGTACCATAACCAAATCACACTTAGGGTGCCAATTTGGCTATGGGTGGCCCTTTCCAGTGAAAACCATGTATCTCCAAGGGTATGGCTTTGTTTTTGATTATCTGAAGGAGTAAGTGTCTCTTTCTAACCATATAATAATAATAATAATAAGTATTTAAAACCCATCTTGAATTTTCTGGAAAATAATACGTAGTTGAAATTGGAATAATCTTGGTTTTTTTTTTAGAGACACGTGGTTGTCACAGGACAGATGCTATAAGCAGTCTAAGATGATTTCACAGTGTGTGTGCAGCTAGGTCTCTCCAAAATATCAATCAGGCAACTGCAGCAGATTCAGAACACATTGCTGGAGTCCTCTCTAGAGAGTGGATCATATAAGGCCAGTTCTCAAATCTTTACAATGGCTTCTTGTCTTGCAAAATTCTGCTCTTTTTTTATACAGCACTGAATGGTTTAGGGCCAAAATACATTTCTGATCGGCTTCTCCGTTATCCATAGCCCTCAGCTCGTCTGGGGAGTCAAAACTAAACATCGATTGCCTTTTATTCAATCAGTTAATTACTCCATTATTACACTGCACTCTAAAATGTACTGTGGTCTTTCTTATATCTTGTATACATGTATTTTGTAAAGCATTTTAAATTGCCTTGATTTTGAAAAGTGCTGTAGAAAATAAAACTGCCTTTCCTCTTATGCCTAATATAGCCTACCGACTGCAGATACTCAATCATATTTTGAATTTGCATATCAGAGGTAATAATGTTCTGGCTGATCAGTGCATAATAAAGCAGGATTTGAGGAATTAAGCTGCAGTTGCAAACCTCAAAGTTGTAACATTTATTGATAAAGCAGTCAGGTTTAGAACTTAAAGTCTAAATCATGTGATGTGTTTCACAGATCTGTACTTTGCCTGAACTGCTGGCCTTCATTCTTAACAGTTTGAAGAGAAAAAGAAAAAGAAACGTCTTGGCACATGGCTACAACATTCAGTCTGTTGCTCAGGAGGAGCGGGATGCTGACCAATTCAAATTCCAAGGAGATATAACTCAAAGTGCTGCCTACATCCACGGCAGTGACCTCTGGAAGAAAGTCACAATGCGTCTCGGTACTGACACCACACGTTACCTGTTAGAGAGCTGCTCCGTGTTTGTGGCAGTCCCTCCCTCTTGTGTTTTCCAGGTGTGTGGCGTTCCTGTCTATGACAGGATGTCAATGACTACAGCCTCTCCTGGGTTTTATCTCCAGCCTCACTCCAGAACGCACAAGAGTGTCCAATATGGAGGGTATGGACGTGCAATGACCATAAGGAGATGGGGATTGGACAATCATTCTACCAGTAAGAAGAAGAAAAGCAGAGATGTGAGAGTGAAGCAGTTGAAAAGAAGGAGCGACATTGATCAGGGGGCGGAGGAGGAGACCATAACCTGTTCAGAAAAGAGGAGAAAGGTCGGTGAAGAGGAAGTCACACAGGAAATACAACAAGTTCATGATGAAACCGCGGTAGGGCAGCCCATGTCTATGGAGGTAACATTTCCTATAAAACCTTCGGAGGATGGTGCTCTTGGTTCCAAACAGCCTGTTGAAATACAAACACCCATACATCCTGTGGAAGGAGGAGCCAGTTGGAGATCAGGTATTCTACGTCCTTTGCCTCCATCACAATCTTTTTTTCGCACTCTGGGATTTCTGTATTGTGGAAGAGGCATGCATGGTTTCCTGCTGAACAGGAAGAAGAAAACTGTGGATGGAAACAGACGGCTGCAAGGGAAAGATTTGATAAGACTAGTTTTTTTTGAGGGACTTGTGTATCTCAACAGGCTCGAAAAGAAGCCAAAGAAACTCCCCCGGCGCTTTTTCAACATGGTCAGTCTGTTCAGTCAGCTGTTGCGCCAACACAGGAGATGTAATTACAGCAGAATACTCCGAAGGATGTGTCCACTTGCGAGGGAGAAGGACGCAGGGCAAGGGGAAATGAGCTCCCTTTTGCTTCAACACTGTGCACCTCACAGGGTCCATCTTTTTGTCAAGGAATGTCTCTCTGCTGTGATTCCTCTAGAATTGTGGGGCTCTGACCAGAACCGAATTAATTTCTTGGTCAGAGTCAGGGGTTTCTTGCACAGTGGGAAGTTTGAGAGGCTCTCACAGGCTGAACTGATATGGAGGATGAAGGTGAATGATTGTGATTGGTTGAAAATCAGCAAGACTGGTAAGATTGTCATCAGTGTTTCAACTTCTTTTTCCATTTCTATAAGAATTTTTGTGTAATTGTCCAGATCACCCTCATCCACAGGCAGGATCCCTCCTAGCGAGCTTTCCTACCGGACACACATCCTGAGTAAGTTCTTGGCTTGGATCCTGGATGTTTATGTTGTGGGCCTGGTTCGAGCCTGTTTCTATGTCACTGAGAGTGTGGGACAGAAGAATGCCCTCAGGTTCTACAGACAGGAAGTCTGGGCAAAACTGCAGGACTTGGCCTTCAGGTGCTCATGCATACACACACCCACAGGTTCTTTTATTCATGCAGTCATTGAACACACGCTCAAAAACTATTTTTGTGATTTAGGAGTCACCTCTCCAAGGGTCAGATGGAGGAGTTGACTCAAGCCCAGGTTGCCACCCTTCCGAAGGCCACAGTCATCTCCCGCCTTCGCTTCATTCCCAAGACTGATGGCATGAGGCCTATCACGCGAGTCCTAGGAGCAGATCCCAAAACGAGGGTACGTTTTACTTAAAACTCATTAAAGCTCTCTCTTACATATCCGGGACCTGTGTGCTGTCACATGCTCCGGGTGTGTATGGAATCTTTCATTCATATCTTTCCTCCTGCAGCTGTATCGAAGCAGTGTGCGGGACTTGCTGGATATGCTGCGGGCCTGTATTCACTCCAACCCATCCCTCCTGGGCTCCACAGTGTGGGGGATGACCGATATCCACAATGTTTTGCGCTCTACAGTACCTGCCCAGAAGGAGAAGCCACAACCCCTCTACTTCGTGAAAGTTGGTTCTTATCCTGACTTATCTCTCATAATTTACATATCATTAGTGATGTAATACTAACAGTGTGGAATTGCACTTAAAGCAGATTTGAACCTGTGGAAAAAAGATTTGTTTCTTCCTTAAAACTACCTCTCGTACCTGATTTAACCGTCAGGTGAATTTGCATAGCCTTGGTGTCTATGGAAAGTTGAGACCTAAAACAATTATTTTTGCAGTGTCCGTTACCATGGTACCTGATGCTACAGTATGTGTGTTTAATCTTTTATTAGTAAGTTTTTGGTAGGTAAAAAAGGCTGAACCACATCCTTTAAAAGTAACACCATGAAACAAATAAACAATGAATTTTTTCAGGAAGACTTTGATCACTACTGCATCAAATTTGACTGAAATACCACAAAGCAAATGTAATTCTACAGTTTTTTTGTGGGATAGGACCAGGAGGATTCTCCATTTGCCACAGTTGGATAACCGATGTACCCAAAATGGGATTTTGACCCCAGAGGATTTTGGCTGCAAAATAGCACCTATGTCCACTCGGGTGACTTATATGCATAAATTGCAAAAACTAGTTAGAAGCCCAATTATGGGCCTAATGAGTAGATCAAGTTAATTGTTGTTTCCTCTGTCTTTAATTAATTCTCTCTTTTTTTCCTGAATTTCAGGTAGATGTGAGTGGAGCCTTTGAGAGTTTGCCTCATGACAAACTTACTGAAGTGATTGTCCAGGTTCTATCACCAGTCCAGGACGAACTCTTTACAATTCGCCGTTATGCGAAGATCTGGGCTGATTCCCACGAGGGCCTGAAAAAGACATTTGTTAGACAGGTGCTTTAAAAGTATGTAACATGTACGCATATAGATAAACAAACAGTATTTAACCTGGTTTGTTAATACAGGCGGATTTCCTGGAGGGAAACATGGGATCCACAAACATGAAAGGGTTGGTGATGTCACTGCAGAAGAATGGAAAAGTTCATCACACCATACTGGTAGAGCAGGTAGAGATGTTCTTTGAATAAGGAGGCTTAATGTAATAAAATGAGAAATACTGGTCATCGTGTGTTGAGTCTATGTATCTACAAATATCAAGGATGTTCAATACTTTCTCTCAAGCAAGTTGTTTCTTTTCTTGCTTTTAGTATTTTTGCTCTGACCTTCATGGCAGGGAGGCGTTACAGTTCTTCACCCAAATGCTAACCGGCAGTGTCGTTCAGTTTGGGAAGAGGTAAACATCTCACTCTTTTTATGGCCCTGGTTGTGAGCAGAGTGCATTAGCTGTTTGTAAATACGTTAAGCTGCCATTGCATTATAAACATTTGTGAACTAAATAACATTGATTTTCATATTAAATTTTTAAATCCAGTTAATCATCTGCAAGATGTGCCAGTCAAAAAAATTCGTCCAAGCTCCACTTTGTGATCTAGAGCACTCACAGGATCTTCTGCTAATGTCTTGGGGGCAGATACCACAGCACACCTTCAGAGGTCTTGTGGAGTCTATGCCTCGTTTTTTTTTATCATGCCTCATATATGAACAAGCATAATTTAAAAACTGCCAAAACAATCTGATCTGTGTGTGATTGAAGTATTCTGGTCATAATTGAGTTTAAAAGACATTTCCACAAATGTGCACACCTCCTACTTATGTTTCCCCTTTTTAAGCTACAAACATGTCGGACAATGTATTCCGAGAAAAAAACAATATGTCTGTCATTAAAGAATGTTTTTATGACGGTGGTATGTTACTATAATAACATTATATTTCAAGTACACACTTTTGAGGAAAATGAAAGTTAACTTCTGAAGAATATTGAGGTATTATAATTTGAATGTTAGAAATATGAAAATATCCTAAATAAATTAAAACCACACAACCAAAACAATATGTAAAATGTTGAAAAAAAACATTTGTCTCTGCTGCATCCAAGTCTTAAAAATGTTTTGTTTGTTATTCCGGGTTCCAATGAGGTCTTAAGAAGACCAAACTATTCTTCCTACAGAGTTCTGCCAATTAATTAATATACTTTGCGAGTTGGGCTCCTATATTCCTGCATATCCAGGACACATTTTAAAAAGTCTTAAATGTAACCCTGTTATTCTGCCATCACATTGACATAAACATAATGAGAAAAATGGTCAAGTTTGGCCCAGATAATGTATGTTTTATGAGATATTAATGTTATATGCCAACTATTGTATTTCTCTGTGTTTCAGAACCTACCGTCAGTGTCGAGGGATTCCTCAGGGGTCGGTTGTCTCCAGCCTTCTCTGCTGTCTTTGCTACGGTCATATGGAGAATGTCTTGTTCAAAGACATTATTAAAAAAGGGTACAGCAGATGGCTGTGTACACTGCTCAAAAAAATTAAGGGACTCACAGATGCGATATCAATGAATGCAATCTTAATTCATTTACATTGTGTAGTTCCTTCATAACAAAATGAGGTAAGAACGATCAATGGCAACTTTAAACCCATTTAGGGCTGGTTCTAAATCGCAACCAAGATGAAAAACCAGAAAGACAAACTGAAATCTCAGGACTGGATCAGGGATTTGGGTCCTCACGCCACCCTCACGCCGTCTATCTCTGACAATCGCCACTGCTGCCTAACCAGACTGATATCCCAGTAGTTTAAGGCTTCATTCACTCTGCAGGAAAAACGTGGCACAGATATGATATTTTTGCTTATATGGGACTTTTCATAGCACTGTTAACAACACACCACATGGGATCTGATGTTTTCCACTTCTGATTTGGACCACTTCCATATGTGGTCCTCAATCGGACACAGGTCTGAAATGTCAGACCGAAATTCAAGCGACTTTGATGTCCATCTTGCATCGACGCTCTTCACAAAGCTGCAGGATGGGAGTTGCTTTCCACACAAACATAACTATTAACAAAAGTGTTCAAATCGACATATTGGCTTATATTTTGATACCATACTGATAGCATACCGTGTATGACGTCCTTGTTATTGTACTTTTACACATGCGGATAAATTGTTCATACTGGAGTCTGATAAAGAAACCATCTTAAAAGTAATATGAAAAGCATCACAAATAAATCTGATCTCATAAAAAAATCTGAATTGAGCTGTAAGACTGGAAATGTGAGCGTGGCCTTACTGATTGTTATACCGTGATGATGAAGCCTTCCTTTAATTTTTTGGGGCAGTGTATTTCAGATAACTTCCATTGATGTAATAACACATCTGCAGCATCAGGAGGCAGTCTTTCTCCACTGGCGCTCACTGACCTGTGATTTCTTTCCTCTCGGTGTGTCTTGTAGATCTCTGATGAGGCTGGTGGATGATTTCCTTCTCATCACCCCAGATTTACATGAAGCAGAGACCTTTCTCAAGTATGTCACACTGCAAGTTCTACAACAACTACCAATGATGCCACAACAGCTCTCATACAACATTTTATTTGACAAAGCTGCATTAGGCTTTCTTCTCAGCTTTTCTAAAGATTAAAATTAGTGGGACGATTCTTAAAATCAGTTAACAAATCACTGACATTAATACTCAGGTATGAGATAAAGCCGACTTCCTACCGACAGCACAGTTGGATTCCATGTATTTGGACCATCACCAGCTATTCTTTCTTGATTTAAAAATCCTTTCAGGAAGTGATAATAATGTATAGAGAACTATGCATTGATCAGCCATAACAATACAAATAAAGGAATATTGAAGTATATATAGTATACAGCATAATATAAAGTTAGAAAGTGTCTATCTATATAAAATCACCTGCCTAATATTTACGTTTTCTCTATTGATGGAGTGCATTTCCAATCCGAGTTACGAATTGCATCAAACTTTTAACACAAATGTATCTATGTATCTAATAGATTTTAGAAATACAAGAAAAAGATCAAGTAAAATAAGGATATGCTCCTGAATGAAATTGAAAATATTTGAAAGATATAATTGACTGTCATAGATTATTTTCGTGAATTGTTTCAGTTCTTAAAAACTACAAAACCTCGGCTCCTTCTAGATTCTAGATAGACCCTTGGAACCGATTGAAGGCACCTACAAGAGAAAGTCAAATGCTTTTACTACTACATTCCTGCAACCAAACTGTCCAGAATGTGACAATTTGCCCTAAAAGAAGCAACAAATATAGCAAAGTTGTGATGCCATGAAGAGTCCTAAAAGGGATCAATTGATAATAATATTTCCTAAAAACAATTGTCAGGAGGCTGAAAGGCAAGTGGTGATCACTAATCTCTTTTTTTCTTGTGAAATCCTGGCAGCTAGATTTCGTACGTCCTAGAGTCTATAATCTAATAATAAAAAGTCTATTGCCTAATAATCTACGGTGTAATAGTGTCTGAGCTGATAAGGCTGATGCCATATTTGTGAGGCGCAAGGTCAACTGTGTCTTCAAAAGCATATACAGAAAATATGTGGAAAACACAAATATGTAAGATTTTAAAACATTACTGCTCCAGCTTTTTGATATGCTGCTCAAAGTTTACATTTGAATTTGAATTTGGATGCATTACTAATTTGTAAAACAACTAGATTCCTTGGTAATGCTCCGACAAGAAAGACTAGTAGATGTGGTAATTTGTTTATTGATGTGGGAAAAGGTGTGTAAATATCTCTTTCAAGGACCGCCCCTTATCCAGATCGAACCAATAAATATGATCTCAGTCACTTAGGCTGTAATATATCTGTTACAATGGAAAACAATAGAAGGTGATAGAAACAGAGCCATAATTCCTAATGTTTAAATGTACCAAAGATGAAGATTAGAACTTCTTCTTCTTCTTTTGATGGCCTTAGGTTTTGCAGCTACACATGGAAAAGTATGGAGAGACATGTTTAACATACAATGCTGCCATGTTGTTCATTTGGCAGTTTATTATTTGTCTAGGATCTTGCTGGCCGGGGTCCCACACTACGGTCTCGTGGTCAACCCACAGAAGGTGGCGGTCAACTTTCAGCTGTCTAGTAACGCTGACTCTTGTCCTGGCATACGCCTGCTGCCTCCTCGCTGCCTCTTCCCCTGGTGCGGACTGCTGCTGGACACACTCTCACTTGACGTCTACAAAGACTATTCCAGGTGAAACAACCTGCCAGTTGTAATAAGATTATTGACTGATTTTATGGACTTGGTGGACCCTTAACCCTCCCAGTTCTTTGTACCAACTCATAAACATTACAAGAGAGACACATCCCAGAATGGCATGGACGATTAATAGGCCTGTAGAGAACACAGTAAAAGTTAAAATACATCTAAATGCTATCTGGTGGCGTCTTACTTCCTTTAATTCTTACCATCTCTTTCAGCTACGCGGGTCTGTCTCTGCGCTACAGCCTTACTTTAGGCTCCTCCCATTCAGCTGGACAGCAGATGAGGAGAAAACTGTTGGCTATCCTCAGACTTAAGTGCCATGCCTTGTTCTTGGATTTGAAGGTTCGGGTAACTGGTTTAAAAAGTTCATAGAATCCAGTGAATACATTTTCATTGAAGTTATTCTCTGACCTTGGGACTGGGCATGTCATCACCCAGTGTCGGGAGTTCAGTCACCATACATCAGTAAATCACACCTTATGAAGTCAAACATCGATTCGAAAAATACAGCTATGTACAGTTTTTCTCCTAGCAAAACAAAAACCAAGGCCTACAGTGTCGTCCTTTACAGCAAGGTTATATCCCCCAGAAGCCCCCAATCCCCATGCGTTGTACAAGGAGTCCCCCTGATTGATCTGTTCAAATTAAATGTGAAGTTGTGTCCACAGTACTTTTTGTAAAAAAGCTGCACAGGGTGAGTAAAACATGATATAGTCAAGATATATCTCCTTGTGGCGATTCATATGCCCCAAACCTGGATTACATTGGGTCAAAACGTTATGGATTAAGGGTTAAACGGTCAAACGATGAATGGTTAAGACGTCATGTCCAAAACCGTGTTTTCTATAATTGAAAAAAAAAGTTCCCCTAGTGAAGTTAATATGCATTATTAGAGATAAACATAACGTATTCAAGGTAGATCTCCCAGAATCCATTTATATGCACCAAATTTTGACTAAATCAGATAAATGGTTTAGAAATGATGGCCCGAAACTTTCACAGATAAAGCAGAAAATATTACCCATAATGGAGGTAAAGGTTTTCAAATGTTGAAAACCTGATTTGAGGTCATTGGCCAGCGAGATCTAGTGATAGATGATGCCCTCAAGGAAAAGAAAATCAAATATAGATTCGGAGAGAAAACCAAAGTATAGTTGAGAACATTTTTCCTTTTTATTTAGCTTAAGCAAAGGCCTGAACTTTATGTTCAGTGCCTGAGACTACAGGTCATTTGAAAGATAAGTAATAATTGCAACATTTTTATTTTTTTTTATCTCTGAAATTTTAGTGCTTGTAATAAAATAATTAATTGTATATTTCCAACTGTGTTTCATCAAGGGCCTTCACACATTACAGCTGCAAGTGAACGGCTTTAACCATTTAGTGATGTGATTCTGGGGATCAGTACGTAACCAAGCAAATAAAGCTTTATTTATACCAAACATTTGTTAACAAAGTTCAGAGTGCTTTGCATAAAATCAGGACAAAGTGCTTCACTTTAACAAAAAAATGTCGTTATACATGCAAACGTAACCACTATAATATTGGAAGACTGTTGGCAGCGTGAAGATGAGGAGCATGGAGTGTCTTTACCAGCTAGACTTTATAAAAGTGAGTTTTAATAGACTCGGGTGATCTGATGGGAGGAGATGATGTCATTCCTAAGTTTAATGCTGGGGCCCATCGAGCAGTCACCTTTGGTTTTGAGTCTGGTCCATGGTACAGTGATTAAGCTCTGATTGGATGATCCGGGGGTCTGGTCAGTGGTGTGGTAGGTCATTAGTAGTCGTTTTTAGTAATCTAATGGTGTTAAACATGAGCGGCTGTGTAACTGATTAACATTTTGTATGTAACTGCTCAGTGTTGTCAATTCTAGATTGCCACTATTGGAACTACTGATCAATTGGAAGCATTTTTACAGAAATTGAATGCCTCCCACAAGATAGATGGTAATTATTATGGTTAGGAGAGTTGTGGAAGAATTTTTCAGTCTATGATCGATGCCCATTGGACGAATGCCATCACCTTCATCCTCAGTCGTAATTGTGCTTTGTGCTGTATAACAAATGATAGCATGCTAAAATGGTGAATATGGTATATGTAATACCTCATAAAGAGGATAATATTAGTAATTAGCAGTATTAGACATGACATACAGACATTTAGCTCAAAATAATTTAGCCACACAGTTGCTTTGTTCTCATGGGGATGCAGTGTCTTTAGAAAAAAAAGTACTGTTAGTTTGGGTATAATATAACATCAATTCACTATTCAAATGTGTCAAGCTTTCACTGTTCAGGTCCTACGAGACAAATATGCATTAGCTGTGTCTCACTTAAGGCACTGCCTTCTCTGCATTTGCTCCAACAAATAAAACTATGGATTTGTCAACATGTAGAGTCAGAAATAATCATCAGTAAACATGTCAAGAACTACAATAACTACACGAGTCATTAAGTTTATTATTAAGTCTAACAGGTTGTTGAGCTGGATCAGGAAACTAATGATTTAATGGTTAATATTTTTTTGGACATGTATCGTGTACAGAGATGAAAAGACAATCTATTTTTTTTTGAAGTCTTCCCTTTTGCTTCTTCATGCTGTCTCTAATAATAGACATGTTTCCTTCTCAGACCAATTCCCTTGAAGCGGTTTACAAGAACATCTACAAGCTGCTGCTGCTTCAAGCACTCAGGTATAGACACTCACCTAAAGCGCAATCTTAATTATTTAGTTATCACACAGAATCTGATGCTGTGCGTTTACATTATTTAATCAGGTTAGATAAATTGATTATCCACTCAAAAGTCTTGAAATGATATAATAGGCACAAATCAGGAATTTAGGACTATTATTTGTCCCTTCCATATGTGGTGTGTCTTGTGCTGCATTTCGTGTTTTGGTTTGGTTTGGGGTTATTCCTTGGTTTAATTTTTCCTCTGTAGGTTCCACGTGTGTGCACAGAGTTTGCCCTTTGGCCAGGTGGTTGCTAAGAACCCCGTGTACTTCCTGCAGTTGATATGGGACATGGCTGAGTACGCCAACTGTCTCATCAGGCTCAGCAACAAAGGCATCAATTCATCCGTCTAATATATAGAAAAAAAATCCCCAAGCATTGTAAAGTTACTCATTTATATATATATATATTTTTTTTTTTTATCTCGCCCTCCTTGTCCAGGACTCGTATTAGGAAGTAAGGCTCAGACGGGAGTGTTGCAGTACGAAGCAGTGGAGCTGCTTTTCTGTCTCTCCTTCTTGCTGGTGCTGTCACAACACCGTCCTCACTATAAGCATCTGCTCCGACACCTGCACAAACGTAGGTAACCTCAGCACATACCCACTGGTACCTGACGGTACCACACAGGAAGTGTTCTACAGTGGCATCAGATCAAAACACACGACTGTTGTTGTTAACATAGAGCGAGAAAAAACAATCCTGTGTCAGAAGGTGATAATAATTCATGTAGATAAAACTGCTGAGGCTTTTGTGAAGTATCTCTTTCCAGATAATATTCTTGCTGCTGTTTCATTCCTAGAGGTAAAATCTACAACTTGCTTATAAAGACTCTCAGTTGTTTATATATCACATTTTCCATGAGACTCTCCCATCAGTTACTACTATAGCGTATAAGGGCCACATTGACAAAAAAAAAACAAAATTCTAAATTTTACTAGAATTAAAGCATAATTTTATGAGGATTAAGTTGTAAATATAGAATAAAGTTATAATTCTGTGAGGAATAAGGTAATATTTTTTTGAGATTAAGGTTGAAATTCTATGAGAATAAAGTTTATATTTGCAAGAATAAATGTATAATTTTATGAGAATAAAGTTGTACAATTCTCAGAATTAAGTAATAATTTTATGAGAATAAAGTTGTTATTTTTGCAAGAATAAATGTATAATTTCATGAGAATAAAGTTTTATAATTCTCAGAATTAAGTCATAATTTTACAAGAATTAAGTTATTTGGCAAGTATAAATGTATAATTTTATGAAAATAAAGTTTTACAGTTCTCAGTATTAAATAATAATTTCATGAGAATAAAAATTTATAATTCTCTGAATTAAGTCATAATTTTACGAGAATTTAGCTGTAATTTTAGGCATTAGATGATTTCAAGTTATACTTTGATATAGGTTTGAAAAGTAAAGAACTATTGAGTTGCATTGCACTTGGGTTGCATCAACATAAACATAGTATTAGGACATTAAAAAAAGCTTTGTAGGAAACTGGGTCTATTCTGAAGAAAGAACCAGACAGAATTGCAGGAAATGGGTTCACATCTGAAGTTCAGAAAGAGCTCAAGCTGCCCGCTCTTAATTCTATGACTTTATTATGAAAATCTTTTTTTTTTCCATACATTCTGCAAAAGTGGCAGAAATCATACAAGCATACATTGTAGGTTTCTTTTATTCTTTTTTTTTTGTTTTACATTTTTAAGCCATGTCAATGCTTTTGCTAAAAATACCAATCAATATCTTTCTGCTTCAATAAAATTGTCTGGTCAGGTGAACAATACTTACACAGTTTAATATCAATATAAGCCCTGAAATCAAAAGATATTAAAACACTGTCATTGCATCTGGTCTAGAAGGCCCTTAGGTGTAGACGTTGCTCCTTACTTATGGAATCTAGGTTCATTATCTTACTTGGGAACTAATAAGTTAAACGTTTTGATTTTACAGCTGCTGCAAAGACTTCGAGCAGATGGATTTTATTTTACGGCTTCAAATTCAGAAAAAGATCTCTCTATTTTCTCTATTTTCTCTATGTCGTCTTGACAGGCAAGCGTAGTCTAGAACGGCGTCTGGGGGACCTGAGGTTGGCACGGGTCAGACAGGCCACTAACCCCAGTGCTCCAGAGGACTTCTCTGCCATTCTGACGTAGAGGAGTGGGTGGCCACTGTTAAAGCTCTGAAGACGAGACACGCGGCAGCTACAAACTCCATAGAGGTTTCCGTTTATGATTTTCTTTTTTCTAATTATAAAAAAAAAAAAAAAAATTAAGATGAATAGTAAAACTGTGTTCTTTTTTTCTTGTCTCATCCTCAGATTTCAAGGAAGTGCCTTGAGCTTTAATCAGCATTTCTGATTTATCGGATCTGTCAGCGTGCCAGAGAAATATGTAATATCTGTTTCACAGCGATGTCCACAGTCCGCAGTCATCTGACCGAAAACACTTAAGTCATAAACACTCCTTATAAAACATCAAGAATCAGATCAATAAAGCTGCTTATAAGCGTCCTGCTCCTGAACCGGACCCGGGCCACATCCCACATTGATTGTCTCTCTGGACTTTGATTTACGCTGGTGGTGATTTTACCATGAAGAGGAGGCGTTATATCAAGCTAGACTGGCATTGGATAAAGTTCATACGACCGCCAGCCAAGCGCTTTCCTCGCCCATGCCAACCTTCCACCATGGTTCAGTGAAATTAATTAAGTAGTGTTTGTGCAATTCTGCTGACCAAACAGTTAACCACAGGTGAGAATATTCACTCCCCTGTTGGGGTTAATTATTTCCCAGATATCCATCTAAAAGCGATCACATGACACAGGGAGTCAAAATGATATCTGTATAATATGATCAGACTTCATGTCTGTAAAGCTCCCTGATATCAGAAGTTCCCTTCATAAAATGCAGGACACCATAATGTTTGACACTTTGAAGGGGGGAAAAAAACAATGGCTTAGTTTGATGTGTAAGATTATGCACAAGATAATTCCTTGTGCAGTGTTACAGGATGAAGTGTGACTGAAAAACTTTGGCAGTTGATCAAACCGGTTTGTTGAAACAAACATGAGTTCGTTGTGACATAACTGTCTGTTGAAAGAAGATGGAAGTTCCACGCAAGTCAGTGATGCAAAGTACATTTCTTTTCTCCAGCGCAGTGACATCAGAGAAACACATCTCAGTCACGCGGCTTGTGCTGTCCTTCTGACTCCGCTTCAAAACCACCGTTTTCATAGGGACTGGGCTCAGAGCGGCCTCTGAAAATGTTTTTTCTGTTGGTGATGAGTTTGTAGATGGCCACCAGAGGGATGGAGATCACAGGCAGTACACACAGGAGGATGATGATGGCAAACACCCAATCAGGGTATGGGTGTACCTCAAGTTCGGGGAATAGTGGCTAAAAAAAGAAATATGTAAGAAAATCATTTTATTTAAATGTTTTGGCAATTAATGGCATTAGTTTACAAGCAAGTTTGATTTCACTCTCTTCGATGTTCTGCTTGTAAATGTAAAGCGTGACCATACAGAGGTGGTAGCCTAGCTTAGCATCATTTCAAAGCCCGTGTGCAGAGATAAAAAAATCTTAAATCATCTACCTCCCAATAAAAGCCAAACCGTTTCAGTTAAAGGTAATTGCTCCAACCTCAAGAAGAAAAGGTTAGAGGGGCTAGTTTTCTATTTAACTTTAGGACAAGGCCAAGCTAACGCCTCCACCACGCCATCACTTAATGAATATCAGTGATCGCATAGAAGTTCAAGTAAGCCTGACTATATTGGAACTTTAGATCATTTTTTGACGAATATTTTAGCATTTTTTAAAACATTGGGTATTTCAGACGAACACATGCCCAGCAGAGAAAGAGTAACACAAGCATTCATGTGGCTCAGGGCTAAAATTAGTATTTCACCAATTTTGCAGTATGGTCAAGTGTTGCATCCAAATTGTGGGAGCTGGTATATATGTATAGATATAATCTTTTAATAAATATTTAAAAATATATGCATTTTTGATTGTGTGTCTTTCTGTTCAACAGAAAAAATCTGTTATTTACAAACACTGGACTGTTTTTAATGTTGTGGCCGATCAGTATACGTAGACATGCATAAAGATATTTTTGCTGTTGTGAGTGTGTCTTGCTTACGTAAGCCGGGTTCCAGGCTGAATAAGAGGGGTGAGTCTGTGCCTGGATGATCACATAGGCAATTAACACGACTACCAGATATATTGGACTGATCACCATCCAGCATGCCTTCCAGAAGATGTTGGGCCTCTTCCCAGTCATGAAGTAGATGTCGTCACTGAAACTGTTGAATTATAAGCAGGACAAGGAGCTCAATAAATCACACTTATACCTTAATCCCATAACTTATGTTACTTAAGTTACTTTTTCATTCCGTGTACGTAAATGACTCCAATGATCTCGAATACTGCAATGATCAGCAAAGGCACGGAGCCCACGTAGCCGTTGAACACCTCCACCCAGTAATTCCCTGAGCCCATGGTGAAGATGAGGGCCACCAAGAAAGATATCAAGCAGACGATGGCTGAGGAGGTGACAATAAGTGTTTCTGTTAGGGATTTCCAGGGGAAGCTTCTCCGATTCTTCTGATTTTATTGACTTGTAGGTACCTGTAAGAATCTCATGAGGAATCCACTTTGGCAGGATTCCTAGGTCTTTAATGGGCGTGATGATCCCTTCTATGTTACCGAACATTGAGGAGAGACCCAAGCTGAAGAGCATAACGAAGAACAACAGGGCCCATACCTGCGACCCAGGCATGGCTGCCACTGCCTCAGTGAAAGCAATAAATGCCAGGCCAGTGCCTGATGCACTCTGGGGAGGAAGAGAGACATGAGAATAATGAGGAAGATGACCTCACTGTTCATCTCCGACTGGCAAAGGTGAGGTGAGAGCAGAGGCCAGCCAGGATTTGAGGATCTCTTTAAATTTCTATACCTGGTCAAGGAAATTCCTAAGGTTACAGGAGCGTGTCAAATTAGCCACTTCAGCTGGATATGAACTATTAAAATGGTTGAACCATTCATCATAGTTGTCCAGATTTATGACCTGATCTGAAATTTCAAGGTGATTGATCATGGCCAAGATGTTTCTGCAGATGGGATAGAAAAAATAAGTCATTATTGAATTAGAGTGAGAAAATAAGCTTTATGATGACATAACATGTTTGTGAATACGGACCCTTCTCGACAGGCGTTGAAGGCGTTCCTAGCTTTGAACCCGAGGATGGAGAATATGGGAATGGAGGCGTAGAGAGATGTGGCGCTATTTATCACTCCGACTAAAACAGCATCCCTTTCACAGTTGTTCCTGGTGGAAAGGGACGACAAAAGTCAGCTTTGTAAGTCATCACTTAAGTCTTCCCAATTAAAATGCGTGACTTTCAGCTCTTACTTTTCGGAGTTATAGCTGGAGAACGCTATGAGGCCTCCGAAGGCCACGGAGAGGGAGAAGAAGATCTGGGTGGCAGCATCCAGCCACACCTGAGGGTTCTTCAGTGTGTCCCACTGTAGAAGGTGCAAAACACAACACATTGGATCATTGCATCTGGGATACAAGGTAAAATCCTACGTCACCTGTATCGGCAATAAGCGACCACACCCACATTAGGAGTGAAGAGGTACACCAGTCCATCAGTAGCTCCAGGCAGAGTGAGGCCATTGATGAGGAAAATAGTCAGCACCAGGTATGGGAAGGTGGCTGTCACATAAACGGCCTGGAACACACAAGCATACCACACATCTCGCAATCACCTCGTCGTACATCTTTGTATTGCAAGCGGAGAATGTGAGAAGGATTTGTGCAGCGGCGGATTTTCATGGAGAACTTCACGGATGTATTATCCAGCAGGTAGACAGACCTTTCCGATGGAATCTAGGCCTTTGATGAAGCAGATGTAGACCACGCACCAGGCGGTGGCCAGACAGACCACCATCCACCACTGCATCGAGCCGTTGATGTTGATGTCGGGTGTTATGTTCAGGGTGGTGCGGTACCAGAAGTAGTTCACTGGAGTGCTCTTCTCACACTCCAAATTGTAGCCTACAGAAATAAAAGCAAGGGCAAGAACGGAAGGATAAACTCATCTCAGGGCTGGAACTTTATTATTCCGTAAATACTGTTTACTTTGGCTTTTATTTTGGTACTAATGCCAACGTCGGTATAAATTAGCATATTTTCGAAACATTTAAGTACAACTTTTATATTTTGATTTAGATTTAACATACAAATGTAACATTTAGATTTAGATTTAACATTTGGAGCTAAATGTGGCAAAATATTGCTGTTAAAATCAGCAGGTGCTACGTTTTATAAACGGCGAAGGTAAATTTTGCAAAATGTCGCTGTTAAAATAACACGTTCTACTTTTACAAAGTAGAACATATATATTTGCATACAACCTGTGATACTGCGCAAGGGTAAACTGTGCTTCAGTTTAAAAATGCACCACTTTTCTTGATTAAAAATGTATTTGTTTGTGACTTTGTTTGAGAATAACCTGTTATTTTTTTTCCTGAATAACTTTGAATGATTTCTACTGACAAGAGAAAACATTTAGCACCATGAACCAGGTAACAAGTTGACACAGCTAGAATAAACCAAATCTCACACAGTCAACAGTCAGTGTGTGCCCCATTAGTGTCCTTCATCGATTAAAGCTGCAATCCTCCTGATCCTAGACTGGCGCACCCTTCAAGTTTCGCCGGTCATGCTGTAGGATGGCGGCCATCGCTTATCGCTGCCTATCTACTCCAGAAACACAAGCCTTATATGGACGACCGTTGCCCTACTGACATACTGCTGTGGACCTGGAGGCTGGCAAGAACAACAGGTTTTTAAGTCCATAACGTGGAGTAGCTGGTGAATACAAGAATGAGCAGAGTGTTCGTTTCTGTTCCAGCACAGGCGCTCCTGTACATGAAATCTGAAGCAATAAAAATTCTAATTAGCAAAGGGAAGATTGGTCCATTTCCCACCAAACAAGCATTGCGATGTTGTCCTGTCAGCACAGCACCAGTCCATCATGCTTCAACGGTTTTGGCATTCACGGGCCTACTGTGGGGGCCAGAGACCAGTCAAAACCAAAGAAGTCTGTTGATGTTTCTCTGGCTAAATAACACTGTGGACTCCACATTATGGAATGTCTAACCTCCAGCATGCCACTGGCACGTCCCGGTCATGTTGCCCCAGCTGTGGTATTCTTGCAGACCCAATCTTAATGCCTTTTCCAGGAATGGAGTAGTTTAAGGGAGCGGCCATTTGGGATTAGTTGGATAAAGGCATAGCTGCATAGCCCATAAGTACGTGCAAAGATTGCACATAAATATCAGATTTTGAAATCTTGGTACACATTAGACCATGATTGGGATTTGCTTATCATCCTTTCAGCTATCTGTCACAGTTTCTCTCTCAAACTGCCTTGAAGGAATAACAAATGCTCATTTTATCTTTTTATTTTGGAGCAGTAAAACAATCAAGGGGTTTTCCAAAAGCTTTATACAACCTGGTAGTTAACCCAACCTCTTGGTGATAGTCTTAAAACTGAATTTTTGGTACGCTAAATTCTCAAATAGAATTTTATAGATTAGAATTTTCCAGATAGTGTTGAGCTACTATTAAAAATACTTCTTTTGTTAACCATGATGGTGAGAATGAGTGTGAGCTGCGGTAAATGTAAGAAGAACAGCTAGAATGGCTGCTGCTTTTTTTTTTGTCACCTGTGCGGTTTTCGTTGAGTGGACACTCGGTCCACGGCAGAGGGTTTTGAAAGGAGTGAAAAAAGTACCACAGCACCCAGGCCAGGATGGTGTTATAGAAAACGCCCACCAGGAATGACACAAACATGGAGGCAATACCTGTTCACAGTAAAAAAAAATAAAAATTACATTGTTCATTTCTCTAAAAGGTTTTCTGACAAATACAAGTTCCTTATAGATTTAAAAATCAGCTGTCGATCACACACCGACTCCACCCAGTAGAGGTGAGATGGAGTTCCAGACGCCGATGCTGCCCATCCGGAGCCTCTGTCCTATAGCCAGTTCCAGATAGAGCAGAGGGATGCCCTCAAACACCAGGGCTATAAAGTAGGGGATGAGGAATGCACCTACAAACATGAAGCCAACATTTACTTCCTGGACTGATCAGACCGATCAGTGTGTCTAATCTGCAGAGTAATGGTTAAAAAAAGTTTGTGGCTATTCAAATCACAATACAATTAATGATAGCAACTTTTATTATTAATAATAATAATAATAATAATAATAATAATAATAATAATAATAATAATAATAATATTAATAATAACAATTGCTCCTTCATTTATCAAATGTTACACAGTACATAAATACAGTGTAACATCGTGAAATTATCTCTGCATTTAACTGTAAAGCTTCTTAATTGCATCGTAAGAAGTGAAAAGTCAAAAATAAGTTCACTGCAATGATTAAAGACTTTTCACAGTAAAAAATAGCCAAAAAGCCAGAAAACAATTCTATTTTTAAACATATGCTGAGTAACAGCCTTGGAGCAGGAAAAATTTGACTGTGCCACAAATAATTGCCAAGAAATAATAGAACACTTGCTGGGTATAAAGCTGCAAGAAGCTTGCATTGCAATGTCTCTTGCACAAAAAAGAACCGTGGGGTGGTCAACTCCGCCCTTCCATCCCCAATTCCCAATGTCCCCCATTACTTTTATTTCTTTTTGGATTTTCCTTTCATTTTAGGGCAAATAAGTTTTCTGTCATCCATTTATGGATTAACTTAACTATACAAACACTGGCACCAAAAATGCTTTTAAATGTAAAAATGTGCAATGGTCTACCAGCAAGTAAAATATTGTCTGGAAGATGAAGGGCGCATTCCAAAATTAAGGCAGACTGTGAAACTGAGTTTCTTCGAATACTATAGATCTACATCTATGCCGCTCAAAAAAAAAAAAGGTCTCGGAGCTTAGGTAAAACAAAGGAACTCTTGTGTGTCACCTGATCTGTGGGAATTAGGAATCTCAGAGTACATTTGCAAAGATGATAGAAGCTATGCACTTTAGTAAGACTGGCTGTTTACACAACTAAACCTTAACCCCCCCCCCCAGGCCCTTATGGATTCAAGGACCATGGGACTAAAAATATGTCACTTGTAAATAAGAGGAAGTAAATGCGTGAATTGGGAAAGTTGAGTATAAAACAATCCATTACGTGAAAGATCAAGAAATCCAACAACAAATAGATAACGTTCACCGTTCCTAGAGTATTTTAACAATGAAGGGCATATTTGTCCATCTGTTAATGGCTAATTTGAGATTGAGATGAAAATGATTCAACCAGAGTTAAAGATTGAAATCTCCCACACTGTAATACCATAGTGTTAAACAGTTTGAAAGTACAGTAAAATAAGTGCTGAAACACTGATAAAGTGCTGGTAAAATATATTTACATCCAATGCAGTAGTATCATAGGACAGCATCTCACCTCCTCCATAGGTCTGGCATAGGTAGGGGAAACGCCACACATTCCCAAGTCCCACTGCAAAGCCAATGCATGTTAACAGGTACTGGACCTTGTTATCCCATTTGGGTCTCTCCTCCACACCAGAGGACTCTTTTTTCTCCATTATAAGCTTCCAAAAAGTCCTGCTATGTTACAAAGATGCAGCAGATTTCAACACACAGCTCAAACTGATCTGGCTTTGTGTCCTTGAGAAAAGTCCAGACTTCTGTACCTGACTGTAGCTCAGTGTATGTCTGAGTCCAGTGATGTCCAGTGCTCTTCTCTCCTTCTCTGTCCTAATCTCTCCAGTGGGCTGTTCTTTAGTGTCCTATCAGGTGACACTTCACGTCAGGGATGCCGATTTCTATTGGTTTTTAATGAAGAAATTAGGCCACCAGGAAGAGAGTCGAAACACATCAAGTTGGGGAATTAGTGGTCCTCCTTCCTTGTTTGAAATGGGAGTCGCCTTGCTCTGAATAATGAGTAACCTTATGATGTTTCAATGCTACACTGACCTCAAGAATACTGTTTGGATGAAGCCAATAAAATAAAAGGCAATGATGATTGTATAACCATCAAGACCTATCTTTCCTCAATTAGTTAAGCTTTACGCACATTATCAGGTTAGCAGATCAAAATCAAACAGGAAGTGCATTACAGTGAGAAAATCTAATATTTAAAGCAACATCAGGAATAAATGTGCTATTATAATGTAATAAAATAGCATTACATGTTGAATGACCATGGAAACCTGAAGAGGTTATAAATTCACAAGTGCTGAATACAATGTGATCCAATGACACTTAAAGAAAGAAACAAAGAAAAAAGTTTATTACAATATACAATGCAATACATTGAGGTGAACGTCGGCATTAAATGATCAATGAATATTCAAAAAACAGATTATTATTTTGCAGATGGGTGCACCGTGGTCTTTAAATCAGGGAGGGAGAATAAGGAAGCTATAATCCTTATCTGTATCTTAAGAAGATCAGTCAGTAAAAGTAAAGAACATCACATTTGCATTCCGTCCTGTGAGCTCAAGATAATTAAACTCTCTGTCAAAGTACGTCTGTCTTTTGGTTTGTCAGCAAGATGTAATAAAATCTTGTGCTTTTGGCAATGTTTAGAATTAATCCACATCAAGGAGCTGATCCATGTTTTTTTTTTAAACAACTACCTTTAACATTGAAAGATAGAGCTTTTTCCAGCATTAACATTATTTTAAGTGTAAAATCCCTGTGTGGAAAAAAGGTAAAAAACAATTCATATTTTTATTAGATATATTATATACTGTAATAACATATGTAACATGTGGAAGAAGCTAATATTGGGAGAACAACGTCTTCTGTTGTGTGTCGTTATAGATGCCGACTGATTGTAACACTTTATGTACTACAGCATGCCATTTGATAGAATTCTTCATATGTTCGTGAAGCTGCCAGCACCCTTTGATATGAAAACTATTTGCTATCGATATGACCCCTCATCCAGACGTCATACGCCGAAAGGAGGTACTAATGGATTTGGGAGTAGATCCGTTTAAAGGGATGAATCGGGGATTTTATTGCATCAGCAGGAATGCGGTTGTTGTATTGGTCCACTGTGGTCAAGAGAGAGCTCGTAAAACTCTCAGTTTACCAGTCCATCTATGTTCCAGCCCTCACCCAGGGTCCTGAGTTCCGGTTAGTGACTGAAAGAATGAGGCTGAGGACAGAAGTGGATGAAATGATATTCCTTAGCAGGTTAGCTAAAGGCTAGAACATCTGGCGGGAGAGCGGTGTGGAGCCGCTCATCTTTCATGTTGAAAGGTTTCGGTTGAGGTAGTTGAGACATTTGATTAGGATGCCTCCAGAACTCCTCCTTCAAGAGGTATTTCTGCGAGGAGACGCAGAACTTGCTGGAAGGACTATAATTCTAACATGGCCTGTGGGAACAAATGAAGATGCCCTAGGATGAGCTGGAGAGTGTTGCTTGGGAAAGGAAAGTCAGGAACACCCTTCTTAGCTTGCTGCATCAGCTACCTACAGACCCTTGATAAGGGTAAGAAAAGGAAAATGGAATGAATAGATGATTTTTAATGTTTTATAGTTAACTTTGAGGTTGGGTCATCTCCTCCAGAGCAGACTAAAGAAACGAAGCACATCTGCAGATTTTGTTTTGGGAGCTGTTGGAGCAATAAGTAATCTCATATGACTCATTTATTTTACCATGTTGGAGCATTTTGATCAAACACTTGTCCTGCTGGAATTTTAGAGTTTTCAGCGCCATAGCGAACCGAGTGTTCTTCAGGTTCTTACTGTAATCAAGACTTCCTCAAGTATCTTTGTACACAGTTACAAATTAATTATAAAGTGATGACCGGCACCGCTGGTATAATCACCGAATCAGACCTTGAGTTCAAGAAACATTATTCCTTATCTGACATACAAATTATGTAACTTAGTTTCCTTATTACAGTCAAAACATTTATGAATGCCAGTTCACTCCATGAGATTTTCTTGTGCCAGGAACTGGGTGGGTTTTTTCAGGTCTTATGAATTTCAGATATATATCTATGTATTGTTGAATTATATTTAGTGTTGTCGGTTTATGTGTGCGGCATAACTTTATCTGTCGTGATAGACACGGTCTCTTCCTGCGATGAAAGACAATGTATCCTCCCCTTGTACCTTCACTTTATATCAACAAAGACTCACTGTCCACTGAACCACAACAAGGGACTGTAATGCAACGCTTAGTAAGATACCAACTAGATATGATGATGCTGAATTGTCTTATAACCATTTCAGACAAGGATGAAAGACTCATTGTCCATGGGTCCATTTCATTGAAGACAGACAAAAAACAAAGCAATGCCTTCAGAATATCTTACAGTTCATCAAGATGTTCTCGTTTTGAAGTTTTATTTTTCCTCAAGAGCACTGAAAATGTATTGAAATAAATGATGTACAGCCTAGTCGCATGTGATTTGCAATTTGGGTTCCTCAAGCATCTGAGTTTGGCCCCTTGTTATTCTGCCTGTACAGTTTTAATAATCTTCTACAGAACTGTCATTGGGTAGATTTTTAAATGTATACTGATGACACAGTTGTTTACACATGTGTAAAAACAGGTGTGTAAGCTGCTAAAAAGAGAACTTCTGCTATGCAAAGTTTCCACGTTATATAAAAAATATTGTTAGAGTTTTCGCGCTGGTGTGATATTGGATTCAATCTTCAATTATACAATAAACATTAACCAGTGAATGAAAACCATCATATATAGCTTAACCCATGTTTGACACTCCAGAACTTTTTAGAGAGGCAGCAAATACTTGTATTAATGTATTGATCCCTTCCCTTCTCTCTTGTCTTATTTTATTACTTGTTGGGGGCAGGCAAGACCGGCCGCTATAAGAACTCTAGATTCTCTTTATAAATACAAAAAAACAAATAAACAGCTTTATTTTAAAAGCCTTTTCAGAACCTTTACTGTAGGATAACAGAAACAAATGATCTTTTGAACTTTGAGTACTTCAGGCTTGTCTCAAATCAGCATTTGTTATACTGTAAACACATTTTAAATGGTTTGACTCATCCTTCTTGATATGACTTTGTTCAATTTTCATCACTTTACCCCGTAAAACTAAATTATATACAGGATCATAACCTTTCACCACAGGACTGTTATTTTTTAGTACCGGCTCTATTTTATTATGGTCTGCTTCTTTATTGTATTAACCTGCCAAATGCTGTTTTATCACTGAATATTGTTGAATGGATCATGTAATACTGCTGAGGGACAGGGGAAGATTAGCCTTAGACTAACTGTGGTCAAATCTATCAAATGGTGACATTTATGTTAAATAATGTAAATTATTCAAATAATGAGTGATACACTACTCTTGCATGAAGTGTTTGAGGTGTTCACTAGGGTTCAGCGATATTACCCGTGGTAAGGTATCATCACAGAAGAAGAACAGAAATGTTTCATGCGTACTCAGTCAACATAAAATACTAGCATGAAGGTACTTTATTAAGGTATGTTTTTCATATTGCAGTCAAAATTCAAGGGTTAAGGCTTGGTGACATGGAATCAATAACTTGTCACTTTTAATTGCTTTTCTTGCTAAGTTCATATCTAAGAAAAATGACTGTCCCAAATAATAAGCTAAAAAATTGGATCCCAAGGACACAATGGCCCCTGCAACTGGAAAAACGAAGGAAAAAATAATGAAAAAAAAAAGAAAGAAAAAACCCCATTTAAACAAAAATACCAAAAATTCAGAAAATAAGCAAATACAAAAAAAACAAACAATTATGAGATGCACAAGCCCTGCAAATCATGCGGGAAACCTCTCAGACAGTGTCAGACAAGGAAAGGTAACTCTGGATGGCCCGTTTGGCAGAAGCATAAAATGATATTATTGAAATGATTAATTAAATTGAATTTGAAGTATCACATGCACTGCTCCATTACATGGTGGATGTGTTCATAACGTTTTATGTCCTGAAACTAATCCATTCCCATAACCAACTTGTCACAATCAAAAAGAAATAAATGTCCCCCCCTGACCCTTGATACAAAAACAAAAATTTAACCCAAAACAAAGGCAACCTGAGTCAACACAAAATACAAATTCGAAATGATAGTTGAATTTATTGAGCCTGTGTGAAAAAATATCACTGGATGAGAACCTCAGAACTGATTACTGCCAGCCTCATCGTCACTGCAATAGACTATTTAATAAGTTGGTCTGTAGGTCTCACCAGTAGCACACTATGCCAGTGTTTTTTTCTGTTCTTTTTCTTTACTTCTTCTTTTTAAACTGGCTTGTCCAGCTGCCTCAGCATGCAAAATGAGGATTATGGCTGCCTTACAGTGCCAGACAGATTGTAGTATGCAGAGGAAGAGTCTGTCACGCTCCTCCAGCTGCACGCACTGCATTGTATAAGTTATTTTTATTTGTTATTAGTCGATAGGGTGACCAGACCGGAAAGGGGGATTGGGGGAAAGGGAGAAAAAAAAGTGAGAAGAAAGGGAGAAACACCCACATTCACCCAAAGACAGCAGTCACAGAACCCCCAGCACCCATGGCCCCCCGGGCCCCGCCTCCACCCACACAGGGGAAGGAGCAGCGCAACCATGACCACCCACTACTGTTTACGTGATAGACTTAATTAGTGGGGCCCAAATTTAGTGGAATTCAGTCAGTTGTGGTCTGACAGGAGATTCCCTTTATGGGTTATACATAACTTATTTCTGGACTTCCAGTTCATGAGGATAGATTTCTTGGTGATGCTTAGGGCGGTGAGAAGCATGTGTGCTTTGTTCAACTCCTTATCGATGTCGGTGAGCTCACCCAGGAGGAGGAGGGAGGGGGAAGCTGGGATGTGGCTCCCTAGAACATGTTGATAGGTCTTCGCATATCATCTGCCAGAACTGATTGACAGGTGCACATATCCACATAGTGTCCATGTAACAATCCTTAATGTAAGTGTGTAATGTAATGTAAGCAAATGTAAGCATACGTTTGATTGTGAGAGACCCATTCTGAACATCCTTTGTCCTGTGTAGTGGGTCCTGTGAAGACTTTTGTATTATATTATATGATTCACTATGCCAGTATTAAAAGACATTCGAGGAGAGATTTGGAAAGGGGGGATAGAAATGATTCAGTTTGGGTAGGGTGACATCTATATTTGAGGCTCTTGGACTCACTGAGACTGAGAGACTGACCTCCACTTATCAGAGGTTGGAACAACCCACTACTGAGTTTAGGGGTGAAGGTACTTTCGATTTTGATGAACTTTTTTAAATGGGAGTGTATTTTCTCAAGTTGCCTTTGTTCTATTTCGGAATTTTCTTTGGAGATCAAACTATCAGTTTATGATGAGACAGACACAAGAACAGAAGTAGTCTGGAGGAGGCCCAATACTTTTTCAAAGCACTGTGTTCGAGATCTGACCCGGTGCCTCCGGGTCAGATCTCAAACTAGAAATGAGCTGAAGTCCAGCTTGAAACCTTTGAAATAAAAACACACAAACAAAAAACACAAGTTCCTTCAGCAAAAGGAACCACTTCGTGTTATGATTGATGTATGTACAAGGTTGTTGGGATCTTCTTTTTTAGTTTTTGAGTTATGCCTTCCCAGGAAAACATGGTTGACAGTACCGACAGAATCAATTCCTTATTGTCCTCCTAGATTCATTCATGGTGGGGGTGGGTACATTTGTGCACATAAGGCGGCTGTGGAATTTGTCCCCAATCAGCAAGTGAGACATCAAACACTGTGAAATGTGTTATGCCCATTTTAGACTAAACACCATGTAGTTCCATCTTTATTTGAAGTGACAGCTTGTCGAATGTTTGTAACAACCAACCAAGATCTAATCAATCAGTGCAGGAGTTCCTGTGATATACATATAGCCCTTAATATAAATACATATACTCCTGAACGTATCATTTAGATAAGGTCTTTTTTTTCAGGTGCCTGTTAATCACCTTCTCAGTCTTAGTGAACTACAACAAAAGACTTGTCTGTTTCTGCCACCTACTGGCATAAACATCCCAAAGTGCTTGTGAGAACACATACAGTCCTTTCACTAGTCCTACAACGTCACAGAATCAAGTAAATTCTCTTTTCTAAATGTAAAAATGTTTATTCATTATAATAATGTAACAATCTATGCCTTCCTCCAGTTTGCAGATTCAAAAGAACAACTTGTTCTTCAGGGCGTCATGCTTTTTCTACAGCGAAGACCTCCCTGGTTATCTTTATTTCTCCTGCAGACGCAGCTTCTGCTGACTCAACACTTTTTCTCTGCTTCCTCTCATCCTCTGTGGATGTTGAAGTTATGAGGAGTCTTGGTTTGAACAGCAAATCTTGCAGTAGGCTTGAGGTACTGATACTGACTTGAGGTGTGTATATATATATATATATATATATATATATATACTAACTATGGAAAGTTACTATAGTTCCAGTTACTATATATACTTTTATTTATATATAATATATAAATAAAAGCTCATCTTAAAAAAAACAGACAATTTAAATGACTATTTGATTTCTTTGAGGGATCCTCTTAAAGCCAAATATTAATTGGATCTCAATTTTCAAGTTATTGGGCAATTTAGACAATTGTTGTAGGGCAGGAAAAGTAATGATGTTACGGTTCTATTCAACCAAAAAAAGTATTTTAATGAGCGAACTCACAAGTAAGCCATGTTAATATAAAACTTATACACATTCATCAGGTATAAAACATGGATAGATGCAAAACAAGATATTCTATAACGAGCTGACATGACATTGCAAGACACATATGAAGAAATATGAAGAATTGATTAAAGTGCATTCATAAAGGTTTTCTTTCTAGCTGAAAAAGTTGTGCATGAATATAAATATACAAAAAAAATTGTTTGCGGTAATGATTTAAATAATTATAAATAGTGATTTTATGATTTACAATTTCTAAATATCATAACATTTTGCTGTATTCTGAAATGAACAACTAAGACAACAGGATAGGTTTTTGCCTGGATTCCATTTTCTCCTTGCAGCAAACATAGACCAGCCTGCATAAAGCATAGAGAGGCACAACCAGAGTGGGGATTCCTGCCAGGAGGAAGATGACCCCATTGATCCAGGAGGGGTAAGGAACCGAAGTCATAGCAGGGAACCGCTCCTGTAAACCACCCAACACAATGTTCTGTTACCAATAGGTGCTTTAGCATTAATTTGTGCATGATTAGAAAAATAGGCGACGGGCTTGAATGCTTACAGAGTTGGGATCCCAGACTAAGTAAGTGAGCTCCTTTTGAGCTTGTATCACCATATAGAAAACCAATATAACCAGAACGATTAGCGGGCTGATGAACCTCAATGAAACCTGCCAGAAGATGGAGGGCTTATGTCCGATCATGAACTCCAAGTCCTCATTGAACCTGAAACACGAGGGAGTTTTCATTAGATTTCAATATTATACAAAAAGACAATTTACTTAATCACACTTTGCAGAACTTTTGTCTTCCTCTTCATCAACCCCTGATGGGCTTGCGGCTACAGACGGCTTACAACTCCATCAGGTTTGTTGCTCTCTTTCAGCTTTGGCCAACCAATCTTTGAAGATTGAAGAAAACCACATCACCACCAGAGCGCCAGACTCCAGGTTTTAAAGTTCAAGTCAAACGAGACACAGTATAATCTAAACACCATAGACCTTATCAGTATTATTTGACCTCGTTTGGCCGTGCAAAGATTCCATAAATAGTAAAGTTGGTCGCAGCAAAACCAAAACAATGAGCCGAATGAAACCAAATGCTCCATAAAGTTGAGAGGAACTGCAAAGTCAAGTCAAGGATCTGTTATTACACAGTATCAAATAATAAAATATCACAATATTGCATATTTCTATCAAATTTTTTAAATAAAATTTTAAGGTTGTAAATATTGAACAAAAAGGCTGACATGTTGACGGAAACAATTATTTTATTCCATTCCAGTTTCCACTGTATGAAATTAAGCCGTTTAATGCATAATTGAAGACATTCAGGCATGAACCCAATACTTACCCTTATACTTAATATACCTCATACGTCCAGTATATAATGTTAAACCTGAATCTTTTCTCAGCACATTGTTTAGATGACCGGAAAATTCTATCAGTAATTTAAAATACTGTATAAATATACTGAACCCAAAACACTCAAAAAAGAAAACTCAGACTCCGGCCGGGTAGAACATCAAGTGGTTAAATATCATAGACACATACAGATACACATACACTGTTCAGCCATAACATTAAAACCACCTGCCTAATATTGTGTAGGGCTGCCAAAATAGCCACGACCATACTGTGTGTTCTGAACTAGCACTTCATTTTTTCAGCATTACGGGCCACAGTAGCTCTTCTGTGGGGTTTGACACAATACAGGCTACTCTTTACTCCCCATGCACATCAATGAGCCTTGGGCGCCCATGACCCTATCTCAAGTTCACCAGTTGTCCTTCCTTACTGCAGATCGAGAACACCCAAAAACACCTGCTGTTCTGGAGATGTTCTGACCCAGTACTCAACAATCAAGAATCAGATTTAGTAGCCAAGTATGTGGTAACATAAAATAGTATTACACTGGTTTTTCCCTACTAACATGGTGCTTACACAGTAGACAATATAAGAAAAATTTAGATGATAATATATATATAAACGTGTCAAGTATTGAGGTAGCATAGCAGCTGGTGCAGAAAATGCAATAATGCAAGGGAGTAGATATTGTTCAGCCTTTACATAGTACCAAATATAGTTCACCATGATGTCCATGTAAGTGACAGTACCTATTATATATACCTCATAGAATGTGCTTTTAGCTGTATTATAGACTACAGTCGAGGTAATAGATGTTTTAGCCTTTTATTTTCCTTGGTTAATGACTCTTTATGAGGGTTTTAACGGCCTGTGGAAATAAACTGTTCACATGGCCATCACAATTTTGCCCCTATCAAAGTGCAGAAATTGAATATTTCTGCACTGACCATTGTAACAACATCATCATTGATATTATCTTCACCTGTCTGTGTTATTAATGTTACGGCCCATTGGTCGCAAGCAGATACATTAGAATTCAGTACTAACCTGTCTATACCGTAGATGTAAACAACCGCTATCATCTCCATCAATCCAATAGTCAGAAGTGGGACAGATCCAGCAAAGTTATCAAAGAGAGTCACCCAATAAATCCCTGAATTCTGCGCAAACAGGAGGGTGATGATGAAAGCAACGAAACATGTCACTCCTGAAACACAAATGCACAAAAACAGAGACAGATGATTAATCTAGTATCCAAGCCAATGTTCAAATTGTTTCAACTTTACAACAGGTTACCAGTGAGGGCTTCTTGGGGCCAGTTTTGTGGTAAGACTTTCAGGTCTTTCAGTGGGACCACCACTCCTTCAATGTTGCCAAACAGGGTTGAGATTCCCAAACAGAGAAGCATGATGAAGAAGAGGATGGACCAAGCTAAAGAACCAGGCATCTTTGTGATGGCCTCTGTGAACACAATGAAGGCCAGACCTGTTCCCTCCACACCCTGCAAACACGTCAATCCCAAAGCAGATTAGACCAAAACACAGTAACTCCTTCTGGAATCTGTGACATTATCAATAGTCTTCACCTCACTGAGAAATGTCTGCATCTCACAAGTTTTTATGCCTAATCCATGGAAAATATCAGGATTGGAGCTGTTGAGATGATTAAGGGCCGTTTCATAGTTGCTAGTAGTGATGCTGTCTTCAGGAAGGTTAAAGGCATTTGTTAAGTCCAGGATGTTTCTACAGAAGAAATATGTCATTTATTAGCTCCTATACATTACTGGAAACAACATTTCAAAACCAATTATGTTGCAGAATCAGATAAATATAACAATTTTCAAACAGTTTTTAACATTCCATCTTCCTCATTAGTGGCATAAAATTGATTTCCTTTATAATCAGTATTTCATCCTTGGTTGTGGCTACCCCTTTGTTGTAGTTGCAATTAAACCTTTTTAAAGTTAATGCTCCATAAAAATAAGGAGACCAACACCCTGTTACTACTAACCTGCTGATGCAGTTGTCAAATTTCTCCGTGGCTCTGAATCCAATGATGGAATAGGTGACGGTAGCAGTATAGATTGAGGTGAGGCCAGTTATAATAGTCAGCATCACAGCATCTTGCATGCAGTTATTGCTAATAAAAGGATAAGAATAAGGTAAATGAGGAGGAGGGGTAACATAAATTCGATGAAAGGACTTCAATGTGTTTAGTTTCTTACTGAATGGGGTTGTAGCTTGAGAAAGAGATGAGGCCACCCCACGCTAAACTGAAGGCATAAAAGACATGAGCACCTGCATCCAACCAGGTAGTTGGGTTAATCAACTCATCCACCTGCAGGAGCAAAAACAGAGCGTGATGAGGCTTTTAATAAGAGCTACATAATCTGCTTTATGATGGCGAGACATACCTCTGGTGTGAAGAGGAACTTTATTCCACTGAGGGCACCTTTAAGAGTCAGTCCTCTCACCAGGAAGATTGCCAGCACGATGTAAGGCAGAATGGCTGTGACATACACTGCCTAAGGTCATGACAAGACAAGAAAAGCTTCAAATAATTGTAAGATTTATGAGAGACATAGGGTCTGATGGTTCATTCATTCATTCATTCAGTATCCATGATCACTTATCCTGTTCAGGGTCAAATTTATAGTATTTGTGGAGGTACAGACTACCACAGACACACCTATCTCGTTCCCCCGCCTCATTAAGTGGTGGTCACGTAACAATAAGTCTTTCCCTCATTAAGATGTAGCCACCAGATACAATTTTTACTTCAGTGTCACCAGAGGGGCTCCGTACCCCAGTATGTTTGTATTTGTAAATATTATTGCATGGGTTAAAAAACCACGCCTGGCCCTTTAAGAAAGGGGCCTTATTGGTATTGTGAGCCTGTGAAGTTTGGGATCATGGAATATGTAGTTTGTTGTTGTGTATAAGAGCATTTTGGAGAACCTTCTTCCTTTTGGAAGTGTATTTTTGTCACCACATTGGACCACACAGTACACAGTTTGTTTATCCTGGATTTGGTCCGGACTCTGTTTTCTTACCAACAACGAGCCAAGGCTAAACTAATCGTGCTAGCATGACACAAGAGATCTCCTCACTACATTTCAGGGGCTGAGAGGCCAGAGAGGCAACGCAGCCAAGATATTACATACTTAAAGTAAAAACAATTATAAAATAAAAAGACAACAGTTGGACTAACCTTGCCTGAAGTGCCGATTCCTCTTATGTAGCAGATACAGATCGTTGCCCAGGCAGCTAGTAGGCAGACTACTATGGGCCAGTGGATTCCTCCAGAGTCAGCTATAGAGGTTGTGCTATTCAGAGTCACTCTGTAAAAGTAGTAATCCACAGTCGAGCTCCGTTGGCACTCCGACACAAATTCTGCTTGACAAGAGACTGTGTCAATCAAGAGTGGCGTTTAGGTGCCTAATATGGACAAGTATCTTTGTGTGTATATTCAAATACCTGTTCCATTCTCATTGAGAGGACACTGGGTCCAAGGCAGTGGGTATTGAAAGGAGTTGAAGAGATACCACATGATCCACGCAATTAAGGTGTTGTAGTACAGTCCAATCAATAAGGACACCAGCATGGAGGCTATACCTGAGATGGATATAGTCATACGATCAACAGCCTTGTGTTGCTGTGCGCCCATGTTGCCAGGCATTTATTAGCCTCATATTTCGTCAACTACTTTCGGATTTTTCTTTACATACCAACACCAGTCAGATAAGGGCTGATGGCGGTCCACACTCCTACACTGCCTTTCCTGAGACGTTGGCCGATCGTAAATTCCAGCAGCAGGAGAGGCATACCTTCCACCACCAACAGGATCAAGTAAGGAATCATAAAGGCACCTGGAAAATGTGTCATCATTGTCAAAATTACACAATGTTGTACGTATGACATTCATTAGATGTTTACACATCCATCCGTCCATCCATTTGCTTATGTTTTCCGAGTTTGGGTCATGGTGGCAGCAGGCTCAAAAGGGATTTCCGATATCGCTCTCCGCAACAACACTCTTCAACTGATCATTGGGGATCCCAAGGCGTTCCCGGTCCAGATTAGAAATATAGTCCCTCTTTGTTATATCTTGCCATTGCAGCACTTTTTGATGAATGATTCCATCAGTTTGAGAAGTGCTGTTACCTCAGCCGCTTCGTCCCTGCTGTGGATTGCTGACATTCTCATTCTCTTCACATTCTGCATTTTCGCTGTGGCGGGATTTTTCACCGAGCTATCTTAATGGCAACATATTTCCCATCAAGTTTGCAAATCACCATTTTGAATAGCATCTGGCTTTTTTCTAACGCAAACCAACACCATGCACGCCATCATGTTCCAACTAGATCAAATGAGGGATGGAGGCTGGTGGAGTCTCTGTTTTGACACTCAATGCCATTTTTTCACTAATTTTTCATACTTAACTTTTTGGTATAGTGACCATGTACGCCCACAAAGTAAACACTACATGTTATATGTGTTCGTGCACTAGTCTATCCTACTAGGCTACATGAGGCAGTACATTTCTTGACTCACTATTAGGGTTTTTGTTTTCAATTGTTTTTGTAAAGTTAGAGACATACATTAAAATATCACTTTGTTTAAACATTAAACATTAAGATGTCATCATACGTAGATGATACCCAACATACATCCCTATTCACATACACAATATACAAAGTGTAATTGATTTGTTTGGTGTTTTATGCCTTATTGTTATTCGGCATTAAACACAGAAGAAGGAAGAGAAAAGAAAGTTAAAGGTTGACTGCCCCACCGAGAAAAAGCGTACAATAGATCGTCAGACATGTCATGGCGTCCTTGAGGATGTGATATGGTTTCATAGGAAGACAACAAAATGGCAATTGCTGTGCCAATCTTCTAAGAACTGTGTGAATGCACGCGAGGAGGTGGTAGAAACCAAATGTAAATGTTTACTGCAGCGGCAGGTCCGACAAGTAGAAATTTTCCACGTCGAGCAACATAATGGGTTGAGAGATTAAGACCAGTCGTCTGAGCAAGATTTACATCCACAGCAGCACAGCTAGAAGACTGACCATCAGAGTGAAACCTAAGGCAGGGAGCCCATCATAGAAGAGCTGGTAAAAGATTCCTTTAAAGAGCAGGATATCATCCTACATGGTGGAAGAAGGATGGAGTCAGATCCACACTGGATCTCCAACACATGCCATATTTCTACCCCACAAAAATAAAAGGATTTATATGATCATTTTTCAAATACTATATCTAGCCATATAAAAACCCTTTAGTGGGCCAACTTTGGCCTATAGGCCCAGCTTTGGGCTGCTTTGATGCCTAAAATTCTAAAGGAATGGCTATTAAGGTAAGACAGTCGCTTTGGAAAAGAAGTAGTTCAGAAAACTAGAAGCCATCATTTCTTCACATTTAAAAAAAACCCCCAAAAACTTAATAGGTAGCCACAGTATAATAACCGATCAGCCATAAAATCATCAACAGTTGAAATGAGAATAATATCGACTACTGTATATTGCTACAAGGGCACATGTCAGTGGGTGGATGTATAAGGCAGCAAGCCAACATTTTGTTTCTAATTTGCACGTACTACTGTTTTGGCATAAAGGGGGCCTAAATAATATGTATGTAATGAGGCAGGTGGTTTTAATTTCATGTCGGATCAATCGATTGAAGATTCCTTTTGAACATTTTAATTTGGCTTACCTCCTCCATGACTTTGACACAAGTAAGGGAATCTCCACACAGTTCCAATTCCGATGCAGAAACCAACGCAGGTAAGGATGTACTGGGCTTTGTTGTCCCACTTAGGTCTGCCTCCAGCCTCCTCCTTCTCCATCCTCTCCAGATCCTCAAAGGAAGGGATCCTGTCCTCCAGTCCTGGGTTGGGAAGTACCAGTCTCATGGCGACCTGACTGAAGCAGAGATGTTACACTATGGTTGCTGGAATTCAGATGGAGGTTGAGCGCATGCACTCTGTGATCTTAAAGTAGCTTTATGAGCTCTTACTTTATTGGTGCAGTTCACAGATTAGCTAGTGCACACTTTGAACTTCTGTTTTATGACATTCAGTGATGAAGTCTTAAAAATATGCTTGTAAATATTGTATAGCATACATCTGGGGGTTTAACATCCTGAGACTGTGGGCATCCCTTCTGTCCAAGTTTGGAAAAAGGCAAAAAAAAACAAAACCCAAACAAATAAAAAACAAAACCTGAACATTCCTTATCGTTAGACCAAAGCATACGGATAAAGTTTTCCTGCTCCACTGTACAGGACATTCATCAAACCTTTCCTGAAAGAGTTTGCGCCCCCCTCTCCACCAGTCATATTGTCATGTGGCCCTGAGGCTGATAAGGAAGATAAGCATTGCATAATCCATTGAGGTACGGTCATTGATTATTAGTTGGAGAATAGTGTCCTGCTCACAATTGTTGTCAGAAGAATTTTGCTGGCTCTGACGCAATGATTATAATTTTAAATAAGTGGGGTTGTGGCGCGGTTGGACAGGATTAATAACGAGCACATCAGAGGGACAGCCCATGTTTGACGTGTTGGAAACAAAGTAGGAGAGGACAGGCTGATATGGTTTGAACAAGTGAAAAGGAGGGATAATGGTCATATTGGTAGAAAGAAGCTGGAGATGGAGCTTCAACGAAGGAGAAAAAAGCGAAGACCAAAAAGGCGAAGACCAAAAAGGGGAAAACCAAAAAGGGGAAGACCAAAAAGGCAATTTCTGGATGTGGTGACAGAGTTCATGCATTTGGTTGGTGTGACAGAGGAAGATGAAGAGGACACAAACGAGAAAAAGGTGATCCAATACGGCGACCCTGAAAGGGAACAGCCAAAAGGAGAAGAAGAGGGGTTTTCTCCTCTACCTCACAATAATTACGGATAGAAAACCATTTTAGCCGATAAAAATGCACAGACCAGCTTTTCTGTGGTTTTTGAGAAGATGCTCGAGAATCAGTTACTTCTGAATCTGAGCTATCAACTTCATCATCCAGTCATAGCTTAGTAACAAAGGTAGTATAGGCCAGCAGCAAAACAAGGAGGAGACATTGCGATCACAGCTACGTGATTCTTGGTTTCTACTACCGGGGATCCATCACGCCTTTTCTCTGTGTGCATGGTTTGTGATGATATTGTCAAACCAAGCAGTGGTTACACAATGTCTTTAAAAGACATCTGACGACAAATCAGAACCCACTTGCCAAATTCATTGTATAAACGTTATTGACTCAAGAGCAACTTTCTGAGATCAGGGAAGAGTGCATAAAAAAAAAAAAAAATAATAATTTTTAGACATGATTTTTTGGACATGCTTTGGATATTTCCCCTCAATTTTAGGGAAGTATACGCTAATTAAGCTTTTCAAGCAAAACTCAAATCACGAACCCGCAGAGTGAGTGGCTGAGTGGCACATTTCGGGTCCTGATATCTGTATGGAGGCTGCAATGTTAGTACAGAGAGAGGAGTTCACATTTTATGGAAGATCATACTTATTGTTTAGAGCAAAGGAGCGCGAGGCTTCGCCGTCACACTAAAATTCAGATTTTTAATGTGGGATCTTCCCTGATCCCTGCAAAGTTTTTCTCTGACACCTTTGTATACTTCATCTTTATATCTTAGAAAAGGGATTTTATTACTTCTAGCAAATTTTTTTAATGCTAATCATCTTTTTTTTAAATCTGTTACCTACCTATTATTTTTTTGTTTCATGTCATGTTTTTATACATATGGATCTGTCATCATACCGTCTTGTGTAAGTCCTGCTGCGTCCCTGGACTATCTGTGCTGCTAAGAAACTACCTGATGAAGTCAATGACTCAGACTCAGTTTTATCTAATATTGGACCCTTTCTTTCTTTTTAAATGCTGTCATCTAATAATGGATGTAGGATGTGGTAGACCAGGTGAGTCCTAACCTTAACCCCAACTGATCTTTCTCATGGTTATGTGATTTGCTGCTTAGGGACTTTATGTGTTGTATTTAATCGAATTTTCATTTTCTTTATGTGAATGCTATGGTCTAATGAACTGTATTCTATGCACCATGCTTTGATCCTGAAACTGAAGGCTAATTTCCACAATGTTGACAATAAAGTTTTGGTATTTTTGTTTTTCAAAAACCGCTGATTTAAATTGCAATACAAGTGGTTAGTTATTTAACAGTTAAATAACCGTCAACACTGCTGGCTAACCCTCCAATTTCCATATCTTTCCTGAGTGTAATCCATGTGTGGTCCCTTTCTCTTGACCAATAAGCTGCACTGCTTTTCTGTTGACATTTATAAGACTAGTTAGTTTCCCCACACACAAAAACCTGGCAATGTCTCTTACAAGACGTACAGTCAAAAGCTTCATTCATTCTTTCATTGCTAGCATTTTGGCAGAGTAGTATTTAGTTGCACATTTTGTACAAAGAACTGATAGGATAAAGAATCCCCAAATAAAGCCTAAATAAGGACCTTATCTGCTCATTGTGGTTTCATTTAGCTAAAAATATGGCAGTTGAATTGAGAGCATACTCCAGCTTGATTGAGCAATGATAATATGCAATCTTAATGTGTTCAGGTCACTCACCTATGTTGGGCTCCTCTCCAGGTTGTTTGGGCCGAAAGAGTCACTCAGGTGTCTGAGCAACAATGTACTGCTACTGGGAGATACCATGTGCTAATTAGCATAGGGGTGGTAGCAAAAACCTGTATCTGTTTTGAGGGCAGCATAATTACGGGAGTATAATGCTGAAGGCCCAAGTGGAAAACCCGCGAGCCATCACTGACAAACCAATTGACATTAGGAGGTGTAGCTATATTTTAATGCATTATTTGATTTTTGCAATGTTTTGTTGCACGGTGAGGGAGAGATTTCCCTCTTATTCGGTAAAGGAATAGGCTGTTTACAATAACAAGCTACATAAAGCTATCTGTCTCCATGAAACTGTGTGAGTATTTTAAGTGGAGGCATGACTGTCCAAAAGTCTTCAGGGTGGTGGAGATAAAATACAGAGATGAAAAGTCTCTCCCGTGCACACCCTCTTTGTCGTATTCTTCTTCAGGATGGATGTTGGTGGTTGGTACCAAACTCATCATAGCATTATTGCCACCTTATTATATGGAGTGTGGATCATCTGTGCATGTCTGACGGCGTTTCCGGTTAGGTGAGTCGATGCATGTAAACGCTGGGTCGGAAAAGATTCCCAGGTCATAAACAAGGGACCGTCATTGCAATTCAGAAAGGTTTAATTCGGAAAGAGAAAAGTGTCCCATGTAAACCCACCTACAGGGAAACAGGATTCAGGCCCACAGATTCACGCAAAGAACAGAGAGGTAGAAGAGGAACACAAAGACTAAAAGGAGGAAGTCAGGAGGAATTCATCATGCTCCCTATGACTTTGCTACACCCCAGATTCACCGAATGCCACAATACTAATACTACATAATACTGTTCCATACTCTATGAATAATTTTTATTTCTTCCTTTACAATCTTGTGTCAACTGATATTATTCATCAGGGCTTTGACGAATAAGCCATGACAAAGCTATAAACTGGGTGGATGGCAAACAGTAGCTGTCTCTCCTTTACATTAATGTCTAATACTTTAAGAAACCATACATTAAGGATTGTCTTAAACTATAAGACACCATATCAACATGCCAATCAGTGTGATAAAGAAAACAAATTTATTGACACAACATCAGTGACTTTTCACAGAACATCAGCACCAATGAAGTTCATTTGTAATCTATCAATAATTTGCTTCATGTACCTGTACATGAATATAAACAACGGCTCGCCGTGTTGTTTTGCCAGCTTAACAAACATTAATTTAACCGCAATGAGTGTGTGTAGGCACGAATGCTAAAAAAATATGATATTACCAAGTGATATGATATATATACATGATATTTTTCGCAGAGTTTCCTTTTTAGAGACCGACCAGATTACATTTGATTTTATTAAGGTTCTTCCTATTACACAACAGCAAAATACCTTTTCACTAAATACATCAGACCATAGGGTTTCTAGAAAGGTTGGCTGTTAGTCCACCGGCTGTGGTGCTGTGACATTTGTATAACTAATGTATGATTCATAAACAGTTTATGACGTTTGGCTCATTTCTTGTCAGGATTCTGTTTTCTTCTTGCAGCAAACAAAGACCAGTTTATATAGTGCGTACATAGGTACTGCAAGACTGGGAATACCAGCCACAATAAAAATAATCACATTGATCCAGGAAGGGTACGGTACTGATGCCAGAGATGGGAACTCCTCCTGTGAACCATAGAACACAGGTATTAGTGCATTTTGTATGAGGGTTGTGTCCAGAATGGGGTCCTGAAGTCCTCCGACCCTACTACATTACATTAAAGCATGAATAGCTATCTCACCAGACCTTATTATTACCCGATCGGTCATCATTATATATAAAGCTTCAACTACACATTGAAAACACTATGGTTGAGTTGCAAGAACTGTGTCAATAGTTGAAATTTAACACTTACAACTGTGTTGATTTACACATCACTGGAGTGCAGGGTCAAAAATTAACACAATCGGTGCACTTTTTAACACTAAATTGATATGATATTTGACCTTGAAACAACATTCAACTCTTTTTGAGGTTTTTTATGTTTTCGTAATTCAAATTACACAGAATGGAAATGTTACGCCACATATTTATGTTATTGACTGGCTGTGGATGCGTGACTAAAAGTGATCCCCCCCCCCCCTTTGATATTTGTTACACCCCACTCTGCTGCGTTGTGATTGGTAGGAAACTTCTCTTTGAAATCCTTAAATTGCATTTCTTTTATTCAAGTCATTTGGATGAAAGTTACTAAAATGTCAGAAACTCTATGACTTCATACCAAATGAATGATTTTATGAGTGTGTGTTTGTGTGTGTGTGTGCGTGTACATGTATTTCATGCCACCTAGTTATGATCAACGCCCATCTTAGGCCTCCTCACTCATAATGATGTATATATGGCTGTCAAACTTTGTTATGTTGTTTTTCACTACGACAAACTTATGCTTTTATATGTTATACCACAGACAAATATAATTACCTAAAAATATTCAGCATGCTATATTGTTGTTTTATTTTAATTTTGGAATTAGAATGAGGGAAAAGGCATTAGAAAACATGAATCATAAGAATAAAATTTTGTTTGATTACAGAAGTTTATATGCTTACAGAGTTGGGATCCCAGACTAAATATTTCAACTCCTCTTGGGCTTGTGACACCAGGTAGAAAACCAGTATGAACAGAACTATTAGAGGACTGATGAACCTCCAGGAAACCTGCCAGAAGATGGAGGGCTTATGTCCAATCATGAATTCCATATCGTCATTGAACCTGCCACATAACATTAATAGGTCAGACTTTTTAGAATCATCTAAAGGGGTAATATTTCTGCAATTATCAGTTTTTGAAGCTGACACGGAACAGCAATGTTCTGATAGTTTGAGTGAGCACCTGTCGATGCCGTAGATGTAGACAACGGCTATCATCTCAAAAAATCCAATGGTCAGAATTGGAATAGATCCAGCAAAGTTGTCAAAGAGAGTCACCCAATAAATCCCTGAATGCTGCGCAAACAGGAGGGAGACTATGAAAGCAACAAAACACGTCACTCCTGAAACACAAAAACAAAGAAACTTGTGTTAGAACAGAGAAGAACAAGACCCAAAGAAAAAAAGGGTGTGGAGATGAAAAGCTGAGGAACTTCTGTTGTTCATCTTCAAACCAAGCTACCAGTTAGAGCTTCATGGGGCCATTTCTTAGGGAATACATTCAGGTCTTTCAGTGGGACCACCACTCCCTCGATGCTGCCAAACAAGGTGGAGAGCCCGAGGCACAGGAGCATGACAAAGAAGAGGACGGACCAGACTGGAGAACCAGGCATCTTGGTGATGGCCTCTGTGAACACAATAAAGGCCAGACCTGTTCCTTCCACTCCCTGCACAAACATACGCATTAGTTAGAATGCATATAAGACTAAAAACTACAATTACTTCAGTAAGTGGAACCAATTCAGCCATTTATTTACCTCACTGAGAAGATTCTGCATGACACAGGATTTAATGTTTAATCCAAGAATAACATTAGGATAAGAGCCGTTGAGGTGATTTAAGGCTGCATCATAGTTGTTCGTAGTGATGCTGTCTTCAGGGAGGTCAAACGTATCTAATAATGTCACAATGTTACTATGGAGAAAATGGGTTACAGATTAGCAATGCTCAATTACTCGACTTTACATTCAAATATGATCAAGTTTGTTTCAACCCCCGAAAACATTATATACTGTATATGAGTGGAGACATTTTATGCATTCTTTAGTTAAGTAGAAGTAAAGTTACTTGAGGCTTCTCCTGCGATCCACTGTCATCTCCATGGTTCTGAGTGTATTTAATTTCATCTTGCCCTACCAGATGAACAACTGATTAACCTATCGGGGAACATCCACATTCGTCACCTACCTGCACCTCAGTCATATACTACTGTACTTTCAATCAAAACTTGCCGCCTTCAGTCTGGACCAAAATGGTTACCCAGTCTACCATCTGCCATCCCCAGAGTCTCCCTGTTAGTCCAAAGACCCTAATTTCACCTTTTGCAAGTATTGCCAGAAAGAATGTGATGTAAATGAAGTATTGAAATAAACATGAATAAATCTGAAATACATATATTTTGAAAACATTCCAAAGATTTATAGATGGACATTTTACCCAAAAATGGCGCATTTAAAAAAAAAAAGCTCCATTTAGTCACTCATGTAACTCACGTGCTGATGCACTTGTCAAATTTCTCTGTGGCCCTAAAGCCAATGATGGAGTAGGTGACTGTGGCTGCATAGATTGAGGTGATTCCAGTGATAGCAGACAGGATCACAGCATCTTGCAGGCAGTTGTTACTTGTGGGGGAAAAAGAGGAAGAAACCTGTTGATATTGGGTCAGAGATCTTCTCTGCCAAAGCGAATGTAATGTCAATGTCTCTTACTGAACAGGGTTGTAGCTCGAGAAGGAGATGAGGCCTCCCCATGCCAAACCAAAGGCATAGAAGACCTGAGCGCCTGCATCAAGCCAAGTAGATGGTTTAATCAACTCATTCACCTGAAGGAGCAGCAGGAGAGGGTGTCATGTGGCTTTGAGCTATAGCAAATATTATTCTAGATTTTGATAACAGTGATTTCAAACATACGTCCGGTGTGAAGAGGTACTTAATTCCGCTGAATGCACCTTTAAGAGTCAGTCCTCTGATCAGGAAGATGGCCAGCACTACATAAGGCAGAATGGCTGTGACATACACTGCCTAAGGTCATGACAAAAAAAAGGTAAGGTAATTAGTAATATTTAAGTATTTTCAGTAATACATGTTAAATAACTATTTTCAAAATCCTTCAATCAGACATCAATGGTCCAATCACTTCTTAGAAATGGTAGCATAGCAAATTATTAATTTAAGATGGAATACATGTAGTGATACTCTTATGTGATTAAACTGTTAGCATGTATAATTAACCACTTTGCCACCTACAGTGGTAATGGAACAAGGCATTTTATTTCACACCACATTATGTTACGGGATAACACGATCAATTCCTGTGGAATCCACCGTGTAATATTCCCTTGCTGTGTGGAAGCTGAATGTGGACTCTACCATATCAGTGATGCGAAATGGTAGTGACTTCTTTCCAAACCAATTTACTTTTTTCTCCTCAAGATACTTTCATTTTACCTCAATCCCACAGGATAGTCCTCCCACTAAAAGCTTAATCTCTTTCAACATTAACAATTGAGCACAGCTGAGTTAACTATCTAAGAACATCAACAGTTAGCGGGACCAGTTCACCAACTTCCTGCCTTGCTACCAAGCATTGTTTTCACAGGCTAGAAGTGGGTAACCTGTTTATATTCACTATATGTGAAATCAAAGGCCCATTGTTTTGGAAAATGGATCTACATTTTTGAGAATACTATTAAGTCTTGCCTGTTCCCTGTCACTGTTAATATACAACATGTTTGAAATGCATTGTGACGGTTACTGGAAAGCACTCAGAGAGCACATACGGCGGTCTGAACACTCTGAGAACAGTCGACTCACATAAGAGCACATTTGGGCCTCCGGAAGAAGAAATGGACATTAATACAGTGATTTTGCCATGATGACAGATGTAAACGGATCTGCTTCATGTCGACTTAATGCCATTCCTTAGCTTTAGGAAACCAACTCATTGCGTTTGGAATCATTTAAGTATCATCAACTACTGTAAATAGCTTTCCAATGTGGCATATTTAGATTATTATATCTAAATCCGCGTTCGCCAGCACTTATCCTTCATGTGAACGCTATAACTCAAAAACTATTTTTATGGATGACTTTCAAATTTTATACTTATATGGAAATTTGTGTGAGGGAGAACTGGAAGAATTTTTTGGGAGAGATCTGTTATATATTTCTGACACTACGGTGAGCCTTATCGCCAAAAGTTAATTGCCGATATATTCTCAAGCATTGTCCGATTTTGTACAAATTTGGTGCATATGAGAAGAAATCTATCTCATAAATAAAATGTAGTCGTTCATATTTCACTCATTTTGGGCACACTGTGGAAATAACTTCAAATTTAATTTATTTCAAGGTGCAGATTATCAACTATCTTCTTACTTTTAGCATATATATGAAATCTATTTGAATGACTCTGACTCTGCATTATTTTTCATTCATTATCTACTGCTTATCCTGTTCTGGGTCATGGGGGATGGGGGACTGGAGCCTATCCCAGCTAACATTGGGGCTACACCCTGGACAAGTTGCCAGTTCATCACAGGTCAGACACACATAGAGACACACAACCACTTACGGGCAATTTTGTGTCACCAATTCACCTATATCACATGTTTTTGGACTGTGGGCAGAAGCCAGAGTTCCCGGAGAGAACCCACGCAGACACAGGGAGAACATGCAAACTGTGCACAGAAAGGCCGGCAGACGTTGATTTGAACCCGATACCTTCTGGCTGTGAGGCAGCAGTGCTAACCACTTTGCCACCGTGCCGCCCTCTGCATTATCTGTGATACATATAGGTGGCAGTGTCTTTTCCTTTTATAGCACTTTGAGCCGACATACTAATTACACATTGGACCCCTCCCAATTCATATTTTAAAGTCCCAGATCCTGATTAGGATTTGAATCTGGATCAGACAATGACTCATCATGAGTTGTCCATCCTCATCACTTTTTATTTTGATTAGCTTACTATCCTTTTTCATGATACTGCATGTTGCTGTTAAATGTTACATTTAAATGTTATATTTAAATGTTAAATTTAAATGTTAAATGTGGATCATTGAATGTTAAAACAATTCCATGCCTCACAAAGTAAAAAAGTGTTCCCAAATATGCTTCCACCCCTGCTCAGAATTTAAGAGATATCTTGAAGACAAACACAGAAACATGGTGATCAAATAACACGTTCTAACTCTCACTGGCAGCACTAAGAGAAATGACTCATGGTGCAACAAACCTTGCCTGAAGTGCCGATGCCCCTCATGCAGCAGATAGCAATGATTGTCCAGGCAGTTAGTAGGCAGACTACTATGGGCCAGTGGATCCCTCCAGAGTCAGCTATAGAGGCCGAACTGTTCAGAGTCACTCTGTAAAAGTAGTAATCCACAGTGGAGCTCCGTTCACACTCGGTCACAAATCCTGAGGGGAAGGAAATATACATAAATAATGATGCACTTTGGGTGATCTGGTGTCCATGTTTAAACACGGGCTGAAATGTTGTCATATTCAAGTACCTGTAGCATTCTCATTGAGAGGACATTGGGTCCATGGAAGTGGGTATTGGAAGGAATTGAAGAGATACCACATGATCCACGCAATTAAGGTGTTGTAGTACAGAGCAACCAAAAAGGACACCAGCATGGAGGCTACACCTGAGGAATAGCATCATGAATTGTAACATCACACTCACAGGAAGCCATGTTTTTCTGCTGTGTCTGGGACTCTTACATACCAACACCAGTCAGATAAGGGCTGATGGCTCTCCACACTCCAACGCTGCCTTTCCTGAGACGCTGGCCGATGGCCAACTCCAGCAGCAGGAGAGGCATACCCTCTAATACCAGCAGGATCAAGTAGGGAATCAAAAAGGCACCTGGGAAAGTGATTTCAAATTGAAAGTGCCACAGAGAGGCATTCACATCCAGTTTTGTGCACAGTGAGTGTGAACTTTTTTTCTGTCATGTCTGTTGGAGAACTCTGTTTTCCTCTTTTAGGGGAGTTGCTATTGTTCTGGTCTGGATGTTCATTGATCTCCAGTCAGTAATAGAACAGACAAAATATTGAGCCAGAAATGGTTTAGCTGACCAATGGGCTGTCCTTAGCAGGGTGGAGGAATTTCCCTATGGTGGATTCGATAATGTAACTATTTTTATCGTGCCTTTAAATTCTAAAAATCTCACGGTGTCATATTTCCATTTCACCTTGTATTCCATTAATATTATTGTCATTGGGAGCAACTTGGGCCTCAGTATCTTGCTCAAGGCCCCCTCGACATGTGGACTGCAGTGGCTGGGGAGACTGCCTTACTAACTGAGCCCCTGTCGATTTCTCAAAATCAATCTAGCTCTTCCTCACATTAACGTCTATGGGAGTATAGAGTTTTAAAATCATACCAGAAATAGTTTTTAAGGTAATCTGGAAAAGACCGTTTTTCATAAAAAAAAAACCCAACAACCTCCAACTAGTGAGTAAAATATCAACTTTTAAAGTAAAATATGAACTTCTATAGTAAATGTTTATTTATATCAGATAGATCTCCTGGAGTTGATTTATGTTCACCAAATTTGGACTAAATACGACGGACGGTTAGAAAGTTATGTCAGTAAAACAGTTTTTACTGTAAAAAGCACCCCCTAGTCAGTAAAATATGAACCAGGAAGTAAAACGCAATGTATACAAGATAGATCTCCTTGAATCAATTCTTATGCACCAAATGTGGACATAATTGGACAAATGGAAAGTGTATGGCCCTAAGACTTGTGGCGTCAATATTTCTGACAATAGTGTATTGTCAGAAGTATACGAGCCATCTCTCCCAGAAACAATCCAGTTCTTCCTCAAACAAAAGTCTATTTGGGTATAAAGTTTTAAAATCATTCAACAAATAATTTTAAGGTATGTCTGGAATAAAGCGTTTTTTATTAGAAAAGAAAAATGCTAGAGTAAAACATGATATAAAAAAGCAACAGCTCCTCAAGACAATTCATATGCATTGAATTTGGACTAAATCGGACCAACGGTTAAGAACTTATGTCCTACGTTTTTTCGTAAAAATCTCCTCCTAGTGACTAAATATGAACATTACAATAAAACGTTTTTTAATGATAGATCTCCTTTACTTGGTTCAAAAGCATCTAATTTGGACATAAATCGGACCAAGGCTTAAAAAATTATGGAAGAAAACTTTTGGAGATAAAGCTCCTCCCTGTGTTGGCAACATATAACAGACCTTTCATAAAATCATTCCAGTTTGTCCTTGTATGAAGGAGTACGTGGATATAATATTTGAAAATTATCCATGATAAGATTCTAGCGTTAACACAGAGGGTCTGCGACGGCTGACACGTTGGCGACAATGATGATTCCATAATGTTCGAGGCCATTCGGCGATATAGTTAACATGTTAATGGCAATATGAGAAGATTGGGTATTTTTGAAGATTATGGTAATTAACGTGAAATCATGTCAAGAAAAAAACAAATCTGATAAAAGGTGAGAAACAAATACATTATTTACTTAGAGTTAAGCTTTTAAAGGTCGGTGATTATTTATACATATCAAATGCAGTTTTAAAATCTTACATAATACATTGAAATATACACATAGTATGCAAGTTTATTCTTTCGGTTTTACTCATATGCATTTCAGAATACAACCAGTTGGCTATGTCACACTAACACATCTGGAAAGACCTGTTATGCACACATACAGCTTTTATGTTATGCAATATGACTGCAGAGCATGCTTAGCATTAATATTCAACCCGACCGATATACAGATAGCCTGAGGGTCTCTTTGTAGCTCACGTCTCATCCCCAAAGTTAGCTATTACTGCACAATACCCTATTTTCTTGAGAATCATTAATATACCTTAGTGGTGCCAGGCCATTCTTTTGCAGTCATGAATGAGTGATATGTTTAACCAGTGGCAGTATTTGGGTTGAACCTTCAGCCTTCATCACTGACCCATACTAATCTAGCACTGAAAAATGTCCCTAAGAAAATTAAATCCTACTTAAATAAAAGTAGGATAAGCTGCATTCAGTGATCACAATCAAAACAGTCGATCCACTTCTGGGTAGCTCAACCACACTTCACCTGTCATTCAACAACTCAACCACAGGTCAACGGCACCGTGACTGCCTTCATTTGAGCTTACCTCCTCCGTGACTTTGACACAAGTAGGGAAACCGCCACACATTACCCAGCCCAATGCAGAAGCCCACACACGTTAAGATGTACTGGGCTTTATTGTCCCATTGGGGTCTCTCTTCAGCCTCTTCTTTCTCCATCCTCTCCAGATCCTCATGGCTGGGGATCCGGAGATCAAGTCCTGGGTTTTTGAGCACCAGTCTCATGGTGTCTAAGCGAGCACTGAGGCAGAGAAATAGTGTCTACAGTAGGAGCGTTGGGTTGAGCCGATACGAATTCAGTGTTGAAGCTAGTTTATGAGCTTTTACCTTATCTGTTGCAGTCAATAGATTAGTCAGTATAGACTCTGTACTTACTGGGCTTAGAGTTAGTTGATGTAAATAATTAAGCATAAAATGGAAAGAATTTCTTTGCCAGTCTTCAACAACAACATTTTAAACTTACAGCAACAAAATGCTTATTAAGCTTTATAACTGCATGGACATCTACGTCTCAATTAGATATGCATCCAGTTTATTTTGAAGATTAAAACAGTTATTCCATTGATTCAACAAGAAATTCAAATGTATTCTTTGCTGCCAAAAAACAACAAAGTAAAATTGTTGTATTTCACATTATTTCTCAGTTTAACTTCACAATAACCCTCCACAATAAACCCAAAACCTTAATAACAAGTGCTTAAAAGCACTGATACCATGAATGCAAAAAAACTAATCTTATAGAGCTTTTGAAGAGTTAGCGTGTGAACTGAAGATTATCTACAAAGAGTTAAAATAAACATTATTTTAGCATTGTAGAACATAGTAAAACTTAGACTATTCAAAGCATGGTGCGACATTTTCATTAAAACCGAAGAGATTAGATTAATACCACTCTCTTGTATGTGTACTTTATGAATAGCAGTAGAGTGAAAAACAACACACCAAATATTAAACGAATGACATTTAAAAATGAGGTCTGTAGGGGGATTTTATTAGCTTTGGACACACTCAGCCCATATAGCTGCTGAAGCTTCACATTTAGCCCAACAGCATACTATTATTTTGTATCCTACTGTTCACATTGAAATCCCCTACTTCCCATCTATTCTTTTAATGAACAGCATACACTTACAATATGTCACAGCAGGAAAATATTACAATAGTACGAAAAATTCCTTCCATCTCCAAACAACATTATTTTAGAAAAAAACTTTACTAGTTTACTGTTAGTTACAGGAATACTCTCGACAGATTATTATTAAATACTGAGAATCAGATTACCTAAAACTTCATCTCGTCATTCATTTTTATCTTGGAGGATATAGTTTGCACTCGGTTCTCACTGTAGCTCTGCTGCTTGGAGCATCTCCTCTGGATGAATTTGAAGATGGCGAACGCTGGGATGGATAAACTGGGAATTCCAGCCAGGATGAAGATGATAACATAGATCCAGGAAGGGTATGGACGTGGGTCAAGGGTGGGAAAGTTTTCCTGTAGCCAAAGTTGAGGAAAATATTACGAATGACAGCACAGAAGAGATTGGAAAGGTTTGTTTTCTTGCAATACATTCTTTAAGCTTTAAGGAGCAATTCAAAATTCTTCCAATTAATGTAAAGTAGTAAGTAGTTTACTACGTAGTAAACTACAAATTTCTATGTACTACAAATTCTCAGAGCAGAGAGTGCTACAGTAGCTCGTTATTGCCAATAAGTGGGCCATAAACTGATTATTGTAAGGTATGTTATAAGCAGTTAACAAATGTTTATCTGTGACTTATTTAGTGTTTACAACCTGATATATAAGTTAGTTAAAAATTTAAAATGCTCTTGCATATTTTATTCAGTAAGCGAGTGCATTCGCCTGCTGCTTATTACGTATCATGGGAAGAATACCTATCTGTGAACCTTACTATTGTCTAAGAGGAGTTAGCTGGGAGCATCAGCACTGAAACATGTTGTAGTGTGTGAATGCGCTCGCCACTTAATTAAAACGCACATACTGATTTAGTAATACGTGCATGTTCCAAATTAGGTTTTCATCCATGTTCCCATCTGGGCTCCATAGTAAACATGCCGTAACAATGCAGTTTCAAATAAATGCAACTTACCGACTCTTGGTCCCAGACCAAATAGGTGAGACTCTTGGAGACTTGAGTCACGAAGTAGAAAATCAAGATGAAGATCATAATCAGTGGACTAACAAACCTCCAAGACACCTGCCAGAAAATATTCGGCTTGTGGCCGATCATAAACTCAATATCCTTGTTAAACCTGCCCAGAAGAAAAAACAGGTTGAAGGTCAGTTGAGTGTGTATGGAAACATTCGTAAATGAAGATCGTCTCCATTATCAGTTACAGTAACTTAAGTATCTATGGGGCTTGGTGTGTGAACAGCAAGTTTATGCTGCGCTGGACCTCAAGTCTTAAAAAAAACCTTTTGATCCTGGAACATCCTGTTCTTAAGTATCTCTTATGTTACTTTTATCGATGGCATGGCTGACATTCATCCACATCGTAGCATACAATGAACTTCATTATCTCTCCTCTGATGACTGACACAATCTCTGTTTCAAGGACAGAACACAATGTGCATCAGCCTCATGTCACAACAAGAATCTACAACGACGGAATGTTTGTGGCTCTGTGAGCGCTCTGAGCTGAATGCCCGTGTCAGCATGCTAATGTTTTAATGGGTACCAGGTAGACTATAGTGCTTACAGTGTTAGTATTTTAGCATTTCTGAATACACGAGGGACTAATATCAGTTTCAGTTCCCACACTGCCATTCTATGGGCCAGTAATCCCTCCCACTCACCTATCTATGCCATATATGTAGATAACAGCGAACATTTCAGAGAATCCGATGACAAGAAGGGGGATGGAGCCCGCAAAGTTGTCAAAAAGAGCTAGCCAGTAGTTTCCAGAACGTGTGGCAAATATGAGCCCCAACGCACAAGATATTAAGCAAGTCACACCTGCAGAAACAAGACAACGATGCAGTTATGCTCATATCTCTGAATCAATTATATCAATGTGTGAGAAAAAGAACATTTATTAATTTGAATTTTTACCAGTGAAAACTTCTTTGGGCCATGATCGGGGCAATATTCCGAGGTCCTGCAGAGGAACCACCACTCCCTCGATGTTGCCAAACATAGTCGACAGGCCAAGGCAGAAGAGCATGACGAAGAAGAGGACGGCCCAGAGAGGAGAAAAGGGCATTTTGATGATGGCCTCTGTGAACACGATGAAGGCCAGACCCGTTCCCTCCACTCCCTGGTGTAGCATCACATATTTCAACCTTTGAGTTTCTTTGTCAGTAAGACGACAGAAGTATAAATATAAAAGATCCAAGTATTTTTTATTGACCTGGCTGAGGAAAAACTGCAGGTCACAGGTCTGTAGTTGCAATCCTTTAATCATTTCTGGATTTGTGCTGTTGAGTTGGGTCAGAACCGTATCGTAGTTGCTTTGTGTGATATCGTTTTCAGGATAGTTGAAGGTATTCGTCAGCTTCAAGATGTTGCTGCAGAAAAGGCACACAATGATCAGCTCAACCCGAAACAATTCAACCCCAATTGTTTCTAAAGCATTTCTGCGAACTCACTGTGCCATGCAGTCATCGAAGTTCTCCATGGCCCTGAAGCCGATGATGGAGTAGATGACCGTTGCGGAGTAAACTGAGGTGCAGCCGTTTATGATGGAGATGAGAACAGCATCCTGCTCACAGTTGTTGCTGGGAGGAAATTAGGATCATGTGAGGGAGACACCCCAAAACAGGGGTTAGGTGCATGACTTTAACGTTTTGTGGCTACTCACTGAACAGAGTTGTAACTGGAGAAAGAGATGAGACCTCCGAACGCCAAGGAGAAGGAGTAGAACACCTGAGCACCTGCATCCAACCATGTCTCTGGATTCATCAACTCATTCACCTAAAGGAGTAAATAAAAAGGTTAGCAATGAAAGGGGAAGATATTCCAATGCAAATCACTCTCTGTTGGGAAATACAGCAAACAGTGAAAAGATGATAACCAATGAAGGGCTAAGGTAGAATAACATCGATTATCTCCTTACAATGGCGCTTGTTGTGAGCATTCTGTCCACAGAGATGGTTGAAAAAAAGGGCAAACCCAGGGATCTGACCAACTTCGATGAGGACCGGATTCTGATTGGTAGAGCATGTCTGAAACTTCAGCTCTTGTTGGGTGTTCCCACTCTGCGATGGTTGGTGCCTACCAAAGTGGTCCTTGGTAGGCAACTTGTGAACCAGAGATAAGCAACGGGTTCTTAAGGTTCACTGCTATAAGTAAGGAGTGAAGGCTTGCTCATGTTGTCCAATCCTACTGAAAAGCCACTGTAGCACAAATTGCTTAAAAATTGAATGTAGGTTTTGATAGAAAGGGTTCACAGCACACAGCTGTTTGGGCTGCATAAATACGACTTAAACGAAGCAGATGTTAAGGCTGAAAGATGTGTCTTCAGAACTTTCAGATAACACTATCTCTTACCGTCCTTGTTATTATTAAATATCAATATGATCATATTTTTTTTATTGTGTCTTATCTTCCTGGTGGCACATTAAATGCAATAAATTAGGAGTTTAAAAAATAAACAGTTTTATTATGGAATCCCACAAAATAAATGGACCTGGAATTAATTAATTTACATGCCTTTGATTCTGTTTAAAGAAGCATCTGAATATTAACCATGTTTTTTTTTTCTGATATGTGTTGATCATTAGTGAAAATGAATTTTTCCAGAATATGTTGAAAGTTCATTAGGTAGGTGATGAAAAATTCAGACAGTTTTATTCAGAGTATTTCTCTCACATTATTTGAAAAGCATAAATTGTTAATCATTTAGCTGGCACACATTGGGTGACGTGTTACTCACATCTGGTGTGAAGAGGAACTTGATTCCCTCTATAGATCCTTTCAGTGTCAGGCCTCTGATAAGGAAGATGGTGAGGACCAGGTACGGCAGAGTGGAGGTGATGTACACCGCCTAACAAGTAGTAGAAGGATTTAATGAACACATGTTTGAACAAATATTAAGGATGGTATAAATGAGCCAGATGTATGACAACTTTCAGACCTTTCCAGAGGTCTCAATCCCCCTGATGCAGCAAACATAGAGCAGAGTCCAGGCGGCTACCAGGGCTAGGACTATCCACCACTGCAGACCTCCAGACTCATCGATGGCTGCTGATGTGTTCAGAGTCTCCCTGTACCAGAAGTAGTCCACAGTGCTGCTCCTCGCACACTCCCCCACCAGACCTGCAACATTTTGATCATATGGTTGAGTTGAAGAGGATGATGATGATAAAAAGATTATGAACACTGTTTAGATCTTGGTATGATGGAATACCAGTCTTGTTGGCATTTAGAGGACAGTGACTCCAAGGCAGGGGATCCTGAAAGGAGTTGAAAAGATACCACATGATCCAGGCCATGATGGTGTTGTAGTACATGCCCACCAGAAAGGAGACGAGCAGAGACGCAATACCTGCAATAAAATGATAGCGTTATTCTTCAGGTAATGTTTCTGAAACAGGATTGGCTAATGGGTACGTAAGAGTGTACATGCATGCTAACACCAGCCAATTTGCTTAAAGCACAAGCTGAGATTGATGGGATATACACTCAGATTTTGTAGATGTTTGTTCACAAAAAAAGTATTAGCTTAGTAAGTAAGCTAAATTTAAAGAGGAAATAACCGATTCATTGAGTGGGATTCATGGGGACATTTCCCATGAGCATGGCTTTGGTGCTTGTGTTTGTGTTTGTAACCTACCGACTCCCGTCAGGTACGGATTGATCGATCTCCACACTCCCACGCTGCCTTTCCTCAGGCGCTGCCCGATGGCAAACTCCAGGTGAAGCAATGGGATTCCCTCCAAGACCAGAAGGATTAGGAACGGGATCATAAACGCTCCTGGAGTGACAACATTCCAGGAATCACAGGGAGTTAACAGTTGAGGGAGTGAATCACTATAACAGCACTTTATTGAAGACAAGTTTATGTCCATGAGTACTTAATCCACAAAAGACTCCCATAAATGTATGAATAAACCATAAAAGGAATATAAATGCTTCATGCAGGACATTTGGTACTGTTTATACTTTTAATATGATTAACACATTAGACATTGGTCAAGTCTGACCCTTTGATCTTTCTGCTCAACTGTGTGGTTGAGCTCATTTGAGTCACTATTTCTTATTGAAAAATGTGACTACCTGTTTAGAATAAGACCCTTTAGCAGAATGTATCGGGTGAAGAGTAAGGGGCTGAAGATGGAGCCATGGGGGACACCGCATGTCAAAGGGGCCACTGAGGGGGAGGCATTAATAATGGCAATTGAGAAAGTCCTATTTGATAAATAGGATTTTTTTTTGGCATATTAAAGCATGTTAGGACTTACTAAACAGAATTATGTAATTTAATACAACCAATAAAAGTCTAATAAGGGTCAAATATGTATCCAAAAACATGTTTTAGCAAAAGGTTGGGTTAATCTAATTAAAATTTATTACTTTCCACAACGTACAAAATGTCATGAAATGTCTTGAAATTTTATTCTATAAGTCTGATTTCTTGAATTTTTAAAAACATGCTTGAACAAACAATTTGTCATTTTATGGTAAATGTATAGTGTGTAAGATATTAAATTATAAATGCCCCAAATAAAATATACGTAGAAATGACTTTTACTTGGTGAGGACTTTAAGGAAAGGTAATGCCGGTAGTTTTAATAAGTAATGCTCAAAGTTCCAATCGGAAACATTAGTGTTGTTGAGCTTCACGCATGTGACCTCACAGGAGGTTAAATAACTTCGATGATCACCATTGATACTTAGATGAATGAGAATCTACATAGAAACATATTTCCATATTCAGCTCACACAATTTGTAGGTTTATTTAAGCTTTCATGGTATCAGTTTAGAAAAAAATAACACTTTTTTGACTTGTCAGACAGAAAAATGATCTCCAACAAATCTACTCCCAAGCCAACCGTTAAATAATTTCACTTTTCTCACTCCTTCTGCTCAAAAGCGAAGGAAACAGAAGGCTATTCGGGCCGCACTTTAAGTGTGTGTCCTCATACTGAAAATCAAGATCCGTTGAGTTTTTGCCCTTTCGCTCCATTGGAGGTGTCTGTCCTCCCCTGAACTCAGAGTCCTTTCTCCAGCAGACCGGAGAAAGGACTCTAAGTTCCTTGGGACTGAATATGCCCTTACTGAGGTTAGAGTTTTTTTTCTTAAAATTCCCTTCAATTGCGAACCAGTTACTCTGTTGAGTTACTGTCTAAGGGTTCTATTAATAGTTTGTACACATTTCTTCTTCTCTGGCAACTCCTTACTTTGTAAAAGAACACAAAGAGCAGTCTCATCCCAGCCTACCTCCTCCATGGCTCTGACACAGGTAAGGGAACCGCCAGACATTTCCGAGTCCCACACAGAATCCCACACAGGTGAGCAGATACTGGGCTTTGTTGTCCCACTTGGGCCTGTCCCCAGCCTCCTCCTTCTCCATCCTCTCCAAGTCCCCATGAGAGGGAATCCGGGCATCCAGCCCAGGGTTTGGCAACTTCAGCTTCATGGGGACTTTTTGTAAACTTCACTGGTTTAAAAAAAATGCAACCTTAGAGTCTCCTTGGTAACAAGCTGTTATATTTTTCCTTCAGACGTTGAAGAGTCTGTGTCTTCTCTCACCAGATCTACTCCACGGACTGTCCCTCTTTGAGTCCTCCACCCCTCCTATGTGTCCTTGAAGGGGGTACTGAGATACTTACTGTGACCTATGGCACTTAAACGGCAGTTATCAGTAGCTCATTACTGTTTGTGTTGTATTGTGTAATGTCAGCTATTTTAAAGGGTCGCCCTTTTTGACAATGATTAATGCATTACATAGGTACCATCACCAACATTTTCTGAATTCATCTGCTTGCGAGGGAAATGGTGCAATGTGGTGGGATGTAAACAAACAAGAGGTCTTCATTTACGGTATATCAAAAAAACAACATATGTTTGGTTGTGTTTGTTAAGAGCTCGTTTTGAACAGGTAGATTGTATTGATTGCTAACAAAGGCATCTTAAGCATTAAAATGTCATTACAAGAACAGGTGTTTGGTAGTTTCATGAGAATGGAACACTGCATTCAGAGATAACAGGTTTACCCTCTCACATACTCTAGTCCTGAATGAAATCATATTATTTTACTGCATCACGATGTGTCAGCTATGTAATCGCCTTGTAAAGACGTGCTTGGTTTGTATTTTTTCAAACTTGAAATACTAATGTTGAACAATGCTTTGATGAACCAATTTGGACTCATACCCATTTTCCCTTTAGAGAATAAAACAGGGCAAAAGTGACACATATGTGTAACATTTTTTAAATGCGGCAATTGTCAGATCTTTAATTTTAAATGGGCTTCATTGAATTCTTTTCAATCTCCTTTGAAAATAAATGAACTTGACAGTTGTTGGTTGTTTTGTTTTTTTATTACAAATTTTCATTTTCATTTTTTCATATTCTAAACACAAACCAGTATTTAGTCAACAAAAGTGTTTTTTCATTCAAATCTACAAACAGGTTCATAACATCAATGAAAAATTTGTGAATTAGGTTATAAATAGGATGCTTTATCAATTTGCTCAAAATATGTTGTGAAAACGATTTAAAGTTAATAAAGGAATAAAGTAAAAAAAGGCATTAGAATTTTTTAATGTTTTTAATCTTTAGCGAAAATGAACAATTTCTTCTGGGTTAATATTTATATTCTGATTAAACATTAAAATTTGCATGGTGACTTTCTCTGGAATGTTATTTTTAAGCCACTATGATTTAAATAAACCTTATCAGTATCCCCTTGGAATACAATTTATAACCCACTCACTATTTGCAGAGTAGTGTATGGAGAGATATAGCAGCTATATCTTAGATTAATTTAAGAATGTGCATCAGGCTAAATTGGTAAATATGCCATAAAAGACAACACCCCATGACCTCAGAGGTTATAAAGGCATTTCTCCACCTTTGGAGAAAACTTCCTTTTGATCCACTCTTTCCCAGCGGTTGGACTGAGAATATATCTTTGACTTGTTTTCTATTTTCTGAATAATTAGTGTCTTTGGTTTCATATGTGTGAATCACTTGTGAGACTCTACTTTAGAGGGTTGTGGCTCCCCCTGTTGGGAGGTCATTTGGATTCATTCATTCATTACCTGAAATATCTTATCTTTTCAAGGTCGTGGCGGGGCTGGACCCTATCCCAGCTGACCTTACACTTAGTGTACGATTGCTGGATTACATACTGAGTGTTACTCGTATTGATTATTCTCTATATTAAAGATCAGCACTATTGTAGGTCCCTAGAGGAACTGACATTTTCTTGTGATAAGGTCTCTGGGCTACAAATACTCTGTCTTGGTATTTTTTCACTGCATTCAGGGGGTTATTTTCTGCCCTGTATGCTGCTGCAACAATAAAAGACTTCTGTACACCATCCGCTCAGCACCAGCAGGCAGCGACACGATTAGCATCAGGAATGGAAAATAACACAGACTTCAGCCAAGGTCCATCTAACCTACAAATGACTGTTCACCTCTGAAGTTGGACCGTAAAGGAGTCTCATTTATCTTATTTCTTTTAAGCAATAAGAATACAAAAATTACAGAAACTCAGAGAAAACTATAGTTGGGAGGTTTCTTCGCTCACTCAAATAAAATGAAGTAGTTCTCCATAAACTTGCTCAACAGTACTGGAATCAGACGTCTCTGTCGGGTGGAGGCTGTTGATGGAGCAGATAAGCGCTGAAGGGCCACTATTAAAAATGGAAATGATGAAATCTTGTTCTTCACGACTTTTGGCAGATCAAACAACGTTTTTTTTTTTTTTTTACTACTTAACTTATTTTATTTTCTGGAGAAAATGCATTGGAGGGTAAAAGGTGATATTATATGAAATATATACCACATGGCGTTTTATTTTGTTTATCTCGCCTGATAAGATTTTACGACACTGTTCAGTTAGTCCATGCTGTGGGTCAGTGAACTGAGAGCAGAGCCTACCTGAACAGGAAGAGAATGAATGAGAGAAGCGTAGGTTGTAGAATGTGATAAGAGCTCCAGAGGCCATTGAAAAGACGGAAAAAACATCCGGGCTCCTGTATCCAACTCATTTTACTAGAAATCAATAATATCGTCCGCAGATTCAAAGTCTATGCTGATGGAAATATTGCAAGTTAAAAAAGGTCATGAAAACTGTTTTTTTTTTTTTTCAAATAATGGAAGCTGAGTAGCCAATGTTTATTAAATCCACTTATCTCGTGATTATGAGATCCTTCATGCTCGTAGACTTCTCCTTAAATGACCGGGAGGGATCTGAAAAGACTGAAAGTAATGTCTGCCCCTTGTTAATACTTCATGAGACGGATAACTGACTGATAATTAAATGCAGGGATCATTAACGGATACTCATTGATCTGTGCATGCAGCCAGCTGACTACTAATCTCTGATAAACCGAACTGGCTGTTGAACGGCTGTGTGGTTATCTCAAGATGACGCAATATTTAACGGGTTATCTTGAGAATAACGGCATTAAATAAATAAAAGCCACCATGACCGGTCTCGACTTCCATATCCAGGTTTCCAACTGAAGTTAATCATTAATTTGAAGCCAAATATAGTTCAACAGCTTAAACGTGTAAAATAAGTTTCTGGATTTGTGCTGGGGTTAATTAAACCTATTACTATGTGCTGGGTTTAGTGTGAAAATGAACTTGAATCCCACTATAGATCCTCCGATCTCTTCCATTAATGACGGACCCCCTGTGTAGGAGAAGAGCAAATCTACACAGCCTGATTGAAAGAAAGAGAATTTTCATGGGTGAAACGTGTGCGTTAAACACATTAACATATTCTCTTCAGATGTCAGAATCATTCCCATCATGAATAAACCCGATAATCCTAAAATCTGGTGCGTCAGCCTAAGGCTTATAGTTTTGTTTGTTTGGTGAATAATGAAAATGTGTTGCCAATTTGAAACTTGCGCAGGTTGCATCTTGAATATTTGACAAATACTCATAGACTATTTGACTTTACGCTGAGAGGGAGAGGAGAGTATGGGTTTCCTGTCCGTGTTCCTTTAAGTTCCTTCAACAGCTATTTTAGGATTGTTTCTGTGAAATCTCTGGGAGGCTTTTTAAAAATAACTTCATATGTATGTATTCAAAAAAGACCCTGAACAAACATGGCCTCTTAAGTTCTGGCCCAGCTACCACCATCAGATAAAAACTCCCAATATTTACACTGAAACTCACAACATGGTCTGAGGCCAGCAAGTGTGTGTCAAACTGGTAAGTTCATGTTGCCACTGGGAAATCCTATGATTGTAGCCGACAAGTGAATGTCTCGAAGTCATGACCTTTATCCAGCATAGGGAATTTGGAGCAGACTTGACTACAAATACTTGAGTTGTAACAAATAATCTGTGTCATGGAGTAACATTTAAATTCGACAAACTGCCGCGTTGGATGAAAATCGGATCACTCGTTGACCTCCTCGGTGTCCACAGAGGAGGTAAAATTTTCCACAAACGAAGGCAGTGATAGAAGCTGTTATTGTCTTTATTGTCATGCATGGCTCTGCACGTGATGTTGCCTCAGGCTGAAAGTTCACTCCGCTATCAGGCATTCTAGGTAGAGATCTAAATGAGCTGATATGAAAAATATAATAAACATAAGTCAAATTACGATCCATATGAGTTTTCACGTTCAACAGCGTAAGCAGAGTTTCTTTCAGACAAGTTGTTGCCTGTATTGAGTGGGAATCGATCGCCAGCTTCAACTACAGATTTTTGCCTGCACTACTGAAGCTCTGAGTAGTAACTTTGGCTAAATATTAACCACTAGGGATATATATAAATACTCATCGGAACTGCAGCTAAAGAGTTGGGAAACTGCATTTCCACCTCTGACAGGTTAACTGCTTATCTCAGTCGTTTCCTGAAAAGTCACGGCAAGTTCAAGGGGACGAGTTTCCTCTCTTCTCCGTACAACGAACATTGTGTGTTAAATGCTTGGTCAGCTTCTATTCTAACTCGCTACGAGTAACTGTAGGTGTTCTGATGGGTGACACCCTTCAAATGTTGGATTCTGTAAAACAACTGTTAAATGGGTTTCTTAGAAACTAGATCAGAATTAGTATTGAGTTATAAAGTATATTTATTATGATTCTGTTTCACTTTTTTGCCTGTTCTGTCATAGTGAGTGATGTTTATTATGCTGATGATCATGCCCTTTATCTTTATTGGGATTTACCGATATGCGAACCTACATACACATACAGTAAAAAAAAAAACATCTACAAAGATAAGAATGAGTATTTCAATTTTCTGACACATTTTACTCCAAATATTAGATGTCTTTATGGAATGTATTATATAAATATATATATATATATATATATATATATATATATATATATATATATATATATATATATATATATACATTCATAATACATATACATATGTACATACTCTGAATCTGCATTATTTTTCATTCATTATCTACCGCTTATCCTGTTCTGGGTCATGGGGGGGCTGGAGCCTATTCCAGCTAACATCGGGCGAGAGGCAGGGTACACCCTGAACAAGTCTCCAGTTCATCTCAGGGCAGACATACAAAGACACACTCACACTTACTCCTACGGGCAATTTTCTGTCACCAATTCACCTGTATCACATGTTTTTGGACTGTGGGAGGAGGCCAGAGTTCCCGGAGAGAACCCAGGCAGACACAGGGAGAACATCCATCTCCACACAGAAAGGCCGGCAGATGTGGATTGGAACCCGGCACCTTCTAGCTGTGACTGCCACTGAGCCATCATGCCACCTATATATCACATATATAATGCATATACCATGAATTGTTTCGTAAACCTTTGTGCGTGTGGTTTGCCTGTTTCTAGGTTTTCATTTTTGGGGAGGAGGTTCTTTATATCATGATTTTGATATTCTCATTTTGGAACATCTAAGTTATACTTTAGCCATTCGTTTTAGCCGTTTATTACTTTTATATTGCCAACCTGATTCAAATATTAAAGTAAAGATTATTATGTCGCTTTAATTCAAAATATGGATGAATATCCATGGAGAAATGTTAGTAGGCATTCTTCTGAGAAGATTTAACTGCCTCCTGTGAAAGCATGAATATGGAAAGGAGAATAACTTGGTCGCATTAAATTGTAGAAAAAACATAAAAAGGTACTTAATTGTTTTCAGTTGTGTGGAAGCGTAAAACCACTTATTGCACCACAGCGTACGTCATTTTTGGTTAGTATATGGGTAAAAGACCAAATAATATTTTAGATATAAATATTTTAGAAAATATGAAACATGGCATTTCACAAAAACTGCATTAGAACATAATAATGCCTAAAACGTATGAATGACCCCAAAAGTTAAAAAGTCAAGTGATGTCACTCTAAGATTAGGTAAAAAAATGGTTCTTAAATCGGACTGCTGTTGAAAACTAATAGTGCACACTCTATTTCGGACTAATTATATTTGAATATATTCATTGCACATTTTTGAATACCTTATTGCACATACATGGATTTTTTAGCTGTGCATTTATGCATGTGGACTCGTGCACTGCTTCAGATGGGGTTATCATACTGGAGCATTTTATGTAATCTTGTGTCTCGTGGTGATACTTAACTTGCAGCTTCTTACTTTTGTTTAGGAGAATATAACATTACTTTGTATTAGTGCAAAGGTCCAGAAATATTTTACGCTCTGCAAAGCAAATCTGCAAATCTGATTGGAGGTGAGTCAAACGCAACTGAATTTTATTTATTTCAAGAATTTTTAAATCCCTTGTGCTCACAATAGTTATCCATATATACTGGTGTACATGGTGGTAACTTCTACTGCTTTCTTCTGCCTTATTGACAAGGTTTTAGCATCTTCCATCTGCATTTATGACTCTCCTTTTACAGAATGTCAATACTGTTGACCAAACTTTCACCATCCAGCCCCCTAGAATATTGAATTCTTACCCCGAGCAGATTGACTTTTCTGCAATCTTCTTTATTCTTTTTTTTTTTTTTTTGTGGTTATATATATTTATCTACCAATTTTCCCACTGGTGTGATTCTATCCAATTCCATTCTATTGCTGGAACTGAACATAAATATGTTTGACCACTAGATGTCGTCGTTACTCCAGAATTCTCTTGAGTGCCTCAACATGCAACTTGCAGCAAGAGTTTACTCCAGAGCAAATTTGTTGAAAGTCCCTGTATGAATATAGACTTGTGTCGCACTCTGTCATGAACGCAGAGTCCAATAACGCCAAAACACAGTCTCATTGATAATCTACAATAAATGTGTGTAATTTCTCATTTATAATCTAAACATGACAGACAGACAGGCAGAGAGACAGATAGATACGGTAATAGACACATAAAAGCACATATACATATTTGAGTTATAGGTTATCAATTTAAATTATGGTATGGATACAAAATAACGAAATGCCCACCTGTACAGGGAAAAAGAAGAATGTAAATATATTATTTTACTACGAATATTAAACTAGGTTTTACACTAGAAGAATATGAATATATTATTATACTATGAATATTAATCTGAAAGAATATGAATATAATATTATACTATGAATGTAAACTAGGTTTCACTCTATAATTAATCTATTATTATTAATATCATTTGTATAGGAGCTGGAATAGGAACAAGGAGGTGGAGAGAAAATAGATATGGGGAAGAGTGGGGGGAGGAGGAGGTGGTGGGGGTTGGATTTACAGGGAATCAGACGCACAGACAGACAGACGGACCGCAGACCGTCTGTCCCCAGCCGCACTGATCCTTCACTCTCCCGCAGAGCCGCAGTCCTCCTGCCGCCTCCTCTCCGCCAGCGGCCACCTGCCTCCCCCCCGAGAATAACAGAGAGGGCTGGAGGAGAGATACTGACCGCTTTCGAGTGTGCTGCCTCTTCCAACTATCTATCCTCCTCTTCCTCCTCCTCCTCCTCCTCCTCCTCTATCTGCCCTGTCCCGCTGGAGGGTCGGCTGCGCTGCACACAGTGCGCACTTGGAGACCCGGGTTTGTTGTTGTTACCAGCTCAGGAGCGCACACACACCCGAGACCGGAGCTGCTGCGGCTCCAACTAATCCGGGCTGCCCGCTCACCTGGAGCCACTTGCATGGATGCACCATGGCCACGTTTGTCTGCAGGGTTCAGTTTTTAGACGATACCGATCCGTTCAACAGCACCAATTTCCCAGAACCGACGAGACCACCGCTTTACACTTTCAGAGAGGACATCCCACTCATCAACCAGTTAGCAGGCATCCACAGACTCCTCAAAGCGCCACACAAGGTAGGACCAACATGGGCAACGTAACCCTTCTAGTTAAAGACAAAGACTGATCATATTCTGCCATCAACCACTTTAGATCGATCTTCTTAATATTATTTCTTATTACATTTAAGCACTGAAAATTAGCGGTATACGAGGCTATTTTTAACCTTTAAGACTGTCGTTTTTCATCTCAAGTCTCACATACCCACCAGTCAGAAGCTATTCTCAGAATACATGCAGGCACAACTGACCGGCTCTGCAGCCTGGACTGAAACAAGGCTTCACAGGTTTGCAGCACTAATTCATTTCAGACTAGGTGTCTTGTTTTGATCCCATGATAGCAAATATTTGAGGTGCCAAAGAGGAGGCAGCTGTGGGAAACCCCGACCCGTGACCTGTAAATTGAAGGGGGTGAGGAATAAGAATAAACCAACATCCACATGTCAGAGCAGACAGCCGTGTAGCAGAACATATTCTGCCTAACAAGTCACAGTGACTGCTGTGCAAAAGCATTAGTGCAACTGGATACATATGAGAGGTGACTCATTCATCTCCAAGTGAGAGTCCTGAAGCTCTGGTGCCCAGAAGAGACCTGGTCAAATGTCAGGAGTCAGATTACCCACAGTGGGTAGGTGGATCACAGGAAGTGCCAATTCTCGGTGAAGTTCACAATCTCAAGCGACCCAGAAAAAAAAAATCACATTACTTTTGGCTTTGGTGATGTTGACTCACACAAACTCCGCCACAGACGCTCCTCATGAGCAGCAAATATAATGCGACCTTATCCTATATGCTGTCTTACTCTAATAACATGGAATACAGAAAAGACTGGGAGAGTTCCACTGCTGGCACCGGAACCTGATCAGCAAACCAGTGCTCAACGGCAGAGAGGGTTTTTCCCAGATTAAGTAGATCTCTTGCTGCCCCATCTTTAAAAACCACAAAACAAATGAAAAATGGTCCAACAGCACGGAAAAGCTTATGATTACAACCTACACACGGACAGATGGCTCAGCCTACCTCGGTGTTTGCAATTTTGTCCAAATCAGGAGGAAGAGTCTGCGCAACAGCAACTGGATATTGGACTCAGATTATAGGGATGAAACCGATCTGTTGCAAGTTTACCCGTCAGACTGTCCAGATGTAAAAGTTTGTATTTAAAAGGCTTAAATGTCATTATTCCACTGGAAAATGTTAAAGCGAGCGAGAGCTTAACACTATTTCTCACAGTCTCTTTGTAAGATTTCGACTCTCATTCTGAGCTTGTCTCTGAGAAAACCCCACTGTGTTATTATGGTATGATGGTTGAGCTCCCTGTATGGCTGGCTGGACTTGTATGTAAAGTATAGGTCACTTGTCCCAGAATTCCTGTGGCACGGGTCTGGATCTCTGTGACACTTTGGCTGCTGCGGTTTTCCTGACCTCTTCCTCTCTTGACTGTGCCCTCACACGCACACGCACACACGCACACACACGCACGCACACACACACACACACGCACGCACAGACACACCCAGTTTGGCCAGTATATGCTAAATAATTGTATCTGTATCGTTGTTTCATCTTTTACCCAAACTGCTCATCTCACTGGAGATTACACAACAGAATCCCAACAAAGAACCTTCTCTGCACTGTTTTTATTTAATTTACACTGAACAAACCAATGATGCCATAACTGCACTTCAATATGGGTGTGCAATATTGAATAACTAATTATATCTCTATATTTAATTTGATAGTGATAATTAGATTGTATTTCTTATCTTTCAAAATGTAATCTTGTAAAATTCCTTGCTTTTATTACAAGGGTATTCATTGTGTCCTAATGATGTGAATGGAAGCAAAATGTTGAAATAATTTGAGTAATATTTGTTTTTTGACATTTAGGAAGAACCGTGATGGTTATGTTCTGGTCAGTCTAGCATTGTGGCGAAGGATCGTGCAATACTATGGGTTTGTGACACTGTAATAAAGCAATAATGTGGTCAGACCAGAACTTAAATTAGAGCCTGCGGAATATCGGAATTAAGTTACAGTTCAAAATAAATACTGGACCCAAATGCAAAACCCTCAAGATTCACCAAAGTAAAGTTTAATAAACAAAAGGTCTAATGTTAAAACAGGTAAACTTATCTAAACTAGAGGCCACAAATAATATCACCCCAAAAACTAATGAAAACAGATGAAAATAGTAGCAAATAATGATCCAAAATTACAATGTAACAAATAAAACCCTACAATTATTAAGTACCAAATAATAATTCATGAGAGGAACAAAACTTACACCTGATAAGGATACGCTAACATAGAAGGGAACACAGGCAGGTTAAACAGAGGATCTGACAAAGACAGAGAAGAAGGCACAGACTTCAATATAAAGAGTAATGAGGACAATAAGAAACATCAACAACACTCACTAGGAAACAGGATTCACAAACACACACACACACACACACACACACACACACACACACGCACGCACGCACGCACGCACGCACACAGACACACGCACACACACATGCACGCAAACACACACACACACACACACACACACACACGCATGCACGCACGCACGCACACACACACACACACACACACAGGAGAGGAAGAAGTGGAACTAAAGAAAGAAGTCAGGAGTCAAACAAGGAAATGAACATAGAAATACATCTTCAAAATGAAACAGGATATGAACCTATAACTGATAATAATGATCTTAATTCAAAATAAACACAAGAAAAAGAAAAGAACCATGAAGTTTAGGGTTTCCATGGGGACAATAATGTACCTCAACTTAACTGCATTCGTTAAAGTTGGCGACAGTGTTTGTCTTGCCATTTGTTGCTTTTCTTCTTGAAATGCACTTTTTTAGTGATTGACTCCAGAAAAGTTTTCTCAGCGTTTTTTTCTGCTGGCACATGTTTAATAGAAAATTGCGTGTTGAACCGACTCCTGAATTGTTTTATAGTCCTCTTTATATTATAGAGAAGTAGCTCATGGAGCTGTCTATAATGGCTACCAAAATTTTGATTGACATCCCCTTTTTCTACCGAAACCATCACCATGCAACTGAGGTTGATCAACACCTTGTAACTAAAGCCGAGCGTACAGTTTACGATTTGAGCCCGACTGCTTATGGGCCTTAGGACTGCCGGGCCGTCTGTCAGTGTTCATCCTCTGTCTTTTGTCGTGCAGTGTACAGGGGGTCACAAGGGCCGATTAGCAGCTCCAGGACAACTGTGAGACGATTGCATGGTTTTCTGGCGTAACAGAAATTATGGCAGTGTCTCACTGCGCATGTGAAAAATGGCTGGGCTTCAGAGTTGCCATGGCGACACGATGCGTCGTGTGGATAACAAATAAGTAGTCATTAAGTGGAAGGTGCAGTTTTAGGATGGTAGCAAGTGAACAGCAACGACGAATTAAAAGGTTCACCACTGTCAAAGCGGTGTTAGCTATCAAGTTATGCATCAAACAAAACTCGCTTACCTCCAAGTCTCTCTGCAAAAAAGTCCAGACTCACTGTCCACATCCTCATAGCAACCCTTGATTCCAGATGCACCGGCATATTTGTTAAAAGAGGTTTCGGCACACAGGATATCACAAAACGATCAAGACAGCTTGTTTCTGTCTTGTTTATATGTTGCTAGCAAATAAACTTTTTTTCTGCCTTGGAGCTTTCAAACAAATCGTTATTGACCATAGTCATTAGCAGCAACGAGCTTCAGGAGCCGAACGGGTCGTACAGTGTGAGCACCAATGTCGTGCGGGAGTATCTGACCGTACGGAGTGAGCGCAGCAATCTTGACCCTCCGCGGACGTTTCATTCATACAGTGTAACTCCTTTCATAAAGAAATCAATTTGGTGTGTTACTACCACAAAAGGAGGCGCAAAAGGACACCTTATTCTGCTTTTGTAACTATTTACGTAAAAGGTGAGGTGCAGTAAACAACCTGCCTAAAACAGGCTGTGTAAGAGGCGCCATTGTCTTCTTTACCTTCAAAGAAATACACCTGAAATGTGCCTCAAAAATGTCCTTGAAGTGGAACGTGTTGGCAACATAAAGATGAGCAGGTCAAATGAGGCACAAAGATAAATGTCCACATCTCGTCCAGCTCGTTGCGGAAGCCGCCTCACCATCACCGAAAAAGCTGCATTCCCCTAAAAAACAACAAAGACGAGACTTCCAGCTCAACTTTGATTTCATTACCAAAGGCTTCCCATTAGAGCAGCACTGGGGGATTAAACAGCCTCGTAAAGAACCGCCTCCTCCGCGCTCATCAAAGGCCTCCGGTCTCCGCGGATCTTGACTTTGACACAAAAAAGTTCTTAAAAACTCATCAACTACCTCACGTACGGGCATTGTTAACTGTGGACCCACTGCGATCGCCAGCGGGCTTGGTGTTGTTTTAACATGGAAGTAATTACTCCCCTACCCCCATTTTCCCTCCTCTGCTTCACTCTGCGAGGGGATTTTGATTAAATGAGTGTAAAGTAGACTAGCCGTTAAGTGTTTCCCTGGCCCTGTGAGCTGTGAGTGTGAAGGGCTTGTGGTTCCTTCTGGAGCCACATCTCTGCTGGCTCTGATGTCATTTGTTACGTTATTGCTGCTAATATCCCAAAGAACATTTTTAGGAAGAAGTCCTATGAGCAGTAATTGTATGATGCTTAGCATTTGGAGGTAAGGGTGGTGACGGGACTTAGTCTGGGAATTTTTAAAAATGTAAAGAAAGCCTCACTCAAGGGCAAGCGATGCTATGCACAAGATATGTGTTGGTAAAAATACGGAACAATGCCAGCAGATTGGGCAAAATAAATGCATTGTTCCTACAAACAATTCAGGGCAGTGGGACAACGCATGGTTTATCCCCCCCCCCACATTGTTAAACCTCAATCTGAGATTACACAGTCACACATGTGGACAACAAAGCCACTGTGCAGTGAAGATCGCTCGCTGATTAAATTGTGATTGAACTACAAAAACAACCCATTAATTAAATATTTCCAATGGAATGCTTCTTTTTTCTTTGGGATTAGTTCATTTTTGAGGCATTCTAGCATCCATGAAGGCTCTCAGGATGGGAGTGTTTGGTTTGTCTCTCCTCAGATTTTGGTAAATTTAACCCAGACTGAAGCGTCCTGTTGTATCATTTGAATGATGGAGCACAAAATCCTAAATTGACATTCATGTTTCCCAAACGATTAATCTCTTTAGGTTTGGCAATGCCCAGACTTTTCCTCCACTGCCGCCCCAAGGTTGAATGGTGTGATTTTGAGGGAGATTTCCTGACATCTTTTGGAAGGATTACCATGAGATTGGGATCTTTGTCCTTTTGGGATGAACCCTTATCACCTCTTTTATGTAGCGCTGTCCTCTGGTCAAAAATGTCACTTTGTTAAATTCTCTGGTTTATATGACAAAGTAGCTACAGAGCTAATTGTATTCTCGTCCTCCTCAGATTTTGTGAAAAGTCCTCTCAATTAGTCTACATACAATTTTTTATATCCTTCCCAAATGGGACATTTGGGGTCTGTCCATCCGTCTGTCCATCCGTATTTAGGTACGACCTTGAAGAAGTATCCACCTGTCCTTGTAAACATCACAGTTCCCTTGAGGTGTGGTTTCTTTAAGTTTGTTTATTATTAAATTTATAACCAGAATTGATGTTTTATGGTTATAATTATTTTTTCCTGCAGCGGGGGGGTGGCATCTGTGTCCTTGGACATTTACTTTCCTGTCAACTGCACTCTTTCTCGCTCTTCCTTATTTTTTCCTGCCCCTGCCATAAATCACAGTGGTCTTGCTGGGAAGTAGGGTCATGGCAGCATTTTAGCTGACCTTTGTACTCATTTAAATCTTAACCATATGTGCTCTGTGACACCGTGTGGCTCTATGGATTAGCTATCTGGTTGGATTGATGTAGTGAGAGAGTAAAGGGGGCAACTGGAGCAGAAGTGAATGTCACCGCGTCTGATTGTCACCTCAATATTGTGCTTCGTCCCGACGCCGGGGCTTGGAAGAATTTATGACAAATTAGTGTGGCACTGCAACATTTGCAGCTCATGACTACAGTGAGCTTCTCCTTCTGTAACACTTTGGCCTTGGCTGTGCCCTCACTTCTCACACTCCCAGCCCCCGCTGTACCCACCCACCCATGAACTCCTGTGAGCATGCAGAGTAAATATAGCAAGGGTATATTTATATTTATGCTATCCGACAGCATGTCTCTGTGGTTCTGAGAGAGAGAGAGACATAGAGAGGAAGGGACAGAACGAAAGCAGCAGCAGGTCTTGTGATCTGCGCTCTCTGTTGTTCAGAATGTGACGTCATGGCGCCCAGCTAGACTGCCAGGGGGCGGTTTGGCGGCACCTCAGATTCCAAACTTTGTTAGGGCCCATCAGTACCATCGTGCAAAGCTAGACCAACTCAGGGCTCTGATTTACCTCTCCATAAATCCGCAGCTTCAACAATGACTTGCTAAGCTCATAGCTCATGGTGTGAGAACAAGACAATGATGCGTGCTACTTTTTATGACTTACGGCTGGTGCCGCTGCTCGCACCTGCTGGCACCTTGTGATTGTACTCATAAATATCAATACATTGGCAGTGCAGATACTTTACTGTGCACCTGGTTTCTAACTCGGTAGGGTTTCCCATAACACAGTATAGCCTGTTCATTTTGATTTAGGACGTAATGCAGTGCTACCTCAGTTTTCATGATATCCCAGATGGCATCGGAGAAAGATTGCTACATTCTTAAGGGGGAATTGGGGGTTGGGGAGGGATTTGTTTGATCCACACATGGCTTCAAGTAACAATCAGTTTTTATTGATTAATCTACTGATTATTTATTTCAATTAATTTAAACATTAGTTCAGAATTTGTCAGTTAACCTTGTACTTAAAGTAAGGAGGTTATCATAAAACACTTGTTTTTTAAAAAGAGTTACTTTCTCTCTTTCTCCCCCTTTGTTTCATTCTGGTCTAGGTTTCATGTTTTGCAGCTTTTGTTGGTACACCTCTTCTAGTTCTTTACTTTCACAGCTTTGTAATGCTGATAGCAGAGCCACACCACATATGGTTCTCTCACTTTTTATGGATCACCGTACACACAGGCGTTCAGATCCTTTCCCGTGTATGTTGGATTTATCTTACAGGCAAAGTTTTTGTTACATTTAAAATAGAAACAGATGCAAAATTCATTTTTGGTCATGTTTTTATATAGTTATTATTATAATTTTTATTGATGCTTTTATCTGCTTTTACTTTATAGCACTTTGAGATTTGATCCAAATGTAAAGTGCATTATAAATTAAATGTATTATTATTATTATTAAAGTAAGGAAATAATAGAATTTTTTAACGCCCAGAGACCCGATGTCCTTTCTATGGTTGATTAATGTATGAACCTCACAGCCTGTAAAGGGAATTTTAAATTAGATACAAAATTTCTCGTACCTAATTTAGGTACAAATATCACTTTGAAGTTGTTTAACACATTTTAATTTCAGTTAAATCCAATCCTGTATCTTACTTCAGGTCTATTTTATTCAAAAAGTTTTTTGTTTGGTTTAGATTTTTGTCTTTGTTAAAAGGTTCCTTTGATTCTTTCTATAGCTTGATGACTGTACGCTGCAGCTCTCCCACAATGGCACCTATCTGGACCTGGAGTCTTCACTGGCTGAGCAAAGGGACGAGCTGGAGGGATTTCATCAGGACGACACAGGGTGAGACTGACTCACACTCATGGAAATAGTCTGACGTACGCGCTCCTTCTACACTGTAAAAACATCTCTGATCCTTTGGGAAAGGGTCCCCTTGTCCTCCCCACTCAATATTTCTGAGTTTTTTTTATTCATATAAATTGGGAAGAGTCACATATGCGGCTTGTAGATTTCTAGGAAGCGGTGTTCTAGAAGAAAGGTCTTCAGCTCCTATCTATTGTTTTTTGTTACAATAATTAATTTCTGATCTTCCTCGCCTTAAAACAATCACTTAGTAACAGTGATAATCCAGCCACAGATGGGTCACAAGCCAGTGTACTTCTAGTGGCGGTCCCATGCCCGGATTAATGGGGAGCGTTGTGTCAGGAAGGGCATCCGAAGTAAAGAAAACCGAAAACCTCGCCCAATCAATATGCTGGACTAGTCTGAATTAAAGTTTAAGTGTTCATCTGCTATATAACACCTTCAAATGACTAACATATTGTCAGACTTCTGAATCACAACGCTGAGAGGAGTATCCAAATGAATAGGTTTAGACAATTGTGTTTATTTTACAGCGAGTGAAACTCTCCTAAGAGGAAGCTTGAGGTGACAGTGACAGACTAAACTCTCTCTGGACAGGCAGAGCCCATGAAGCAGAGCTCTGGGTTGGTACTCTACAAACCTTGAAAGTTTGGGTAGAGAACCTTTTCTTGTGTACACTGAACAAAATAATAATAATAGAAAAACGCTGTTCCAGTGTGTGATTTTAATGGGTGGTCAGAAGTTCATGGACCTCATGCTGTTTCTCCAGTTTGATGGGATATTCAGTTGATTGTCTTCTTCGAGTTGCTACTAACTTCTACTAGCTGCATACATAGATACTTTCTTTTTCGTTGTTGTTACCCAAGCTGCCGCCTCAGAGGCAGAACAGCACAACTCCCCCGTTATGCCTCCATCGTGTTGGAGGCAGGGGGCGGAATAAAGTTTCACCAGCGCCACATTCAATTGGCTTTGTAAATGGCACCTGAAAAAACTCCAGGGAAGAAGTCCAGTTCGCGACAAACATTGACAGGGAATACATGTTTAGAAAAACAGATGCAGAGCGGCGTTCTCAGAGCATCATGGGAAGTCCGCCAGCAGTCTAAGCCAATAGCACCGTTAGTAGGGTTTTTGTCTCAACCAGCTATCAGGTTATCCAAATAGGAAATATTTAAGCATACTCACGAACCATAGAGTGTCTTCCTCTTGGGTAGAAACAGAAAGACGTTAACACAGGAAAAAGGACTTCAAGAAGACTAGTCAAGGAAACCGCTTGTCTGAATTCTAGGTTATAGTGGATAGGTAGCACAGTTAGCAAAGCATGAACAACAAATGTTCATCTTTCCTTATTTTCACCAGGCAGTTAAATTAGCAGACTATACATCTAGTTTACAAACAAGGTCAGCCAGAGGTGCCCTGTGTTTATTAACAATAGCTGACGTTTGCTTGTTTAGCTAATTAGCTGTGTCATCATTGCTAAGATGAGCTGCAGAAATTCTGGGTATTTAGCACAGTTAGCATGATAAAGGATGGCCGACCCACAGAGACTGGCGGTACTCTGTGTTTATTTGTGTGCGCTTGTTTCCATATTTGCATGTATTTGTGTCTCTGTGAATGTTTTTGTCTTAAGTAAGTGTTTTATGAGCCATGTCACAGATGACGGACAGGTGAATAAAGACGCGGATGCTTTTGAATTGTTTAGATCTCGAAGAACTGGTTGGATTAGACGGTCCTGACTGTCACCCTGTAACTCTTATTGGTACTTTCCAAGGTCATGCTGTACTGACTAAAGTACTACACTGGGCTGCTACCACTCCTCTGCAAAAGGTTAAGAAAAATGTTCAGCCATACCCCCATAATTTATACAGTTTCAAAAATAAATAAACTAGTCACGCTAAATTTCTCATGCTGACGCTATGTATCTTTTCATGCATTGAAATTCATGCAGATCTTATCAGCTGTTTTAACTGTTGTATTTGCTCTGTATTTCAGAACATAGATACAAGTTTTTATTATGTTATGTTAGTGATTGGCTTATGGATACTTGTGTCTATGTGATAAAAACACAGGTAACTATAAAACTAAGACTTCTTTACCTACTTTTCTCTGATAAAATTGAAAAAGAATTGTAAAATAAACTACTCAAAGACTACAAACCTGCAAAGGCAGTTTGAGTTCCCCATGAAAGTGGAACACTCCAATCTCCTTTTCCAAACTAATTTGTAATTGACCTCATCTCCACAGGAGCCAGGCGCCTTTTCTTATCTCCCTGACGAACCCCATTTAGCTGACAGAAAATCAGTGCTATTGCATTGTGGGTCTATAGTCTTAGGCAGTAGACCGTCCACCCTGAGTCTTGGATCTGCTCGAGGTTTCTGCCCGTTAAAGGACAGTTTTTTCTCGCCATTGTCGCCAAGCGCTTGCTCAAGGAGGAATTTGTTGGGTCCTGTAGATAATTATATAAAGAGTTTGGTCTAGACCTGCTCTTTCTGGGAAGCAACTTGAGACAACTGCTGTTGTGAATTGGCGCTATATAAATAAAGATTGATTGATAGTCATCAATCAGTCAATCAGCTAATGCCAGCAAAAACATAACCTCCTCCTACAGAAAAAAAAATGTCTTTCACTGAAAAATGCCCTCCCTACTATTGAGTGCAGACTTGTTTAAAGTGATTTACAAAGTAAATTTATATGTTAACAAGTATTTTCCCATACCTAAAATGGGTAATTCCACATGTGGCAGGACTCTGGTCACCCCAGTAAACAACGTTGCCTCTGGTGATGATGACAGATCTGGGTATACATTCTCAGGAATTGAAGCGATCACAGGTATTACCTCTTAAATTATGTGTGTGAGTCACTCTACTCAACATTTCAATGCAAAATAGAGTTTTTTTTAAGCTCATAATTATATATCAAATCCGTATGTGCTCCCCTCTCACCGAGTCAATCATCCAATATCACGCATGTACAGTAAAGGGAAAAAAAAGTAATGCTGGGAAACTTTCTTAAGTTCGTCAACAAATAAGTTTAACATTATGCTCTATTTCTGAGCAAAGCTGATTACCCAGCTTAACAGAAGGATAAGAGCCCAGCTGGTCTCTTTTTTTGGGTGTGTGTTATCATTACTGCATGTAATGTGTAATGAGTAGGCTGCAGTAGTGTGTGTTATCAGATCAGTGCTTTCTCTACTTGGATCGGATGCTATCAGCGTCGTAGTGATAGAAGTCAGAGATTAGCTCCTTCAGATTCAAGAATAACAACCAAATCTAGAAGACAGTTTCACCCCCCCCCCCCCCTGGAAATACCATTATATTTCACTGTGATGTTTGGGTGTGCTCATTTTTCTTTGGTACTGGAAATATGCTATGTATGAATTTGTGCTCATGATGGCACAATAACAACGTGGAGGTGTTTGTGTGTTGTGTCTGTTCCTGCATTTTTGCTGTCTGTCCTCAAGGCTTAGATGTGTATCAGCATACGGGCCCAAATCCAATGCAGGTCACTGTTTGTCTGCACCATTACAGACATGCCAACTACCTTAGCATCATAAGAAAACGTCCATCCCAACAAGTTATAGTCTGAAGAGCTATGTAAAATCCAATTTTCCTTGAATTAAATAGCAAAATTATTTTCACCCATTGCAGTGGCCAGTTTGGAGAGATATATATGCTTTATTTTCAAATGTTGGTGCTTTTGTTACAGGATCAAAACAACAAATTAAACTTTTATGGATAAAAGTTCATTGAGTTTAGCTTTGCATGATACTATCATTCACATACATCATGTTTGAATGTTTTCTTTCAACAATCATTCTGTTTCTTTCTCTTTCAGGGCCAGAGTGAAGAAGCACAGTGTTATTCTACGAACCCAGCTAACTGTCCGTGTACACGCCTGCATTGGTGAGTGCTGGTCGACATCTTTATGTATCGGTTGCTGGAGTTTCTCACATGCTTCGTCAGACACATCTGCAGACCTGAGCCCACATTGCACGACAGGTTTGGATAGCTGCACTGAGGTTTCCATGTGGTACTTGCAGAGGTCAAACTGGAGACCTCTCAGATGTGATCATGTCAGTAACTGCAACAAACATGTGGCTTTAAGTGTTACCACCGTACCAGAAGGCAGCTCAGTGTTTCCCCCCTCGTGCATATTCTGACTAAGTAATGGGGAAGAGGAGGAGGGAGAAGAAGCAGAGTGAGTGTCGGTTCTAGGGAAAAAGATGGCAGCATGGAATGGAAAATGTGTTATGCTGAAAGAAGGGAGACGGATCTGAATGAGAGATTTATAAGGGAGTAGGGGAACCGAAGCAGATTGAGTAGTTGAGTAGCTGAAAAGCAGTATCCAAACAACACATCTTTTTTGTCGTAGTGCAATAAGGTCATGAATGTGTGGCACTATTCATGACCTTGTTTTATTAATGAATTAATGAATGAAAAAAATCATGATATGGACACGGTTTTAATCGGAAATGACTTTCAGTTGGTCAGGTAGTACTGAAGAATATACAGACAAAAATCAGCACGAGTTGACAAGATTTTATTATGGTCATTTCAACACATGTGCTAAAGTTTCGGCTACTGGCATGTTTGTTTTCATGGCAGGAATGTCTTTGGTTTAAAATAGAAAAGGAAGAAATTGATAAACTGGGAGGAAGTGTCCTCCTATAAAATGTTTCTCCTAAAGGATATATGGACATCAGCACTCTCATATAACTAACACTATTTTGTGTTGCCTCTTTTTTTGTTGAGTCTTTCTATTAGTGCTAAAATCAGACTTTTACTGTCCTATGAGTCTGTGCAACTCATTCCTTTCTTCCATGCCAGTGATAGCATGGCTAATTTTGGATCCTAGAATCATTGCCTGGCATTGGTTGAGAACATGATGACGTGAAAGGAGAGTAGGACTAATTTTAAGAACACAAAATGTTTAAGTTGTAACATACATAAAACATACAAACTAGTCACCCCATTGATTTTTAGTGACACCTTCTTTGATGAAGTGTAGCTACAAACATTTGTTAAGTTGTCTGTATCAAGTGGTAATATCCCAGACTTTTTTTTTAAGAAAAATATGTGTAAATACACAATGAGCACTAAAGTAATTTGTACATCTGAACATGTATTGATGAATACAGAAAACAATGTAGGCAAGATAAGAGGTGGAGTAGTAGGCCTTACTTGATGTGTCTATATTTACAAAGGAGTTGTAAATGATGCATATCAACCCTCTCTCTTTCTCCTTAAAAGTCAATAAAGCACTTAATCTCTCCCTGAATTAAGCTAAAACAAATATAATCCTGCAAGATCATCAAAACAAGATCATAATGTACACAGTAATAAACTTTATTGGTTTAGTACCTTCTAAATCAACTGGTTACAAAGTGATTTGACAGACAAGGCAAAGGAAACTCAAGACAACACAAGGGAAAACACAAAAAACATAAAACAAATATACAATATTAATAATAAGGAGATAAATATGAGTCAAAATCAAATCAATCAAAATAATGAAATGGTAATGAGGACAGTGAAACAATTAAAAGCAAACAAACAAAACATATATATCAATAAAGTTAAGTAAATAATTAGATAAATAAATCATTTAAATAAAATAAATTTAAAAAAAAGTCACATCCCGAGATATGGATGATTACTCCAAAAGTAATATGGATGGATATATTGAAGAAGACATAGGAGAATAAAGGGAAATGAGGCAAAAGGAGGTGAAAAAGACACAGACGAAAGACACAGACTCCACAAATGACTGACACATTTAAAAAAGGACTTAAAACTTTCCTTTTTAGCAGAACCTATAACTTTAATTAACATTGCTGCTTCTTGGTCAGGTTTTTATATAGTTATTATTTCATTTTTCATTGATGCTCTTATCTGCTTTTACTTTGTAGCACCTTCAGATTTGATCCAAATGTAAAGTGCATTATAAATTAAATGTATTATTGTATTATTATTATAAAAAACAGGGATAAAAGCAACAATGCCATGGTGGTCATAGCATACAAGCAGTAAGTCAAGGGAGTAAACAACAAGGTGGTGGCGTCACATAGGACGACAAAAGTCAGTAAAAAAACAGAAAAGTATAAAACGGCTGAAAACGATGATATCACATAACAGCATGTCTGTAAGAATGTGTTTTCAGCTGTGATTTAGATGAAGGGAATCACATACAGCATGTCTGTAAGAATGTGTTTTCAGCTGTGATTTAGATGAAGTGAATCACATACAGCATGTCTGTAAGAATGTGTTTTCAGCTGTGATTTAGATGAAGGGAATGATTCAGCGGTGAAAATATTTATAATAATTTAATAGAACCAAAACTTCCACATTCTAGATAAATGAATATATGGGTGTACACATTCCACAGCAAAAACATAAACTTGATTGACAGGTTGCTATACTTCACTGCCACACCATAGTGTAAGTGTGGATAATAATGATGAGTATAAATGACATGTGAATTTTCCTCATTGAACACTTTGAAGTATGTCGATTATATACCACATTTATTTTGCGTGACACAGATGCTTGGAAGCAACCGGATCCAAGACTGTAGCTGCACTTTGTAATTCTTCAAGCATTCTAAACAAGCATATAATTGCATGTTGTGAGCGATTTAGAACGGTCCATCCACTTCAGGCATCAAGTCCCCCCCCCCTCTCTCAGAGAAGCTTCAATGAGTCAGCTCAGCTTTCCACTCATCCGCCAGTTTAACGCTCTCTAATCCTTAAGGGCCTTGACCTTCAAATCGCTTGAGTAGTGGTCGGCGTACTATCCGCTAAATGAAGAGTCTGTAACCATCAGGGATGCAAATTGCTGTTAAATCAAGTCACTGAAAATGATTCAGTGTAGTGGTGGATCGCTTACAATCCATGATCATGATCATTTGCTTACACAGTTTTTGTGGACGTGGATCAGGATTTGATCATATTATGGTCACATGTTAAGAAGATCTTAGAGTTCTCATTCAGTCTTCATCGCACTTATCTGCTTTTAGAACCACAATAACCCTGTTTAGACTCGGTTTTAAAATGCGGATTGAGCGATCGGCTCACTAGCGTACAGCGAGACACGGCCTTATACATCAGTCGGTAATACGTCTCAAAATCAGAGCATTAGAGTCGCTATTATTATTGTTATTATTGTGCCACTGTGTTAACTGTGTTAATTGAATATAAAAGCACTTTGGTCAACTTTGCTGTTTTAAATCTTCTCAATAAATAAAGTTGGATGTGATATTTTTACATGCTCTGGACGAAACAACCACAACTTCCAGCGCAGATGTTGCGTTTTCCGGTTACGTCCTTGTCGGAGACGCATCGGGACACAATACAAAAGATATATGTCCCAGACCTCCTCGACAAGTGGTTTGAGTGATCGGGTCGCAAAATGCCTTGGTGGTCGTTTACACTGTCCATTTGTGATCTGATTGCCTAAAACGTATTTTAAAACCAAGCCTAATCATTATCAATGTTGGAAAATCTGTTCACCAATGAGGAATGAAGCTGTCCTTGGCATCCCTAAGAGATCAAATAACATTCAGGCTCACCAGCTTGGGATTAAGGATTCTCTGTAATGCAAGTGTGTGGCTTTAATGATTTTGTTTGTTTTATTGTTGAACGTGAAAATAGGGAACATTGGCATGATTGGCAAAGCTGAGTGTCTGACTTTTGTAAGAACTACTCTGCAGACAATGTGTCTGTAATGCACAGACTCAGTGGCATGTTAATTATCCAACTCTTCTCAGCGCTCAGCGCTGGACTCCCACAGGGAAAGTTCATAGATCTCCTTCATTTTTTTCTTCTTCCTCTCAGTGGCTGGGTTTACTTGCACCCTCTTCTTCAGTCAGATTGAAATTCCGAATGAAGATTTTGCGTTAACTGTTGGGTAGGGATCTTAAAGGTTTTACTGAGTACATGCGCCGACACACTCTGTTGGTAACGCTGCAAACAGCTGTGTCACAAGTGCAAAGGCAACCAATACATGTCAGAAGAGGGGCGTCTAAATTATGATGAGTGCAGTTTGATAACGCAGGTATTTCCTACTTGAAACACGAGGGAGGTGGGAGGGAAACGGCGAAGACTAGCGTTACATCATTATAATTACCTAGCATTAAATTGGTTAGCCGGGCTGTGTTGCGTGGTAAACTTACCAGAAAAGTTACCATCAACATCATCTGAAGAAACGTGTTCGTAGAGTTCGTTCTTTTTGACCTTGCACATAATCTTAAGTGTATCTAAGTAAACTAAGTATCATTAATGTTTGCATTAAGTGTTTGTGGTCTAGATCATTAAATGCCGGAATCATGCAGGTGAGTTGCAACGCGCAGAACAGGATGTATTCCGTTCCACCAGCTACATGCTGCGGTTGTCTCTCCGATTGTTATTTTGAAAGACTTACTTTAGCCCCCATTCAACAGAATGAAATTTCAATAAAAATAGGCTTTCTTATTCAGAATGGGTTGCAATTATGGATCATATTCATTCTGATTCGGCTTTTATTCGAAATGAAGGGGTCAATGTGAAACCACCTAATGCCACTATAGTGAGCTCTTACCTAACATCCTCCCCTCTCTTGGTTGTCTATTGTGGTCTGCAGTTCCATCTGAGTCTCTTGTGTAAAGCGTTAATTTTAGCCCTCTGTCTTGCAGCAGAGTTGTTGAGGACAACAGCTGACGGCAGGAGAGAGGTGTCGGTGCTGAGGTTGAAGCTGACTTGATGTCTTTAGAAAGTGTTGATAATGTAGAAACATGCGAGGAAAGCTGTACCAGGTAAATGTTACACTAACAAGAAGAAATGTAGGTAAATGAAGGGTGTATTTAGCTACGCAGATGGGAAGTGGAAGGTATTAAGAATAATTGTAACAGTTTGCACAATCTTGTTCGTTGTGGGAATACATTTGATAACGTTACTACATTTGCTTGAAGGGACATTGTACTACTTGAAAACTGAGGTAGGGGACAACTGATTTGGACTTCAATGCAGACCCCTCAACTGCAGATACACCGTAGGGGTCACTAAGGGGAAATGGACAATACTCTGTGGGATGGATTAGATGCCCCCCAATGACCTCTTTTCTAGGCCAGAGATACTTCCATTTTTAAATGTCTGTAACATAGGGAAACATGTGACGTCAAGGAAAGTCTGGATGGCAACCAAAGGAAGATTGATGACTCTGTAATGACAGCTGATGACCAGGAAAAGACTGGTATCGGCTCGAGGGCAGCGGCTCGTGAAACCCAGTGCAGCACTCACAAGAGGGCACAGCGCAAGCTTCCGAAATGACGATCGGGTAATAACTTCATAGTGTCACAGAGGGGAATTCACCCGGATGGAAAATAATGGTAATGGTCAGGACAAGGACGAAGACACAACCTCTGTCCAACCTGAGTCAAGGGGGGTTGAGAGATGAAAGGCTATTTCAGCAACATTTTTAAGCAAAGGAGGTTTTCGAGACACAGCAGAGCTGGTCCAAGTATAGATGCGCACTAATTCTTGCCCATTGTATAGAGATTAGTTTGGTGAGTTAAAGATTTAACAACAGAACCATAGTTCTGCAAGGGAAATGGAGTAAATAACTTTACCTAAATACAATGAACTAATTATTAATCGATTAAATACATATTGACAGTTGTTCTATTGATCACCGGTACCACTACATCTTACAGAGCTAATTTTACTGATAGAAGTTTTGGGGGTACTTTAATGATACTTTAAGGTAAAAAAGTAAATTTTTTAACTCCTCCCCTGGATACTTTCATGACGAATTTAAATCATTTTTGATGATTTCTACATTCAGTTGTGTGAGGAATGGATCGATCGCCTCACCCTCCGGTCTCAATGTCAATGATAGCCCATGTTGTCAGAATCCCGTCAGAAGAGCTTCTGTTGCACAGACTGCTGGATTCGTTCATGCTAGTCCTGATCGGAAGGTTTCAAAACACACAGGGACAGCACTGACACCTAAGCATCGAAGAACAGACACAGCTTTGTGAAGGTTGCGTTGGTTAATAAAACGTTAGATATCGGTCTATCAATACAGATATGGAGCAACATTAGTTTAATCTGGAGCCATTTTTCTGGCCAGCTGGTCTGTCCTCACTCCTCAGCTGTGTTTTGGTCTCCACAAACTCCTGAGGGAAATATCCGGCTCTGTAGATACTAAATGTTCCAATGCTTTCATCAGATAATTGCTAACTTTGTCTGTCTGCTGTTTGGGGCTGGGCAGCTAATGTGCAGTCGGTTTTAAGAGCTTTTAGTTGACAACAGCTGCCTGAGAATAAAACATTGGTATGAGTGTTGAGATTGAACCCCAGCTTATGAGAGGGAAAACTATTAGCAGAAAGTTCCAATCAACCTTTATAGAGCTGAGGGGAACTGCAAATTTTCTGTGGGAATTGTTACACACTAAAGTGGTAAAATAAATTAATATAGGTATCATACAGTGTTTTGGCCTTTAGACATTAACATCCATGCAAATTAATAAATTCAAATACAACATAAAAAAGCTGCTTATGACTGAGAACAAATTCTAAATTTCTCATATGTTAAACTTTACATTACTTAGCAGAATGTTCTCGGAATCCCAAAGCTTTCCCATGTGGTCTCCTTTCCAGCCTCTCCCTTGAAAGGGCCGGCTATGCACTAATTGAGTGCAGTTTGAGAGATCAGATGTAGAGATTGTATGCTATCTGACAGGTAAAGCTCCCTGTAATGAGTTGTACAGTAGGTGAAACAAAAGAGCCAGAGTGCAGAACAAAAGGCCTTGGATGTATTTTGGAGCTTTCTCTTGGCACTTGCCCCTGGAATTTGGGCTCGTTTTCTGAAAATCTAGCTTCTGGATTTCTGCACTCCAATTATATGTCTCTAATCACCCCCCGCAGAATCATGAGGGCTGGAGGTAGAAGCGGAGTGAAGATTTACATGCTTTAACTCTATCTGGTCTTACGGCTACATAATGTGCAGCATTGTGTTGCAACTGCCACCATTTGCTTATTTATTTCAAAATTTCTCTCTCAGTCCACCACAACCTTTCACAACCCAAATTTGTCTTTGTCTCATTCAGTTTTTATGTTCACCTGGTCCAAATGCATAAAACGAAGTCTTATAGTAACTGTATTAATACTCTGTAATGAGATGATTTGAGGATTTGACGGCATTAGTTTGAGTTACATAAATCAAAATCTCTATAAATATGCGCTTAAAGACATGGTGGTCTATGGAGATAACAACGAAAACAACATAATGGCTCTACTGGTGAGGATGCAGTGGTAGTGACTTGAGACCCTGTAGAAGGAGATTGCTACAGCTGGTTTTAATATCAATTTACTGTTGGTGTCCCCTCACAGAAGGAGGTATGGCCTGGTAATGGCTCATGGTGTGACAGGGGGATAATGCTCTGTAATGGGTGAGCTGGGAGGAGGCAGTGGTCTAAGACATGTGCTGCTGTGCAGTAATAAAACTCCATACAGATTTTACGTTTTTTTCTGACATGCTGCCCTCTGATATGTGCACCAACCTTAGCCAACATCTAATAGCAACTTTTCCGCCTGGCATTATTTCCTCTTCATCCTCCATTAGTAAATCTTCCACTGCCCGTTTGGCTCCTGACTCTTTTCATTTAAATACTCTGCACTGCTATCGTTCAGCTCATGCAATTCTTTCTTTTCTTGGCCAGCGCTCCTCTTTAAATCCATAATTAAAATCTATATTTTCATCTGTTCTGCTTCACATAGTGCTTCCGACTCATTTTCCTCTCAGACACCTGTGGCTTTTGTTAAAGTAGTTGTGCCTTCTGATATCTCTGTGCCTGTGTGAATCAACAAGGATATTGTAATTGGTAACGGAGAGATCTGAACTGAAGAGTAGTGGGAGTGATGGTTAATAATAATAGTTAATTATAATAATAATAATAATCACATGTTACGGTGTGGAGGCTGTCGCTCAGTGGGTAGAGTTCCAGTCTCCCAATCAGAATATCAGAAGGTAACCAGTTCAAGTTCCACCAGGGTCTACTTGTCTTAGGGTCCTTGAGCAAGACCCTGAAATCCCCAGGCACTTCAAAGGGGCTGCCCACTGCTCCCTCAGGGATGGGTCAAATACAGAAAACAATATTTCACCGTGTTGTACTGTGTATGGCTGTATGTGATAAATAAAGGATTTCTTTAGTACAACTTCATGAAATGTATCCCTGCATTTGATTTATACCTGAGGGAGCAGTTGGCGGCCCCTGCGAAGTACCCGGGCAAAGAGATTTCAGGGTCTTGCCCAAGGAACCATGACATTTCTGTCGGGGGATGGGCTTGAACCTTGGTCTCCTGGTTGAGGGATGACTGCTAAAGCCACCATCTGCAGTTAAACAGCAATAGCTGCTTTGGAAAAGCCTTTAATACATATTTAGTCTGCAGCAGTTATCCGCTCCTACTGCAGTATCGCTCTTCAGATGATATGTAAACAACTTTCTGTCTTGTTTTCTGGATCATGTTGGACTAGGGCATCCCCAATCTAAACAATATATAGGCCATTATGTGCACAATTACATTGTGATTCTTTTTAGTTTAATTGCTTTCTTGTTTTGTCCAACTTTATGTTGCGCCTGTTCATCCTGATGGCATTGTTGTCTGTTGCTGTGGTTGGTTGGGTCCCATCCGTATCTTTCAATGTTGTGTGTTCTGTGGATGTGGCAGGGTTTTCCCTGGGCTCAAGTTACACTGTCAAACATGAGCAGCCCGACTCCTGAGCTGTAGCACAGTACGCAACTATGTGGGTTTTTTCTCTCCATGCACATAAGTGAAGAAAGTATGAAATATATCACCATGTGTGTGTTTGTGTCTGAGTGCCATGCAATGTCTGAGCTCATGCAAACCACTGTGCCTGCAAAAACCTCCCGTTGGTCTGTTTTAATCGTTCTCAAAGTATTACATAATGTAATAAAACATTACAATCACCACAAGCTAAACAACCAGAACACACACTTGAGTATCTGCGGGCTTGGTATCTAACTCACCCATGCAGTTTTAGGAGATGATGGGTTTAGGGGATGTGTGCAGAAAGACAGGGAGAGGGATGGTTTCCAGGAAAATGGTAAATCACTTAGGGAAGCAAACACACGGGGGAAACAAAGCAAGGAGGAAATGCACCTGTCGACCTTTGACCAACAGCTTCATGAATGAGGTCACATCCCATCACCTACTAACTTACTGACTAACAGGTAAGGAGAGTCAAGAACGGGAGGTTATGTCAAGGTGACACTGTTTCAAACACACTGCTTTTCCTCCAATAATGAGCTTCCTGTCATCTCCTAAGGCAAGTCAGGAAGTAAGAGTATATTCATTTGGCAGCACAATTCAGAGAAAATTTTTTGCAGGACAGAAATAAGCCCTTACTACCAACCCAGTAGTACCGGATCCACTCCCAGCTGACATTGGTATAATTTGGACAGGTAGCCAGTTGATCCCACGGTCAAAGAGACAGACAACCATCCAAACTCTCATTCAGGAGGGAGCCCACTCAAACACAGTGGGGAACATTCAAACTCCACACAAAAAGCCCCCCCTCATAAAGATAGAACACATACAGCTGGTTTGGTCTGGCTGTGAACCCAGAACATTCTTGTTGTGAGGTAAGAGTGTTAACCACTATGCCACCAGGCTGCCTGGGTCCTAACCATACAGTGTATGGAAATATAGACAGACGAACAATAGCAAGCAGAAATAACAAAGAGGAAGAAATAGTCACAATGTCTTTAAAATGACACCTGGAATTAGCGTGGTCCAGTTGGTTCTCATACTGTGTTGCAAGATGGATGTTGAAGCTCAGACAGGCATTCCCTCAGCTCAACAAACATCGCCAGTTGGTGCTACTTCTGGATATTAAAAGAAGTGACATAGACTCCATTTCACCAGGCTAGCAGCGCACCTGCTGAAGCTGCGCTATTACTTCCTATTCGGCGATGGCTATCAGCTTTGATGACTGTTGAATAACACATTGAGACCATGTGGCTGTTTTCTTCATAAAAGCCGTCAGGCAAGAAGACTCCCCCAGAAATAAGGATGCACACACATCCACACACAAGCAAGGGAGGATTGTAATAACAGGCAGGTGTGGTATGAGTCAGAGCAAAGTTGTATTCAGCTAATCCGCTCAGCAAGCACCACATATCCTCAAGTGTCACTTATGTTTATTCACTAAGGCTTAAGGCCTGTTTGTCTGGTTTCTCCCTCTGTGTTGACCAGTTTTACCTTTCCCTATCTCCTAATTTCTGCCTTTTGATAATTTCTCTAATAATGTCTCTCTCTCCCTTTCCTATTTGTCAGATTTCCTTTTTTTATATGCTTAATCCAGGCTGTTTATTAAGACGGCTAACATTTTCAAAGCAAATATAACTTATCATCATGCATACTTGCATGTGGGAATCAGACACCAGACTACTTACCACAGCCAACTTGCATGTCTGTCTACCGGCTGCAGTTAACAAGGTAACACACGCATACTCACATCATCGATGGGATACGATTACACACAACGCTGTGTCAGTATCATGCAATAGAAAGAAATAATTTGATTGCCCGGAATTTAAAAAAAAGAACAAACAAAGATTATTTTGATAATTTTCTTGCGCCCTTGTTTTCCTTCATCTAAATAGCTCCGTATTTTTATATAAACACACATTTTTAATAATAACTTCTCGAGTTTCATGAGTCATACAGTCTGAGTAAAAGTAACCGGTTGCTGAGTGTAATTTTGGGCAAAGAAAGCAAATATCCTTTATAAGGACATGCTTTGCCACAACTCAGAGGGCAGGTCTGTTTTACAGTTTCTTATTGTGTTTTAGAGCTGAAATGCTACTAGAGATGTAAATAAATATTTAGAATATAACGCCTACAACAGTTTTGTCTGTAAATGACTTTATACTTATAGTATGTAAACTGTAATGCACACACAGTCCTGCTTTGAACAGGATGTGTAAATCCAGCCAGTCACAGTCCTCTACCACCTGTGTCTCTAAAACTGTGTCAAGAGATGTACTCTTTTAACACAGATACGCACATTTTCTTTCCCCTTTCCATGATGCTCGGTTAGGTTTACACTGCATTTATGTAAGTAATGGTATTAACCCAAAGTGCTTTCATCAGATGTCACTATTCCCAGATTGCATTCAGTTTACAGTATGTCACCTCAACAACAGGATACTGTTCGTATTTTGCAGTAAATTTACATCAATATTTTACAGTGTGAATATGTCTGTCTGCCTGTCGAACTCTCGCCTGTTATCACAGTAGCAACACAAAATGCCCTGGTATATTTGTCTTTGTGTTCTGGTGAACTATTCCTGTGTGTGTGCGTGTAGTTTTGGAGGCTATTTTAGAGGTCCGCTTGGGGCATTTAAAGGGCACAAAGCACATTCTGGTCTTGGACTTGGACAATGCTGGGACATACTGTATTTTTGAACCTTTGTGTTTGTTCGTGTGTATTTCTGTGTTTCTGTGTGTTTGTGTGGCTGAAGGTTTTTTCCGGAGGACATCTGCTGATGAACTTCTTTCACAGCTTCATCATGGTTCAAGGTTACAGTCTGGAGATGTGTGTGTGTGTGTGTGTGTGTGTGTGTATGTGTGTGTGTGCGTCCTATAAATCAATATATTAACACTGAAATATAGCAGCCATTTGTTTTCACAGGTGCTGTGGATTTATTGCATTCATACTAAAGTTTGTTTTAATTTACTTTTAAGTGTTTCCATTCACAGTATGTTAGCATTTCGGTCTCTGATGTTCTACTATATCTGCCTGACTTTACGTTTACAAGCTTGTGCGTCTGTGTGAGTGTGTGTCATTTCTGGGCCCAGTGTAATATTTGTCTACGTCATTGCCATCGCCATTCTCTAAATTTCATGAATCCCTCAGTGAAGCCTTGGAGGTCTCACTCTCCCTTTTTCTTTCTCCCTCTCCCCCCCTCTCGCTTTTTATCCCTGACAAACCTACATACACACACACTGTGATCACGAGGACTCTGTCGTCATCCTGCCATCAGCAACCTCCAGTACTCGTGCTGTAGGCCAAGACCAACAGGAAAGCATATAGACAAGCAGAAAAAGTACAAAGTAGCACAAAAAAACTGAGTTGTCTGCTGCAGTCTGGCCTTTACTGCTTTCCACCTTTTCCCTCTCACTTAACTTGACATGGGATTGAAATCAAGCATTATTGAAGAATTATTATAGTAGGAATTGACCGACAAACTGTACCTTTCCATACGAATACTGACACAAAATGCTAATAACCCTAACTAAGAAGAACTAAAAGTCATTATCAAAGGGACATTTATGTCTGATTCAGACTAAACGATAATAGCGCAATTTTAACACCACAGTGGAACAACGATAAAGAAGAAAGGCGTACTGAAGTGTTACAAAAATACTTTGGCCTTTTCAATGTTTCATTTAAGGAATACCCTGACAGAGTGATAAAAGACCGATGTTGGGGAGAATGTAGAGTGTTTCTGTAGCCAGGATTGACCCGCCTCCCCACTGAAGTCACATCACTTGACCTGTTGAATGGTCAGGATCAAACTTGACGTGTTGAATGGTCAGGATCAAACTTGACGTGTTGGTTGGTCAGGATCAAACTTGACGTGTTGGATGGTCAGGATCAAACTTGACGTGTTGGATGGTCAGGATCAAACTTGACCTGTTGAATGGTCAGGATCAAACTTGACATGTTGGATGGTCAGAATCAAACTTGACGTGTTGGATGGTCAGGATCAAACTTGACATGTTGGATGGTCAGAATCAAACTTGACGTGTTGCCAGCCTTGGTAATAAGACATGGTACACATTTATTTTGCCATGATCACCTCATCTGACGGGGTTTAATCTTAAAAAAAACATCGTGGAAGACCCAAATATTATGTAGTCTGAACTGGGTATTAGTTTACAATGAGTTACCTTAGTGCAGACCCATATTGTCCATTATATATACATAATCGGACAATGTCAGATTCTCACAATATATCAAAGTTTCAAATAAAGAGATAAATGTTTCCAAACATAGTCCATGTTTAAGAACAAACAAACCTGTGAGCATATATGAATATATCTGAATGGTAGATTTTATTCATTATATTTGATTTCAGTAACAATGATGTATTCTCATAATCTGCTTCAGGCATAGCAGTCCAACGCTATTCAAAGATGAATCCATGGAATCCTCCTAGTTTGTCAAGGTATTTGTACAGAGCTGATTTTTAGATGGGCAGATAGCTCCGGTCGAAAGCTCCTGTGCTGGACGTGGAAATGCACACACACTCCTGATGATCTGGATTCCTTGTGTGAGCAGAGTGAGCTAGCTGGAAGGACTGCTAGCGGTAGCAGCTAACTGATAAAACCAGCTACTCACCCAACTGAGCTAGTAGCAAGTAAAGCTATCAAGAAACTCATAAATAAAAGTAGAATTTCCCTGACTGAAAATTTCCCTGGGGTGGAAAACTTGAGCTGAAATAGAGAATCCGCTTCTTTTTTTTTTAAGTCCAGCTGACTTATTTTTTCCTAGACTCAATGTAGTGCTACAGGATAGTCTGGACAAAGATTAAATCCTATATCCAGGCTAGTTACGGTGTGCTTGATACCCAATCCATCTATATTTAGCCTGATACCGGCACAGAGAGGGAAAGACCTCCTGGGATTAAATCAAGCCCTCATACATTACATTAAACTTCATGCTCATCTCACTTCTTTAATTTAGATCCCACTGAAGACCTACTTTTATAGCCAGCTGACTGATTGTTCCAGACAGCCGTGTGGGGGCTTTTTAGAGGGGTGCAACGAAATCCTCCAGAAACACGAGTCAGCGTTTCTAACTAGGATTAAATGCAGGACCACCAGCTGTGACACACCCCTCTCTGGCCTGACCGATAAACAGTTGTACCAACATGAAAACATTAACCTTGGTTGACCCCAATGAGGTTTTCTGTAAATATCTTCTGACCCACTTAAGACGGAAATAATTCTCTTTAATCCAAGCACGGACATGCGTGCACACACGTAGAAGAGCAGGTTTTCATACTGTATTCATGGACTGTGGATGTTGATTGTGTCAGGGTTCACCCCCTGGCCTGTGTTTATAACCCCCCCCCCCACAGACAGCATCCGTAAGTCCAGGTGTCTATCTCTCTGTCCGTCCATAGTTTTAATTTTAAATCCCCCCACCCTAACATATGAATAAACGATATGACATAGTTGTTGTACATGTTTGATATTTTAATCTATGACTGGAATATTTGTGGTATCATGTTGTGAAAATGATTCTTGGTTTACCAATAGTGCCAGCTTAGTATTTTAGAGACGAAAAATACACATTTTATTTGCTGAGTTTAGCCTAGTTGCAATTTAGATTGGTTACAGCAAGAGTCACTCACATTCATTTTGTGGTAAATCCTCTCAAGGGGACAATTTTCTTGCTTGAAGAATTTTAAGGTCATTATTACGATTATCATACATCTATTGTCTCTGCTGGGCAGTTCGCTGCACGGTCAGCAGTTGATAAAACCCAATCAGGAGCACAAGACAGAACATTTCACAAACTACTACAGGTTTTATAAACGATTTGAAGGTTCAGCAGCAGGGACAAATAATCTCCTGAACCTATTAGTCCTTGGTTGTGGCATATTGCAACTCCAAGCAGTTGGGAGCAACCTGAATTCTCAGATCGAGGGGTGACAAGGTTCTGCAAGGACTGACTGTCTGACTTAGTGGCTCTAACTGAAAGTACTCAGGAGACGTCTTTCAAATAACTTTTTCCTGTATTTTGAGGCAATAGGCCAAAAACCAGCAGATAAGAGAAAAGCAAAACAACAAAATTCTCATTAAAGAGGTAGCATCATCCAAATTCATGAAGTTCCTATGGATTTATGAATTCTATATGAAGTTGGTAGAAGTTTGTTCTCAGAGGCAGCACCTAGTGGTCATGAGAGTAACTTCACCATAAGATGGTTAGCAATGGCTTAACAAGTCTACTGTATTTCATTGTGCATCTCACTTTATACTTTATAATCAACCTATTTTTTGTCAGTTTTATATCTACTTAAACCTTCAGTAACATTTTTTTAAAGATTTATTTAGCTTTCAGTATGACATGGAGAAAATGATGGGAAATTGTGTGGTTAGGGGTGCAATTAGTATTGTTATGGAGTCATTGTTCTGCAGTCCTCACAATCTAATTTTAGTGAACTGTTATGTTGAAAGTTGCGGGACAATCTGTTTTTATTTTAATTTTATATTTTCTTAAGAAAAACATCTATAAAGTTGTGAGATTGGTAGTTCTTAGAGACAATGTCCACTTCCATGTTGAATGCCCAGTGGATTGTTATAATACCGCTGGTTTGTTTCTACATTCAAAGTTACCTGTTAAATACTATCTCTCATACATATTCAATCACATATCATATTCTATTCTATACATTTTCTATGAATTTTTATCAAAACAGATACTGCTTGTCCATCTTTCTCTCTATATACTTCGTCCATAAAATAAATACATGATATGAAAAGGCGTCACAAATCCCAAACTTAAGAGAAAATCCCAGCCATGTTAGAATGGATGAACTATCAACAGCAGAGCCGATTATCCAGGAGTTTATCAATCCCTCGGTAATGGCGAGTAATGAACCTGAACTATTTATTACCAGTTCTTGGTATTCAGCATGTCTTTACATCCCATTTGCTTCAAGCAGTTTTCCTCTTGAAGAACCATCTTGGAGCTGTATGTATGCTTATTTTTAAGTCTGAGGATTTTGCATAGTACTACTAGGTTGTCGCTGGGCTTTGCCAAAGCCAACCAAGTTCGACCTCAGTCACTAGGGGACTGTCTGACTTTGCATTTGATGCACTGCAGCAGCGCAACGTCGTGGTTTTTTTGTATAATAACTGTGGATAAGGCGTAGAGAAGCCTGAGCTGGTCTGTGTCTAGTTCTGTTTGGGGATGCTGTAGATGGTGCGGTAACTGTTGAGGGATTAGTCAAAGCTGAAGGGTCACAACACTAATCTCATTATAGTAAGAGGTGAACAGGGGATCTAACCACTCCTGAAGAATTAGACAGCATTGGGGGAAACCCCTTTTGGAATCTAGAGAATAATCCAAAGCACACATTCAAACGCGGGGTGATGCACATACACGTCTTTTCTCCTTTAACCCACTGCTATATTCTGGAATGGATGCATAAAGCATATGATTTTATTAATCCTTTCAGTTATTCATAAAGTCAGGCATTTGAGGGCTGATATTGACGTGCGATAGACATGATGTCATCTTCTCATATCTGCTGGGTCCTCCTGAGTTGGGTTCAGGATGTAACGTAACCCTTTAAAGTGTAAAATAATTTCCAGCACTTACTTGGCTCCAGTATCCATTCTACTCTGCCTATAGAACAAGCCCTACATACTGGAAAAAAAGCTATTAAATGACGGAGTACATATAGTGTGTGTACAGATTTATTAACATTAACACCATTATGGGACATAGAGTTTTGTTTTAGTTATTTTTCCTGTTTCTGAAATAAATTAAAACCTGTAATCTGGATATGGAGTGCTATAGAGGCATGTGACATATTGCAGTGCATGTGAGGTCATGGTGAAACTGCAAATCCACCATAACAAAACAGTAAAATTGCAAGCGAAACTATAAATTAAATGTGCCTCTCTGTCTTTTTCTTCATGCAACTGTCTGCACTCACCAAACACAGGCACTGGTCTACAATTACAGAGATGTGTGCACACACACACTCTTAACACAGGCACAACGCAAGCCACAATGATCCATCTCAGTGAGGGTTTGAGCTTTTCGTGTGACAATGATAAAAGTCAGGGCCAGGAAAAAAGGACGATGACCAGCAAAGACACGTGGACAGGCAAATTCCTATTTTTTTTACCTCTCTGTCTCAGCCCAAATAAGAAAAAAAATGTAATGAAGCAATCTTGCTAGGCCAAACTGTTTGACCCAGGGGTCAGAGGTGAGATTGATTTGTTTAGATTATTTATTGCATGAATATATCATGACTCTAGACATGCGATGATAAAACAGCTGGTCCATTTGTGGCAATGACAAAATTCCGCTTCGGTTATTTAGCTTGTCAAACTCAGCCGATTGATTGCAATTATAGTAACAGGACACCTTTATTATGTGGGTAGTGTTCATTTCATCTGTGAAAACTATAACCAAGAATCTTCCTTGATGTACTTTTTTCTCCATGACCAAGACATCATGTCTTGATGACAAAAACATAGTCAAACACTAATTGAGTTTGTGAGATGTAAGAATAATAAGGTGATATGATCGTTAATTGTGGCTTTAGTGTTCATGAGGGTAGTCATTCTGAATGAGTTTTTGATAGATCTTCATTTGATTAATTTAATGTATATTTGACTCCAGGTTTCATCATTCCTGTCCACTCTGCTTTTTGTGGTTTTGTTTCATCTAGTGAGTCTGTAGAACTGTAGGGGCACGACCAGTGAGGCGATAGTATCGGACAGGTGTTTATATGTCAATATTTCTCGTCAGAATGATAACATCACAGGTTTTCAGGATGCCATCATGAAGCTATGCAGGTCCGTGGAGCTGAGGATCAAAGTTGGATTCAGTTGAGTGTTTCTTTACATATGAGAATCGAATACCCGTGCAATTATAATGGCTGGTGAATTCTCACGGGTTGGAGCAGCAACATGTTGATGGGCGTTTTCTCGGGGAATTTAACCATGTTGCGAAAACATTGTGTTATGACTTATTGGGCATCAGATAAAAGAAAGAATGAGTTGTGTACTGTATCTTGACTCCAACATTGAAAATAAGAAAACTGAACCTCTGAAATGATTAAATTGATAATTGTGGCACATAATTCCTTAGCAGGTTTTACATTTGCAATTTTGGGATGATACTGAAGTCCCAGATTGAAACTGCATCGTTAACTCTCAGGAGTCTGAGGTTAGACTAGGTTTTTGATCAGGGTTAACTATAAAACCTATTAATACCACATCAAATGATGTTCAACATGCCGATGTTTTGTGTCATTCTTTGCAACACAGCATCAGCTCCATGACCTTTCAACTTAACATACTTTATTAGTGTATGAACCCAAAAAACGGAACCGACATCCCGAGTCTACCACTTGTGGTGTGAGAAGATCTCTGAGACATGGAGCTTGAGGGCTGATGAACCTAAAGATCTGGAGGAGAGAAGGACGACGTGTAGAAGGTCGGCATGACTACCTGGGAAGATAGAATAACCCTTTTCAAAACAGTTATTGGTCTGGTGAGATGAGAGGCGATTACTATTCCCTATTATATATGAGTTGATAACGCAACTAGATGACAGCTGAGAAGGATGTTGAACGTTCAACCTGGATGACAGTTAGGATGGAGATTGAGATGGAGATGGAGAGGGGACTGCCATGGTGTGGCATAGTCTTCCGGACTCAATCCTTTCAGGATCTTCAATTTTGTGCAGAATTAATTTGTATTGTTTCCTCTGTTTTGAACTTTTTATTTTCAATTTGTAAGTGTCGATGATTGTGTTTTCTGCATTTCAGGGTAGTTCCCTGCTTTTAGCTGCATTCTTCACTGACACACGAATGAAGTGATCCTTAGTTAGGAGTTGTCACAGAAGCAAGTTTGGTGAGACAGTGACACCTGAGCACTCTGCGCCCACCACTGGGGCAGGAATGGGAGACAGTGGAGAAGGATGGGTACCTGGGATGAACGGGCTGCTTTTCCAGCGGCATGATTTTACAGATGATGGGATTCGGGAATGTCTGCTGCACCGGTGACCATTCAACCTCCAGAACCCCTTGCCTTCCCCAGACCCACCTTCTAAGTGCTGACAGCTGACCTAGTTGCGGCAGCGGTTGAAGAGCCTTGAATTCCTATCTGAGTCTGATGTCAGTAGATTCAAGTAAAGTACAGATTTTGTTTATCCTGTGTGAATGCCCCACATTAAAAACACAGACGTGGGTGTGATTTCTAAATAACATGAGGTCATCAGATAATTCTAGTCCCGTGTGAACTGGGCTTTAGGCACAAACGAACCTGCCTACTTTCTATAGCAGGTTTGCCCACATTGGATTTGGTTACGGGTTATTCTTTATCAACACAAATTTGATCCAGTAGCAGAGACATCTGTGTCCTCGGACACAAATGTTCATATTTCTCCTTGTAGATTGTTGCTGCTGCTGACTTGCTCTTGATGGACAGCAGATATTTTGGGAAAGGTTATCCTGACAGAACCACTCATGAAGTCTGATGAAAACCATGACCGTAACACCTGACCAACTGAATAAACCATGGACCTTCAAGGGCCAGTTCCATGCATCATCAAGCAGCCACTTGATTTCCTGGGAGAAACAGGACGTGGAAGTCAGACACAACTTGTTATTTAAAAATAGTTACAGAGATGTTTGCACTTACACACTTTTAACAAACACACAATGCAAATCCTCAATAATCCATCTCTGTGAGGGTTTGAGCTTTTTGTGTGAAAATAATGAAAGTTAGGGCCAGGAAAAATGCAAAAACACGAGGACAGGCAAATCCCAATCGTCCTCTTCACTTAAAGCTATAGTCCATCTTATTTGGACTGCTCCGCCTTAGTCCAAATAAGATGCATTATCTTCCTAACTTCAAGATAATGCATCTTATCTTATGCAACTTATCCTAGGAAGATGTTGACCTTGAACTTGTGGAATGAGCATGAACTGAAGTGATCGTTTTCTGTGCCATTGGTATTAATAATTATTTTATTTTTACTTTTGGTAAATTTCTTTAATGACTAAAATAAATAAGATACAGTGGTTATTATCAATTCCACCAATAAGAAAAAAGCCATAAGCTAAAAGTGAGTTTTAAGAAGAAAGAGTTATTATTACCAAAATTGAAATAACTGTGATGGTAACCTGAAACAAGCGACGTGAAGCCAGCTGGTTTCGACACAAACATCATGACAACACTGTGGTTGTTTGTCTCTAACAACTGCCAGGCCTTTCCTGTAAATCAGCTGGTAGACAATTTTACTTTTATCTTTCCTTTCCTGTCCTAACATTACCGTTGATTTCCTTATCCATTCTTATCCTTTGGTCAAATTTGCCTATTGCAAGTAATGATAGGAATGATTTAATGAAGTCATTGGTAGACACTCACAGATGTACAGTATTCTATAAATGCAGTTTCTCATATGGAGAAACCGACAGTCCTGCAATTCTTCATCGGTGTGCGGAATGATAACTATTTTGACCCTGGCCTTGGGTTTGCCTCGTCTAGATCAGCAACAGTCACCAAGGTCTGACGGCATGCCTTTACCTTAATACCGGTTTAATGAACCCCCTTCTATGATGGAATGAAGGATTTGTCATCAGCACGCAAACGGGGATTTACATACGCAGGTTCCCAAACCCCCTGCTGACACACAGTTGAATGCACAGCTGTTCATTAATGGACAGTCGGGCACTGGACCACACAGACTAAGAGCTTGATGCAGAGCACTTAGGAACCATAACTGTGTTATCTTCCATTACAGTTGTATGCATGTTCAAATATACTTAGTGCACAATATGCAAATACATATTAATAAACACATCAACAGACATATTCCAAATTAAGGAAAGAAACACAATTAAAATTGGTATAACAACAATGTGTGCGCAAAGAAATGCTAACAAATACACAATAGTTAGAATAATGACGTCATCGTGTTGAAGGACGGAAATACTAAGGCTCAATATCACTGTCATGGTGGAAGAGTTTGCACCCACTGCTCCTGAGAGCTGTCTGTGTCATGACCTGAATACCTCACCGGTGAAGCCCGGCCAGCAGCTCATTAACATTCCAATACAGCTCTAATCACCACTAGAATGTAGTGTGTGTGTGTGTGTGTGTATGTCTGTGTTTGTCTGAGAGATTGAGAGAGACCACGCACGTGTTGCCTTGCAACCGAGGACGCAGTGAAAGTTTGTGATGAGGCGTCTGTCTCATGTGGTCAGACTAGAGCAGCATGATTTGTTCCATCAGCTCCCTGAGGTCCTCTTGCATATTAAACTGTTGTGAGGTTTTTGCACAGCTGAGACTCATTTCACTCACAAGGTTATTATGTACGATGATGGAACATATGAAGACTGGTGAGAGATGAAAAGGTGCACAAAGCAGACACGTTTGTCTCAGGTCAGTTGTTTTTAGTGAATAAAAAAGAAAAATAACTCTTTCTCTGTCCTTATCTCCAGAGAGGCTGTATAACTCCAACGGACGTGACTTGAGAAGGGCTCTGTTCTCTCTAAAGCAAATCTTTCAGGTAATAAATGCATTTATTTCACAAGCAATTACTCTCAGTTTGTTATTTTTGCAAATCGCAGATGGTTATTGTGGTCGCTATTTTTTTTTTTTTATTGATGACAGGGATCTCTGTCATCCATTCATTTATTTATTTAAAACCCTTGTAAAAGCAAATTAAGGTAAAATCCTCATTTTCATAGGTAGTGAGGTGTATTGTGCTGTAATAAAATGCAGGGCCAAAAATGCAAACCAGGCAATAAAAGAAGAATACATTCATTTCAAAATTTTACAGTGAATGACTACTCAGAAAAGAAATTAAATCAACAAAATAAAAGAACACATGAAAAAGGCATTGATATTTACGATCAAGATGATCAAACAAAACCGGGAAGTTTTGTTTTGTTGGAGCTAATCCGTGTAGAACAATAAGCAATAATTTCCAAAATTTAAACAAACCTTTGGCCCCTACTTGGGGAGAAATGTATCGAATACAAGGGCAACCAACATTTCCAGAAAGTTGGGAGATCTATAGCGAGAGCTTAAATAAACAAAAACAAATCCTGGTGCCTCCTCACTGAGAGAGGAGGCAAGCATCAACGTGGCATCTTCTCCCCGTGTGTGTGTGTGTGTACTGTGTGTGTGCATGCGTGCGTGTGCATGCGTGTGTGCACGTGTGTGTGTTTGTGTGTGTGTGTGTGTGTCGCTCTGTGTGGGTGAGATTCTATGTGAGAATTTTTATTTTAAGATGATATTTTTCAAAGTACTTTCAATATTCAAATTTTATAACACATAGTAGGATTATGAAATTTGAAGGCCTCATACTTTTCTAAACATCGTTAATATTCTTTCCCTCGACCGGAAAGAACTAAAGTTATGTCACCACCTGATATGACCAGCCGTTGCATGAAAACATCCTTTATATCTCCTCAATGTACAGCTGCATAAAACTTATTGTTATTTATTATTATTGTTATTTTTAGTTACTTATTGTCCAGATTCTAGACAAAACTGGACTTTTTCTCAGGTTTCATGCTTCCCTGCCCTAAAGCTCTGGGATGAACTAACATGTGATGTCAGTGGTCACCTAGTGCCGATGATATTTTCATCCTCTTTCGATTATGATTTTGTAATAAGAGATGACGTGTCCAAAGCAACAACTTGCGAAACAAGTGGTTGTTGAAATATGTTTCCGATGCATCAGCTGGCCTGGACCAGTGGTGGGTTAAAATGTGATGTCCTTACAACTTTAATACTGATCGTGCACATTACTGACACCCTATGGCAGCAGAACAGAGTGCAACTTGAATAAAATTAGAGATTTGTGTCGCTCTGTTGGTCTACAAAAAGTACATGTAGTGTTTATTCTGTTTTTTTCTGGGCTATATTTCAGGATGACAAAGATCTGGTCCATGAATTTGTGATGGCTGAAGGTCTGACATGTCTCATCAAGGTCGGAGCAGAAGCTGACCAGAACTACCAGAACTATATATTAAGAGGTATGCTCTCTTTCACTCTTGTTGAATCACGTACAGTAGAGCAAACAGGAGCTTTGACATGGATATATTGTATATTTATAATATGTCAAAAAATTCCAGAAGCAAAAACAAACATTTTCAAATAATGTTCGCTTTTTTGTTCAAATGAGATTAGCAATATAAATACTTAATCTAAAAAAGTATGACTTGATTGAAAATTTGACAGAAATCCTGTATTGAATCGTCCTGCCGATGACACCTCACCGAATTATAACAAGAATTTGTATCCACACGATTAATCTCTCCTCTACGCAGTAAGTCGTGGGAGAATCTGTTGCCCCTGAACAAAATCTCTCATGTTACACTACCTGACTGGGAGAACAATGTATCAAAGAGGACACCTTTTATGTATCTAATAATAAGTATAAGTGTATTTGAATCCTAATAATAATACTAAATCTGAAGGAAAGATGTGTGCATGCATGCTGCATCTGGTATGCTGAAACAAAAATGTAGGAGGAGAGGTGAAGTAATGCGGTAACTGAAAGAGAAACAGTGCAGAGGTTGATTGTTGATGTAATAAGTCATAAGATGGGGAATGTTATTAATGGGATTTTTTTTAAAAACACGGCACAATAAGGTCAGCCTTTTTGTACAAATCTTATCATTTTTCATGGGAAGAGCAGATATAGAAAGAATGAATGAATGGTTGGTTTTGTTTTTCTAGAGGTTTTGACATTTTTCGAAGAAAAATAAATCTTCAGACACTGATTTTCTTATTTTCTGCCACAAGATATTGTTAACCTTCTCTCTTCAGGGTTGGTAGTTCATAAAACACAAGGTTAAAATTCAGTATTTCTCTATGACAATTAACACTCAAGAAACCTGTATGACCCTTATGGCTTATTAACAAAAGGTTTTCATGTCCTTAAATAAATGTCTGCATGACTCACTACTACATCTTCTCAGAATCAATATTCCAATATAATGGGTTTGTATTGTTGATCCATCCAAAAATGTGATGGAGCTCTCCACAGTCAGTTTTCTCCTCCTCGGCAGATCTTGCTTTATCAACACGAATGAGCCAGTTGTCAGATCCTTGGCAATTCTCTTTCTTTCTGGATAATTTTGGTTTTGCATGATCACTTTGTAGTTTTTCCCCATCGTCTTTGATTTAATTAGAATAAATTTAATTTAGAATGAATCAGAATTTTAATTTTTAATATTTCTTGTCTCCGTGTAGCGGCTTTGAGTCCTCAGGGGTCCTCAGGGGTCCTCAGGGGTCCTCAGGGGCACTCAAAGGTTGCCAATTGTTTAAGCTTCTAATCAGGCGATACAACTCTCCTGTCTTCCTCTTGATTTGCCAGAAATACTTGATTCTAACGCAAGCCAAAACACATTTATCAGGTAATTCAATAGAAGGAAACATGGTTTTATGTGGCTAGTCTGAAGAAAAAGCATGTAAAAAGTTGCAGATTTTAGTCTTTATACGGGTTTCAGGCAATTGTTTGTGGCCAAAGATTTGGTTGGTTGGTTGGCTTTTATCTCTAGATCCTACTGTCCAAAAGTTTGGTTTAGCTTATCGTGTTTATCTATACAATGCAATAAAAAAAATCCATATTAGAAAGAAGGATTCCAGAATCTAATCAAATTTCTTCGTTTTTTGCCAAAGGGGTAAGCCTAGAATTCCTAAAATTAGTTTAAATTCTAGCCAAAGAAAACCATGATCGTCTTAAAACTAGACTAGCTCGCATATTCATTTTAAGAGAGTCTGTCCTAAAATGTTTTGTTGCTTCTAAGTAATAATAGTAATAAGCACCTTTTTTGCTTGAATTGCATTGACCTGGATGAATGAGAAACTACAGTGTCCTTTTTTATAATATATTAGGGACATTTATGAATGAATTAGTCTCAGAAGAAACAAACACGTTTTGCACCTGATTTAGACTAGAGTAAATTGCCCTCTAATGTCTCTGTTAAATTTCAAAATGCCCATGAAATGAAACTCCAACTTCTCCGTTTATGCCGGAGCTTTGCGTTGCAACTTGATACCATTGATGGGAAAGTATATAACTAGTATCACTAATTGTAAAGTGGTCACTTCCATCTGTTCCAACAACTCTGGACCATGTAGGATGACTTTTCCATGTGTGTCATGTGGATGTGTGTTATATGGCATATGTGTCTGTGTGACACCTCCCTAATAGACTGCATAATTTCCATTTGTTCCAAATTTGAGCCCAAATGCAAAACTGAGGTGGTTAGGTGCAAAGGTGGTTCCCCTGCGCTCTGGCTGTCACAGAAACATGGATTTAACATATGGTGAAATTAGATACGAGAATATACTTTCACCTTGACTTGTGGTTTGCGTGAAACACGATCCGCACTTTGATGTATAGCAACAGATGACACCTGCTGTTTCGATTTACTGTCTACGGTTTAAATAGAGCACAAAATGCAGAAAATGTAAAAGAAAGTAGACAAATGTACTTATGTATTCAAGAGTGCCGCTCCATTATCAAAAGTGATAGAAATAGAAATATTCTTATCCTCAGGTAAAAGTAGAAATCAAAACAATATATGAAGACCATTCCAAGAAAAGGACTTTCTTTTATCTTTGAGATGTAATGAGTTACTAAAGCATATTACTTAAGTAAGTAAGTTACTTGAGTAATATGTAAGTTAATTATGACTTAATCCTCAAAGTATGTTGAAGTGGAGCGACTTTGAACCCTGCTTGGGACTCAAGTCCAACACCGTGGATGTGATTGTAAGGCAGTTCTTAAAGGTACAGTGTGTTAAAATCTCTTTAAAATGATGGAATGTAACATTCATAACCATGTTTCTGTTTACTGGATGGAAAAGTATTTTCCATCTCTACATAGCGGTTCCCCTCTTCCATGCAAACTGTCACAACGCCATGATTGTTCTGCCTCCTTAATGGACAAACCCAACTCTGGTTCTAGAGAGGAATTTTACCATTTTTTTGATGTTGTTGATAATTATATTTTTGTATTTTTTAAAAATGGAAGATATATACATATTATTTAGCACAAGACAAAACAGTGGAACGTCAGACCATGCCATCAAAGCAAACATGAAGACGTGACTTGTGAAACCATTTAGAGTTAAATGGTGAGGTCCATTCAGTCCCTGAGAGCCCCATTAAACTCAATAGGTGATCATATGCCGAACAGTTTTGAGTGCTCACTCCCCGCTGGCCGCATTTCCTCTTCAGTGGTGTAACAGAGCAGCTCAGGTTCAGATCATAAAAAGTACAGTTAGAGCGGCCCTCGGCTAAGGCCACAAGGTTTCCCCAGCTTGACGTCACCGCCTTCAGGACTGTGGACCGAGTGCTCGCGCTGTCATACCTTCTTCTGTGTTGAGATCACTCCAGCAGCGTGCAGCTGTCCTTGGCACGCAAGTGGAATACCCCTGATGAACTAGCTGGACCTCGCTGGTTTACCTCTCAAGACCTAGACAAGTTTGACGAGCTAGGTCTTAAAGTTTACCTTCTTCGACGACAAGGTTTCAAGCTACTGCATAAGAGTAAAATACTGACATGAAGAGCTGTTACTACAAAAGCAGGACTCAAGCACGGTGTCAAAATGAAAATACAGAGTGTGAAAGTTATTCAGCACAGTTACATAAAGTCCTGTCAATCCATCTTTGTAAAGAAATAACATCCTATACTACTTCACATAGGAACATAATGACAATGCTCTCTTTCTACATTGGGAAGTGCTTCAAGAAACCGTAACACTTAGCCTTCAATAAAAGATTATTTGCTCATCATTTCTATTTTCTGCTCTGTACTTGTGCAGTGGTTTATGTCTGTCATGAAGACTCAAAGCATAAGGAAGGAAACCCTTCATCCTTATGGCTTTCTCTGTTATATATAGCTACTCTAGATGAACCCGTACGCTACACACACAGTTATTATTTGTTGTGCCGGATTTGTTGTGCCTTATTTCAGTCACTACACCCTTTTGTAGAATGTTTAATTTTAATGACCAAAGTCTGAAATGTTATAAAAATGGACACTCAGTATCCATCTCACAGCAAAAGCACCGACGCTTACACGTATTTGTGCACCCACGCTAAATAAGTGGTAATTAAGAGATATTGGGGAGGTAATGTGACTTACTATCAATCAGAAACTTAAGTCTGGAAGGATGTACAGAACTGCCATGAAGATATGAAGATGAACAGCCCATATTTTCTCCATGTATATATTCTTGAGGCTTTAAAATATCAATTTGCAGATAAAGTCTTTTTTAAATGGCTTCACAATTGAAATAACCCCGCGGGAAACTATTGTGTACTCCTGTAATGACATCCAGCATTGCATCTGTGTGTCTCAAGAATACTCCCATAATGCATTTCGTGCTGCCATATGCTGAGTCACAGGTTGTTGTGTGACATAGGGAAAGGGGTGAAATGTCAAATAGGTTTTGATGACGTGAGTTGGGTTATGATCTGAATTTCATACATTTTTGGAATTATTTATATGGTGTCAGAAATGTCAGAACTTTTTTTCACAGCACCCTTGACCAAGCCAAACCACTATCGAGGTTACCATGGTTACCCTTGCTGCTATACAGTAAGAGCAGAGAAACTAACATTTTGCATCTTTCCCTTCCTCTATCAGCTCTGGGGCAGATCATGCTGTATGTAGATGGGATGAACGGTGTAATCAGGCACTGTGAGACAATCCAGTGGCTGTACACTCTGGTTGGCTCAAAGGTACAGCACACACACACGCACACGCACACTCACACACATACACAAACTACAGGCAGACAGCCATCGGCCCTGAGCAGACCAATAAATGTTTGCTTGGCCTTATTTTTAGTTTTTAAACCTATAAACAAATCTGCCACTGATTGAATTGTGTATCCGGACCTAAGGGTGGTGACCTTTAAATTGTTTTGTGTATCTTCTATATCTTTTAATTAAAGGTGTTTCAGCTTTGCACAGAAAAGTCTTTATTTCAGTCTGAAATAACAACATTCCAGTTTTCTGTATTTCTTTAATAGGAAATAGGAGTTAATAGGAGGTATACACAATGTAATTTCTGACCTACAGCAATTCTAGCATTTTAATTCGTAACGTGAGCAAAACTCGATAGCTTAGCCGCAGCTTATGATGTGATGAGCTAGGTTTTTTGAACTGTGCCGTTGGGGATTATGGGAGCTGCTAAGTGCCAAAATTAGCTTTGGCTCTATGTATACATAGCAAAACACTAATTTACTGAGTCGGCGCTAACTTGGAGGTCCACTGAGATGCAAGAACTAACATGTAGCACAACCAGAAACAGGAGTTGTTGTCTCTTATCAATCCTTAACTCATTCTTCTTCTTTCATGACGGCTAATAATCTCTTTCACCCGTAACAACCTGGAGGAGGTCCTCACTAGAGTGTAGACGCCCTTGTCTCGTCTGACCCCGATTGGTCGTTCCGGATTTAGAAGGTCCACCGGGTTCAGGCAAGGCTCAGTCAGTAGTCTCCTGAACTCGCTCGGGCTTGGCCATAAAGATTCACCCAGGCCACACTCAAGTACCCAGTAGAGCCAGTAGAGGCGTTAACCCTTTAGTGCCTTCACATCCAGCTGTACACACAGACAGCGCATGGCGTTTTAAAATGTCTCATGTACATAACAGAGTGCGATATGATTACAGACGTCCAAAACAGTGGTCACACCACCGTAATAGATGCTTGTGAGTTCTTAACTCCTCTTTCCCTCTTCAGTTCCGTCTGGTGGTGAAAACAGCTCTCAAACTCTTGCTGGTGTTTGTGGAGTACTCAGAGTCCAACACTCCTCTGCTGATAGAAGCCGTCACCTTCGTGGACACCAAGAGAGGTATAAATAACTCAATATGACACAAGTTGCAGAGGAAAGTCTTCCCATTTCTTTGTGCTGTCAGTCTGTGCTGTTTACTGAAAACAGCACAGACAGTAGGTTTGTACACAGCTACAAAGTAATCCATGTTTTTGTTCATACTGAACCGAATTCCCAGCCTCCAAGCCATGGTCCAATGCAATGGAGATCTTGCAGGAGAAGGATGGAGTGGACACTGAGCTGCTGGTCTATGCCATGACCCTCATCAACAAGGTGGCTATGTCTGAAATGTCTATGTTCCCGATGCATACGTCCTTTTTCTTTTCCCTCGCAATGGAGTTACATACAGTAGGGCTCCACTTCACCACCTGTCCACACATACATATGACGTTGAATAAAGGATTTAGTATATCAACATCTCCTTAAAAATGTCACGCTTTTTAGGGATCCTAAAGGTTGGCTTGTCAGTCTTGTGTTTCCTTTAGCTGTACATGTGTAGGCACAGTTAAACTGTGGCGATTGATGGAGAGGCTGTGTTCAATAGTGAATGTGTAGAATTTTAGTCAAAATACCAGAGACCAAACCAGCCCAAAAGCAGAAGACGAAGACTTGGTGCTAGGTTCAAGTTGAAGTAATGCTAATTATTCCAAACATACTCCAAACTGATAGCAACACCTATTCAGTTTTATGTCATTAGGAGTATGTTCTCCCTAAATCAGCATGAATTGAGTTTACTGGTTGCAGGGGCATCTGTATCTTTAGACACAGAACATGTTGGTTTTAAAAAAAAAATCTTGTATTTGTTTTGAGTAAGCATTTCCCTCCCACTTTTTTTTCTTTGCAGATGATTGCAGCACTGCCTGACCAGGATTCATTCTATGATTTGGTTGATGTTCTGGAGGAACAGGAAATGGAAACAGTGTCCAAAAGACACCTGGGGCGGAAAGGCACTGATCTTGACTTAGTTGAGCAGCTCAACATCTATGAGGTTTGAGAATGCAAAAAGTTAAAAGATTAATGGGAAGATATTATGAACAGGTACACCTCACTGGGCATCTTCACATCTAATAACTGGATTGAAAATCCTTAAAGGTTTTCCCAAATCAGTAAAAAAAAAGTAAAAAATGAAGAAGAGATTGAATCGTTAAAAAGGAAAGATTGACCACATTATGAGTTCATACAAATGTAGTTTGTATTAAAGTCAATCATCATAACCACCAATATCAAACCATATATTTTCCCATAAGAAAGCTATTGATATTTATTTTGACTTGAGGGCATTTCATAAGAGTTGACACATATACAAGGTGATTTTTCCCATCAAAAGTTCAGATTTCATCCATTGTGTTAATGCCGAATGAATATGACTTGCTACAGTATTTATATAAAGATATGTTTGATACTAAAACCAGTTGTAAAGTAAACTTTGACCTTTCCCATTTCACACCCATCTTCAATCTCTTCCTCAGATGATCCTCCAGCATGAAGACGGCGACAATGACAGCCAGCCTCCACCAGTGGGACGCCGAGAACGCCGGCGAGCCAGCCTGGGAGGAGTGGAGAAAAAGCATGGCTTGGATAGAAGGCGGAGCCGCAGGGCTTCTCTAGGGCGAACAGGTCACGCCTCCCCCTGCAGCCCTGCGTCCCCACAGAGAGCAGGCTTCCAGCCTTTCAGTGGGCACAGATCTGAGGATGTGAGCGAGAGGTGAGAGAATGAGAAGACGGAAATGTCTCAGTAGTTAGTTATCATGAAGAAAAAAGGTTGTTGCTTGATTATGGTGCTAAATTAGCTTCACATTTGAGATGCACGTGTGTGAACTGAGCTCCGGAGTGAAGTTGGACTTTTTTTGTGTCAACACTTTCTGCTCTAGAGCACTGTCAGGTTACCTTCCATCCATGTAAGTCCAAGCACCTCATCAGACAACGTCATAGGCCAACTTCTGTGGCGCTCTACCTCCCTGTCCCTGCTCCTCACCCACATGCTTTAACAGCTGCTAGTGTGTTTCTTGTCACATTAAGCACTCCTGAGTGTTTTTTTTTTAATAATGGATGAAACACCGGTCCACACCTGGTGGTCCTCTAAAAGAGTTACAGAAGTCCTCAAGAACTGCACAAGCCCTCATGGTTTCCTTACATTTCCAAATACCAATGTATGGGAATGGGAATTTGGAGCCAGTCACTTCAGGGAAATATTTCCTATTAATGTCCTCTGGTTCATTTTAGCTCTTCCGGTCCCAATCCCTTCATCTCTCATCCTGGTGGTGGGTAATTTTGTCGACACAGGTTATTTTCTATGTTCCAGCTTGTCTTCAAATGGTGTTAAGGTTCTAAATGATATTTCTACATTGAATCAGAAGTAAGAATGCAAAAAAAAAAATCAACAAAATATTTCTGAGTTATTTAATGAAGTTAAGTACGAAAGTTTTTAATCGACACAAAAAAACAAGCCCAACTTTTGCTGCTCATCCCATCTTATCTTGTACACTTGACTCTGGTCTAGTGAAAGTTAACCCGACTGCAGCAAGGTTTGTCTTCTCTAGACAAAACAATTGTATGACACTGATCTCTTGTCACATGCCCGGCCATGGCATGTTCTCTTCTCAGCATTCTTTCCCTCTCTTCCCTTGTCGTCATGATTTGTCTCTATGTGCAAGTAAATGACATTTCTGACATCTCCTGTTTTACTCATATTTTATCTTCTATCAATTTGTCACTTTCTGATAAGTGCTGTATTTTATCACGCTTGTTTTCCATCTCATCTAACCCTCCATCTCTTGCCTTCCTTTGGTCCATTTCTTTATTTCTTTACTGTCGTGATTTGCATTTCCATTCTAAATGTATGTATTGCATCATCTGTCTCTCAAACGTCCCCTTAAATGTTCCACCCATACGCCCCCTCCATTCCCACTCCCACCACCCCCACAGTGAGGAGGAATTTGAGGATGTAATAGAGGAAGATGAGGAGGATGAGGAAGAGGAGACTCCTTTGACTGAGTCTGAGTCGGATGAGGAGGAGGGGGATGATACAGTATCTGAACAGACAACCCCCAGGTATTTTAGGACATGGTCTTAACGTGGAAGTGAATTAATGTCCCGTGGTCTGAGAGAGTCCACAGTTTCTTACCACGACACAATCCCACGTCTCTTATGTCCCTCTGTCCTCAGATGTATCTGGATCCTTTCACATCCCTGTGAGAACTGAACATTTTCTGTGTCACACCTGTAACTATGATTACAATTCTGATGAGCATTTAGATTAATTATTTCCATTAATGTTTTTCTTTTCTTAAACAAAACAGTAAATTGATAGATACGAAAATGCTTTTAAAATTTCACTGACTATCAACGGAAAGAAACAAATGATCAGGGATAACATTAAAACCAATGCATAAATGATAAATGATAAATGATATACCATATCATATATTATGATATGATATATGAAATAATGTGCGATATGATATATGATATAATCTATGATATGATATATGATAAATTATATATGATATATGATAAAATGTATGATAGGATATATGAGATATGATATATAATAAAATATAATATAATATAATATAATATAATATAATATAATATAATATAATATAATATGATATAATATGATAGATTTAGTGAACCACTTACATTACCTTTGTTGCCAACTGAGGTCCCCCACTCTGGGGGACTCCGTTCGTTGATGGGACACTCCCATCACCGAACTATGGAGAAATTAGCATCGATGCAATACTTCTGCTGCTCCCATGGGGCCACATTTCATTAATATTTTCATAAATTCACTCGTCTCAATGAATTCCTCTATTTCTAGCCCTTCTCAACATCTTCAACCCGTAGTTTACCGGTCAACTCTCCAGTCCATCACCAACACAGCAAGAGTGGAGAATGTAAAAGAAGAGGAGCAGAGAAATCAGAATGAACCACCTTCTGCACCGACCCTCCACTCCCCATCTACTCCAACCCCCTGTTCTTCAACCTCCTCACCTCTCAGCCCCCCAACCCCACCCTCCCTCCTGGCCTCCTTGCTTGCCAGAAAAAGCTCTTTTGTCACTGTGCCGGCTAACAAGGAGTTCAGCCCTCCATTGCGGGGCAGCTCCCTTCTGTCCCCTGACCGCCTGCCCTACCTACCCCACTCACCCTTCCATCTCTTCTCCTACGACATGGATGAAGAAGCATCACCCCCATCTGCAACCAAACCCAGTGAGGAGTCACCAGAAATGATTCAACCCAGGTCAGATGGACAACAGTGCTCAAATCTATGACTTCAAGTAGCACAGCAAGCTTCTCTTGTGTCTTTCCTCTCTTGATCCACTTCTGTTTCTGGTTTGTACCCGGGCACCGGCTTGTATTTCTTTGGATCAGTTTAGTTATCCTGCACCTCTCCTTTTCACCAGTTCCTTTCACTTCTTGCCTTTATGGCTTCACACCTTTACTCTGTCAACGTTGTCTTTATCACACGTGGTTCCTTCACCTGTTCTCTTTTTCTTAGTTCCGTCAGTGCATGAATAGGCTAGACTTATTTGCAATCCTCACTTTGTGCCACCACTGTTCCCCACTTTTCAAGAACAGTGCTAATAAAGTGCTGTTTTTGAACATGCCTTTGTACAACGGTCCACATGCATTTCGGAGTTGTCCCCTCTTGCTTCTTAACTTCATCCTTTTAATCGAACTTTGCACTTTTCATCCCTTAACCTTACTCTCTCTTATCACTTTGATGTTATAAGTATTTATTAATTGTTGTCTGATTTTTCTGACTGTGCTTCTTCTCATGACAACTTTATATTCACAATACAACATAATGTAGATGACCCAATTTTTCATGACCCTATGGATCCCTGTTATAATAATAATACAATCAATAAGGTACATTTTAGGGAAAGGGTCTTGATTGCGAAAAGGGGACAGTTTCACAGTAGACTTTTAATGGAGGAGGAACATCTTGCTGGAATCTTCAACAAAGACATATGAATAAACACCACAGCAGTTACTAATTAGGATCATCCTACTGCTGAACTGACAGCATTCCTGTTATATAACCAGATTTCACATTTGAGTATTGCCACCAGTTCTGCTTAGTAAATAGGGTGTTTTGTAACTCAGAGACTTTGGAGGTCACTCACTCTGTCATCCAATTTCTCACCGCTCCTCTCACCCAGGAATGGAGGCATCATGCCCTACTCCACTCTTAGCACCCAAAGCACACCAACCAGCCCCAGGTGAGAGGAGTCTGCACCAAACATGTCCCTGCACCCCAGTATGAAAGCATTTTACACATTCTTGTTTGCTTCCATCATACACACATGTCTATGAACAAACATACACACGCATGAACACAAGGGCAATCTGCTACTGTGGTGATAACATATTGAAGTGAATGTAATCACTGCTCTCTCGTTCTCAAGTTGTTAGGCTGCTTCTGTTTCCTCATTGGAGAACACAGTTGTTAAAACATAATTTATGGTGTCTTACATACATCATTTAACTTATGAGCTCTGTAAAGGTCAGGAGTGTGTGGTGTGTTTATGTATCCCTCTTGGACATCAAAGGCTAATCAATGATTAAGAATAGACATTTTTTTTGGATGAACTGGATATTAATCCTCAAGTGTGGACGTTTTACATAGCTAATATCTGAATGTGTGGTGGTTTGATCAAACCCTTCTTTCTTTCCCTCCTTCAGGCCACCTTTGGGAGGTCTTTTGTCCTCCTCATACCGCCAACACCAGGAATCCTTGGCAGCCGAGCGAGAGCGTCGCCGTGTGGAGAGAGAGGAGCGACTGCAAAGGATAGAGAGAGAGGAGAGGAACAAGCACAGGTGAAACATTTATCCAGTTTCACTTTGAAAGAAGTTTGAGATTAATGAAAGGACTACATGAAAATTTAAAACATTTTCAACTGTATTCTTTTTTTTTGTGTGTGACACTGTTGTAATTGAAAACTGTTTTTCAATTTGAAAACAGTTCAAGTCGCTTTTCAATCAATAGCCCAAAATTTTGTTAAAAAACAAAGAATAAGAAATCAGGTTTTGGTTAAGCAGCACTTCACTTTGCACTTAACTTTATTGTCCCTTTGTCATGTATTTTTAATTTTTTTAATATTATATATACTTAATAGCCTAATTTCAGCATTTCCCCATAATCCAGAATCTGGCTCTGGATTATACACACATGAATAATCATGTCACAGGAATCATAACTGATTTAATGAGCCATTCGCAGTTTCACTGTACCGGACGTGTGAACATAGACTTGTATGGCTTAATCTTTGAGACAAGCATATGCCACTGGCAGGATCAACCAGGAAGCCCTTCCCCTCTCTGGACGATGGGGCTCGCACTATATTTTACAATAAAATTAAAAAGGTTTAAAATAATACATTTTTACATTATACTGCTTCAATACAAGATGAAACAAATTAGACATGATACGTCTAAAGCTCTGCATATTCTGGATGGCAGATTTATCTTAACATTTGGACAGAGTCATGCCAGCTTTTACCCCCCTTTTAGACCTTTATGCTAAGCTAAGCTAACAAGCAGCTGCCTATACCAGACGTGAGGGTGACATTGATGCTGTCATCTAAGCCTCAAGAAGAATGTCAAACTATTTTTTTGAATATAAATTTGAGCTGCAAAATGCAAAGTAACCACAATAGAGTGAAATTAAGAGACAACTGCGGATATACAGATTGAAGTTCAAAAAAGAGAAAAGATTTTAAGCACCAGATTTAGTTACTAGGTAATTTCCCTTTGTAGTGTCTGGGTATGTGCGAGAATACCACAGGGCATAATGGCAGGAAATAAACAGAACTCAAACACTGAATAAGATACATCAAGGTAAGAATTAGCATGAATGTATACGTTAAAGTATAAATAAAAAAATGCAAAGTAATATATACAAATATATACAACATACAAAAGGTGACAGAGATAGAATATGGTCAGTATTCCAGACGATCTCATTGCGTAGGGTTCGATTGTTGTGTTATAAAGGATTCTGTCTGTGTGTCTCTCACAGCCGTGGCTATGTGGATAAAATGGAAGAGGCCAGGCTTGCACGGGAGGAGAGGTAAGTGTTTGCACTAAATCAAAACAACACGCTCTCGCCGAGCAGCTGAGCCCGCGGGGACTGTTTCAGCCTGTGATTTGGGATACGCAGTAATGGTGTAATTGTTTTCAGGTTAAAGAACTGCCTCTCGCAGCCAAAGACAGGGGGGATGCTGAAGCAATTTTCTATGCCCTGTGTCCCTATTTTCTTATTCCTTAAGTAGCAGTATCTTCACTCTGCCAAGTGCTGGATTGTTTTGGATTGGTGCTGTAAGAAATTCAGATTCCAGGATCTTTCATCCGTTCACACAGGCACATCTTTTTTTATGCAAGCACACATACAGAACTTTTAAAATACACTGAAGAAGGGTTTTTATGAGGCTGGAAAATGTTATGTTTGCGGGAAAATGGGACCACAGGAAATTAGAGGTCACACCTAATGGTGATGATATTGTGGATCACACTTGATGCAGCAAAATATAATAAAAATAGGGATTGTTAAAAATAGTATAAAGTTGAAATTTGATGTACCGATCAACACGTTAAAGACACAATGACAATCATAATCCTTGGTATCAGTATAATCACTCCTGAGTGGGAGTTTTGTTTTCAAAATACATTATATGTATCAGGTCAATATTTGATATAATAACTATACAACTATACTACAACTATATACAATAGTAGATATAATTCATAACCAGAGTGGAGAGCAGCTTAGCAGAGAATGACGCAAACAGTGCGCTTTAAGAAGCACATCAAGATGGATTAGTTAATAAAACCTAAACTTGAGCTCTGAGTATGACAATTCTCTGAATATGTCAGGTGTCATGTTAACAGGTTTCCGCATTTGGATATTTTGAATCAGGCCTTTTTCAGAAGTCAGCACTTTGGAAAATTTACATCACCTCTTTAAAATAAGTGGGTCAACACACAGCTCCCTGATTAAGTTTGTGGGAAGGGTAAAAGATTGTCTCTGATTGAGATGCTTTGGAAAAGAAGGCTGTCACACTTTACATTGTGCTTATTACGGCGATAGTCTCATATGGAAGGGAGTTTTGTGACATCATGCAATACATTTTATTTCTAAGTTTTAATTACATATGGTAAATAGGAGGTGCGGATTTTTCTCCAACTCATATTCACATGTTCATACACACACAAATAAATCACGTTTCCCCAGACCTCTGGCCTAATGTTAATGAACACTGAACAGAAGCTCCACTCATTCATGGCACGGTGGGAAAGAGGAGGGGTTAGAGAAAGAAAGAGAAGTAGAGGAGTGGTTCAGTGCCCTAATCTCTGTTCTGGCTGGCAATGGTGAGTGGTTAAGTTTGGTAGGGGCAGAAAGGGAGCAAGAGAAGAGAAGGACCAGGGAGGAGAGGTGTTCGAGGAAGAGGTTTACTCCGATTTATTTCATGTTTTATCCTTCAGCCGGCAAACTTTAAATTATTGTCCATCAAATCTCCTCTACTCTCCACCATTGCTTTTCCCCATTGCTTTTGAAAAGTGGTTTTAGGAGGATGAGTGAGGTAGGTTTAAGGTTTAAAGAAGTTGCATAGCCGATATAATTGAGGAAGCATTTAGTAAGTTGATTGTGGTGTTACTGTAAACATAGGGCCAAAGCTTGTAATGATTGCAAGAAAGTGGACTAAGTAGCAATTAGTTTAGTCGTGGGCAGTTTTGCAGGACGGCAGAAACAGGTGAGACAGAAGGTATTTTGTCTCTGGCTCTATGTCTTTGCCTCACAACCTCCCATTTTTTTCAGATATAAGAACGTCGAGCGTCTGGCTTCACAAGAGTTTGAGCGGGATCGTGTCCGCGTGTCAAGGAATCGCCTTGACCTCAACTTGACTGTCGAACCCACGGAAGCCTGGCCCTCGTCATCGCGCAGCAGCACCCCATCCTCCTTTGCCTCCCAGGAGGACACAGAGGCAGATCTCGAACCCACCACCCCTGATGCCACCCGCACTCCCTCTGACAACGGTAGGGCAATAAAGTATGATGTTAAGATGTTCAGATGATAACACTTACTCACTCATTTAAGCTTAAAAGCGGATATGAATGGTAGCTTCCAACAAAGTTTTTTGAAAAGCGCACAGAGACAGACTAATCTGAGCTTTATCCCCCGGAAATTATTAGGGGGGTGTTGCCCTACTTCAATCATCAAAGAAAAAAATGTGCATGCTACAAGGCATTTAACGGCCTCATCGACCACCACCGATCACATTTCTACCTGAGCTCTTGCAGAAAAATATCACCATGCCACCCTAAAAAATAAAATTTAGGGTGCAGAGATGAAAACAGTTCACGCTAAAAAATGTCAACATGAATAGTATTGAAAATGGGAACTTGACTTAATGAGAACCATGATGCATGTAACTTTAAAGTTCTGTGACTTCTTCAAATTTGGAACGGATAAACACTTTTCATTCCTTCTGGTTAACACTTTCGGGACTTGTTATTGAAACCAGAAGGAAACTGTTAGAGAAAAAAGACTTGTTTTGGAGCCTAGTGCTTGCAGAGTCAGGAGCCCAGGTCCTGCAGCTCAAACAGGCAAGTGTACGAGGCGTCATGGTGGTGTGTTATTGTAACCTCGCCGGCCTCACTGTATGGACTGTAGTGTTGAGCTACATGTTTGTACCGTGGACATGAGTGTATTTGATGTAAACAGGAACTTAATTCTTCATTTCCTGTTCGTATCCTGGTCCTGAACAACCCAGTTTTCTGTACCTACCACATTGTTTACATTGGCGTATAGGTGTGTGTGTTTTTGTTATTCTTGTCCGCGTGTGAGAGTGTTGATGAAAGGCCTTTCATTAAAATCAAAGACAGTTGTGTCATATTTTTCCAACAGCGTATCGCTACAGATCACACACTTGGAAGTGTATCTTTATGGAAATGTGTGCAGCAAGTTTGATCAATTGCAATCAATTGGAATTTTACAGGATGAAGTAACGTCAATTTTTGTATCTGACAGGAGAGCCTGACGACTCCAATGCCAGTGTAGAAACAGAGGTTAAAGAGGTTAGTGCCGAGGAGGAAGAAGAACAGAAAGAGGAGGAAGAGGAAGAAGTACAGGGTGAAAAGTCAGCCGAAAAGGAAGAGGAGGAGGAGGAGGAGGAGGAGGAGGAGGAGGTTGAAGAGTGTGAGCAGGAACCCGAGAAGGAGGAGGCAGAAGAGGACAGTGGCATCCTCAGCGACAAGGAACGACAGAATGAGGAAGTGAACGAGAAAGACAACTGCTCGGCCTCCAGCATCTCGTCCGCCAGCAGCACTCTGGAGAGAGAGGAGAGGGGGAGCAACGAGAATGGTAGGAGGCTCTGAGCCGCATTGTCTATTAACCTTTGAAGTTGCATTTAAAAAATGTTGTTATTTGAGGGTAATTCTCTATAGATTATTGAAACTACATTAGTTCCGACATGTATCGTTGAATCATTATTCAATAATGAAAATATTCTCAACTAATAAAGTGCTAAATTGCTTAACAGCCTTATTGTGAATATTTCACAATGTCAACTCCCAACAGTGATGAAAATGTATGCATTTTTGTTTCGACCAGCTCAACCAAGCAATTTGTTGATGCCACTTTGCATTTTGGTAATTCAATGGTACAATGGGAATTCAACTCCTTTTGGAAGGTTTTTCCGAAATCGGGAGAAAAACAAACGTAAATTTATTACATAAAAGAGGCATGTCAAAAGTAAAAAATCTCTATGCTATAGAATGCATGGAGGATAGTTTTAATTTAACGTTTGGGGTCTGTATTCAAGATCCAATAACTTTTTTTGGGGGGCAGTGTATATTGATGGGCCCTACTGGAGAATGATTAAAGCTGCCTTTTCAATCTTTCTCTAGGCCTCTTTTAAAAGTTTGTGAAATCTTGAATCACCTGAAAGTCTGAAATTAATTAAAAAAACATACATACATCCATCCCTTTGACAGCTAGTGCACACACACAAAATTAGTAGTTGTTGAGAGGAAGCCGGTTAAATGTGACTTACTCTCAGTGGGAAACCTGACTCTGGGAGGATGCAAACAAACGCCTTATTCTGGTGGGAATAAACGAAAGACGGACTCAAACTCTGCACTTATTCCTGAACTGAGAATGGCTTAAAAAGCCCAGTTTTCAAAAGAAATCAATGATAATTGATGCAGAACTCCAAGGGGTATGGATCCGTTTAAACATTGAAGCTAAGATCAGAAAGTGGGATGCTGTTTGAAAGTTCACTGCACATGACCTACATGTCAAACCTGCCCTTTTCCACAAAAGAACATAGTGCAACACCCCTTGTGAGAGTTTTAGTCGCTATTTTTTATGCTAAAATGTGTAAATGACCCTTCTATTGGTCCCTCATACCAGCTCTGAAAACATTACTTAAAGAAGGACTGGCCTCCTTTCTCTTCTCCATCTCCATACCTCCATTTTTTAATGCAGGCTTAACACTTTAGTCTCCAACCCAAACGTTAATAACCCTGGTTACATCATCATTCTCCAAGTCAGAGCAGCTATTTAAAAGGGACCTTATTTAAATAAGTGATGGAGTATCAATGATTCCTTCTATTTTTATACCTACTTTATAGAGATATTGTATTCATATTTCATATACACTCTGATCTCCTTTGATTGGAAGCCTATTTGATATTTGCTAATGACACGCCCTTCTATCCTCCTAAAAACCTCCTTCTCAGCCTTCAAGGAGCAAGAGGTGAACGAGCAGAGCAGCAAACTGCTGAACAGCAAGCTCTTCATGCTGGACATGCTGTACTCCCAGAACAAGAAGCCCAGTGATGAGGAGGAAGAAGAAGATGGTGTGGAGAAGGAGAAAGAGAAAGAACAGGGAGATGACAAAGAAAGCAAGGAGGAAGCTGAAGGGCAACTCCCCAGCGACCAGGAGGACGACAACCGCGATGACAAATCCCAGCACCGTGGAACCATCCGACCTTTAGCAGAGCGGTTTGGAGACCTGATAAAGGACCTTGTCTCACCCCACCCTCACCTGGAATGTCTAGCCAATGAGCCTCCTCCCCCACCGAAAAAGGAGTCGGACACTATCTGGGACCAGCTCCTGGCCAGTCCTCGAGAGCTGCGCATCGGGGATATTGACTTCAGAGACTTGACCGAGGACGATGACAAGGACATTCTAGATGCTGTTTCGATGGGAGGATGTGGCGACCTCCCTCCCCCGCCACCTCCACTGCTCTGCATCTCACGCTTCCCTCCACCCCCTCCCATGCTTGGTAGCTGCCCCCCACCTCCTCCTTTGATTGGGATTATGAGGCCTCCTCCTCCCCCTTTGTTTAGTGCATTAATTCCAGTACCTCCTCCTCCTGAGCCTCCTCTCTTCAACAAAAAGAAGAAGACAATCAGGCTCTTCTGGAGCGAGGTGAGTTAGCAATCTGGTACAAGCACAGCTTTTTAGACAAAATAGAAAAATAGACCACTGATTTTTAGCAACATAAAAATCAGTGGTCTAAAGATTTCCCGATTATCTCAAGACTAGTATTTATATCCATTTTGAAATAATTAAATTGATTTTCCTAATATTGTTGTTTGGTTTTCTTTATCCAGTAAAGAGTATGTCATCATTAGAAACAGAATGGCGGCCTGAGTGGGTCAACTCAGCCCACGTTGTTCTGTTTCTGTCATTTTCTGTGATTGTTTGCGTTCAGTCTTTCATTTGAACCTTTCGTTGTAGAAACATTCTCTATGCCCGTGAAGCAGCTCATTCTTGGTCTGTTCCTCATCAGGTGCGTCCAACAGATTCTCAGTACAAGCACTACAAGCATAGTGGGGACTCGTTCTGGTCCGAACTGGAACCAGTGAAGTTGGATACAGCCAAACTGGAACATCTGTTTGAGTCAAAATCAAAGGAAATACCCGTTACAAAGGTAAACAACCAGCGCATGAAAAGGGTTCAGAGAGTTCAGGGTCATTGTGGTTTGCAGGTTCAATGTTTGATTCTGATGTTTTGACTCTAAGGCAGCTCTAATACCAACACAAGATTACACATCGCATTCTTGTTCATTAGTGGAATGTTTTGTGGCTGGTTAACACCAGTACATGAGATTCAGGTGTTTGTAATACTTAAATCTTATAGTTGGGCAAGTTTCATGTGTTTTGACTGGATTGCTAACTCTCTTGGTTAATATTTTTTATTGCCATTGCTGGCCACACAAGTCACTAGTAATGGTGTCAATTATTTCCATCACGTTCTTAAGGGTTATTAAGGTCATGTCTGATCAAACAGGAGTATTTGATTCTTTGTTATTTTCACAAAGCCTCTTAAAGGACATGTATGGTCTGGTAAGACGGGGCCTCAGATATACTTTGACCTCCGAGCCACTGCTTCTTAAACACAACCTATTAGAACCCAAACCGTCAGCAGGGCTTCTGAGCTACACATAAATGCGACACTATCATGGTGGTCTGCCTTGATAGTATCAAATGAAATCAATCAAAGCTGTCAGTTAATGGGAAAATCCCAGATTTTGGAGACCACCAGAATAATCCTTCAGAGTTCAGTGCAAGCTTCACTGATATAGTATAGTTTTCTTACCATGTCCTCAGAAAGCAATGAATTTGTATTAGTTTTATAAGAGATCACAGAGAAAAAGGGTCTCTTTGATGCAGATTTCATGTGCGGGGCTGGATTGACGAGTTGTATTTCTTAAGAAGACAAGCATCAGCCTATGCTAGTTTTCAGACTTTGCTCCATTTTATTGCTCACCCTTCCTGTCTGATTAATACGCCCGTTACAGAAATGGCATTCGTTGCCTCTCATCAACAGCACAAACATATGGTTTAATGATGAAGTTAGCCTTTTGTATGATACCGGCTTAAGCTCGCACAACAACAGTGGTAGAGTTGGACGGAAGTGTCTTCCAGGTTCCATATGGTAAGTATTTATAACGTCATTGTGGCGGAAACCAGGGCTTAGCACCTACTCTCTTGCACACTCAGTGAAATATTACAACTTCCTTCTTTAAATGGCTTATAATTCCCTTTAGCCCCACTGGGATCTTGCTTTCACATAAAGCCAAAATATGTCTGCATTCATACAAAAATCCACATAAACACACAAGCTATGCAGACTTAACACCTAACAGTATTTCCTGCTCCTTCCAGCCATGTGCTTCTCACAGATGCAGTCAGTGTAACCTTAGTGATGACCCCTCCAATGCTTACAAGCCCATAAAGCCGCCCAGGTAGAAATGAGACAGGGGAAGGGAGAACCAGTGTTGACCCTTTCTGTACATTTATGTCCCAGAAAACAGCAGCAGACGGCAAACGTCAGGAGATCATCGTTTTGGATTCCAAGAGGAGCAATGCCATCAATATTGGTTTGACAGTGCTGCCTCCTCCTCGTACTATCAAGACTGCCATCCTTAACTTTGATGAGTACGCGCTCAATAAGGAGGGCATAGAGGTAGGAGATACAGATGATGTGATATCTGTTACCCACCCGCCAAAAAATGTAAGTACAAATGTGACGACTTCCTTTTGTTTAGAAAATCCTGACCATGATCCCCACAGAGGAGGAAAAGCAGAAGATCCAGGAGGCCCAGCTAGCTAACCCTGATGTTCCACTGGGCTCAGCAGAGCAGTTCCTCCTCACTCTGTCCTCTATCAGCGAGCTCTCAGCTAGACTCCAGCTTTGGGCTTTCAAAATGGACTACGAGGCAACGGAGAAGGTCTGCATTAACATGAGGTGGTGCTGTTGTCATTAGATGAAACAGTTTAAATCTTTTTGCAAAAAATGTATTTTAGGGAAGACCAAAAATATTTAATGCATTTTTTGTATTTAAGGTAACTGAAATACAAAAATGTGACCTTTGTGTTTTTTAAAGCTAGGGCTGCACAAATATAGCCAGAATTATAGTCCTGAATGTTGTGAATACTATTGAGATCACAGTTTTTAATTGATAAAAAACTCATTTACAGCTAAATCTATTGTGCTTCATCAAGACTTCATTGCTCACGTTCTTTATTGGATACATTTCTTTGATTTCGGTGTGTCTGTGTGAGCTTGGCGGAGGCTGTAACAAGGTGCACAGGGTCGCTGTTGGATGTTTAGGTTGATAATGGACAATTACTATTAGCAATGTTTTCTTTTTTTGGCCTTCATGCCTCCATCATTCAACATTTTGTGGTGTGTTTTCAAGTGGAAGAAGAAGTTAGCTGTGCTCTGCTGTCTGTATATTACTGACACTTTTGACATTATTTTCACTCTATTTGACTACATCCAGGAAAGGTTAGCACTGATGTGACTGGTCAGGTGGAGGTTTATGGAGGTCTTGAATTCATTCGCAGAGTAACGTTGAAAGGACGGCGCACACTTTCTAAAATTAGTATTGCCTAATCATGCTCATTAAATGCTGTTGTGATAGAGATTGAACTTTGATTCATTTTGCAACCATAGTTAAGGCAGAAATAGATTCACAGATACCAAAATTAGTAATAAAACCTAAAGATTTGCATGAATTTGCACAGCATGTGTGTGTCTTATGTGTGCCACTAAGTACCAACATCCTTTGAGTGCAAATAACGCGCCCCGGAACTGAACATAGTTACATCGTAACATCATGACAAAAAAATGCACGGTAATTAGTGGCACCTTGTGTTCTTCTGAGACAACATGTTTTACATGAACACAAGAAGTTTAAAAGTCGACAACCCAAGAATGAAAAACATGTCGCCCCTCCCTCCCTCCATCCTGTAAATTTTACGGCTTTCCACAGGATGCAGTCGTCTTTTATCTCTCCATGAAAGGCATGATTCCTGACCGCAGATTAGCCATAGCGCAACTGGACTCCGTCTGATGGGTTTGTTGATAGGAGGGCTGCATACCGTGCAGGCACACAAATAGATGCACACAAGAAAAACCTGCCGCACAAAAGCAACAGCTTTGTGTAATCAGAGGCGTGATTGATAGGACAGGCTGACAGAGGCAGCAACTTAAACAACCTCTCATGGCTTCGGACAACGACAGCTGATTTGTGGTGGGAGGAAAGGTGCACCTGTTGTTTAGTTATGTAACTGCAGCCTGACAAAATAAATGTTTTTCAATTAACTATGAAATAATGTGTGTGTTTCTGTCCTCCCAGGAGGTAGCAGAGCCGCTGCAGGATCTGAAGGAAGGTATGGAGCAGCTGGAGAAGAACAAAACTTTACGCTACATCGTGTCCACGCTGCTCTCTATTGGAAACTTCCTCAATGGCGCCAATGTAAGTTATGACCAGTACAGCTTCACTTCTCAATAATGGGACATAATGTTTTACGTGGAGTAATTCGGACTTTGATTTTAAGGCAGTGTAGACTTTCTGCCATTAAATTTGTAGAATAAAAATTACAATGGAATACATCACATCATCTTTAACTTGATGCAAACAGATTAATCTTTTGTCATTATATAAGGATGTAAAAGGGCAAACACAGAAACAATTAATCTATTTTATTTTAAATATGTGTGTGTGCAAATGTGTCCAGGCAAAAGGCTTTGAGATGACCTATTTGGAGAAGGTTCCAGAGGTTAAGGACACGGTTCATAAGCAGTCGCTGCTGCATCACGCCTGCTCCGTGGTGGTAGAGAACTTCCCTCAGAGCACAGACCTCTACTCTGAGATTGGAGCCGTCACGCGATCTGCAAAAGTAAGTTTATCAAAACATTTCACTTTTTCATCCTTTTTAAAAAAAAAAAATAGTTCAACACCTTAAAATTCCAGTTAGACTAACTGAAATCACCGGGGAATCATTATTTTGGCCTAAAAACTCTTGACAGTCGGATTTCTTGATTCAGTTTTGTCATAATAAGGGTTCATAATCAAATTTTACAGTTAACACATACATTTTTCCCAATTTGCCGGTTCTCCCCTTGTTTGCTTGAGTTCCCCCCGACTTTGAAAACACTACATAACAATGATTGCAGAGAAATCTAGTTTCTCATGTCCTTCATGTTAGCATTTTAAGTGAAATAACTCATGTTCAAAAAGTTCTAAAACTGACGTAGACACAATTAAATACTGTTTACAACAGTATTTTTTGTAAAAAAAAACAAAAAAGCAAGTCTCCTCCAAGTGAGTAAAATATGAATTATTAGAGTAAAATATAATGATTTCAAGTTAGATCTACTTAAGTTGATTCCTTCTCACCAACTTTCGACTAAATCGGACCAAAGGTTTTGAAATTTTTGCCAAAAGCTTATGGGGATAAAGCTCCCCCTAGTGGTAGAAAATACAACTGACTCTTCCCCAAACAAATCCAGTTCTTCCTCCCTGTAACGTCTGTGTGGGTATAAAATTTGAAAATGATCCATGAAATAGTTTTTGTAATCGTATTAACACGGAGGATCGGCGGCAGCGATTACAATCCCATAATGATAAAATAATAGATACTTAAAAAAACAGATGCAGTACATTTCCGTTTGGTTGCTGTCATTTTAAGTACTTCCCCTTACAATTGTACCAACATCTTAACCGTCAGGTGGATTTCGACCAACTGCAGGAGAACCTGTGTCAGTTGGAGCGACGCTGCAAAGCATCATGGGACCACCTGAAAGTGATTGCCAAGCATGAGATGAAACCCCAACTGAAGCAGAAGATGTCTGACTTTCTCAAAGACTGTGCTGAGAGGATTATCATCCTCAAGATTGTTCACCGCAGGATTATCAACAGGTAGTTCCACCTCACACCTATCCTTGTCTTCAGGGGCAAATATCTAACTGCGGTGTAGAGCACACCAAATTGGGCAAAAATACAATTCCTCAAGCCAACGGCAATGCAGCTGGACAATATCAATTCTTTTTTAAAACAGTGTGCTCCTGAATGTTTCCTAGGTTCCATACATTCCTGCTGTTCCTCGGTCATCCGGCCTACAGCGTCAGAGAGATCAGTGTCCACAGGTTCAGTAAGATCCTCAGCGAGTTTGCTTTAGAGTACCGAACCACGCGGGACCGTGTGCTGCAGCAGAAACAGAAACGAGCGGACCACCGGGAACGCAACAAGACCCGAGGAAAGATGATCGTGGATGTCAACGCGCCTGTGAGCATCGCACCGACAGAATCTCTGACACATATATATACACCCTGACTTTAAACTCCATTTTCTTGTTCTTCTCTTTCCACATCTGTTGTTTCACCTTTTTCCATTTCCTTCTCTTTGAGCTCGTTTTTAATTTGCACACTCTCTGTTCTTTTTAGTCTGATGATGAAGAGGAGAGTGAGGTATTAGCATGATGATTATGAGATGTGTGTCTGCATGTGTGTCTGTGTGCGTGAAACCACTAAACCTGACTGGATTTCTTTACCCCTAAATCTTCCTTTGCACTTATTTTAAGATCTGATTGGATCAGTCAGTGAAATAAACCACAATCTTAAAACTCTTTCTGCCATATTCTTATTCCCCTTCATTCTGTCTTCATCGTACAGTGTGCTCGGATTGGCTCAAGCAGCCACAGCAGCGCCCCCGGCTGCAGCCAGGGGAGCGAGCAGCCTCAGGGTCTGGGCCATTCTGAGGATGCCGCAGAACATGAGCAAATGAAAGCTGTGCTGAGAACCAGCATCAGCGGCGGTAACAAAGAGGCCAGTGGTGTTCCGGGGCTCAGGACACGGACAAGGTCCCGGCCTGGGAGGGGAGGTGAGTGTGACGGGACGAGACGTTTCCCAACAGTAGAATACGGGTAATAGTACACCAGATGTTAGTACACCATAGATTTGTGTAATTCTTCTTGATTTGTTTAGGTCGAAGTATGCAGGCATGGACGCCAGCCGTGGAAGACCATCAGATCTGTGGAGACGATCCTGCAGACGAGATCATGGAGCGGATAGTGAGGTCGGCCACTCAGGGTCCAGGAACAAGAGCCCAGCCCCGAGAGAGGAGGAGATCCAGGGCCAACCGAAAGTCATGTATGACCTGAATCCTTCACTCTGCTGCTAATTCCGCACCAAATACTAATTCTTAGCTACTTTTGCAGCATATTCTGTTTGTGAGAAGAGAATGATTATTCATTATCTGCATGCAAACTGGTTTCAATCAACTTATGACGGCAGAAAAAAATCTAAATATTAAAAAGAATGATTCTGAAACTTGATGTAAAGTATTCACAAACAATAATACTCAACCAAACTGGAAGAAAATTTCCAGTTCAATTTCATTTTTGGAAAAACAACTTATTGTCTCTTACTTAAAGTGGAGTTCTAGTGACGTCATCAGGATTTTCTTGAAGATAAAGTTAAGTGAAGAAAAGCAAGATCTTTAATTTTTCATCAAAACATGTTAGATGTGTGAAAATGGTAGAAGAAAGCATGAAAGACTTTGCATCTTTGAAATGTTGGAGCCAGTGGAGGTTCTGGAGAAAAGGCTTGATGTGGTGGATGGAGCGGTGGATGGATGTGTGGGTGCCGGCTCCATACAGGATGCTATCGCAGGAGTCGAATCGTGATGCAGTGACAGCATGGATCAGAGTTTCTACAGCAGAGGAATGGATTGATAGACGCAAACCGGCTGTGATCTTTAGGTGGAGAATCGAGCCGATCTTGTGCTTTGTCTGATGTGGGTATCGAATGGGAGGTTTGTGTCAAAGATGACTCCAAGGTTTTGGACGTCCGGGGGAAGGAGACAGGGTGGAGTTGTCGATGGTGAGGGAGACATTTTGGATGATGAAATTGGGACCCAATGAGTTTATCGGATTTGTCACAGTTTAATTTGAAGAAGCTAGGTTGCAATCAAGATTTTATTTTGTGTCAAGAACTAAAAAAAACAACTTCAACGTAGAGTTAAATGCTAAGCTAGAACGAGGCATTATCAGATGGCCAAGTTTTAGGAGAAAATATAATTATTGATGGCAATCACATTTTCAAAAGACATTTTAATGGACGTGAAATACTAAAGAGAACAAGTATTGTCACATTACTTCTATGCTTATGCATGAATGTTGATATTTTGAAGATAACGCCATGATCTCACCTCCTCTTCTCGCAGTGAGGCGGACCTTAAAGAACGGCCTGACCCCGGAAGAAGCTCTCGCTTTAGGACTAACTGATTCTCCGGATACGTAAATGTTCGTGAAGGCAGCTGCAATCCTCAGAGCGACATCGCCGTCGGTCCCCACGCCTTCACCAAACTCGACGGACGTGTTTTCCTCACAAACGACTTTAAGTTATCTCATTTTGCCTGATGTGTCTGACTGATGAAGCCATTATAGCGTCTTTCTTTTTTTCTTTTTATGCAATATAAGGAAAAAGATGGAATCGAGGAAAGGAAACGTGTTAAAAAGGACTTTTGTATTCATCTCGGCGAGGAAAAAGATAAGTTCAGTCCAGTGTTTTTGCTTTTGCACTGAATTGAAACACGTTTTGTTTTTTTACCTGAACATGTATTTGAAATATTGTATTAGTCCAAAGGGATTTTGTTTCTTTTTTGCTTGTGTGGTCCTGCAGCTGAAACATCACCATTTATTTTATTTATTTAAGCTGTGAATTTCAGTTGTTACTGCTGACAGGCAGAAGAGGAAGTTTGATTTGTTACCTTATTCAGTTTCAAATAATAAGCACAAACAAAGAAGCTAAGTAGGAATCATGACTTTTTGCTTCTTCACGTCTGACAAGTGACAAATATTGTGTTTTTTGTGAATGTGAAAGTTTTTTTTTGCGTGCCTTTACTTTCAAAGGGACATTTTATCTTTACGCTGTCCCGCCATTTTTCTCCTGAACCTACAACATCTCAAGTAACCACAAATGTCACATTCTCATCCATAGTTATGGCGTATAAGTGTGCTGATTAAAATAGATATTTTTTTTTTTTTGGCAGAATTTTCCTTTGTATTCATATGCAAGTATTTGGACAGTTTTGACATCTTGCACCTTACTCAGCGAGAATATTTCTTGTGCTGAAATGATTTAAACACCTTCTTTTTTTTTGTCAGAGAAACTGTTTGTAAAGTGTAAAAAGAAAAGATGATAAACATTTGAAAAAAAACATTTTATATTCTATTTTGAAGGACATGCAGACGTGCATAATTCTGCATAAAGTGTATAAAAGCCCCTTTCCGCTGCCAGGCACTGAGTGTGGCAGAACTACAGTGTGCATGTTTAGTGCGGTCCATGTGATGTATTATTTTTGTAATTTCTGTAGAAACTTGTAATATAGTTGGAAATAAAAGATACAGAGAGGCTATTCTTTGAATTTCAATAGGAGGTAAAAGAAATGATGCGATCATAGATATAACATGTGTTTATAGATTCTGAAAGAGGGGAATAGTATTTGGATCTTTGCTTTAAGGTCACATTGTACCTTGAACTTGAACAGGTTTTTCTAAGTCCGATTTGAACCGCCTGCTCCTCTCCCAGTACAAGAACTGGGGACTATCACTGCATTAAGAGCATGTAGTGTCTGAATCCATGATCACTTGAAATGATGTGTTTACACATTCTGCAATAAAAAAAAAAAAATTGAGTAGAAAAATGTGCATGTCATTCTTCTGAGCCCTTGAGGATTAATGACAACATGACAGCATGAACAAACCTTAGATTTCACGAGTTCAAGATTAAAATGAACTTCATTTGCTCCACAAGGTGAGACATTTCCTGGGTTTTTCATCCCTCCTGTTTATGGAGGAGTTTGACATTCCATCCAATATCAAACACCACATGACTTAGTCTGACTTATTCTCAAAATCTTCAAACCTTCTCTGCCCTGTTTGAAAGCTTTATTGTAAAGATGATAAAATCATTTTTAAAACGATTAAGTTCACCACAAGATAAATTGAACTTTGCAGAAGAGCGTAGTAGCGGGTATTCTAAGTATAGAACATGGGTGGGGTCAGTAACTACTCTACTGACATTTCTTACTGTAGCCTGTTCATAAATAGACTGCAGGACATCTTCTGCAGTAGGTCATCCGCATCAGTCGGGCCACTTTGGACTTGCAACTTTCAGTTGCACATAAAGGTTACCAAACTAACTGTGATGCTGTATTTGATCAGGCTCTCTAAGAAGGCCTGATAATAGACAAGCATACATTTTTTATCACCACTATGCTAAGTCAGTGTAGAAAATGCAAAATGCTATAGACACCGACCACATGTGTGGTCTAGTTTGTAGGCGCTTAATGAAAACAGCAAGATTTGTTTGTTGAAAACTGTGAGATGTCTTCATCTTGGTGCCTGTGGTCACCATCTCGCCAGGGCTCCAAAACCATCTACTAATTTTTTATTATTTTTATTTTATTATTCTACATTCAAAACGAGGTACTTCTCATCACATCATTTTACAAACCTTTGATGCTCCAAATAATAGTCAGGCAGGTCATTATTATTTTTCCATTAAAGCTAAAATAGCTGCATCATCTGAGAATTAAAAAAAATGTTATTGATAGGGATTTTTATTTATACACTACTGACTGCAAAACCGCAGCCGCTCCTCAGATAGTTTCAGTTAACCTTGGGTTAAGTCTTAACCACTGCAGACTGTGAACACCCGCAAAAATCTGACGTTCTGGAGATACTCTGACCCACTTGTCAATTTGATGTGAAGTTGTAGTGGTGCTGTGAAATTTGTTGCACCTGTACTGTGACAACAGAAAGGTAAAAACACAGATTGTATTTACTGCTCCTGACCAGTAGGTGGCAGTGTGCGCTTTATTTTGTCTGATATCCTCGTGACCTGTGGACTAATAAGCAATAAAAACCCTTATCTGGTGCGCATGTCGTTTGCCACAAAAGTAGAAGACTCAATCAGGATTGCATCCCGGTGTCTCTGAAATCATGGCCGAGAATATGACTCTGCTTTGGGGCTCCGGCTCTTGTCCCTGCTGGAGGGTGATGATCGCCCTGGAGGAGAAGAATTTACAAGGCTACAATCACAAACTGCTCTCCTTTGAGAAAAAGGAACACAAGTCCCAAGAAGTGTTTGACATCAATCCCAGGGGACAGGTAACGTTATAGTAACGTTTTAGCAACTATAAAAAATCAGAAATGATTTAAGGCTGTGATGCGATGTGATTAATTAATCTAAGAGTTAAAAAAACAAGTTTAAATAGTGATTCAGCATGTCATCTTCCCCTGGAGTCTTTGTGATCGATTTCTAGTTGGTGTATTTAATTGGCTTCCAGTAGAATTGTCCTAAAGCAGTAAACCCTTAATAATCTGTGAAATTATTTTATAATCTGTTTTGTTTTTAAGCTCCCTTCTTTCAAACATGGGGAAATCCCAGTGAATGAGTCCTACGCAGCCTGCTTGTACCTGGAGGTGAGTTTATAAACTCAAGACACCGCAAACTTTCTCATTAATCCATTCAGCCTTCACACTGCTCCATTCACTCGTATAAAGTTTATTTCTGCAATTCCATCAAAGACCGAAATAACCTTTAAAAATGTTGCTGCTTTGTGTCGTGCTTAATACCACAGACAGTTACGATAATCGTATCGTTTATTTCCGCATCAACGCCACACTTATGTCCGTGCGTGTGACGTCAATGATACTGCGTCATGACGTCACTATATATTTTTTATATATATATAAATGTGTAAAGGACTTTACACATTTCAACTCTGATAAGTAATCCACCAGGCGCGGGTTCTGGTCTACTTGCGACCTTTATGAGTTCAATTACAAAAAATGTAGAGCCAAGTAGAAAAACAATGATCAATAGCGATATTGATCAATCAAGTCATAACATTAAAACCACATGTCGATGCGTTGTGTGTTCTGACATCTTTTTATCGGAACCAACATCAAACAATTCAGCATTTTGAGCCGTAGTTGCAGTTAAGTGGTGTAAGACAGGACAAGTTAGCTTAACCCAATTCGCTTGACCATAAGTCATGAGCACCCATGACCCTGTCGGTGCTTCACCACGTGGCCCCCTATAGACATCTCATGTGGATACTAAACACTGTAGACCGGTAACACCAAACCAAAGACCTGCAGACCCTGTGATGCTCTGATCCAGTGGTCTAACAATCACAATTTTCCCCTTGTTAAATTCACTCAAAACCAAACACTTGCCCATTTTTTCTGCTTCCAACATCCATGTCCATCGTCAAAGACAAAATATTAACTGTTTTAGTTAAATTACTGCAAAGTCATGATGACACACATCCTTGTGCATAACAAATTACTTTTGATTGGCAGTTCAGATGAAGTGATCAGGTTATTTTATGCCTTTTCACTGAGTCATGCCATGTCAGTGACTAAGATGTATGATGATTGTTGTATAAACAATATTGCGCGCTATTTGTTGTTATTATAAAAATATATTGCTGAAATACTTGAGAATAGTTCATACTGTAAAAGGTGTTGCTGCTGTGAAAACATGTTTTTTATTGTAAATTGACTTTGTAAGGTGCCATGTAGCATTCGAGGTGAAAAGGCTTGCTTTTTTCAGTATGGTGTAATCAGCACAAATCACATGGAAACTTTTATTTCCAATTCTGATTTGGGAGTTGATAGATTTGCGTACACAGATGACTCTTGCGAAAACCTATCGGTGCATGCCTGTCCTTCCATGCATTCATATTAGAGGCGCATACAGATCCCTTGTTATTGAATCCACCCATTCATTATTTGTAATTGCTTATACTGTTCAGGGTCATAGGGGATGGAACCCAGCCAAGCTGACATTAGACAAGAGGCAGGATACATTAATTCATCACAGGGCCGACACACAGAGACAGCCGTTCACATTCACTCCAATGGGCAATTTAGAGTTACAGAACCTTGTTAAAAGAATCCATAATTGTGTCACTTTCATGTTGTTCGGATTCATTACTGTGAGGTGTGATGTGAGTTTTTTCTCTCTCTGAATGACAGAGTCAGTTTAAACTCCAGGGAAATAAACTGATCCCAGACGACCCAGCAGAACAAGCATTGATGTACCAACGCATGTTTGAAGGATCGACCTTATATGACAAACTCAGTAAGACAAGACAGACTCTTTTTGTAAACTAATTTGTATATATTATTTAATAGTGCACACAAGAATACATGTCCTCTACTGTCATTATATTATCTATGTCATAAGTAGAACATCGTTCTATTCATTTAACCAGTAATAGTTGAGCTTGTTAAAGATGTATAAATATAACAGGGTCAAGATTTCTTATCTTTTTTTTTTTTTAGAGGCAAAATCTGAAGTCCTACATATTTAAATCCTGTCACAGTTGTGAGTGTTGTGCCTTGATTGCACATTCTACACAAACACTACAAATCTTAATCGGGGGTCATGTTGTCAGTGGAGGTGATAATTGCATGTGATGGAGATATGTATAAGGGGAAGGATCTGGCAAGACCCTTGGATAAAATGGAATGTTAGTTACTCATTCTAGAAGACAAAGTAGGGTAGATAATAATTGTTTTGAAGTGATCTCTGTGTTAATGGCGCCAATGTCCAATTTACTTGGTGACCAAATAGTTCTTGTGTTCACACCAAACATATTAAAAGTTAGTTGCAATTGGGTCTTTGCTAATGGTTTTGTGGAAAAGGTAAGGTGTGTCGAGGAATGAATTACCAGAGTCTTTTCTCTGAGCCAGAGCCGTTCACCAGCAAGAGAGTTCAGTTTATGTTTTGTATTTATATATATATATATATATATATATATATATATACAAATATAAATACAACATAAATATATATATTAAAATGTGGAATATTTCTGTTTTGTCTGTAAACTGGCATTACTAATGTTTGAAAATTCTACTTATTATGTGGGAATATTGCACCCAGTGAATCTACTACACAACGTGTTAATGGCTGTGTTTTTTTTCTTCTGTCTCAGATGCGGTGACCTACTATAACTGGCGTGTCCCTGAAGAAGAGAGGCATGACTCTGCTCTAAAGAGAAACAGGGAATCTCTGGTCACTGAACTCAAGCTCTGGGAGGGTTACCTGCAGAAGGTAGTGTATGCACGGTAAACAAACACTATCTAAATAGCCAGGTGTTCAAATAAACTGCATTGTCCCTTTATTCGTTTCTTTCAAGCTGGGCAATGACTCTCACCTGGCGGGACCAGCTTTCTCGCTCGCAGATGTGATCGTCTTTCCAACCATTGCTACTCTGTTCAGATTTGGGTCAGTACTAAAAGTAACACTAACAAAATAAATCATCTGTGGACGCATTTTCAAAACTCTTCTATTTTCTCTACTGTAGGTTGTCTGCGGAGGGTTACCCTAATCTGGGGAAGTATTACGCTCTGCTGAAGGAACGGCCCAGCATCCAAGTCTCCTGGCCTCCCCACTGGCTGGAGAACCCAAAAGGACAAGACACACTCAAAGACATCTGAGATTCTTACGTGCTTGACTTACATGACCCTGTAACTTTATAGTTTGGTTTCAATAAAAAATACTTCTTTAACCTCTGCTAAGGAGTTCAACCTCTCCCTCGTTTATTGCATATATATGTCAACTATCACAGAGCCTCCACATGTGAACACAGATTTTCCCCTGGGAATATCAAACCGATTATTTGGAGGAAAGGCCAACCATGACTTGTTTTTTTAAAAGAAAAAAACGTTTTTGTTGCTTTGACACTCTGTTATAGTGAATAACTGTCTTACTGACTTTATAAGGTGATCATATCACAGAAGAGTCTGTTTAATATGTTGCAGATGTGTTATTCTCATTCATTAAAAGGTCCCACCTTTCCAATAGCCATATTTGACTCCCTGATGATAGGTTGAAGCTGAAACATGTTGGAGTTGTGTTTTGTAGGCCCAAATGGCCTGGCTGTGAAAATAAAGGCATTTAGCTGATTTAAAGCAAAAGTGCCTCTCAGTTTCTTCCAGATTTTCGTGTCTACATACAACCATATCTCCTCTACCTCCCAAACGAAGTAGATCATTTATGCGATCCCATCCATCCAATCATTTTCTTCTGCTAATCTGGTGTTGTGGCTCCATACCCTATCTCTAAGGCTGAGCCCAGGCACCCTATGAAGGAAGTTGATTTCCGCTGCTTGGTTCCTCTGCCTCATTCTTTCGGTCATTGGCCTGCGATGCGATCCCATTTTGAAGTATTTACTTTTACAGGTGAGCATGTAATGTCATTGTTGTATAGAGATTTACCTAAAATCAATACATGCAAATTACAGAGCAAGTATGCTGAATATTTAAAAAAAAAATTTATTGTCAGGGCCGCAAAAGACACAATTGAGATTCAAAACTCATCTAAAATATAAGAACCAAACTGTACTGACACTTCAGAATGACTTGTCAAAAAAATAGTGTAAAAGATTAAAACAGGTTAGGTTGCTGTGCCTTTGTTTGTTCAAGATGGTTATGCAGATGGAAGGAACGATTTCTGCTGTCTTTGCGGGCCAGAGGGACTGATTAGCATCTGCAAAACGGCAGTAACGTGAAGGAACAATGGACAGGGTGGCATTCCTTATTACGGAGTTTGAGGTGAGCCCATTATTTTGCTGGCCTGGCTGGTTATGCGTGAAATTTTTTTCTTGTGACTTGGGGTGTTATACTAGGGTGTAATGAAATGAAACTATGTTGATGCTCTGCAAGGTAACCCCCCCCCCAAAAAAAAACAGATACATGACTGTTATGTTTATGATTCTGGATGCTTAACAAAGGTGTCGATGTTGCATCAACAAAAGACTAATTTTCTTTCCCTGGTACCGGTCGCCTGGGTTTGTCTTTGGCTTAGATGTTAAAGACCTGCAGGACTTCCCACTCTCCCAAAATCAGAACTATTAGGTAGATTTTCTTCTTTGAGTTAGCTGTGGGTCACACACATAAATTCACAGTCTGATTTTTTATACTGGTTATGGCTCATATTTGTATGTTGGCTCTATAATTATGAAACGATGATCCCACTGCGGAGAAAAAAGAGCAATAGACTGAAGAGACTTTTTCAAGTTTGGACTTGAAAGATGCTTTGCATACAGCATTACATAGAAGCCTCATTTTTCTTATCAAGTGTAGCATAGAATCTTTCAAAACGTGTCTCCATAAAATTGTGAGGCGTTGTCATTTGAAGACCAGATGAAGTCTGTTCAACTGCCGATCAAAACCAATTCACCCAGCACAGGGAAATGTGATATGTGCTGTGTTATCATGGCTCCGCATCAATGAGTACGGACTGCACACTCATCTCTTAGATATTTCACAGATGATGCACTGTACTGTACACAACCAGCCATAACATTACAACCACTGACAGGTGAAATCAGAAAAAACCCTATCTTGTCATGTTGGATGTAGCAGAAACATTCGGGATCTAGCCCTCGGTCCAGACCCTCGTCAGAATTCTTTCACCCTTCCATCAAGTTCCATGAAAACCTGGTTATAGTTTCTGTTAATTCTGTAGGACGTGGATGAAAACGTAACCTCCTCTGTGAAGATATTAACCTTTTCTATGATTTGCTACTATGTTGTTGCTAATCACATCCCCTCCCTTCATCCACTGTCTGTCTCTGCCAACCAACAGTTTTCTAAGTTAAATCTGTTTTATGTCCCACCATGATTCAAATCCTCATCCATCGGATGTCATGATGGTCTGGTATGCATGCTGTTAAATTGCGGTTAGGCTTCCCACTTGCTGTAACCAACAGCATGTGAATAAATGAACATACAGTATATTAGATTAGCTGACTGTCAGCATCTGATTTTGAAATTGAAATTTTGCATTAATTTTTATTGTTATTCATTTTCATCCGAACACACAAACCTATTTGTGTGGGTGTGTGTGTATTTTGCTGGAGGGAATAGGCTTTGGCAAACCCCCAACGCTTTTCATGTGACTTCAACTATTTTCCTTTTCTTTCAACAAGTTCTCTTTCACCTCTGCAGAGCAAAACATGATGCAGAATGATTGTAAACAAGATAGAATTTTGTTATATGTCACACAGAAATATAAATCTTGACCCTCTTATATTTATAGATATAAATCTCAGTGTGGAGAACAAGGTGGTTTTAATTGCATGCAGTAGATTAATGTTTTTGATTGGACGATCTGTTTTTTGTTATGTAGGAAGCAGTGAGTGCAACTGCTGAGTCACTCAGATATCAGTTGTTGCAGTTGTTGTAGATGTAAGTTGACCAAACTTACATCTACATAATCTTTCTTTGTTTTTTCTCACAGTCAACACAAACAACTCACAGTTTACGGCTGTAGCTGATTGGATAGAGCGGCCATCTCCCGATTGGAAGGTAGCCAGTCAAAGCCCAGTTACCCTACATTTCGTAGAGTCCTTGAGCAAGACCCTGAACCCAAAATTCTCCCAGGGTGCTTCACAGGAGCTGCCCACTACTCCCTCAGGGATGGGTCAAATGCAGAGAACTGAATTTCCCTCGGGAATCAATTGTTATTATTTAAATATATTAAATATATATTTTAATATAAAATTATTCAGATTCCATCGATCTAAGATTGATGGCAAAATGTAGTATTTGTCATCTGCTTCCAATATCCAAATCAAACACGAATAGTCAAACAGTTTAGTGCAACAGATATAACTTTATTATAGTAAAATTTTTATATAGTTATTTTTCCTCAACACCAAACTGACCTCTTTCGACAGATGTGCAGGGGAGAGCAGCCTTATCATCCTCTCAATCTTCCTTTTCTTCAACCGACAGTAGCATAGTTCCTGCCGGCATCCTGCTGGATAACAGTGCCAGTGGCAGATTGTTAACCAAGTCCCCAACCAATCCGGTTTGGAAATCAGTTTCGTGTGCCGCGTGTTGATTTTACACATATGTTTTATGTTGAAATCCCTTCCCGACACAACCCTCTCCATTTATCCGGATTTGGAACCGGCACTTGAAGTACACTGGCTTGTGACCCCTTAGTGGCTGGGTTGGAATACAGTCAAACAATAAAACCTTAAAATCTACTGTGACAAATGAAATAAAATTAAAAACAATGATAGTGAGAAAAGTATCTGCAGTTCAGCGTGACTGAGGTCTGACAGCGTCCAGGTAGAAGCTGTTCCTCAGCCCGGTAGTTCTTGTCCGACTGCTGATGCAGAAGAACGAACTTGTCAAGTTGGACCTTAAATTTTGGCAGAATGACAGGAAAAGGTAGAGATATAGCTGATGGAGAAAAGGAAAGTAGATACTGTGTGTCTAAGAGACCAGGTGGAAAGGCAATAAGGCTAGAAGCATTGGAGGAGGGTACAAACTGTTCCATCATAGAGTTTATGGGAGGAGAAATGGGGTTGGGGTGATTCTGAGGGTGACCTATGAGAGCGGAGGCAGGAGTACTGGTTACTCCTAAAGCGGTATAGGTGAAAAGCAGGAGTCATGGATGGGTTTCGACGTGAATGTGGAACTGCACCAAGGATCGGCACTGAGCCCCTTCTGTATCTAAAACAGATAGCGAAATAACAGCCATTTAATAATTGTGTATTTATTTTATTTATTGCTAGTGCTACAATCCTACTAGCAACACCAAAATGTCATCCTTTCACCTTTGAGAGCTCACCTCGTTATTTGATCTCCTCATAAAGAACTGCATGTGCCCTCTTCTACCAAAGAGCCTTCAGTTGTTCAAAACAAACACCACCAGTGAGCCAAGTATTCTCATCATTATGCCTCGGCATCACTTTAACTCTGTATGGGCTGCCCAAATTTCATATGTTAATCTCAATATGGATCACGTACTCACCTGCATGGAAAACTCGAGGGATAACAGGGTAGGTAAGTGTTTGCAGAGGGGTGAAAGAAGAGGAGAACTCCTACATTTCCTGTGTATCATAATCATACACAGTTAATAAAGTGTAAGTAGAACTATTTTCTTCTATTCGAGCCACTTTCATCTCTACATAACAGAATAATATAATCGTACATGATAGCTTGATGACTGACTCCACCCTCAATTGCTAATATTAGATATGATAATATTGTTACATTAACACCAAGTAGAAACAATAAAGCAGAAAATAGAAAATCAAAGACCAAGAACAACATATAAACAGTTCAAGTCCAGCTAACTATAAAGAGCTATAAAAACAAAGAAAACTTGCACAGCATTCTGTCCTTCTTGTCCTTCTTCCTGTCTGCTGTGGAGATTGTTCCCCTATAGACCACTCCACTCATGCATCATAAAAGCTCCTCAAGAGCCCCCCTAGCTCTCGGAAGGAGGCGAGGGTCCTCGATAGATATTATCTGATCTGTTTTTTCTGTATAATGAATAAACAATGAATTAATAAGAAATAACAGTTCAGTCAATTCAATCAAATGAAACCAGTATTATTGCTAATATTACTCTTTATTCACTTCAGATTTATCTGATTTATATCTGATTAAAAGCAGGTTGAATCGTATCAGTTCTCCTTGCAAAAATTGCCTGGACTTGTTCTGATTAGCATGTGGATTTTGAACCACGCTCAGCTCAAAGCTGACAAGCCTAAGCCTCTTAACCATTTAAAGTTTGACAATAAATTTAGATCATTTTGAGACCTCTCATCATTCGTTTTACCAGGAGGAACTGTGAAGTGCTGTAATCCTGGGGCGAACTACAGTAGACAGCTTACAGTTTATAGTTCCATTAGTACCTACCCAGTTCAGACACCCGATCTGCATTTAAGGATCATGTTACAACTGGGTTTGCGCTGCCCTGGCAGAGTTCACCGCCATTTCGTGCTGTTATCGTTTAAACAAAACACCAAACCTCAACAAAAGTTAACCATTTTATATGAAAACGATCGCCATGTAAATACCCCTGATTTCCTGCAAGTAAATTTATTGTAATTCCCAAGATTGAAGTTATTTATTTATGAGCATGCATCTGTCATGTAAATTATTTGTTCAAGCTACACCGCACCGATCCATCGCAGCTGGTGTGGATTGAGGTCTGTTCAGTAGCAACTCTCCATTTCCAAATCAGCCTGCTATAACTTATTTTCCTCTTTCTTGTAGGTACCAGATTCCTCCTTGGCAGGAACATATTTTTGATTGGCTGATTTGGCTGTTTATCCGGACATCTGTTCCCTTTTCCATTTTGGGTACGTGGAGTCAACAGCTAAGCTGCTTAACTCCAGGAGTTCTCTGAAGGTGTGTTGTGGTATCTGGTACCAGAATACGCGATCACACAACAAGGAGTCTCCTTTCTTAGACCACTTTGGGTATGTACTAGCCACTCAGCGGTGTAGTCTCGTTCATTGTAGAGGGTATACTCTCTTTTCTCCCCCTCCCAGCCTCATACATACCTTAATGCACACAGTATGCATCCACACATATTTGAGTGCATTCTTGAAGAATTGTTACATGTTATCAACATGTTCATTTATTAGGAACAATATAAGACTTTAACAGCCAATGACCTTCACAGCTTCCACTGTCTAGTGAATCATCATCTCACTTAGCCAGTTAGGAGCTACCTATAGCCTTAGGTTATTTATGAATACAATTTGCGATGAACATTTAAGAATGTAAACAAATGGAATGCACAATGAGCTTATCAGTGTAATAGAAAGCATTAACAATGATCGTTTCTGCCGTTCCCCAACAAACGTTCAAAAGAATATTATACACTTCAGAGTGAGTACACATAAAGGGGTCTATATCTTCACAAGCACAATTACACACTTCATAACAGTATGTTCACTCACCTTCCAAAAAAACACTGTCAAACTTCGGTAATGTGTTGTATCAGCTTAAATAATCTTTACAGATATGTTTGTACTCAGGCTTCTGAGGTGAGCGTTTCTTCCTTGCTTGCTCGGCAGAGCGATGGCTTTTCAACCACGTTGTGAAACACTCCCTTGGCCCAAATACACTTAAAACTGTCATCAGATTAGATACACTGGAAAACAACACGGCAGATATCTTATCTGTGCATGGATTTTTTCTTAAGACTGAAACCCCTTTCACACTCAACAGTGCTGCAAGGGATGGTCATGCATCATATGAATGATTCCAGGCTTTCAGCCTCACTGTGTTTGTGTTCAAAGAAATCTTTCATTCCACCTTTTATAACACTATAGCTCACATGTCTCTCTCCTCCAGCTCATGTGACATTGTTCTTACAAAATTTGTAAGAATCCTGTTCCTGTTTTCGGCCCTACTCTGCTCTCTATTATTATCAATTATTTTGCCTCTGGTTCTGTACCTGTACCCAGCTCAGATGAAAAAGTATAGACCAATCTCTAGACTTCCTTCATTTTCTCACAAAATTCCTGGAAAAAATTATTTCTGATCAACTCATAGAGTTTGTTGAGGTTCATGACATTTTCTTGACCCTCCCGACATTTTTTGATCAATTCCGTTATGAAAATAGCACTGAGATAGCACTGAGTCATGTCATCAATGACATCCTTATGCATGCAGACAAAGGGGATTACCCCTTTCTTATCTAGAAACTGCTGAATTTGACACCATGGATCACAACATTTCACTGAATAGGTTGCATAACTGGGTCGGTATTTCTGGTACAGCCTTAAATTGGTTTCTGTCTGACCTAAGGGTTAGACTTTTTAAAGTCTTTGTTAATAATCATGTGATTAACGATTAACAATCGTTGTGTCCATGGCGCCGCCGCAGATCCTTCATGTTAACGCAACCTCAAATACTATGTCATGGGTCATTTTCAAATTTCATACCCGCATAAACCTTAGTGCGAGGAAGAACTAGTCATTTTGGGAAAGGTCGCATGAATATTCTGACACTAAGGGGAGTTTCACCCCCAAATGTTTTTGGCCATTATTCCTCAACAGTTGGTCCAAATATCCAAATTTGGTGCAAATGAATCAACTCAAGGATATCAATCTTGTCTGGTCTATCTTGTTTATATTGTGTTTTACTTTAATTGCTCATATGTTAGGGAGCTTTTTTACGAAAAACACAGTTTTTAGTACATAACTTTGTAGCCATTGATCCAATTTAGTCCAAATTTGGTGGTTGTGAATGGATCATTATCATGATCCCACATATATGTTAGTGTGAAGAAGAACTGGATCAATTTTGGGGGGAGATTGATCGTGTATTTCGGAAACTAGTTGGGAGCTTTATCATCAAAGGTTTTTGGGCCATAAATACTCAAGAATTGGTCAGATTTTTTCCAAATGAATGAACCGTTAATTATTAACGGTTTGTCCAATTCAGTCCAAATTTTGTGATTGTGAATCAACCTGAGCAGATATATAGCCTAAGTATAATATCTTACTGTAGTAGTTCATATTGAATTCACTAGTGGGGAGATTTCTTAGGAGAAACATTAAGAAAGACACCTCAAAAACTATTTCTTGGATAATTTTCATACTTTATAACCCCATAGACTTTGGGGCGAGTAAGAACTGGATTGAATATGAGAAAGGTCGGTTGTATATTTTGACACTGGGGGAACCTCCAAAAGTTTGGGGTCATAATTTCACAATCGGTGGTCCGATTTATTCCAAGTTTGGTGGTATGTAAATCGACTTGAAGAGCTCTATCTCATGTACATCCTGTTCTACTCTAATAGTTCATATTTTACTCACAAGTGGGAGCTTTTTTTTTCAGACATAACGTTGTCAGCCATTAATCTGATTTGGTCCAAAGTTGGTGCATATGGATAGTATTGCAGCATGTTACTGACTTCTTATAAATAGTTAGGTTCAGTCTGGACTTTCAGATTATTGAGTCAAAGCAAATTTCAGGAGTTCAATCACGGGAAGGGCTTGTACAACGCACGGGATTGGTTTTTTTTTCAGGGATATACTCTTTCTCTCTGGGATAACAGCCCTCCTTACACAAAGTGTGTAATCTTATTTTGCGCTGGTTTGTGCACAAAGGCCTTGTAGTGCATCATTGCAACAGTTGGACGGTTTATTAGAATCTTGATACATATAAAGCAAATTAATACATTTTGTAGAAAAGAAAAAAGTTGTGATTTGCTTTTCCTCCTCAGTTGAATGTGCTGCGGTAGCGAACAGGAGACCCCATGCTTTTCAGGATTTATGCAACTTTTTTTCCCTCACCAAACTATATTTCAAATGTAACTGGAGGCAATAAAAAATGACACACAGTGATTGTAATGTGTACCGAATGCATGTATGGAATTTTGTTTATTTAGTTGTTCATTTTCGCTGCAGTATTGATAATAGCGCTAAGATGAATAATAGAACAGCAGACTGCATGTGTACAGTGACATATTTTCACCGTTTTCTGTACGGTTGAAAGGTTGTGCTTTCTCTTACATGCATTAAATATTTGATTGTTTATTTTAAATGATAAAATTGGTTAATTTGTGTGTTCGGGCATCCGTCACTTAACCACATGAAAACAGTTAATTACTACGGGAAAATGAAAAAAAAGAAAACATTGCAATAGAAACTTGTTATCTAATGTGTTTTAATACACCAACATAAGGAAATAGAACATATTCTGTTTTCAGACACAGACTTAGCAGAGCAAGAACAACATTTTCATATTTATATTCTATTCTATTGAGTTTGTTTCAATCATATATGTCTCATCAAGATCAAGATAGACTTTATTATCTGGAAGGACATTTGTTTTGGGCACCTACAGTAACTGCTATTGAAAACACTGAATAACATGTATACAGTACATATAAAGCAGCCTATCATGAGTCAACGTACCCTTCTCACAGACACACAGATTCAGACTACAGCAACAATTTGCCTCCTGCGCTTGTGAAACATGTCTGATTAAAGATTAAAGCATTGTGCATTTACATTGAAATCATAAAGTTAATATCTCAAGAGTAGAGTACAACTAGAGCAGCAGTTACATGGGTCCGGCTGTGACTTGTTTGCTATTTATGGCTTTGATGGACTGGACCAAAATGATTTTTTTAAAAGCGGTTGAGTCTGCACTTCTGGACTCCAAAGGGGAGTCCAGAAGTGCAATCTGCCTGAGGGGAGGAGCTGGTCCTCATGATGAAGGATATGGGCGGGGTCTGAAATTATTTTCCTAAAATTCAGCCTTATGAACATCTGATCTCCTACAAAGAAGGACACCGCGATGAAACTCACTGAAAAATGTCTGATGATGACACACTGGACTAGATCCATTCCTACTATGTGTAACCACTCCTTTCATTGTTCTACTCCAGTTTGCAGCATTTGAATTAAGTACATTTGCTTATGCTTTGGTTATCAACGGGATTTTTAAATCAGAAAAACACAACTTTCAGCATTGCATGCTCCCTTAACTACAAGTTGATTATCACAATCTCTTTCAACCTGTTATCAATGGAATACACTTCATGGAGGTCTATGTAACAGGCATACATTATACCAACAGACAGACAAAACAGTCTCTCAATATAAGCTTTAAACTTGGTATGATAGTTGTTTTATAAAACTGAGGGTAAAACATCCTCTACCTTATCTGCACAAATCTACAGATCCCGGATTATAAATTACTGAACTGAACTGGACCACTGCTGCTTCTAATGTCCTTGGTTGCGGTTTTACTCTTTCAACCTGCAGTTTTCTTATCAGTTTCTGTTTATGGAGCAAAAACAATGTACAAACATAAAATGGTTATCGAGGCTATCAATTTTCGTGCACACAATGGCTACCAAGATACACTTTCAAATCAGGATCCTTATCCGGGGCTCAAATAACTTGAAGCCGTTTTCCATGTCTCTGTTTCTACGATATAAGTGTTGTAACCATTGATATCCATTGATATATGCATTCAGAGTAATTCTTAAAATCAAATTACCTGTTCCCTTCCCTAAAGTCCATCTTTCCATTCATTTTCTGTCATTCATTTTTTTTCCAATCGATTCAAAACCTATTCAGATGCCCTACTTACAGAAACACGCATAGATATATGGCATAATCACATAACTTGTCAAAACTCTCATCGGCAGAGTTTTTTACTTATTCCAAGGCAACGTATTGTGTCATAACCGCTAAATGTTTGTTTTAAACTGGACTCTTAAACAGCAAACAGACTAGACAGCTCAGACTTTGCCTGGGAATAAATATAGACTTTTTGCGGGGTATGGCAGAGATTGCTGGGAGCCATTCGCTGATTTTGTCCCAAATAGGCTGAACAAATAGATAAATAGACGTACAAAGTTGAGAAACAGTTCCTTGGTCAATCTGGTGTTGCAGAACCAAGTCTGGAACCTCTGCAGTTGTGCATCAAGAATCTTTCTAGGTATTGATAATCAAAAACGAGAAGATGGGAACATATTTGATTTTGGCAGCCCTTCTGTCCGTCTGCAGCTTCTCCTTCAGTCAAGGTAAGACATACACTACAAAACTGGAAAAACATCATACGTGTATTTGAACAAATGAATATTTTTCTTTTACTACAGAGTGTAGACGGGGGCTTCAGGACAATATGGATTTTCCAGGAACAGACATAACCAATGTCTACTCTCCTGATGCTGAGCACTGTCAGAGGCTTTGTACCGAGCATCCTTCATGTCTTTTCTTTACCTTTATTCGGCATGACTGGACCAATGACCAAAGGTACAAACAAACATGCGATTGACTATAATTCAACAAAAAAAAGAAACACAGCAGTCAAAAATGAAAGCTGTTTTTTCCATTCAGCCCTGAAACAGAAAACCAAGATAAGTGTCTAAATGATATGATAAATGTAGTAGGTGATTTAAAAAAATAAAAAAAGTAAGCAAAAATATGCCTTTTTCTGCAGAAACTTTTACTGCTACCTCAAGTATACACCCGCTGGACGGCCCAATATTCAGAAACCTGTTCTGGGAGTCACATCTGGCTATTCTCTAAAATCCTGCAGCCCAGAACCACGTAGGTGTACAGCTATTTTCTCCACCATTTTCTGTCACCGTTAATCATGTACAGGGCCACAGGTGGGTGAGGTCGTTGTAGAACTAATCGTTGTAACAAAAGTTCAACCATTATGAAATTATTAATTGGTGGTCCATGGTCATGCTCTTCTCCTCTCTCTTTGCTCTCTACCAGTACCTTGTCTGTCCCGGGTGTACCAGAACGTGGACTTCTTTGGGGCGGATTATCGAACTTTGTTTGTAGCAGATTATGAGGACTGCCAGAGGGTCTGCACACAGGACCCTTCCTGTCAGTTCTTTACTTTTGTAAATAATATGTTCACGCCAGAGACCCTCAGGTAACACTGGATGACACAAAATTATATACAGCTGAAATTAAATGATTGCATGTCACATACTAATAATTCATAAATTTACTCACTAAAAGGAGACTTTTCAAACAAAAAACATAAAACCACACATTGGTCCCATTCAGTCCAGATTTGGCGCATAGGAAACAAACCGAGGAGGTGCATTTTGCTTATATCCTATTTTACTCTAATAGTTCATATTTTACTGGTGCGAGTTATTTTCTTTGGAAAATACTTTAGACATCACTTCACATTTAATTTGACGAGTTCAACGTCAACGAGAACATAGATGGATAAATAATCATAGTGAATGTACCTTCAGAGAAGATGAACAATTTTGTATTATCAGTGTATATTCACTAACTGCTTTACAATATAACCTTGACTGATTATAAGGAGTCATATCAGTCCTCAGAGATACAGTTGGATCCAAGGACAAAGTCATCTTTATTTGAGGTGGAGACATGTGGACAAGTTGTCTTGTTACTAAAGATTAGCGTCAGTCATCTGGAACTATAATAGTAAATACCATGAAATAAAATACTAAGCTTTATAAACGTTATGCAAGTTGGGCTGCTACCCCTCTTGCAAAGGATTGCCCTCTCTCAAAATTGTCCAGCTCTCCCTGGTACTAACCTCACCAGCAGATGCGTATCAGCTTATTATGTTATCATCTGACCCCCTGAGACACAACAACAGTGATGGTGTCTTTAGGTTTCAGATCTGCCAGAGTGGGAAAACTATATGGTGACAAGATGACAGTTAGGACAGATTCCTAATTTTGTTATTTCTTTGCTCTGTTTCAGGTACAAGTGTCACCTTAAATTCAGCTGGACAGTACCAAAAAGTCCTATTGTAGAGAAAAAGCCTGGTGTTGTGTCTGGATTCTCCGATAAAGCACAAATGAGTCCATCCTCTGACAGGGGTACGAACAGTCGTAGCCAAATGATAGTATTAGGAAGAAGAAACTTCCCGGTTGTCTCACTGTTGTTTTTACAGCCTGTCAGGGTAAGCTGTTTCCGAACGCTGACATCCCACAAAATGATTTGGAGTCGATGCCCTCTGCTTCTCCTCAACACTGTCTGGCTTTGTGCTCTGCTCATCCAAAATGTACCTACTTCTCTTTTGACAGGTGTGTGTGACAAAACTTTTAATTAGGACACATATTTTCTCTCTCAAATTGTGACTAGACAAAGATGGTCCATAAGACAAGGCTTAGCCTTTCCAAAGTGATTCAAATCTGCTCGGTTATACTTGTCAACGACCAACCAAACAGTTTGTTCACTGATTCCATGAGATTGCATGTTGTTTGCTGGCTGTCATCTATCTCTGGTTGAAGTTTTAATTGTTTATGTTTGCAGAAATACCTTTAACTGTCAGCTGAAGAACAATCCGAATACGCTGGTTATCAAAGCCAAAGAGGGAGTCACATCAGGGATACCCGCACGTTCGTGTCAGCTGGATGACAGTGAGTTTCACTGATTAACGTCATGCTGACATCATTCTCTCTTTTAACTATCTGAACTACTATATTTTGGGAGTCCGTTAACCAATTCAATGTCTGGGTCAGTCTAAGAATATGGCTTCATGAATGGCATTGAGTTTTATTTATCATGAGAGATATCTGAAAAATCAAAGCGTTCCCAGCTTACCTTAACAGAACTAATGATTTATTCACTGTGGTGAGACACAACTTAGTTATTTTCAGATGAAGGTGTAGTTTTCCTGGTTGACCTAGTACGGCCATGGTCTTGTTGGAATTATGGAGCTTTTTTTCCTCTCCCCACTTCTTGTTTGCTTGTACTTATGAGTTGATGTGTTTCATTCAATAACAACATTATTCCATCAATTCAGAAGCAAACATTAACCAGACCTCATTCATATTTAAGATTTGGTATATATGTGTCTATTATTATAAAGATAAGAACGATTCAGGACATGATTATTAAACTTCATCTATCCCCACGGATTTTCTTAGCCAGCAGCAGAACTCTAACATTGCTCCCCTGCTTACAGAATGGCTTAAGGATCAGTATGAAGGAGTGGATTTCACAGGTTCAGACATTCGCTATGAGTTGTTGGACGATCCAGTCACATGTCAGAGGACCTGCAATGAGAACGCTAACTGTCAGTTCTACGCCTATGTCAGAAACAGCTTTAGAGACGTTGCGTACAGGTAAAGTATTCTTTATGAATGTATACGAAACATCATGAAAACAAAATATTAACGTATTTTAAATATGATTGTATTCGGGCAACACCCAGAAATCGACACTTCAGTTTAGGGTCACTATCTTTGATTCTTTGTCTTCTTTGTTCTAGGCGCCGCTGTTACCACAAGCGTGTCATCACCATACCTGCTCCTCCAAAAGTTGCAAAATTGGACAATGTTGTGTCTGGCTTCTCTCTGACGAACTGTGTGTAAATTACTCTACGGATAAAAACACTTACATACACAATTGATCCAATAAAGGATGTAGCAGGAAGCTATTTTTTGCTGAGTCTTTCATTAAAATGACAGATGTTGTCATTTTCTTCTATATTTATGTTGAACTTTCACGTCATCTTGTGTTTCTCTGCAGTCATGTTTTAAACCTGCACCCAGACTTTGTCCCCTGATAGTTTCTTTAATACATGCACTTGGTCTTTTCATTGATCCTAACATCATTTGTTTTCTAATTGATTTATATTAACTGTATTGCCCTTATTACCTTTTCCAAGGAGGAAATTTTTTACCTCTATGCGACTGTCGGTCTGTCTGTCTGCCTGTCTGTCTGTTAGCAAGATAACAGAAAACAAAATATCTTCTGGTCAGATTTGCCTGAAAATTATAATTTTTTTATCCAGATATAGGTTTGGCGTGTCCTACAGATTAACACATTTGATGAAAGAACAAAGAATAATATTTAAAAAAAAACAAATGACAAGAATTAAATGAATAGCGGACCAACAGAAAACATTTTTTTTGTACAGACAATGAACAGCATTATGCAAAATATGATTGATGACAAGGTGTACATATTCAGAAGTATGAGAAGCACAAACGTATTTAATCCCATCCCTTCTCCATAAATCATTGATTATTTAATTACTGATCTAAACCTAAAATCAAATTGATTTTCCTAGACTTGTCAAAGTACAATCTTATCACCTTTTATCTTTGTCATGCCAAAAAAATATAGTTTGACTAACGATCACATCCTTAACAAAAACAAGAATTCTTTATTTACAATACAAAAGATTCAAATGTGTTACTTACAAATGTCTGTTTAATCGTGTTTACCTGTTATCTCCTTATATGTGAGTATATTATTGTAGATAATATAAAATACACATATTTAATATCAAATCCAGTATATATAATTTTCAATATCGTATTAGACATATGTATTACAATAAACAGCCTACAATATGATCATTATACATCGTTGTAGTGTTCATCACATGGCCGGTGGGGCATGGTGGCCGAAAGGGTCAAAAACGTTGCAAGGAAACATTCACATGCACATACACAAAACAAAAGCAAATTCAGAAAACATCTTCATGAATTTGACTACACACGTGAAACAAAAGCCGCAACACATTAAAAAAAAAAAGGAACTGCGATATCCGAAACACAACGGACGTTTTACAAAGGACACCTAAGAGTTATGCATTGCTGGACATGCTTTTTTAATGCTTCAATTAGGGAATAGTACAGATATAATACGCAATCTTTTCACACAATATTTTGATTACACGCATTAGCTTTGCCTAGCTTCCAGGTCGTGCGGTCATGTGGCTAAGAATTAAACCATATGGGTTGAGTTCAGCAAGTATAGCACAGCTTGTCTGCTGTGTAGCTTTGGGTACTGCGCATGTTAGGGTCGATTATAACCTTATTTGTTGTTTTCGCAATATTGATAAAAGTTTGATTTTAAGTCACATGACTGCACGACACAGACGTTAAGCGAAGCTCCCACGGCTTATCAAAATATCATGAAATGTTTGTGCTTTATATCTGTTTTATTCACAAAATGAAGTAACATAAAAGTGCGTCCAGTAATGCATCCCTTTTGAGTGTCCTCCATCAACATTTCTGAATACGTGGCTTTTGCAGATCGTTTTTCTTAATATGGTGTGTTATGTCCTTTGCAGCTTGAGTGTGTTGTGAAATAGATGAAGTTTTTTATTTTTTTTTATTTGCAGCGTGCTTATGTGTTGTCAACTTGATGAAGATGTTTTCTTCATTTGCAGCATACCCATGTTGTCAAATTGATGTTTGCAGTGCATTAGCCCCTGACTTCAGCAAAAATTAAAAACACCTGCTTTTCATGTGATCTCTGCAACTTTTTCCCTACAGGGCTCGGCGCTGCTGCCTCACAGCAAGAAGGTACAGACCACGAATCTCTGCCGGGCTTTCTGTGCTGAGTTGGCTTGTTCTCCCTGTGTCTGCGGGGGTTCTCTCCGGGAACTCCCACAGTCCAAAAACATGCAACATAGGTGAATTGGTGACACTACAATTGCCCGTAGGAGTGAGTGTAAGTGTGAGTGTGAGTGGTTGAATTTCTCTATGTGTCGGTTCCCTGTGATGAACTGGCGACTCGTCCTGGGTGTAACCCGCCTCTCGCTCGATGTCAGCTGGGATAGGCTCCAGCCCCCATGAAACCCTGAACAGGATAAGCTGTCGATAATGAATGAAGTTCTCTTTTAAATGCAGCTGAAGAAAAGAGAAAGATACAGTGATTGTGAACTGTAGTCCAAACGATATGATTCCCATGACTCTTCTGAATCTCATATATCATCTTCTGATCTACAACTGTCGATGGATGCTTGTTTTATTCACATATTGCCCTCCAACACATCATGCTTACCAATCCATCTTCAGAATATTTCTTTGTATCTTTTCAAGGACCAAAAGACAAAGCTCCAAATAACTCTAAAAAACTACAAATACAGGTTTATGTTTATTGCTTATTTAACAGGGACAATGCACAATAAACCAGATACTTCCTCGGCACAAACAAATTACCCCATTCAGAAACACTGCTGACCTCTTCCAGTGTCTGAGTATCCTTCAACCATTTTATCAAACTACTCTTTAGGGTACTACACTCTATGATTCTCAGTGGTAAAGAACTCCACACGTCTGCAGCCTCAACTGAAAAGCAGTTGAAAAAGCTTTTGACCTTCATCTAACCTAATAATCTCCTCTGATAGAGGCCCTCGTTAACCTGGATCCAGGTTCACTTTTTTTCCACACATATTCTGTTACAAACATCACAGGAATTCAGTGTAGACAGTTTCCTTCGTTGTAGCATTGATAATGACAACAAGCTGAGTGCACAAGATCTGGAATTCAGACGGATCCAGGACAGAAACAGCTAATTGTACATGATCATTGATTATTTTTTTTCCCATTCAGTGCCACTTTAACTAGATCTGAGTTAAAGGCTGAAATGTGGTGCTTCTTCTGTGTAAAACATAATCATGACAGAATTGGTTTTTCGTTGTGTGCAGGGGTGAACATTAACCGTTGAGTCACTCGGAAAACCTGTTTACTACCAAGGGAATTTAGTTAAGTTAATATTGATAAAGTCACAAGTTGATGTTTTCCCAGATGCCGTGGTGACATTAGGGAGCAAAAGAGTTCAGTTCCCAGTAACTGCAGGGGAATGGCAAGAATACTTTTGACTTCCTTAAGTTGTTTCATTTTTGTTTTAATCTTATTTTGTTACAGTAAACTATCATTTAATGCATACAATCTGAATAAAAAATATTCAACTACTGTTATGTACTAGGTTTATTGGAAAAATATCAATTTCATCATCCAAATTGAAGAAAAACATTTGTTACCAAAATATAATACAAAATGCATCTTCTACTGACTGCAGTTTCAAAACTATTCAATCAGTTAATGATATGCAACTCAAGAACTGTGATGCATGAGGCAGCAGCCTCTGGTGCAACCGTCTTATAATAATAAATAAATAATAATAATAATAATACATTTAATTTATAATGCACTTTACATTTGGATCAAATCTCAAAGTGCTACAAAGTAAAAGCAGATAAAAGCATCAATAAAAAAATCAAATAGTAACTATATAAAAACCTGACCAAAAAGCAGCAATGTTAATTAAAGATATAGGTTCTGATAAAAAGGAAACTTTTAAGTCCCTTTTCTAATTCCAAATTGTTAAGCAGGTGTTTATATTATAATGGCTGATCAGTGCATGTAGGGAAGGTTTCAGGATCATTATAAATATAAATATGGTTTTGTTGTGCTTGGATGATTTTTTTGAGTATTCTCAAGTTTATTTTAAAGAAAACCTCTTTTTCCAATTAATTCAAAACTTATTGTTATCTAACCCTGCTGTCTCTCTCTCTCTCTCTCTCTCTCTCTCTCTCTCCATATATATATATATATATAAAGCCTGGACATTTGGCATTGGTCAGAATGCCACAGTCAGGGAAACATGGGTGGGATTGAGCTATCGGCTTACTTGAATCAGGTTAACTGATCTGGCAAGTTTCCAGCGTGCAGCTCACCTTTCAAACTGTCTTTATGTGTCTTTATGTATATTTGATGAAGGGGGAGGAACAACGACGGACCTGCTGCTCGCTCTCTAGTCTGCTTTTGTATTGAGCAGAATCGTCATGGCTATATCTGCCAGCTGTGCCTAAGATACGGTTTCTGACTTTAAAAGCCACAGCTAGAGCAGCAGAGACCGTCCACACCCATAAACAGTAAAATAACACAGGCATGACAAAGCCAGACAACCTAAGTCTGTTTTTGTCTAGATCCTCATTCGTCTTTGTCCTGGTTATCCTTGAAGGTTGAATCCAAAGCAACCGGTCTTCTCTTTTAAGGTTGAAGACATTTTACCGTTCAAACAAGAGGGTTCCTCAGTTGTGAGACCTCCTCACTCTCAGCTTTGTTGAGCACTTTTTAAATTGGCCTGTACTCTTACTCTGCAGAAGTTCTATCATCTTTATCATGACTCAGGATTCACGGCAGTATAGTTTCTAATGAGAGCTCTGCCTTTGGGGACTGTTTTCGACAATGCTGTCATAACAACAGTGCCATCTTTTTCCTTCTGAGACCTAATTTCTCCAGTCGATTGCCACAGAGGGAGCCGCACAGCAAATGTAGCCCCCACCCATAGAGACCTCAGCTGTTCAAAACAAACACCATTCACCAATGTCTATTGCATTCTCATTATTATGCCCTGTCACCACCTTAAGTCTTTAAATGAAGCCCTCAGTTAATGTGTTAACAAACTGTATATAGAGATTGATAAAAGATAAAACACTTTATTTAGCATAAAGGAAATTTTGGCCACCCTTCCACACACACACCATTAAAAGAATAGCAAGACAAAGAGATGAAACAAATGTATTAATAATGAAGAGCTTAAATAAATTCAGGCAATTGAAAGATAAAAGATTGAGAAAGAGTCCACACAAAGACCACGGAGAACACCGTCGAGTGTTTGGCTGTCTCTAGCCTTCATCCATAGACACAGCTGGGAGAGGAGACTCTCAGAGAGGGCAGGACAATACCAGAGAATCAACGATGGGAGGGATACCTGGAGAAGGTTATTATGAAAATAATCTCAAATACAGATGATGAAAGAGAGCCTAGAACGCCCATGGGAATAAACCATCGTCATCTGTTGATGATCATGGTTAGCTTTATCATATTTGAACAACTTTATCCTGTTCTTATTAGATTTACATTTTAATCGGTGAAAGTTTTGAATTTTTCCAGGCTCATTTGTAGCATTGATGGCCAGCCTGTGCACAAAATCTCCATGTATGGTTGTTCATGCATGTGAGAAATTGAAAACATTTTGTCAGCTATGTTACCATTGTTTTTCCTCGTCAGCTGAATGAGAAGAGGTGATCCCATGATACTCCTAAGATTTATACAACTTTTTTCTTCCTTTTAAAAGTTCTCTTTTGAATGCAAGTGTACACAAAGAAAGGTGATTTTAATATGTACCAAATATTGGATGTGAATCTCGATGTTTTTCATTCAGTCTACTTCACTTTAATGTTGATAATGGGAACAAGCTGAGTGTGGCTCAAAAAATGATTCAGAGAGAGAATCTACAAATTGCATGTGAGCGGTGAATGATCTGTGATCATCCTGCTACTCAGTGACATCATAATATCAGTTTTTATGTAGGTGGATAGGCGGTCACTCTTAGAGGCAGGCAGTAATTACTTGTTAATTTAATGGCAGGACTGGTTTCTCTGTGTGTGCAGGGGTGAGTGAGAACTGCTGAGTCACTGTGAGGTTTCATTTGTCTATGTCCAGGATACTGCCGGTAAAACACTCGTAAACAGTTAATCACAGAAAGGAAATGAATTTAGATTATATCAAAAATAAACACGTTATCTAACGTTTCCTGGGACGCCATGGTAACATTGGGGAACAAAATATTTCCCAATTCAGTTTTCAGGAATAGCAGAGAATGACTAAGGATTTATTGCATTTTTTTCCCCCAATAAATCACATTTTCTTTCATAATACTACTGTTTGCTGTGAGGTTTGGCCGTAGGTAGTGGTATTGGACTTCTCTTTTTACCTGTTGCTCATAGTTCATGTTTAAAATCCCAAAGAGTAATAAAGGAAAGCAAGACAAATCACTCCTACACACATCTGACTTTGTCAATAACTGAATGAAAGCAGCTAAAGAAGCAATAATCCAGAAATAATAAATGCACTCTGGGATTAAGATGCTCAATACATTAGCAGACAAAACACAGTGGTGGATTTAGAAACTAATGTAATGTATATCAGAAACGATGCTGTAGCGAGTTAACCGAATGGAATGAGGAAAATCTTGGGTGTGTACTATCTCAACAATTGGGCGATACCATAAAAATGGGGCGGGACTTAAACCCACCAATCCTGTTGCAGGGAGTTGTAACTTCTTATAAAAGGCAAGAAAGACTAGTTGTAGCAACAGTTTATCTTAGGTAACCCCAGCTCGGTGAAGGTTCAAACTACGGAACAATGGCCCAAGACATGCTTCTCTACTGGGGCTCCGGCTCTCCTCCCTGCTGGAGGGTGATGATCGCTCTGCATGAGAAAAACCTGAAGGACTACGACGAGAAGATGCTCTCCTTTGAGAAAGGGGAGCACAAAATGGAGAAGGTCATGGCGATAAACCCCAGAGGACAGGTAAGTTATCAACCCTTATCATGAACTAATACCTATTGTCATGCAAATGTTAATTCAATTTAAAGAAATTAAACTAGTTCCCTTCTCTCTCTTAAAGCTGCCTTCCTTCAAACACGGAGATAGGATCCTGAATGAGTCCTACGCAGCCTGCATGTACCTGGAGGTAATTAACTGGTTTTACATTGTTTAAATTTTATGCTGCTTGTCACACTGATTGTCATAATTAGGAGGGTACCTAAGTTTATACCAGAAACACTCAAAAGAATCCTGAGCTCTATCTTATCATTCACAATGTTTTGTTTTTTTCCAATTATAGGCTATGTTCAAGGGCCAGGGAAATAATCTGACACCTGACAATCCTGATGAACTTGCACTGATGTACCAACGCATGATGGAAGGTTACCCACTCGGAGAGAAAATGGGTAAGTCACATGATAAAATGACACACGTGGTGTTTTGCAAAACATTTCACTTTAGTCTGTACAAATTCTTACTAGAAAGTTGGTGGTTTATTTCCCAGCATTTGCATCTAAATGCCAAAAGTTAGTTGGGCACTCAAATGCGGAACTACATTTGTGTGTGGGTGTCCGCGTGCGTGATGATTATCTAAAGCCCCTTCAGCCATCAATCAGACTAGCGGTGGTTGATTGTAACTAAAAATATTTACTTACGTACTTTACTAATATACAATTTGAGGCACTTGCCCGAAATTTATTTCCATTCCCGTTTCATCTCATTTCTGAGGGAAATATTTGACTTTCTTCTCCAATGCATTTATCTGACATGTGTAGCCATTAGTTACTTTTCAGATTAAAATTCTTCTTACATTTCTCCTCCCGTCAAAAACAAGTATCTGAAATTACTTTCACATGATCACTTTCATTTTTCTTACTTTCATTTTTCAGTACTTTTACCCATATTGTAGTACAAATTGAACACTAATTTAACAGAAATAAAGGATCTGAATACTAGGCTGCCTTTAGCAAGTAGAGACAATATACCATATTATGAATAATAAATAATTATTGTTAAACAATTATTACTTGAACTACATTCATTTTGTTACTAGAGAAAAACCTGGCTAATGAAGTAATATATAACTGCCACATTAGCTTAGAAAGCTACTCAAAAGTGCTTTAAATACACAAAGGTTATCCAATCAATATATATTACACATTCCACACAACACTTGTGGGGCAAAAGATGAGACCAGTAAATTGAGAAAGATTAAGACTAACACACAGCTTTGAGACACAAACTGCGACAATTTAAGAAAAATACTATAGCTGCTGCTATATTTCTTAGGCTAGCGAAAGACTGTCTCTGCCTCTGATTAGCGACTGAAACCATCACCCATCATGCTAAAGGCAGAGTATGACAGGTTATGGTTTCTCCATATGTGAGCTATCTGACTCTGTATAACTTAATGGGTTTGGCTATGTGCATGTACTTCAGTCAGAGGGAGCTGCACAACAAATGCCCCCTTTTCTCCAAGAGATGCCTGTTTTTCAAAATGCACAACATTTAGCAATGAGCTCTGCGTTCACATAATTAAGCCATGGCCCCATAGTCGATGTGTGCGAACCTCCATCTGTATCTTAATCCCACAAAGGATCACATGCTTGCTTGCATTTAAACCTCAAGTCATGAGATTGAACACTTCAGTGTTGGAGGAGGGTTGCAAAAAGGCTAGTGTTGCAATCCTTACAATTAGTTAATTTCCCTTTTCTGCCTGGCAGAAAGTGAAATGTGGATGTTGTGCAACATGTTGGTGTATCTTATAGATGTTCTCTCACAAGCTTGTTTTCCATTTTCAGCTAATGTGATCTACTATAACTGGAAAGTGCCAGAAGGAGAGAGGCACGCCTCTGCTCTAAAGAGAAACAAAGAGGCTCTGACCGCTGAGCTCAAACTGTGGGAGAAATACCTGGCGAAGGTAAACCTGAAGATTCTTAAGTACTATTAAGTGGTTTTGCTGGGGAAAAAAAAAAAAAAGAAGTGTCACATGGATAGTTTGGGAGCTAAGTGACCAAGCTGGGCATGGTGCCAAAGAATAGTGACTAAATTCCCTGCTTCTTAGCTTTTTTGTTGTAGTTAGCAGCTACACTTGTGGAGACACTCACACATTTTTTCTCTTTAGATGACATGAATTTTTTTTTCCCATCATGTCTGAAGCTTACAGTTTGCACTGGCTACACAGGGAAAAAAATATCTTTCCCAATTGGGGAAGTGGGGGGGGCTGCAGTTATTGACAAAAACATAACCTTAAAGCAGGTTCACCCCTGAGGATCAATTAATATTTCTCATTCTGATTCTCCATGTTTTCAGGGATTTGGTCCATAACTATAATATGACATTATCTTTGATCTTTCAAAAGGCATACTAGCTGGGTTTTTATTTTTTCTCTTAAAAATAGGATTATGATGTCAATGGAGATCTTATGTTACAGGATATTTTACTTTTGTATATTTTTTAGTTAAGATTAGTAAGAACTGTGTTTTGAGAGTCCTTGGGATGGCATTTATGTCTCGCCCTGTTATTTTTTTCTTGTCAGAATGCAAAAGACAGGTTTGCCGAAATGTTACTGTGCAGCTACCTCTGCAGGTTGCATTGACAACTGACTCCTTATTTTTAAATATATATGAGATTTGTTTGGAGATGGTCAAACAAGTTGGTCCTGCAGCTGTCTTCAATATCATCTGATCTTTTGAGCAACATGCACCTTTTGTACCCAAACCAAAGACTTGCTAGGGAGGATTATTAATGTCTAACAAGACTAACGGAATGGATGACAAAGCCACGCTAGGGTTCTTTCGTATTTTGTTTCCTGACACTGATTAGTTTACTCAGTTTTCACTTGCACCCATTTAACTGAGGTGTAGTGACCGTGTCCGACTACCTACTCGAGCCAAGGAAATTTAAGACGAACACTCAAATGATTGAAACATATGGTCTGGTTGGATTTTTTTTTTTTTTACTCTGTAACTTGGTTGTTCATTCCATGGTTCTAAGTTCCTGTTTGAATCCCATAAACATGACTTACTCCGTTGTGGTCGGTGAAGGTATTATATGAATAAGGTTTTGTATCGACGACTAATCACAGATATTAGCCTGGTGGTCAACTCAAACGTCATTGAAATTAATAAGATTGCTACTTATTTGTGCATTCATATTGTTTTCTGAATTGAATTGGTGAATACACTCTTTTAGTTGTTCCTTGCCAAAATGTCACGATGGTTTTAAGCAGCAATAGGACTTTATCCCTTTTTTTTTTGCTGAGTGACTCAATATTGTAAGCGCGCAAGCTATTAATATACCGTATCTTTGATAGGTAATATACATTCCTATAAGAAAATATAAGTATTAAAATGGCAAATTGTGGGATTAGAAGTATAATGACCATCCTTTATAGTTTCCATTTTTGAATAAAATGTAGATATTATATTATACTGAAAGTAACACTATATGAGAAGTATTGTTGCCCACCAACCACAATTCTTGTTCAGGTGGGGTTTACATTTTTTCTTCTGTCTTCTAGGCGCCTGAAGCTTTCCTGGCAGGGAAGAACTTTACACTGGCTGATGTGTTGGTTTATCCAGGCATCTGCTATCTCTTCCGTTTTGGGTATGTAGATTATATTAATTGGCTGCTTGAGAAAATTAATGCATGGATTTTGTCGTTTTCACTCGGCAGCATTTTCTAATTTCACACCAATTGTTCATCATTCTGCAGGTTATCTGAGGAGCGTTACCCCAAAATTTCAGCTTATTATAACAGTCTTAAAAACAGACAAAGCATCAAGGACACCTGGCCTCCTACCTGGAAGGGGACATCGGACCAAGACTTACTAATTGATGTCTGAGTAAGACACAACGGGAATATTCCTGTTATGTGTAACCCTCCTTTCATTGCATAACTCCAGATTAAAACAATATAATGAAATGCATTTGCTTTTGTTTTTTTGTCTTACTAATGCCCTTAAAGAATTTGATAGCAATAAAAGACAACTTTCAGCATTGTGTGCCTCAATCACTTCAACACAGCCCTCATTAAAACTTTGTTTTAACTCAGTCACAACTTTGTTAATTTTTACTGTATGGAGGTCTATGTAACAGGGATAAATGATATTAACTAACTTTCTAAACAATGTATTTTTCTGTATAGGCATAAAAAGTCTCTTACCATAAGTTTTAAACATATTATATTTATTTAATAAAACTTGGGTATAATGTCCTCCAACGTAACTACGGCATATCAGACGATGGCTGCTACTGTACTAACATAACCTAATAGTATCCGTTTCCAACCTGGAACAATAAATTGCTGAACTGCTGCTTTTATTGTCTTATAGTTACCACTCTGTTCCTTGATCCTGGACTTTCCCTGCCATTTCATGGAGACTTAACATTATACAAACAGAATTTGAACTCCAGGCTATCAATTTCTTCATACAACTCACAGTTGAAAGATACGTGAATCTGAATCCTTACTGCAATGTTGTATTCAAATCAAAAGAAGCCAGTATCTAGCTAGCTGTGGGTTATACCACTGACTTTGGTCCAGGAAGATAGGGTTTGAATCCCATTCAAAGAGGTTGTGCCAGAAATGCAGTGTGGACCCTGAGGTAAGAGCCTTAGCCTACCCAGCCACATATGGTGCCGGTCCCAAGCTCGGATAAATGGGATTGTGTCAGGAAGGACATCTGATGTAAAAACATCTGCCAAATCAATATAGGGAGAGAGACCATCCATTGTGGCAACCCCATAAAAGGGTAAAGCGCTGAAAGAAGTTGCATCACTACAGGAGTCCTTCCAGTTCAGCCTGCCAAGCATCAAATAATTCCACTTACAGTAAGAAATTACTGAAGTATAAATTAATCTGTCTTTTCACCTGCGATACAAAAACAATTGAATGCAGTGTAGTTTTCCTGCAGGGCCTTGGGAACTTTCATTTTAGACAAATCCCACCACAGAAAGAGCCCAGAATCAACTGGAAACAAATATCCCCAAATGGCAAAAAGCACCTGTTTTTCCCAAATTAAACGTGAGGAGTCTCACCTGCATAAACAATCATCTGTGATAATAGGACAGAGTAGGACACACTTAAAAAAGAAAAATACCACAAACTGCATGCACCAGGTGAAGCTTCACCACCAGACCCTTCAGGTAGTTAATTCAGGTGAATGTACATTGTGTAAATGCCTCCTTGTCCACTAGGGGGTGCCAGAGAACAGTAAATGTACTGATATATAAATATCCGAACAAAGTGACGTGCCACCCGCTTGTGTACATCAAATATACACAAGCAAATATACACTAGTACAAGTGACACTATCCCCACCTCTTATTCATAAGTTGATATCTGCAGGGTGGAAAATCTTGGACTACTCGTGGCAGTATCGTAATGTAGTAGATAACTTTAGATTAAACGTTTCTGTCTTTTCACCTGCAATACGGAAACAACTGAATGCAGAGTAGTTATTCATTTATATTTTTTGATAACTGACGACAACACGAGGTATTTTGCCCCAGGAAATAGTTTTAACGTTTTATCACCTCCAGTCAGATCAAACAAAGGTCTCATAGGTTTGTTATACATCTCTGCCTCTCTCTCTGCAGACACTTTTACTGCTCCCTCAAGTCCACTTCCTCTGGACGTCCCAATGCTCAGAAACTTCTTCTGGGAGTCACATCTGGCTATTTTCTCAAACCCTGTAGTCCAGAACCACATAGGTGTACAAGCATCTTTTTCTCTTTACTATTATTAGGCCATTGATTAATTGGTGCTCACGCTGTCCTTTCTTGTCGGTTTCTTCCAGGACCTTGTCTGTCTCTGGTGTACCAGAATCTAGATTTGACTGGGGCAGTTTATAAAACTTTGTTCACAGCAGATTATGAAGACGGCCAGAGAGTCTGCACACAGGACCCTTTCTGTCAGTTCTTTACTTTTGCAAATAATGTCTTCATAGAAAAGACCATCAGGTAAAACTGCATCACAAAATGTTAAATCCAGTTAAAAGTCTGTTTTCTTCGAGACATAATCACAAGGGTAGTAATATTGGACATTGGGATACATCTTGAGGAGCTGTGTTTGTGACATAAGCAACCCGGGAAAGGCAAAATACTTTTTCATGTCAAGTCAGTCATATTAGTACAACATCACAACAAGAAATATCTAAAGGCATTTCCCAGAAAGGGAGATCTAGACCAAACTCAAATTTTGCGTATGATCATCATTTTTACTACGTTTTCAGCTGGCCCTCAGAAGCGACAAGCTACCTGGACGTGGCAGATCTACAGCTGAGGGGGAAATTCATACTCTACGCATGAGTAGAATGACAACATGATGGTTGTGGCAAATTCCTAATTTTGTTCTTTCTTGATCTGTTTCAAGGTAAAAGTGTCTCCTTATATTTAGCTGGACAATACCAACAATTCCTATTCTAGAGAAAAGGTATTGTGTAGTGTCTGGATTCTCAGACAAAGCAGAAATGCAGAGTCCAGTCATTGAGACAGGTAAACACAGGCACGGCAAAATGATACTATTAGGAAAAAACACCTCCAGACTATTGTGTATTTTCTTTTTGATATTTTCATCCATGTAATACACAACAAATACAGCTTGTCAGGGTAAGCTGCTTCTGAACGCTGACTTCCCACAAAATGATATGGAGTCGATGCCCGCTGCTTCTCCTCAACACTGTCTGGCTTTGCGCTCTGCTCATCCAACATGTACCTACTTCTCTTTTGACTGGTGTGTGTGTGTGTCTGTTGCTTAGTTATATTAGTCTACTTTCTATTTTTTTTTAATTCAATAATGTTTATGACTTTATGCTCATGCTCATAGCTATGCTATTCACAATTCTACCTAAAACTACTTTAATCTACAAGGACAGCACATACCACTGCAAATTGGAGAGTCTGAGATGGAGAGAGTTGTCACATTCAGATTTCCGGGCATTTACATCTCTGAAGACCTCACCTGGACCAACAACATCCCGGACCTGGGTCCATACCTGGGTCCATATTTCTTAAGAAGGTTGAGGTAGTTTGACATGCCAAACATGATCATCCGTAACTTCTACAGATGCACAATTGAGAGCATCCTCAGCAACTCCATCACAGTCGGCTACGGAAATAGTACAGAACGGGACCGCAGGGCTCTACAGCAGGTGGTAGTAACAGCAGAAAGGATCATCGGGGAAGCACTGCCTAGACTGGAGGACGTTAATGAGACAAGAGTTCTCAGGAGAGCTCAAAACAGCACCAGGGACACAACCCAGCCACAAGATAACCGGTTCAAGCTGCTCCTATCAGGGAGAGGTTACGAGAGCATAGCAGCAAGAACAACCAGATTGAAAGAGGGCTTTTTCTGCTAAACCATCAGGCCTGTAAACAAGACATATTCATTGTCCAGTGACTTGAGAAGGTGAAAGAGTTGTCCCGCCACGCTGCTACACACACATACATGCACACACACACACACACACACACACACACACACACACACACACGCACACACACACACACACACACACACATTCACACACACAGACACATTCACACACACGCACACACACACACACACACACAGATACAGTATTCAAGCATAAATACACCAACATACCTCAGGACTGGAGCATTTTACTGGATTTATTTATTTGTACCTGCACTTTATGCAGAACTTTGCCTGTACAATTTTTTTTTTTTTTTTGCTTCATTTATTTAAAAAAAACTGTTTTATCGCTTGAGAATAAGCATAATAAGAATTGAATTTTACTGCTGTCGCCTGCACACATGTGAATAAAGTTTGAATTTAAAGGAAAATAAATTGGAAATATATGGAACTGTCTAAATATGAAATATTAGTAATAAAATGTAAATATAAATTTTACATCTAAATGTTAAATCGACATATTATGTCTAAACATAAATGTTGAACCTAAATGTGTTGTATAAAACTAAGTATTTAGCTGCAATGCAGATTTACACTGACTTCAGCTTAGGCACCAAAGTAAAATCTCCATGAACAAAAACCAAAACTTGGTTACATATGTTAAGTTTGATACATGGTTGAAAGTAATGTGTGTGTAGTGTAATGTGACTGTGTATCAGTCATATGAGAAAAACTGTGTAATATTTTATTCGATAAAGAATAATAAATGTGTAGGGCATATAAACAATATGCTAAAGAGACACAGAACTGAGGTAACTTTTTAATTTTTTTCAGCCGTTCAGTGTGACACAAAAAATGTTGAGGTGAGGCGTCCCTCTTCTTGATGCTGCATCCCCAGCACACCACAGCATAGACGAGAATGCTGGCCACAACTGACTGGTAGAACATCAACAGGAGTTTGCTGCAAATGCTGAAGGACCCCAGTCTTCTCAAGAAGTGACGGTGACTCTGCCCCTTCCTGTGAATGCTGTCCTTGTTGACTGTCCAGTCCAGTTTATTGTCTAGATGGAGCCCCAGGTATTTAAACGATGTTACCGTTTCCACCTCTACACCCTCGATTGTAACCGGTGGCAGGCAGGGCCTGGTTCTCTGGGAGCCATCTCCTTAGTCTTTCTATTTACAAAGTAAAAATTCCACCAAAAATGATCTACCATATTATATTGTCCATAGGTGATAAATTTAGTCCTGTGCAAATTGGCATCTCAGTAATTTGGGGGCAGAAATATTTTTATTATTTCTTCTTCTTCTGTTTGCCTTTCTCCTGATTTATATCATCTGCGGTGGATATAATGAAATACTATGATGATGAGTGTGTCTGCAATTTACATTACTTTGCAACACAAGAGTCATGCGATTCATGGCCAGGAGTCATCTCAGAATGATGTTTGCTGCTACACGGACTGCCAATCACTCCGCACTCACCGCTGAGGGTGGGTTTGAGAGACATTGGTGTGTTGGATACCTGCGGTGCGCAGGAGCAGCAGTCAAAGTCAAAGTCAGACCAAAGGGAATGGGCCACCTTGTGCTGTGCTGGGGGCACATTCCTAGAGGGGGGGATCGCGTCCGGTTCGGGGACATCCACACATCTGTCAATCTACAGCTACATGCCATTCATCTGTCTGACCGCCATAAAACCCACCTGCCCCAGATGACCTGTTTGCAGCAGCGGGTGTTATGCAGAGCCTTCACATAATAACGTTAAAATTTACCAGAAGGGCTGTCCACTTCATATCTAGGGGATAATGTCGGTAAATTCAAGTAAAATACAGACTTTGCTTACCACGTGTGAATGCATCACATGAAACACAGACGTGGGGGTGTAATTACTAAATCCCATGAGGTCCTCAGGTTATACTAGTCCCGTACGAATAGGGCTTTAGATGAAAGTCTTTCTGGATAGGCCCACACTGGCGAAGTAAAAGGACCAGCTTTAAGTCGACCAAAATAGGGAACCGGTGTGGAGAAGATTCAAATAATTTCCATTTGTCAACTGTCCTGCTGCAACTTTGTAAGAACCTCCTCCAGAAGAGAACAAACATTACTAAAACGCCAGACCAAACACAATTATAATAATTAATTTACTAAAGAGGTTGTCCATTGCATGACTACTTGGAATGATATCTTCTAATATTTGTATAGTACTGTGTTTATTGCAACAGCCACTCCTCAGAACAGAGAAGTCAAACAGCTCATGTGTGTGATGTGGACTGCTTTTCATAGATCTGTGGGGACAGCTGCTAACGTTCCCCTCCGTGTGTCGGTGCCACTCTATCAGACTGAACAACAGCAGATTTGAGCTGTGATGCTGTAACGTTATAAACTATTGGGCCACTATTGGTGATCACAACAGTTAACCCCATCAATCATCTCAGAGAGGTATAATTATCCTAAACTACAGACTCAAGGATTTGTTTGCAGATGACAGACAGATCCATGTCTTGTGTCACATGAGAACAAGTTGTGAGTGATTAAGAGACAGGGTTTGTGTATTCATCCACGCCTAAGCAACGTACTATTTTCAATTTCAGAGGTTACATCTTTTTGCCGTCCTTTGGTGGTTTCCAGCTAGTCTCACGAAAAACGAAATGATGACTTCTGGTTGAGCTATATTTATTTATTTTTTAGCCAGGAATGTCTAGCTGAGATTAAAAATCACTTAAACAAGGGCGCCCTGCCCACGACAGACAGCTGCACGCATAAAGCACTGTTGCAAAAATACAGACAGACAAATGATAAAATCGAAACCTGTATTAGATCACAAAAGATAAGACCCCCAAAACATAAGGTATCAAAATGAATCCTTTATATTTATCACACGTATGATCATCATCATCAGAGTTCAAGCAGGGGTTGTCTGAATCAATCAAAAAACCTAAAGCCAGATACATCTAGTGAGCCATCGACCACAGACACATACGTGTAGTCATGAATTACTTTCAGAGGTTGGTTTCACAGCACATCTGAGACTGCCTCCCTCCCACCTTTGACCCCCACCAGTTTGCATACAGGGCAAACCGGTCCACGGAGGATGCCATCGCCATCGCCATCGCACTTCACACAGCGCTGAATAACTTGGAGCTCCAGAAGAGCTATTTGAGGATACTCTTCATAGACTAATGTTCAGCATGTAACACATTCTTCACATATTCACATATTAGTCAGTAAACTGGCTGACCTCCTTCTCTTTCTCCCCAGAAACCGCCCTCACCTCTCCTCCACCCTAACACTCAGCGGCTCCCGACAAGGCTGCGTGCTGAGCCCACTCTGCCTTTACTGGATGACATGGAGATGTCACGTCTAACATGAAGGCAACTAGCACAGCTCCTCCTCTGCTACATCTGGCTATTAAAAGATTATAGAAGATGGTTTGTTTAATCACCCACGTCTAATGGAACAGGTAAATATATATGCTCTGTTTACCCGAAACTGATCTCTGTCCCACCCCTCCAACACCATTATCAAATTTGCTATGACACCACCAAAGTCAAACTACTGTCTGGTTGAGATGAGATGGCCTACAGGAACAAGGTGCTACAACTTTCAGTTTGATGCTCAGTGAAAAATCTTTCACTGAATACCATAAAAAACCATGTACCCGATGATTGACTTCAGGAAAGGCAGAGCAGACCACACCCTCTCCATCCATTGTGTGTTTACAGCAGGAAATGGCAGGTAAGGCCTTAGTACTCCATGATTGACGGCGTACAGAGGGCGTCAGCACTGTGATGATGCTTGCATAAGACATGCCGCATGTATAAGACGTTGCAGTTATCTAGCACAAGCATAGAAATTGTGGCAACAGTTTGTCTTTTGACCTCAAATGAAAGGCAAGACTTGATTTCTTCTTAAAAATAAAATTTGATTTCCACTTCATTTATTTTTCTCAGAGCCCAGAAACGTGACGATGGCTCGAAGGATCACTGTCTTCAATTTTATGTTTGAAAATAACATGTGTTTTGTTTTTTTGAATGTAAACAAGTTTTAAGTTACACAGAGTGTGTTGTATTATCTGAAATTGTAGTGGACTACGGGCTTGGCTTAATATAAAAACACCACAGTGTACACAATCATCAGCATAAAATTGAAAGTGGGCTTTGGGAATGTTCCGAACAGGATCAGTACCAGGGCTTTTCTTTTTTTTTTTTTTTTACCAGGATGGTTAGGGTTAGGGATATATTTATACAAAATAAATCGTCGTGAGTCAATTCATTTGCACCAAATTTGGACTAAATTGGACCAATGATTGAGAGATTATTCCCTGACAAATTTGGAAATAAATTTCTCCGGAGTGAGAATGTAGGGAAAGGCCATCATTTACAACCGATTGTAAAAAACTATTGAAACTATTTCATGGATTATTGTCCAAATTTTAAATGCACATAGACCTTAGTCTGTTGAGGAAATGGATTGATTTTAGGAACGGTCCATTTTAAAACAAAATCAATTCAAATTGGCCAACTTCCTGTTGGGTTTGCAATATCACTCTAACATAATAGCGTGAGTATGACATTATGTTGTTGCTGAGCGGATAAACATGAAGCCAATTCTAATGTCCTTCCATCCTGTCGGCCATATTTCATGATTTTTCAAGCATCCCCCCAAAAAAAGCAATTCATTTGGAAAAAGTATAATAATTAGAACTCCATGCAATACAATAGGGACCCTAATGCTTTCGTGTGCGGGCCCCTATATAAAAACTCCTGGCAGCACAAATGTGTCCTCGCACGTTTTTCGTGCTGGTGCCCTAATGAATAGGACGGTTCTTTCTGAATATATTACTTTCTTTTTTTTCTAAATTATACCATGGACTGCTCCTAAATTGTACATGTTATATATCCCTTATCAATCACCAGTGGCATCCTTGTAAATAAACCTAAAATAACAAACCTACCCACAAAGGAGTCAGAAGCCAATGTACTTTTAGTGCTGTTCCCAAAGCCCGGATAAATGCGGAAGGTTCGCGTCGGGAGAGGAAGGGAACCACTACTGGTACTGTTAACCAGCAGGGTGCTAATGGGAACTAAGTTACTGTTGAGTGAAGAAAAGCAAGATTAAGAGATGGAGAACGTACCTAGAGATCTGGAAAAAAAAGTCATTATCAGAACATTTTCAGGCCAGGACTCTGATGCAACATGTAACGTTTGGGAAAGATTGGACAATGGAAAGTGAAGTTATGAGCACACGGATATAATACCTGTGTGTACACTTAAAAGAAAGCTAGAACAAATATGAACTGCTCTCACAAAATGTCTTGCACTTGCACATGGTTTTTCACCATGCTTTCACGGAGGAAAAAGAGCTTTTAAGGGTCGCCGCCCCCACTGCCTTTCTGCACAATGCAGAAAGACCTAAAACTGCATGAGTTGATTTCTCTGTAAGACTGGGCTTGGATTCTTAAGCGACTTGAACATGAGACTATTTGACAGTGTAATAATTGTACTTGAGCCGCTCGTTTACTTAGGATCTCGTCATGCACGTTAAAATCTGACACCATTGTCTAGTTTTATAGAAACTAGTATCCATATTAATTGTATTTGTACACTGTGTATTTCAATGTGTAATTCAAGACTTGCGTTTTTGTCTTTTTGGCAACGTCACCCTTGTAAAAGAGATCCTTGATTACAATGGACTTTTAATCTCCTGGTTAAATTAACGTTACATAAAAATTTTGTTATGGTGAAATTCAAGCCGCCTTGGCCTTTCAAGTTATGAAAGAACCTTTCCATCTCCTCGATGATTCTGGATTGCTTTTCAATGTAGGTTCGATAAAATCTTGAGGACAATTCGATCAAATACATTGCTTATATAATTCAGAAGAATTGATACGAAATTCAGAATGGCGGAATTCCAATTTACTTTAGGTCATCACTCCGATAGGCTATTTAGTAGATCATATTAATTCACACATTTGCACCAAGTTACATATTTCTACGTGAAACACACACCTGGTGCTGCTTCTTTTTCCTTTTAAATATTGAGGGGGCGCTTTAGAGCCATTTTGCTACAAATCCTGAAATCCGTATGAAATGCAACTTTAACTTGGAAGCATGTTTAACCTCTCAAACAAAAACTTCCTGTTTACAATAGTTTGCTTACTTGCTACCGTAAGAGAAACAACCAAAGGTTAAAATATACCCAACAGTGCATTATCAACTTGTGTTGACTTATCTGAACAAATTTGAAATATGTTGAGTAAACGAGCTAATCGTAAATATTCAAAGTATACATTGAACTTTTCCTAAGGCCACTAGGGGGCGCTGTGGAAATAGAAGATATTTTTTTATTTCGACCTCTTCAGGACAGAACCTTCATCCAAAATTCTTATCATTCATGAAAGGTTTGATGTAGATCAGACCACGTACAGTGGAGTTATGATTACCTCTTTATTACTGGAGAGACATCAATATTCGCCACCAGGGCATGCCAATACCTTTATTCAAAAACTCACATCCTTCAAAACACATCATCTCCAACTAGTTCTGGCTGTCCTCACCAAATTTGATGTACATAGGATTTACAGGCAAGTAGTTTGTCATCAAGCGACACCTTTCTATCAACACCAGCTTTGACTTTTCCTGCAATTTTTGCTACAGTAGCTCCTATGTGGGATTGTACATCATTGGCTGGCTGTTACTTTTCATTCAGATCAAAGAGCTTAGGTTGAAAAGACTTGCATTTTTTTAGAAATGCTCTTACTTACTTATTTGATCCTTGTCAAAGTTGTTAAAATCCTTACTTTAATTCTGTTTTTCTCTGCTTCCTACAAAACTTCACTATCCACTCTGAGTAAAACATTCTCAATAGACCATTGTATTATATGTAAATTGAAGATGTATTTTGTGGGTGGAGCCTGGTTGGGGGAGGAAAGAGTCAGCTGTGCATTACCAGTTACATCGGGAAGAACAAATACTAACTGGAATATGAATATTCATCAATCTATATGAAAGAAAAATTTAAGGCATACAAATCTGTTGATGAATACAATTCCGTACTTTTGGTCATATCCATGACCAAAAACCAAACTAAATACCGAGATTTGTCAAATCAGTTTTGTGTATTAAGGACCGACTTACACCAGTTACATATTTAACCATACTGTGATGCTTATAGTCCACCATGACTTTGCTTGAGCAGTTAGATTATTTAATCTCTTGCTAGAAAATCTCACCACAGTCAATAATAAGCGACATCAACTTTATTTACTTTGTAAACATTTGGCATTTTCCTGAGAATAGCGTTCTGGTTGGCATTTGATGATTGGTTTTAATGTCTTTGCCGTTGCAGAGAGTTTCTTCAAACATTGGGGATGACAGAATCCGTTACATTAAACAGTTGATGCATCACCGCTACACTGTCTGTCAGTTTTGATATCACCCACTCAAACACGATGGTGGTCAAAGAATGAGAATGAGAATTCTGAAGGAACTGAAAGAAAATCTGACGCCAAGTGTCTCTTTCAGCTGCTCGCTCTCTGAGTGTGATCCACTCTTATTGGTTCTAGATAGCTGGGGAACCATGACATCTCATTCATGTGAGAGAGATGGATGATAGTAGCTATGATGAGAGAAACTGATAGCTTTGCCTAATAGGATTCCGCAAGTTACTAGTATTATTGAATAATTTACAGCGTTTTAACCCACATCTTCATCCAGTGCGTTTATGGTTTAAAAATACACAGGTGGATGAATGTTAGATCTTTGGGCTGTAACTGTATTCTTCAGGTAGAAGGACAACTTAAGAAGTCAAACACCCAGGTCTTTGAAAGGGACACATTACACACACCCAACACAAAGGCTTTATGTGATCAGGCAGAATATATATAAAAATGTAATGACCAAACATGTAAAAAGTTACTATTAACTCAGGTAAAGCAGATTACTGGACAATAATGTAATATCAAACTACGCAGACAATCTTACATAGGTTATTATGAAGCTGTCCTTGACTGGATTACACAAAAGTGGGATCCCTGGGCTAGGAAGCATGTGCTAAACTCTTGCAGTACAGAACTACCCTTGATGCTCCGGGTGGGTTGTCTCCACAGTGGAGGAACTTCAGAAGACCAAGCTATAGCAGGTCTAGGGCTTGACGTGTCAGCTATTGAAGACCTGCTGATAGCTTCAGGCCTCTTTCCCTTCCTATTGAACGTATGACCAAAACACATAACGACCAAGAAATATTGACCAAGTCACTGTTGGTAAGACTAACGATAGTGAATCAAGGGAGAAGGTATGATGTGATCCCACGGTTTAGTTAAGTTTAGCGCTATGAGCAACCAGCTTTGTTTATGAGCTAAAATATTAGCTTACACGCAGATGTTGCTAACCTTGCTTATGTTGCCAAGGGTGTTTGCCATTAGTCAGCTTGCCATTAGTCTGCTTTGCTCCAAGCACGAGGAGTGCCAAACTACTAGTGACTTCATCGTGAAATGAAACAGAGTTCTCCAGGGTTCAAGGAACGATACAGTCAGTCAGTACAATGTGGGCGTAGACGCTGCACAACATACTGACAGATTTTAATTATGCTCTTTCACACTCTGCTCTGACACAGACGATAGACCTGATATGATATAATTTGGGAGGGCACAATAAAACGGAAGTGTGATTGCTTGGAGACAATTAAATATTTATTAGCTATGCAAACAGATCAGATGAACATATCTGAGGGTATAAAAATGCTGTTTGCTCGATGTGTGGCAGTTCCACCGCTCATACTGCCGTGGTTGTCTTGAGAAGATGATGAAGTATTTGATTTTGGTTGGTCTGCTGTCAATCTGCAGCGTCTCCTCCAGTAATGGTAAGAAATACGCTCAAAAGTTGTGATTATTATTATGATTTGTAATACTTAAGCGTGTTCGTATGTAAGTGTTCCTTTTTTCTACAGACTGTGTACGGGAGTTGGAGGTGGATGTGAATTATAAGGGGATAGTCCAATCGGATCGTCACGCTCCTGATGCTGAGTACTGTCAATTGCTGTGTACTGAGCAACCCCGTTGTCAATTCTTTACCTTTAACCAGGGTGACAACAATAACGGAAGGTATAAAACAAACAATAACCTTTTATATATATATATATATATATATATATATATATATATGCATTTTATTTATTTGTTTTTCATTTAAAAAAAGGATACAATCAAAAAAAAAAAATACATTTTTTTTTTTTAACCCTTATCACCAAGAAAGTGATAAAAGGCTAAATAAATCATAACTAACTTTACTACATTATAATTGTCCGACTATTAATTTGGTAATCATTTGACTATTCCTTCTACTTATTGAAATTGTTATGTAACATTCCTTGTAAGTAAAATACAGTTGCCTCTCTCTGCAGTGCATGCCAATGCTCTCTAAGGTCCTCTCCCTCTGGAAAGCCCGATATTGAGCGTAAGGTTGAAGGTTTAACCTCTGGTTATTCTCTCAAACCCTGCTGCCCAAAGTCAAGTAGGTATCCAAATATTATGAAATAATTGATTCGTTGTTAGCAGGCTCACGCTCTCTTTTACTTTGTTTCTTTGTCTTTGCCAGAACCTTGTCTATCTAAGGTGTACAAGAATATACTCTTCCTCGGAGAATCGTATCACAGCTTGTTCACAGAGAGTCCCGAGATGTGTCAGGGACTCTGCACAAAGGACCCTTACTGCCAGTTCTTTACTTATCGGGATCAAAAATTCAAAAGAAAATCATGGAGGTAAAACTTGATCGTAAAATGTTTGATACAGCTGTAATAAAATTGTCATTTTCGGACATTGCACAGGGCATTTCAATTGGTTGAGAGAAATCTCCGTGACTGAGCTGTTTGTGGTCTCAGTAATTCAAGAAAAACAAATAAGAGTAGAAAGATTCATCAAAGATTAAATTCTAAGCTGATATATGCTGAAAGTAATCTAGTCACACAATACTGTTTAACCAATATAAGAAATAACCTTCAAAGGAATTAAAGTGAGATTATCCTCTGTAGAAATCTTAGTAAATTTGATTTTATATTGGTATTGTTAAGGCGAGTATAAGAAGAATTACTTATACACAGTGGTGGGCTGTTGGTTTTCAACATGGGCCTTCGCAATTAAGCTGCCCTCAAATAACTTCCCAGTGACTGTGCAGCCAAAGGCTGTTGTCACACTACAGAACCAGTCCAGTCTAGAAGACCCTAAGGGTTCCCCTCTGCTAAAACATCCATCTTGAACCAGGATATTTAGGATTCCTTTGTGTTCAGTGAGTCATCTTAATCCGTTATATTTAATATTTGATACAATTAAATTTTGGATTTTTGATAATTGATTCAACATTTTTATGCAAGTTGTGCTTTTCCCAGCATAGTTTCCCTACACTACTCCTGGCAATCGCTGGAAGATCAGTAATAGCATTCAGGTCATTGCATCCTCTGATCAGCTGAGACACATCGACAGTGATACTGTGTTCTACAGTTTTCTAATTGTGCTGTTTCTTTCTCCACTTAAGGTACAAATGTGAGTTTAAAACCCGCGTGGTAGTACCATGTCCTGTGTTAGAGGCAAAGGATAACGCAGTGTCTGGATTCTCAGACAAAACAGAAATGATTACAAAATTTAGAAACGGTAAAGAAACGGTCAGAGCAAAATCAATGGGTTCGGAAAATACCATTCAGATTGTTGAGCATGCTTTCTTATGTTTTGAACAGGTTGTAAAGGTAAGCTGTTTCCAAACACTGAGATCATCGCAAAGAAGTTCCAGAAACTGGAAGCTGTTGGTCCTGAACACTGTCTGGCTCTCTGCTCTGTTACTCCAAATTGCACCTACTTCTCTTTTGAAAGGTGGGCATTGGTTGTGTGTTTAAAACTTTTCCTTTAATCTCTGTCAAGTGGCACATACACAAAGGTTTTACATAAGGACAGATAATGGACCAGGGGCCGTTTTAGCTTGTGTGGCACCCTGTGAAAACCTCCCAGGACGAGCTGGTGAGTGTTGCTGGGGGAGGGATGCCTGCGAATCCCTTCTTAAATAGCTATCCCTGCACCCAACCCCACATAAGCGAATGTAAATGGATGATTGGATGAAAAAATCTTCTTGTGACTTCATATTTACGTGTGACTGTGTCTAAAACATATTTACTCAATGTTTTTTGTTTTATTTATTTTTTGCAGAAATACCTTTAATTGTCATCTTAAGAGCAAGCCAGGAAAAATGAAGCTCAGCTCCAACGAGAGATTCACATCTGGGTTACCAGCGCACTGCTGTCTGCCAGATGACAGTATGTATAATTAACCATAACCTACATGCTAACCGTCGTACTGTCTCCACTCAACTACGTACGGGGCTTTTGTCCAAGCTGTTCGTCACACACCAAATGAAGCTGATCGTTACCGTGCAATCAGAAGTGGTGAGTTTAGGAACTATTGTGTTGTATGGTGAAGAACAGTGTGTCAAGGAACACGCCGAGTAGCTTTTTTACACCCACTGCTAATCATGAATAACTTAATGATGCAAATCAATCACCACAATGACGAACAGGGACAGAAGTCCCATATATAGTTCAGAAATATTGATGTGTGTATCTTATTTTCCTTCAAGATTTTCCCATCATATCATCTAATATCATAAGGATCAGAGTACTCCAAGACATAAGAATGTTTAACCAACCTTCCAGGTTTCCTTTGTATTTCTGTAGATAGGCCACCACCAGAGCCCTAAAACCGCTCCTCTGTTTACAGGCTGGCTCAAGACACAGTATGATGGAGTGAATTTCAAAGATTCAGACCTGAGTTCTGAGTTGACTGACAGTCCAGAGGCATGTCAGAGGACATGCAATGAGGAGGATAATTGTCAGTTCTACACCTTTTTCAAAGACAACTATGCGGAGGAAGATAAGAGGTACAGAATTCTTTATGAAAGTATACAAATCAGCATAACACAAATATTATTCACTTCTTAAATACAATTGTATGAGCAATTCATGCAATACCCATAAATTATCATTACTGTAGCCACACAATTTTAACAACTGCTCCCTTTTAGGGACTGAATTAAGTACTGTTTTGTTGGTTTTGTGTTGTAGGGGTCGCTGTTTCCTCAAGCGTGCCATCAGCTTACCCATTTCAGACAAAGTGATCCATGCGCCAAACTCTTTCTCTGGCTTCGCCCGCAGAAACTGCTAAATTCTTGGCTCAATCCAAATGCATAAAGCACACAAGTAATCAAGTAGCGGGGTTAGCAGGAAGTATTCTGTACGGAGAAGTTGATATACAAGAGAGACTTCATCATGTTCTGTACTGCTCACTTCCTGTAGAACATTTTCTTTAGACTGCTCGGCCACATCTGTTTCTTTTGCTCTTGTATATCCTTACATCTGCTTTCCACAGATGTGGTGTTTCTTTTGGTATTTGCTTTGGGTATTACTAAAATAATTTGTTTGCCCACTGAACTAAAGATTGATGATCTTCTATGGACAATAAAATTCTTTCAAGCTGCTTATTGGTTCGAAAGTGAGTATTATTCCAATGAACTTTAAACAAGATTTAGAGAGATCCCATTCGTAGAAGGAGAACAATGATATTAAATCATAAGTAGGTCTTTCGTCACAAGATATTCTATAACAGAAACCAAATACACTGCGATCAGTAAGGGAGTTCTGAAGCTGAAAAAAAACTCCCTTAGTGTTTACAGTGGAGACTAGGGAACGGTTTTATTCTGCAAAAGTGCAAAACATATTCAACTTGAATTAATTGCCTCAAAAAAGCTCCTAAGAAATATAGGAAAATAATGAGCTCTTATTCAAACATAAACATTTTTCAAATCAAGAATGAAGAAATCCCCTAAATAATAATAGATAATAATAATAGATAGCCTTTATTAGTCCCACAATGGGGAAATTGCAATGTTACAGCAGCAGAGCATGTTACAGAGTAAGAATAACATCGTGTTATGTGCAATTAAAATAAATTAAATTCAATGTACAGAAACAGAAACAGAAACAAAGTGCAAGTGAGGTAGGTGTGTGTGTAAGTGTGTGTGTAGTTGTGTAGGTGTGTGTGTGTTGCTAACAGTGCTGGTTGTGGAGTCTGACTGCTGCAGGAAGGAACGATCGGCGATATCGCTCCTTCACACACTTGGGGTGAAGGAGCCTGTCGCTGAAGGAGCTCTCCAGTGCAGAGATGGTTTCCTGCATGGGGTGGGAGACGTTGTCCCGGAGAGATGACAGCTTGGCCATCATTCTCCTGTCTCCCACCTCCTGCACCGAGTCAAGAGGACATCCCAGGACCGAACTGGCCTTCCTGATCAATTTGTCAATGTGGTGCAACATGAAGTCAACGGTTGAGGACAGTTTATGGAGTCGGGACAACAAACTGCTGGTGGTGGTTGTTCCACCTTACTTCATGGCCAGAGAGCGCACGGAGCCTCAGGAGCCGTAGGGTGAGGACATGAAAGAGTTCACGCGCTGCACCACTGACTGACACTGCATTGTACAAGCCATCCCCCTACTTGAACTCTAAATATTAAGAACTGAAAATTAAATGTAAGGTTGGGTCCACAGAATTAAAAAAAACAACCCTTTAGTAAATAAAATACGTGCAATTAAAGTAAAACACAATGTATAATAGATAGATCTCCTCCAGTCAATTCATATGTACCAAAATCCGACCAAGGATTAGGAAGATATATTCGAAAAAAGTTTTTTGTAAAAAGCTCCTTCTAGTGAGTAAAATTGTACCTATTTGAGTAAAACACGATTTATATAGGATAAATCTCCTTGACTTTATTAATATGCACCCAATATGGTAAATCACAATGTATAAAAGATTCATCTACTCCAGTCGAACATTCACCAGGTTTGGACTAAATCGGACCAACAGTTGAGTAGTTGAGGCCTGACAATTTTGCAGGTAAAACTCCCCTATTCTCAGAAATATACAATCTAACTTTCCCCCCAAAAAACATTGGTCATTGTGGGTCTAGAATTAAAAGAATTAAACATGCGGTTTTAAAGTTATCACGCAAAGACAAAGGATCTGCGGCGGCCATTCTATAATATCCCTGGCTTTTCAGGGATATAATAAATAATATGTCTCTGATTACCAGTGACATCGAGGACCTCTTCAATAAAAATAAACAGGTGTTCTAGGAGGGGGACCTGGTGGTGTGCAAGGTGAACTTGAGGTCCAGTTGGTTGGTAGCTACTGAACAGCAAGGACGAATAAGAAAGATTCACAGCTGTCAGAGCGGTGGTTGCTAAAAAGGTAACACTCCATACAGTCAAACTTATCTTGCTTACCTCCAAATCTTTGCAAAATAGACCAGCCATACTGTCCACGGCATTCTAGACACCTACGAGTCCAGATTTCCGTCTTGTTAGCATGTTGCTAACAAACAAACTTTGTCCTGACTCGGAGCATTCAAACTAAACTTTAATATCAATTGTCAATAGCGACAACGGGCTGCAGGACCGGGACGGGTCGTATGCTGTGAGCACTCATGTTGTGCGTGAAGATCTAACTGTACAGAGTGAGCACAGCAATCTTCAGCTTCCGTAAAGGTTTGATTCGAACAGTGTGAGTTGAACTCAGCCATGACGCCAAAGTCGTACAGTGTGAGCCCAGCATACGTGACTGCATATCTGTGCCCTTTCCTGTTCTTCCTATACCTCACCTTCAGGTACCACTGAGATGTGCCACATGCAAGTTCTTGGACGACACGCTTGTGAGGTTTAGCAGGGAAGAGCAGGAGGGAGAACAAACAGGAGATCTATGAACAAAATCCAAGGAGGACAGTTTGTTCCAGACTGACTGACAATAACAAAAAAAAAGAAAGAAAGTAATTTCTTTGGCTCCCTAAACTGTCCAGATCCAGGACGAAAGAGAACCATCAAGTGTTTTGCAATCTCCATTCTTCTTTATTACTTTATTTTGGCACATTCCTTTTACCATGTGACACACACTTACTTTTGATGCAGTTGAGCAGGACTTTGTAGAAACATATTTCCACCAGTAGGTGGCAGAAAAAGACTACTTGAAATCACATACAGTCAACAACAAACAGACGAAATGTTACCCCCTAACCCTAAAAGTTTGAAATAATAACTGTATATAATGTGCCCAAAAGATGACCTAATACCAACAAGGTCTATTTAACAAGTTAAAAAAAATACTTAATTATATCGAAAAATCTGAATAATACCCTGTACTATTACATTGTCTTAAATAGACAATTTCCAAAGGCATGAATTTGGTTTGTAGCTCTCAATAGTAGCACACTACGCTAAAAAAGAAAGAAATTCCAGAAGTGACAAAGTATTAGGTAAGGTTTTTTGTCTTTGTGTGTCTGGGTGACTTGTTACAGAGCTAATTTTGAAGCTCCACTGTGAAACACAGTATCTCAAAGAGAGGACTTGGAACAATGGTGAACCTTTCCTCAGGAGGCTGACCCTGCAAAATGTCTCCAAGCTCATGGCAACATACGTGTCCAAAAGCTTGATAACTCAAGAAAGTGGCTAAAACTGTTAAATAGTTGCAGTTATGACTAAAAACTATGTTTCTGCTGAGCAGTTGTGGATGAGATGTTGAAAATGTCACATCAAAAAAAAAGCTTTGAATAAATCAAATAGAATGTTGACCAGGAATAGTTTGAGGAGTTTATTTTCACATGATGGACCTCTCTCTCCTGCTCCTGCCTCCTCCTCGTCCTCCTCTTCATGTACTGAATTGTCCTCATTCAGCTTGAGCCCCAGTGTCAGTCTATTCCATACAACCATTCCCTTTCCCTCCCTCTTTCTCCAACCCTCCTTTCCCTCCTTTCACTCTCCTCTCCCCAAAATCCCCTCCCCCGTGGGAAACCCGGGGCTGTGTGACTGTGGTGCACCTTCCTGAAAGCTGCGGCAGTGACTCTGGCTCCTCCACTCAGAGGCTAGAATAGTGCTAGGCTGACTCTGTGTGTCTGTGTTTGTTTGTTGTCTGAGTGTGTGTTGGTGTGTGTGTGTGTGTGTGTGTATGCATCCTCCACAAACATTCCACCGCCATACCGTCCGTCCGACCGCTCTCCGGCCTTGCACGAGAGCCACGCCGCCACCGCGGTTCAGTCCTGACGCCAGCTCAGAAGACTCGCATTACACACACATGAGGCTTGTGCACTCACAACACCACATAAACAAAACACTCAGCGAGGCACAGGCACACAAACACGAGACTGGTTTTTAGCACACACACTAGCACACTCACTCGAATAAACAATATGCACTTGGCGGAACACACACATTTTTGGACCACAGACCACAGACATTGATTCCTGAAGTAGATCAAAGCATTCTACAGCAGTAAACACACACAAGACTCTTCTCTGCTCTCTCCTCCCAGCAGAGACGTTTGGGGGAAGCATGGTACAATTATGCGGATGTTCTTGAGAAACAACTCGTTGCAACTGTCATTCATACGCGATGGCTGACTCTCATCAATTCACGCTATTTCGCTTCCTGTCCTTTTAAACCTTCACAATTCTTCTCATCTCTCTCAAACCGTGTCTCCTGCCTCACTCCCACCCTGTCATTGAAAGTCTACACCCAATCACTCATCCAACCACAGTGTGTCAGATCCCCTTCTTTGTTTTCCTCTCTCTCAGTCTCTTTATCCTCCCTCTCGCTGTCTTCTTCACAGTCTGTCCATTGTTGAGGAGACAGACAAACAAAGAGAGACGATATCCACTGGTGTACCACAAGATTTAAGAGAAAGAACGGCAGAGAGACAGCACGAGAGGGAGATACACAGATTGATATGAGGGTGACGTTAACTACAGGGGACTGCCAATTAGAGGGCAAAGTGATGGGGAAATTTGCATCACCGTGGCATCCCAAAAAACATCGGCAGCTCCCACCATGTTTATACCCTGCAACCACAAAACCCCAGCTCCCATCAGCCATCACTGGAGACAACTTACACATAGAGGCTTTGCGGTTAGGGAACACGCAAGCAGTGTTTGTAGACATGGCTATGTGGCTAACCAATCCTTTGCCGTTTGCAGCCAGCATTTGCGTCATTTGTTTTTCATAGTAAAAAAAAATACACATGAACCAGAGGAAGGTAAAGGCACTAAGTCTTTATAGATATTCATAACAAATATTTGTAAAAAATTGTGAAATGTGATCAAATGTATGAATGTTTAAAGTAAACCAAATCACAGTAAAAAGTCAGTGAAAACCCAACGTCACTCCGTAGAGTTGTATATATGGCTCTGGTGAACAACAAGTATGTGTGCATCTTTCAAGCAAATTCATGAATGCATTCATTCATATATTCATATGTTCACATTCTTTCATTATTTGATTTTATGTGATTGCTTTTGATTATCCAACATTTAACCCACTGTCTAATATGGCTTTTTTGAGTCCTTTAAAAGCAGAGAGAGGTTCTCCGAAGTTATCATATTTGCTACACATGATCTCCATGTCCACTGCACAGAATTCATTTGGAAGGCAGAACCAGGGCCAATGCTCAGAAAGCTCCAATCTCAGTTCCCCATCCCTGGGTCGACTTGGCTGATCCACTCAAGCCCCTGTGTTGGACTGCAGGAGACGCCAGAGGTGCGAAGGGCCGGAAAGAAACTTGCATCGGGACAGAAGATGATGAAGAAGAAGAAGAAGAAGAGGAGGAGGCAGAGGGAGAGGAAGAGGAGGGGCTGAGGAGAGGGAGAGGCGAGGCCCTGGTGGAACTGTGAGGGGACGGCTGAGTTGGTCTGGAAGGAGTAAGAGCTGGAGATGCTGCTAGAGAGGGCATCCTGTGGACGCTGGCCAGGGCAGAAGGCGAGAGAAGCGGTGGTGCGCCTTGATGGCACCCGGTAATGGGGGTGAGGCTGAGGGAGGCAGGCGATGGGTAGGTAGTCAGTAGGGCTAGATCCCTCCGCCTATTGGGGAAAGGAGCTGAGGAGGAAGCCTGTGAGGAGGGGGAGATCTGAGGAAAAGATGCCCATCGCCAAGGCGGAAAGGGCAGGGTGGAGGCTGGAGGCGACTGCAAGAGAAGAGGGTCCAGCTCACTTGCGAAGTGTGAAAGGTGGGAGACAAGGCGGGCTCCTATGGGGTCCGGGCACTCCCTTTCAAGAGAACTGAGGTACCGCACCACCTCCCCAACACATTCTCTGAAGCCCAGGGTCCTGTAGTCAACAGCTAAGGCCCTTGCATCAAAGTAACCTGTGAGAAATCGATTGGTTAGAACAGCTGTAGCCAGAAAAGATGAAAAAAAACAATTATTAAACATGACAAACTCAGAAGTCTCACCTTTACCTCCCATGGCATGCAGAAGTTTGAGGTGGTCCACAGTCATCTGCAGGATCTCTGCTTTCTCCAGCTTAGATGAACCCTGTATGGAAAAAAAAAATGTTTGAGTTTTGAGTCTGCTGCACATGAACAAAAGTATTTAGTACCTCTGACAAAAGGTTAAGTAGAGACCAGGATGTTTTCACTGGCATTAGTCTGTTTTTTAGCAGAATCACTCTACGCCAAAGGATTTTCATGAAACTCAGTATGATGGTTCTGTATATGATGAGGAACCTTTCAATTACCGACCAGATTTGATGAAAGGGTGGAGTCAGGATTGCCTTTACTTTCATGAATGTGTCAAGATAAGGCCTTTTTAAACCATTTCTCTTAGTTACACATAAACTACTTGACAAACTACCAAGACACCTCACCTCATCGGTTGGGGTGGTGTCTAGCTTGATGTCATGGAAGAAATCATCCAATTGTGGCGATAAAAAGAAAAAAAACAGAACGAGAAAAAAAAAAAGAGTGAAATAATGTTTTTCTTGAATAACCATCAAACTACCAATGATGCCATTCTGCTACCAAATTCTAGAGGTATGTTTTCATGGTTAAGGAACCAAATTATTAAGGTCAAACTATCGTGGTATTCTTTCTTTTAGGTACATTGACTTAATGTGGAAACTTGCTTTAGAAGCGAGTGCTGTTTAGTTTGTTTGATTGTATGTTGGCAGTATTACAGAAAAACATCTTTATGGAGTTTCATCCAAGCTGTAAGAAGGGATGGGCATGAAGCAAGGATTTTTTTTTCAGTGGATTCCACAGATCCATGTCATTTTTCCATGTTTGTTAACATTGCAATTATGCAATTTCACCATTTATCTAAATAACATAACTATTTAATGGGTTATTATGAAAATGGTTGGCGAAGTGGCATTGCCGCAGAGGGAACCATTGGATTTAGGAGAAGATAAGGATAACGGAGTGGAGCAGTAGTTTTAGTGCATATTTGATAAATTAAGAGTTACCTGTTTCTCGAAGGCACTGGGCACCAACCTCCTGAGCTCGGAGAGGCTGTGGTTTATGCGGTCTCTGCGCCTCTTTTCTATGATCTAAACGACAAGAAGTGGAGAGGGACAGTCTGAGCCAAACAAAAGACAGACAGGGCTAAAAAGATTAAGACCCAAAGCATAAATTCACTCACCCCTCTTCTTTTCTTTCGGGCCAGAATCTGAGAGGCGCTGCCAGGAGACATGGACCCTGTGACTGGGCTGAGGCATGGAGACAGAGAGTCAGAGGGAGACGAGGGAGTTGGGGGATGGCATTGCAAGAAAGACTTGGAGACTTTGATTCTCCGGCATATTGTTGTTATTACCCTCCTTAATATGACACAGAGGCAGAATGGCACATCAGCTCCCTTCAATCTAATTTGTTTTTTGGGCATGGAATAACAAAGGAGTGCCCGGCAGAGGAGGGAAAATTAGATTGTTTTTGGTTTAATGCATTTCTGGACATTAGTCTCAGTGAAATTACATGCTGTTCTCCTTTCCATCTGAGTGAATGTACTTTAAGCAAGATGATTATATGTCCTCGAGGCAATGCTTTCACTCGCAAGGGACTCATACAGGCAACGCAGGATCAGAGCTTCTCCGAATTCCCTCAATATGGATCATGTTTGTTTGCCAATTCTCATCTTACAGTCCTGAAAATGTCCCGGCAACTTGGGATTCAAACGGCACCACCAGACTTTTCTATTAGATTTTAACATGAAACCTGCCAATCAATCTGTGTGTTTTTGTTTAGATTTATGTTTGATAAGGCTGAAGAAGAGAAGGAAGCACAATCTTGCGTTTGCATGTGACAAGGCAGTCGGACTTATCCCAGCCTTCTTCTGGGTGACTGGTTTGTTCTCTGCTACTCATTTAACCAGTAGTGCTGTGAATGTGTTCTCGCATGACACATGCGAAAGAAATGCACTGCAATAAATACTTGCTTTGATCTGAATTTCTATAATGGCAGCAAAGGTTTTTACCAATTTAGATGAAATGCAAAATGAATGGTTGAGTTGTTTGTGCAGTGCTGGGAAGGATCCTGTTTGTGAGACAGTTTAACCATCAGAGAAAAAAATAAAAAATGAGACACGCTGAATGTGTACTTGCATTCACACGGTCAAATAATTTCTTTTACCAAACGGATCAAAATGATTTCAGTTTTGCAAACCGTTATAACTTTGTCATTTGCATTTTATAATTTCCACAATAAATCTGAAAAAAAAGTATTAGTGGCTTAGAAAATATTCTTTATGCAAAGGAATTACATTTACATAATATCACATATACTATGTAATACATATAAAACATTTACTTTTTTCACTCACACACACATCAAAGGTCAAGTGTCAAAATATCCAACCAAAGATTGTTTTGTTTGGTGTTTCTGATCTCACTTTCTTTGTGATTTAAGATTCAACATAAAAGTATTTAAAAAAAATCTTTATCGCTACAGCACATTCATTTGTCGGAATCATAAATCATCCAAATAATTGTAATTGTCAATCAAGACTTTTTACGAAGATTTTTATCTTAAGTTAAACATATATTTAAATTTATTTACAATTATTACTCTCGATGCGTGTTTTCTGAGAATACGGGAAATTTGCAGCATTTAGAAGTTAAAAATTTAAATTGACAGAAGTTGTTCGTCGGGAGTGTCAAAAATGTATCCAGTGATATTAAATGAATTAAATACATTTACTTAAAAAAGAAAACAGAAAGAACTTCCTATGTAAATTTCCTATTTTTCTTATTACATATACAGAGACCTGCAATTCCTCCTCTTCACATCCCACTCCTTTGTTAGTATATTTAACTATTGACTGCAACTGTTTATCATCTTCTTTTCCTTTAATGTTTGATTGGAGGGCAATCTCAGGTGTGATTAGCAGATGCTCACCAAAAGCTGTCTTCTTGTCCCACATCAATAAACTCGTCTGTCTCCGAGTCTGGGGAGCTGTAGTCGTGGGGTCTCTTCATGTCTCTGCCCGTTGCTCACTGATTGGATGCACTGGCAGAAGGATGGGTGATGGAGTGCTGGATTTGGGTGATCTTGCAGGCCACTCTCTAAGCGGCGTGGAGACAACACGTCGACGATGGTCTCCACACTGTACGAAGCGTTCACTTTGTGCCCCTTGCTCTGTTTCTCTTATAAAAGCCCTCTGGTCCTTAGTCTCTTCTTGTCACTTGTGTTTGTTTTTCCTCGTCTCTTCACGTGTCTTCTGTCCTCTCCTCGGTGAGTCAGCAGTGCCACTTGAGTGACCCCCAGGGGTCCATGGCAACTAAGATATTCACAAGCTGCTCAAGTCCTTAACTTTATTACTGGCATCCAATCATAGTCTCTCACTCTCTGTCTCCCTCGGTTATTTCGCTCTTGGCTCCCACTCTCTGTCACAAACTCGCAATGACAAAATGGGACTTTGGCAGTTGGGGCAGGGTTGCCAGTTTTGGCTCCCCCGCCTCTTCTCCCTGTCCCTCCTCCCTCCCTTTAATCTGGCCTTCCCCAGTTTGTCACCCTCCTTCCCTCCCCCCACCCCATTTCCAGACCTTTGCTCAGTCATCCTCACTCAATTAGCGACCTATCTCCTCCTACTATCCCTCCATCCTTCTCTCTATCCTTCCCCCTTTCTCCTGTGGCTCCTTTAATTACACTGCTTTATAGAACAATGACAGTGGGAGGAAGGGAAGGAGAGAGGTGAAGAATATGGGAACGATGGACTTTGAAAATACTGCATCATCGGCAGGGGAGTGTGTGACAATATATTAAGCTTGACTGTCAATCACACTGGAGACTGGGAGGAGGGAGCGCCTGAACAGCTTTCTGGGGTGAGTATGAGAGTAAAAAACAACAGAAATTGTGGTGACAGAAAAATATTTTGCGTTTTCTTGTTAATAAAACATTGACATTTCTTTAATATGGGGCTAAAAAATATAAATTTAGAACCTCTTATCTAAGTGATCTCACTGATGTCAATTAATTCAATTCCGAGTTTCCCATGTGTGTGTGCTCATGAACTGACCCTAAACACCTCATATTCAGTTACAAGCCTCTTACATATCCAAACAATGTTACTAAGTGTGAGCAAAGTGACAGGCATGACACAAGCGGGAAAAAAACCCCAAAAATGTGTCACAACAATAGCTTTTATTTAAAAAAGAGAATGCTGGGTGCATCATTTAGAAACATTTTGGCTTCAGTGACTACAGATAACACACGTAATATGTAAACATTGCAGCAAAGCAATCTCAAAAGGTAGTATCCACAATTTCTATAATCAATTGCCAAATAATTAGACCGATGGATATGAAGAGGGCATGGCAATATGCAAAGTTTCAAGAAGATGAAAAATAGAATTTATTGTATATCAGATCCAAATGTGACTTGTGTGTGTGTGTGTGTCACTGTGTGCAGACTTAATGGCAGGTACTGAGGGGTCAAGAGAGTAATGAGCCCAGTGAGGGTCTCAACCTCTTGACTCTCCCTTGGACAAGATAACGCTTTCTGACACACAGACACACTAGCACCTGCTTCCTTGCAGCACTTAGAGCCATGTTCCCCTGCCACCGTGGGAAGATCGCTGGTACAGATTGCCATGGAAACACAAAGCCTGGCCGTCCGCTGTTATGTTTGTTTTCGAAAGACTGGAGAGAGGACAAGAAGCACCCTTCCAAACAATACCCAGCTGTGTCTCTTCCTGCCTGGCAGACTGGAAGGGTGTGTGTGTGTGTCGACATTGTTGATTACATGAGTACAAGATATTTCTGTATGTATTTTGGAAAAAGTGACATTTTGTATGCTACGTTGTCTGGCCCTTTTACAATAGTTACAACAGTATTGTATCATGTCCATCGATGTCTGATTTTGATCACATTAATCACAACAACAGTTTCAAACGCTGGTATTTAGTTGGACTTTTGGAGAGTGTTTAAACAAAAACAAAAGCATGACACATTGGTTGTACTGATCAGTATTTCTATACTTTATTACATTTTTGAATTTGAGTTGAAGACTTAATTTGCAAACAGCCACGTGAAAATCCGTTACAGAGGCCCCCACTGCTTTCTCTGAATTATCAATACCTTGCAACAGACTTTTGAACACAACTGTTCTCTGAAGGGGGGCTGCTATGATGGGTGTCCTGATTCCATGAAGCCCCTGGTCTTTAATTATTTTACAGGCCCTGTAGGTCATAGAGATTCATTTGGTAATACCTCTAGTCGGCATTGTTGTTGTGGCTTCACTCTGCCATTGTATTTTGACATACACTATAGGGCATCACAGGTAATTGAAATGTAATCTTGATCCTGGGTTTGGCTTCCCACAATTAAGTGAACACGATCAAGCAATATCGCTGCCCAGGCAATGTTATGCTGCAAAGCAAATCAAGCGCTCCTTAAACCATTGCGGGAACAATGAAGCCGTTCCCTGTAATACTGTGCCTGTGAAAAAATCGAAGCATTCTAATCCTGGTGGCATTCGAATCAGATGCCCGAACCCCTCAACTGACTCCCTTCAACATCAAGCGGCAGCAGCTCCACTGTGAGCTCCCCGCAGGTAGCCAAGCTTCGCATCTCCTCGTTAAGGCTGAGCCCAGCCACCCGTACAACGCAAACCCATTTCAGCTGCTTGTATGCTTTCGCCATTGTGCAATCACACTAAAAAAATCATGATCTCCATATTGATCAAAACAATGGGGATTATCGTTTCACCTGTAATTGTGCAGTCCTGGCACAGGGCTTGTTCCTCCAATGGCTCCATGCTAGCATCATTGGTGAAAATATTATAGATGTGTTTCGCTTGAAGCTCATACTTCAGACTGGTGGAAAAAGCTCATCCCTGCAACATGGACACATTCATTTTATTTCATCTATGCTTCAGTTTAGAGGGTTTTAAAAAATGAAATTTGTAATTCAAAACATCAAGAGATGTTTCCTCAATCGTTATCAGATTCAGTTATACACCATACTGGAATTACAGGAGGAAATTTGCGTTCAAGCTAGTTAAATCGGATTTATAAGACAGAAAGTAAAAGCTTCCAAATGAATTGCGAGTGTTCACGTGTTACCATTAACCGCCTGATATTTATTTAATAAACGTATTTATCTTATTTAAAGATGGTTCTTTGTGTCTTCTTAGATTACTGTTCTCAGCAGGCATGCTATTCTGTTTGGCTCACTTGCATTAGAGGCCCACTCGCCTCGTTTTATCATATCATATTGTGTAAAGTAATAAACTAACTCAAAACATGTGCATGTGCGTGTGTTTGTAATACCCAAGTCAGTAATCAGTATGACCATCACCAGGGGGGATTTTATTGTGGTGAGTATGAGTCAGGACTAACAGAGAAGAGAAATCCCTCTCTGTCTCCCTCCCACACTCCCTACATATCCTTTCATTACCAATCATTCCTTAATTCAGATCTGGATCTAATTTCAGCATCAGAAAACAGGGGAAGAAAGAGTCTGAAAGAAAAGACACATCCATGAAGTCAGGCCTCAGTCTCTTCTGTTGTTATTTTTATCACCCACCCATCCGTCCCCTTCAAAGAATAACTTTCTTCTCTGTATCACCAGTTTCTTCAATTAGATCACTCTGTTTTCACTCGTCGTCTCTGGCCGGACAAACCACCCCGTTGTTCCAGGATGAGGCAAGGGCATCAAATAAACATGCAAAAAATGTAATGTAATGAAGAGGGTTAATGAAAAAATAAATAGGTTAATTATGAAAATGGTTTCATGGTGGGGTGTGAGAGCAGAGAGTGACGGCGGCGAACACAAGAAAGAGAGTGAGCTGGCACTCAACGCTAGGATTGAATTCTTGGAGATTTCTGGCAAATTTGGTCCTCTTCAAGTCCTCTCCCTCCCATTCCTCCCGACCACAACAAGGGAACATCTCTCATTGAAATTAAGACGCTCATACTTTTACAATTTGCACACACACGCACAAAAGCGCAAATGAAATATGAACGTGTGAACGCTCGCAGATATAGGCACACAAACATGTGCCACTGAGTGATTCATACAGCCACATACATATGCGAGTCCTTCACACGAATGTGGACAATGCGTACCCACAATTTATAACACATAAACACTCCATTGCATCTATTATTTCTGATGCATGACTACTGCTATTGTTTGAGACTCTGCGAAACGGAACCAGCTCAGCGAGATATTTTGTTTCGGACCTTTTTCTCTCCATTCAGGTCAAACTGAATAACTGTGATACAGATATGTATCACAATATAGCTGACTATGATTATATATGTAAAATTTTAAAAAGCAACACCAGGGCAAATATAAGGGCCATTTTTTCCAAAATATGTATCTACTCCAGTATAAAAAGACCTTTAGAATCAACATTAAACATAAAAAAGAGCCAGTCTATATACTGCAGTACATTTTAGTTTTGACAAATGCGCATCATCACAAATAGCTGTGGTTTCAACGCCACATATATGAGAGCCACTACTCTGGGAATACACTGTAGTATGCACTGATACACTGTAGTGAGACTATGGCTGAGAGAACCATAACTTGATTCATATGTCATGCAGGGAAAAGTGGGTCAAACTAATTGGAAATTATCAATTTTGTCCCTAGAACATTTCAAAAATATTTCGAGGAATTTTGGAAATGAATTTTTTATATTCTATGGGATTTAGAAGCATAAATAAGATTTTAATGACGAAAGGGAAAGCCAGGTTGGAATAAAGTCACTTTACATGTAAAAAGTGTCAAAACAAGTAAATCTGGAATTCCTGAAAATTATGATGTGTTAGAGAATTGTGTGTGTCTGAACGAATGAGCACTTCCTTCCACATTTAACATTGATCAAAACAAATTTTCTTAATAGAGTTTTTACAAGTTAACTTTTAAGCACCATTAAACCACATAGACATTTATAGTGATTTACTTCAAAAGAACTATGATGATAGACGTGACAATATAAAATCAGATTCCGAAAAATAATTAACTTGAAACACAAGTTAAACAAACAATATTAGCCATAGTCTTACTTTAATGGTTATAATGTATATTAATTAAATGACACATTTCATAAAATATGATATACTGTCTTGTTTTATTCACTATTTAATCAACCAGAATATAATTCTTGGGGATATAATGTAGCTTAAAGTGTGTTGTTGGTTTATTTTATAATCTATAATACTGACAGCTATTCAATAACAGTGGCTAACAGTTCAAACAAGAGTAAAGCTGTTTGGTATTTTGGGAGTTTGTGGAGTTTGACATTTTGTTCATTTTTTGGGGGAAAAAAACAGCTATTGTGATTGTGAATTTGAAGTGTTTGTCTGTTTAAAACTATTCAGTTTAACTTCAAAAAAATTGATTGTTAGAGTTATTATTTCAATTTTCTGTCCTTAAATATTAATTCGTCATAGTTTGTTTGTTTGTACCCGTGTATACACATTTGAATATTTTTATTGGTTTTCACAAATATTGTACCAAAATACAAAATTACCCACAATAAGATATATATAAGAATAAATGATTGCAAGGCTTTAAGGAAATTAAGCGTCACTACAATACATCAAGTTGGCATGTTGCAATATAATGATTAAAATATTAAAAGATAAAGAAAGAAGAAAAGCAGACAAAAGAACGTGGAGGCGCTGCATTCTGTTAGTGGTTTGGTTATGGACAGAAACCCTGCAGACCAAAGTCAATCTGTTGAGAGAAAACTGTGGCAACTGTTCAAAAACAGGTGAGGCAATCATTGCAATTTTCTTTCAGTTCAACGCAAATCTTTCCATTACCTGTTCAAGTATTACTGGATAGATACAGTTAATTGGAATTACATTCAATTAGTTGTCAGTTGTTAGGACTGGAAATGCACCTGGTGGAGGCATTTCTGTCAAAGACTAGAAGTAATATGAGGCCAATGGATTCCTTAAATATAGCCTCCATCCACCCATCCTCTCTTTGAGACTGAGCTTATCAACACAATCAATGGGTTAGGATCAATAACTGCATATTTAGCAATAAGGTCTTAAACATTCCTCTCCAAGTGGAGTCAGTTTAAGCCATGACCATAACAAAACTGTGAACATATTTCTAAGCTATAACAAGGTCTCTTGTAATTCTTCACATGTAATCAAAAAGCATTAGTCAAAATGTTTTGGGACTGTCTGGAACCCCTGCAGAGAATATATGAAAGGCCACTTGTGGTCAAAGCAGTCGTCCATTTAACCCTGGTGTATGTAAGTGCCATTGGCATGTGCCCCCAACCACCAGTTGATTTCTTATTGGTAAGAGGCCGTTATAGCTGTCAGCTTGCCGATAAGCGCTCAGTGCCTTGGGTCAAGATTGGACTGGCATGGGAATTGGCACTTAAGCAGCTTGGCACTGTGCAGAGAGAATGATCTGCCCTTCAGACACACTGTGGCTCTGTCTGTCTGGTCATCTCCATGATTCACTCCAGAAGACACTCGATATATGGGGGTGCTCCTGGGAACGCTCGGCTTCTTTCTATTGGGTGCTCTGCGTCGTAATTGAGCTTGTATGAGGTGTAAATAAAGCTGCAGAGAAATGACCTCAGACACACACAGTCACTGTGGATGTTTGAAACGGTCGCTGTTGGGATTTGAGATATCAAGAATGCTGGTGGGAGGGATGGATTGTGCCGCTTGTCAGAGAACGAGATCAAGAGAGAGAAAGAGAGAGAGAAAGAGAGAGAGAGAGAGAGAGAGAGAGAGAGAGAGAGAGAGAGAGAGAGAGTCATTTCCTAATGTAGCTCCCCAACACACATATAAATAAAGAGGCTAAAAACCAAAGAGAAGAAGCAGAAAGGAACTTCTGTGGTTTCCGATTGGGGTCCCTTTCATGACGATTCCCACAGTACTAGGTTCTTGATGATTTTCCATGTTTCACACACACACTCCCACACTCCCACAAACAAACACATACACAAACATGCTGATGGGCCCTGTGACTGCAGTGACTTTCGCTGGTGCCGGCCCCAGACAGGACGCCGAGGGCCCGGAGAGCCACAGGCAGCCATTGTGCTGTCGCCGCGGAAACCAGCCTCTTTATGTCAGACATGTTTTTCTGTTTGTTTTCTTTTTTATGTCTTTAATGTGGGTAGAGGGGAATGTTTCCCCTCTCATCTTCTCCCCTCCCTCCTAACTGCTCTTGTTATTTCCCCCCTCTCCCCCTCCTCCTCCCACCAATCCATTACCACATTTGTTACTCCTCTTTTTCCTCTCTCCTCTTCATCCCCTCCCCTCCTCTCCCATTTTGTCACCCTTTCTCCCCCTGGAGATGGTCATTTGTAAAGCTCTCTGCTTAGAGAGCCCACATCTTTGTCAGGATGTTGCGGCCTCCCTCTCACTCAGCCGCTTTTTATCCATACTTCATGAGGTTTTGGCACAAACTGGCACTTCTTCTTCCAGCACTTGAAAAAACAATACACACAACTCTAAAACAACAAAACCTATTACCAAAAGAATTTAGCTTTTCCCACACTAAGAGAAGTTTCTTCACAAGAATAAACAAACTTCTAATAACAACATAAAAGAAAGAGGGATGAGGGGGGAAAAAGAAAGCAAGTCTGTTTATGATTCCAGTCTCCAAAAAAAAACCCAAGAAAGGATGCCCCAAAGTCCTTCAGTGAAGAACAAAACTTAAAAAAGTCCAACTGTTACTATTTTTAAGTTTTTCAAGAATGTCGTTTGGTGCCATGACTCAAAGGCATGCCGGCCCTCCTGCGTAATCAGTTCATTCTGACTGCACTCTTCCACCACATCACACACAGGATAAAATCTTTATAGTCACAGAGAAGGAGGAGGAGGAAAGGGGGAAAGTAAAAAATGAAAAAGTTCAGAGCTAATCCACTGTATCCCGTAGCCATGCATGGAACTGAGCACCATCTAATGACTGTGGGGTTTGGGATTCACCTAATATTAGCCACTGTGAAGAGAGAAAGGCTGGATGAAAGGTTTGTAGAAGAGTATCATTCATGTATATCAGGGAGATTTAGTTTTTATTGCGTTGTGTCTTAATTCCTCCTTGTCCGTAGTCTACTTCTGTCAGCGTCCATAAGAAGGCGTCCAGCCATTCTGACAAGAAACAGTACATGACAAGAATGTAGTTGAAGAAAAATTACATCTGGTCAACTTGTAATGCAGAAATTTGGAAGACTTGGGTACTAAATTGGATCAGAAGGGTCTCACAGTGTCATAAACCAAAGACATGCTGCTCCCTCCCTGGGCTTCTGCCATTTGACAGCCTCTCACTTTTTTAAATCCTTCTTTTAACTTTACACCTCAGATTACGACCTTATCAGGGAGGCATCCGGCTGACACCTTGTTCCGATGTCAGCTCGGACGAGCAGGCGTAAGCTCCTGAAAACCAGCCTAAAGCCCTGCTGCCGCCACACTAGTGGGCAGTTTTGAGCATTCCTAGAGGAGGGTTATAGTGAGTGTGCAGGAAAGGAAAGGAAGATGTTGATGGATGAAAGATGATGTTTTCATGTCGTGGGGGAGTAACAGCTTCTATCCTTTAGAGTCTTTAGGGATCACACCAGTGTGATCCCTAAACCTAACAACCTAGCAAGTTTTTGGGAGCACTAGGTGGGTTTATAAGGACAGCCTTATTCCGAATACATTTGGAAAAGGTGCCATTTAGAAATAAAATGTTGCGTGTAAACATTGCTCTCCGAAAGAAAAATCTCTTTCCGAAGGAGATTTCCTTCCTTTGCAAGGAGGTAGTATAAGTCCTTTCTGAAAGCCTTTACGATAACCAGTCGCTGCATGTAAACATTTTTTTAGCAAGCACCTGTTTGAGTTGTATTTTCTCATGCCCAGTGTCTTGATTTTACCCTCTGATGCACTTTTTCAGCGCACTTTTCAGCGCACTTTTCAGCGCACTTTTCAGCGCACTTTTCAGCGCACGCACAGCGCACGCACAGCGCACGCACAGCGCCAAGATGCATTTCTTATATGGCAACCTCAAAACAGAACCGGTCTGCATCGGAGAGTCATTTATTTATGCAACTTTGAAAGTATTTAACATAGTTGGACGTTTAGATGGACAAAAAGTCACTTTCACGCATGCCTTCTTTGTCGTAATCTTCCTTTGAGGGCTTGTTTGTGATCGGCTCCTCGCTCATCGTAGCGTTATCACCACCTTATGAACAGGATTGTGGATCGTCTGCGCATGTCAGAAAGTTCTTGCGGACAGAATTTCTCAACTCTCCAAATTTGGTGCATATGAATCGACTCGAGGAGATCTGTCTTGCACATATTGGGTTTTCCTCTTGATGTTCCTTTTTGACTCACTAAGGGCAAATTTTTACAAAAAAACTCTCTTTTTGGATGTAACATCCTAACTGTTGTTCTGAGTTAGTCCGAATTTGGTGAATATGAATCACCTTGAGGCGATTTTCTTTTTATGAAAAACCCTTTTTTCCAGATATAATTCAAAAATTACTTCATGGATCATTTTCAAATTGTGCACCCCCATTGACATCAGTGTGAGGAAGAACTTGATTAACTTTGACTCTAGAAGGAACTTTTTTACAAAAAATCTGTGGACAAAATCAATGTTTATGTTTGATATTTTATCAGGTACTCCGAAGCGACCAAAAATGATTTATTCCTCTAAATTAAAAAAGAATACTGTATAGGGTTAGAGCGAAAAGAGATCAGCTAACATTGCTCTTGTCTCACATGAGATGACCTGACATGCTACAGTAGTTGTACTGCATGCGGGTTACCGTAGGTCTGCTCTCTGATCTTGGATGAGTTCTAAAGGAGATGTTCTTGACCCACATAAAGAGCTTTGTATGTTCCATTCAGGCACTCCTGTAGTTCTTTCATGACGGTCCACGTTCCAGCGTTGTATAAGAGAATGCTTTCTATAAAAGCCCTAAAGAAGGAGAACTTGATGGCAGTAAATGCCAGACCACCAGATTCAGAGAGGTTTGTTACATTCCACGCCTGTTCCGTTCTGGGAAGAAAATATTTTCTGCTGTCGACAACGTAGGAACCCAATTATTTCATGTCATTGAGTTCCTGGATGTTTGCACCATTTATTAATTTAGTAGGTGAGGACGTTATTAAGGGGGTATACAAGGGTATAAGCCGCACAAAACCCAGAGACTATTGTTGACAGATAATGATTATTAAAAATCTGCTTACCTGCTTAACTATTATTTCTGTTAGTGGCATTAGAACATTCTTATGTTTCTGTTTGCTGCTTAGTGTATTTTAAATTCTCTTATTTTGAAGGATCACAGCGGTCATAATGTTGGTTGGCATTGTGTATGTGTTCTAACTTGATGAAATCCTCAGCGCCGTGTGTTTCTATCAAACACACCATCGTTTACCATTTCCATATGAAAATGGCATCCGGTCCGAAGACTTTAGCAGCAGATTCATATCGTCCTGCATGATGACAGGTGGAGCCTTGATTGATCTGAGTTGTTGTGACTTTAAATCTGGGGAATATTGAGGCCTAGCTAACACATTATCCTCATTGTTGTGTTCCTAAAACAATTCCTGAACAAGGTTTGCAGCGTGACAGAGGCCACCGCCATAAGGGATTATCATTTCCATGAAAGGGTGTACTTGGTCTGCTCAGTGTTACATGTCAAAGTCATATCAGCATGAATGACAGGACCCAAGGTCCCAGCAGAACATTTCCCAAAGACTCCTCTGGCTGGCCTTCTTCCCATAGTGCATCCTGTTGACATCTCTTTCCTAGGAAACCAACAGATACACAACCGGCCATCCACATGGTGTAAAAGCAAAGGTGATTCGTCACACCAGGCAACCTTCTTCCAATGCTCCGTGGTGCAGTTCTGATAATCAAGTGTCCATTGTACCGTTTCAGTCAGTGGGCACGTGTCACCCAGTACTGTGAGTTCTGACACCTTTCTGTAATAACCAGCATTCATTTTTTCCGCTCTTTCTTCAGCCATTTTGGCCATCACAGTTGTCTCTTGTTAGAGTTGCTCTGATTCATAGACCGGCTGTATTTTTTCCCGCTTTCAATGCTTCAACTTCAAAGACAAAATGTCAATCTATTGCAAATGAGGATAATTGCCTTCATTCCACACTGAATCGGAAAAATCAGGAATAAAAAACGTTTGAAAACAAAGACCATTTCTGGCCAGCAATCTTTTTTCGGCGTGAATCAACCATTTCAAACAAAGTATATTTATATCCCACTGCAATTTTGAGCGTGCAAGTCGAGACAGAGTGAGTAGGTTCAAAGCATTATACTTTTTTTTCTCTTTAGTTTTTATATTCTGGTTGTTATCTTAGTCTATTATATTAGTCTAAATAGATCCACTGCTAAAAATAAGGGCTGGTTAAAATTCTAATGTGAGATTTTACGAGGGCACAGCAGGTCATTCCGGGGCCATGTGCCCCAGTAATGGGTCTGTTAACGCCCTTGAGTACACCCGGCACTGCAGAAGGTCATTCAAAGCTGACTGGACTTATGCAGTAAAGGGGACTAATTCTATATACTCTATATGTAGCTCGCACACAAACACACGTCTGGCTCAGACATTAGAACTTGGATGCATGAGGATGACTAGCTAACTCTATATAGTTCCGGCCGCTTTGATTGTTGGACGTGGCTGTGGCAAAGACAGCCTGCCAACGCCTCGGCCCTCGCTACCGGAAGCTTGTGGTCTGGGCCGGCTCCATCTACTACTCAGTTCTGGCGCTAAATATACAATAATAAAAAGGCTGCGAGGTTTATTTCAGACTGTGTTACATTTCCTTTATAGTTAAGGAAGAAAGGAGAGTAAGAGACAGACGTCTCCAGATCATTGGAGAACATTAAGTGATAATTGCAGGGGGGATATAGAGAGAAGGAGAGGGCCGAAGTTCCCCGTTCTCACTCTTCTCTTCCTCTTTCTCTGCCACCACAGATGAGAGCGCCGTCTACAAACTAAAGAGGGGCGCCTGCTCTATTAGACTCCCAATGATTGACTATGATTGCATTATCTGATCCCATGGAGGATAAAAGGACAGCAAAACACACACACACACACACACACACACACACACACACACACACACACACACACACACACCACATGCCTGTATTTCATTGTACAATGAACGCTCCGCTCCCTCTGATGGCAAACATGGCTTTTTTCCTTAAATCTTCTTCAGACATGCAGCCAAAAAAGGAAATATGATTCAAATTCAAACATTGTCTTTATTTGTTTCAAGTCATTTTTCCTCTGAATCACAACAGCATGCACACATAGGCACACTCACACTCCCCTGTGTACTTGGCTTCACCACCAGTCCACCGCACTCCTCTCAAAGCTCTTTGATCCCCCGTCGAGGGTCCTCTCCCTGGTGCCTCTGTCTGAATTCCAGAGATTCTGGGATAATTCAAACGTTTCACTGCGCATACTTGGTCCCCTCAGGAGACAGCGGCGGAGATGGAAAATGCCACCACGGTCTCTCTCCCTCCATTGTCCCTACTCTTTAATCAGTCCCTCTCTGTGGCTCGCGTTGCCACCGTGGTGTGTTGTCTCAGCCTGGGAAAATGTCGGCCTAAGTGGCTGTTATGTGCTGAGGCACAGACCGCAGTTACCCAGAGGGGTGCTGCTGCAGACCTCTGTGCCAGTCATGGGTCTCACAGTGGCTAACACACACAATGAGTGAGGTCCAAAGTCTGGATTCAACTTCTAAAAGCCATCTATTTACTTTGAAGATGGGGCTTTGATCAGCAAATTGTCACCATCATTGTCATATAAGCCAAAACCCATTCATAAATCAAATATATTATTTGCTATCAGGGTATGTCTGTGAGGAGGGAGTTTCCTGCTCTTATGTCAACAAAACGAAAGGCCTTGTGTTTCCCTCCCTCAAAGCCAGAAAGAGGTCAGCCTCCGGGGCGACCTCAGAGTTTGACCAATTTTCAGCTTTGGGATACACTTGCTGGGCAGCTGCGGGTCAACCGACGCTTGGCCTGCTGTCAGCTGGACGTAACTATTCATCAGGTCAAGTTTACAAGCAGTGAGTCAAACCCTGCTGGTTTATACAAGTTTATATTTAGTGCTTATAAGCGTGAATAGAGTTTTTATGAGGCACTATAAATTTTATCTTCAAAAGAGGGTGAGCATGGAGGTTCATGTATGCCTACCCTGTGGTTTCCCCAGGCCACCACGAAGCCTTTGTGTTTGCCCTGTTTGCCATGGGAAAATATCTGAAACAAATAAGTTGCTTCGGTGTAAAAACACTTCTAAGGGCTGTGGATGGCGCTGAGAGGGAGAGGCACAGTGCTGAATGAACTACTTGTTTACGCGTAAAAATCAAAAAAGGAATTATTTTCTCTCTGAAATCAAAGACGACTAAACAAGTAGGTTTGAGCACACAAAATAGGCAGGGGCGAGCCGCCTGCTGTCGCGTAGCAGCATGCCGTGTTTGGTATGAGAAAGAAGGTGGCACATTGAGATTCTTCCGAAAAACTGCAGCATCATTGTCAGCACTGCAATGATCATCAAAACTTCAATAAATCTAAAGGGAAGAAAACGTTTTACTGTCAAAGAACAGATAATTACCATTATGGGTCTGATGGGTGTTGCATACATGTTTCATCCAACAGGGGCATCCGATTTAAACAGAAAGTGGGCTTTTTGACTGAGGAGAAAAATGGCACATGAGAAAAGTGATACAGATGAATTTTTAACTCGTCTCTTGCAGACTTGTTAGAACTTGATTTCAATTTCATCAAAATCTGATGAGACACAAATTTAGCTAAAATACAGAACTCTGCCAAAATGCAAAGAAAATAAATATTTCTATTAAATATTTTGGTTGAAAACTCAATTTAATGAGTTTCATGTCATAAATGAAAAGGAAATAAATTGTATCCTATCTTTAGGTGCATTTGACAATTTAAATGCAAATCTGCATTTAAGGAACCCTTGACAGATGAGACATTATCAAGGGTGAATAAAGGGGTTATATGATGTGATCGTGCCTCCTGACTCTCTAAAAAAATAGTGCCATACTACATTACGTACAAAAAAACTAATTTCATAAAATCAGATAAGTTTTTCTGTCTGACTAAAGTCTCATTGAGTTCGTTTGATGTCAAAAATGGATTTTTAGTCCTTGATAATCCAATAAACCCACATTAAAGTGTGCAATGCACAGTGCTGGCTAGTAACTCAGAACATTTACATAAGTACAATTTTTGAGGTACTTATACTTTACTTGAGTATTTGCAAATTTTGCTACTTTGTACTTCTAATATACTACATTTCAGAGGGAAATATGTACATATCACTCCACTACATTTGTCTTACAGCTTCAATTTTTGCCTTTCAAATTGTTTCTTGCACTTCACATTTCTCCAACTCTGCTACTTTGTTAGAATCTGTGGTGTTTCTTTATGGGTTGAGAATATTTTTCTGCCTCTTAAGATGAATAGAGTTTTTAAAAATTATTTCTGGAAAATGTCACAAAGCTAAAAAAGAAGTCTGATTTTAGGAAAAGTTTACTTTTTCCATGGCTCTCGTAGGACAGCAATGCTATAAACAGGCTTTGGTGATCTTAGATAGATAGATTAATTTAATCAACATCATAATGTAGTTTGGTAAGCTAATCATTTAACATTTACGGCAGCAATAAAGGCCAACACATTAATGTATGAGTGATATTAACCCAGACATAATAGTATACTAGGCCAACACTGTCATCAACGTTAGCCTAGTTTATTAATACAGCGAGGGTATACCCCATAAAAGCCCCCAATCCGTTGTGTTGTAAAAGCAATCCCTAAAATGAATGTGATGACATGGCCGAAAAACAACGTTTTTCGAAAAAACGCTTCACCACCTGAGTAAAATATGATAAAAGATGAAGTTTTAGAATAAAAGACTAAAGCGAAAATGTAATGCATAACAGAAAGATCGATAGATAGATAGATAGATACTATCATACATATATTATTTATTACATTATATATTATATATATCATATATAGATATTTTTGTAACAATTTGGTATTACTACTTCTACTCAAGTAAAAGGTTTGTGTATTCATAAACCACTGGCAGTATATCAGAAAAATGGAAGTGCCACTGTTTGCCGATTGATCGGTGGGTGGCGCAATTCCCAGACGAGCCGGAATTGCACTCAAATTAAATTTGGATGAAGAAGAAGAAGAAAAGGCGGAAGTGGTTGCTAATGTTATTTGTGTGTGATAGAGAAGGCTTGTCTGTCCTGGATTTAAACAGGTGAGACAGTGTTATATAATATATTTCATGACAACTTGCTTCTTGAATTCTAGTCATTTTGGGTATTCCTCTTGTTTTTAGTTGTTTAAGTTACACAAGCTAAGTCATTCGGCATGGAAAAACAAAGCTAACCAACAGCTAACGGTTATATTTTACAGTTATGTCCGATATTGAGAAGTATAAAAGTCAAACACGGTCATAAAGTTTGTACGTAAACATGCATTTACAGTTGGAAGGGAAGACACTATTTGCCGTTTTATTATGTCTCTTCATGCAGGTTTGAGTGAGGTGCAGACATGGAAGTGCCTTGCTACCTAACTAAACTGCTGTTTGAGCTCAACGAGCAGCGTAAACGGGATTTCTTCTGTGACTGCAGCATCCTCGTTGAAGGACGAGTCTTCAAAGCCCATCGTAATGTGTTATTCGCTGGGAGCGGTTATTTCCGGGCTCTTCTCGTGCACTATCTGCAGGTGAGAATACTTGTGTGGGTATTCCAGAAAGCAAGTTTTGAAACTGTGATTATCAACCCCCAGATGAGAAACTCAATGTTTCCAATCAAGAAAGCGAAGTAATTAAACTCTGAGCCAGTTAGCATAGTCATTTACTAACCTAACCGGCTGGCTGACAGGTTTTTTTTCAACAAACCCTGAGTTTTCGTCATGACTCCCTCACCCACCTGAGCCTGAAGCAGAGATGCAGCCTATTTAGAAACTCAGTCACAGTTTTTTTTTTTTAATTATCTCTTTTCAGGATAGCGGACAGCGCTACAGCACAGCATCGTTGGACATTGTGACAGCCGATGCCTTCTCTATTATTCTGGACTTTCTTTACTCTGGCCGCTTGGCTCTGAACCGACGCAATGTCATTGAGGTGATGTCAGCAGCCAGCTACCTGCAGATGACTGAGCTGGTCAACTTCTGTAAGGGATACATCCGCTCATCTTTGGAAATATGCAATAAGGAGAAGGAGATCATCATAGAGAAGGAGAATCAGGATGAAGGGATGGGTCCAGCAGACAGTGGCACACCTATAGCGGTCATCTCTAATGACGCAGAGGCTGCACCACTGGAGCTTCGTTCACAAGTTGCAGAGGCAGATAGAGGGTCTGGATTATGTACTGAGTCTCTGAAATCAACCAGAACCCCCTTGTCTGTCCCTGTTGCTACAACTCCGGGAACCATGGACATGGATCGCAATTGCCACTCCAGGGAAGAATTTGGATCTGAGAGCGAAAGACAGAAGGGACACATGGATCAGACAAACCTTTCATCCTCTTCATCGTCTGCTTTGACACCTGAGTTAGTGAACCCCAAGATAGAATATGATCCTGATGACGAGCTTATTGAGTCGCCTGACAATAAAGATCTGACATTATATCCAGGTTCCTCACTCAATAACCCTCCTCATAGCAGACTACTTCCCACTAGTCCATCACCATCCAATGAGCGCTCTCCCTTTGGATACAACTCTTCCTTCAATGCCAGGCAGCTAATGGAAATATTGGCCAGAGGTGAAGGACCTAGTCCACTTGGGGAAAGAGTGGGACAGCGCTTCAACCAAGGACTAGGTAGCAGCACAGGAGGGGGCCGAATGGATGAAGGTCTAGGGTTTGTGGGATCATCTATCATGGAGATCCAGTCTGATTGGCTTGGAGAGGACACAGGTGATGTAGGCTTAAACAATGTCTGGGAGCTTATGCTAAGTTGCAATGTTGTTTACTTGTGATACATGACATGTACTTGGACAAAACACAATTCCTTTGAACATTTCATAAAGACAGTTGCAGCTTGATTTGGAGTGTAATATCAATGACCTGTGACTCGACTTGTACTTGATGCTTTCTAAGTGAAAATACTATTATCCCCTTGCAGTAGGACCAAATATTATAAAGAGAAGATTTATGATATCGGTGAGGAAATCTCAGAAGGAATGGTGTCACCTCTGCTCTGCTATGTTATATATAACACACTCCCTAGCACATGCGTACGGCTATTCCATCACAGCTATATTTGAACATTTGGCTTCTTTCGTCCCCTGCAGGCGACGGTTTGGTGGTACCGGTTAAACTCCACAAATGCCCGTTCTGTCCATACACCGCAAAGCAGAAAGGGATCATGAAGAGACACATCCGTTGCCACACAGGAGAAAGGCCCTTTCCTTGCCCCATGTGTGGCAAGAGGTTCACAAGACAGGAGCACCTTCGCAGCCATGCCCACAGTGTAAGAACCTGTTGTGACTGTACGATAGCCCTGGTTTTAATATTTAGGCTTGGTCCAGGGTGTCTTTTATTTATTATGTGCAACATAACCATAATTTCCACTCCTACTATAGGTGATTTCATATTTATCGAAGAATAGATTTGTTCTTAAACTATTTTAAATCGTTCTTAATTTTGATTTATCACTTTTTTTTGAAACGATGAAAGGGTGATTTAAGTGAGCTTTGTAAATTGAATGATGAACAGATAGTTTGCTTCAGACCGGACTGAAATGAAATTTAGGTGGAAGGATACCAAAGAGGTACTGCACACCGGTCTTCCAAAAAAACATTGACACCAGATCTGTTTAAATTTAACTCCCATCTCTTCAGCTGTCTGCATATAATAATATAATTAAACATGATATAATAAACATACAAGTCATCCATGAGGATAGACCATAATATAAAAATGATAAATCAATAATAAATATGAATGCTGGATTAAGAAAACATTAAAATGCTGCTAATTCTAACTAATTTATGCCAGCAAATTCATATTATTTAATATTTTAATTGTTGTGCTCAAAAATTCACATTCACAATATCTGTCCTTTTGTTGTATTGATGGATGAACAGATAGATGGATGAATGGACTTACAGATATATGGATGGATACACAGATGGTTAGATGGATATATGGACAGATAAAGATGGGTGGACGGACGATTAGATGAAATTTCCCAATTGTGGGACTAATAAAGGTTTATCTTATCTTATCTTATGAATGAATGGACTTACAGAGAGATATATGGATGGATGGACGGACAGATGGTTAGATGGATGGATACATGAATTGATAAATGGATAGATAGAGATGGGTGGATGATAGATTTATACTATAGATGGCTGGACGGATGGATGAATAGATGGTTGAATGGACTTAAAGATACATGGATGGATGGATGGATACATAGATGGATGGATGGATGGATGGATAGATAGAAGGGGAAATATCACTACCACAGCAGCAGACAAAGATGATACTAAGCAAACCGAATGTAAATGAAAAATATTTTTAAAAGTTTTGCCAAAAAGGCAAATGAGAATTGCACAATGATCGACACAGATTTACGAATGTGTATGAGAAAAATATATAGAATTTCTACGTGCTGCAACAACTTAAAAATCATTAAAAGATGATTTTTTTTTTTTCAACATTATACTTATGTATATCTTTTCTTTTGCCATCAAGTATTTGAGGGGTGTTGATGATGTTTTTTACGCTTTGGTGCAGTGAAAAGAATATCGTAGCATCAGTAGATCATTTTGGTTCCTGTATTGTTATTTGTCACCTACAAATAACTTGAATGTTTGTCTCATAAAAAGCATGAATAATGGAAGCACTAAACAAAAGAACAACCTGTGCAAGTAGATTGATCTCAATAGGAAAATATAATTTGAGATCCAGCAATTTGTATTTGGTGCTGTTCAGTTTGCTCATGATGTCACAAGGTGAGGATAAGATGATTCTTCGAAGACAACGAGTCATTATGATAGTAATAGAGTAATAGATAAACAGGAACAATTTTATGTTTGTGGTATTTTGGCAATGGTTACAGTTTCCGCATCTGTAGTTCCCTTGGATGTTTAGCCATGTGCCGTTGGGTTTATGAGGTTGAAAGATGTGAGCCGTTTTGTCTCAATCGCTGGTGGATGGTCGGTGCACGTCTGAATGAAAGGAGTGGGTTCCTTAGCGATCTCACGTAGTGATGGTCCAACTTGCAGGATACGCCAAAGTTTGTATATTATGTCCCGAAGTTTCTCGTGGCCATGGTTGAACTCAATAATGAATGTTATTCTTTCTGGTGATGGATATTTTGTTTTGGGCTTGAGTACATCAGCTCTAGGAGATGAGAAAAAGCATAATCATATACTCTGTTTATTACAGCCAGCAGATAGTTTCTTGCACTGAATCTTGATTTCATCTCTTCTTCTTTATTGCTGAATTCATCAAATTGCGAACAATTCCTCCTCAGACGTAAAAATAGTCCTTTGGGTAGGTTTTGTTTAAATGTCTGAGGTAGTTGCTGTGGTAGTGGAGAAGGGTGTTGCTCTCCAGGGGTTTCCTGTAGATGGAGGTATGGATACAAACGATGGGGGTCCCTCAGTTAACCATTGGGAATGCATGTATGCAAGATTTCCACATCCATGGATACCAGGAGACTTGTCCCGTCTGCTGTGCAGCTTCCCAGGCAGTTTAGTACATCTTTTGTACCCTTCAGAAAGGATGACATGGAAGTCACCAACACTTTTAAGTGTCCACAAATTTGGATAATGGTTCTGTGATGGATTGGATACCTGATACAATGGGTCTTAGAGGGGGATAGTTTGCGTTTTGTGTATTTTAGGAATACCATATGTAATTGGTGTTCTGGGGTATGGTTCCGATAGGAATTCAAACTCTTTACGTGAGATCCAGTTACATATCAGCGCGTGAATGAGGAGGCTGTCAATTGTATTTTTGATTGTATTTACAGGGTTATTGTTTAACTCTAAATGAAGGTTTTGCTTTGGGGGCAGAGATTGTTATTCTGCCATCTCCCTCACTGTGTCGACCATCAACAGGTTCACAGGCACTACTGGCCGGTGACGTGTAAGAGCTGCAGACGAACCTTCACTGGATCCAGTGTTTCACCGGGACTCCGGCGCTTCGGCATCTGTGACAGCTGTAACTGCGTGACCACCACCCACGATGATTCCGCCCCCGTTCACCCCGCAAGCCAACCGGAGGCTATAGAACGTGCTGACGGGGGCACGGATTGGTCCAGCTTCATGGATGACGTGGATGAGGTGGAGGTTGGCAGGGTGGAGGACTTGGTAGAGAAACAGATGCTTGAGAGGCAGTTGGCTTCTTGCACTGATGTAGGTCACACTGTGAGTCTGTAGCCCACTGTGACTGAAGGGTAAAACCATTGCCTCTTCAGGTTCACCATGGCCATACTGTTATGATTGATGTTGACTTATTAATCTAAGAGAATTATTATCTATTGACTCACCTTTCTCCACAAACGGTCTTTTAGACTGTCTCAGCAATCAACCTTTATTGGTCTGTCTGGCAGCAAGCATTTAGATCACGTTGATTTTTTTTTTTTATATTAATAAAGTGTTGCTTAGTTTCCTACACATTTCCATGCACGGTTGATAAAATACACATTTCTTTGAATGTGTTGTACATAAAAAGAGTTTTACTTTAGTTTTCTGGACATCTCAGAGGACAGATCTAATAGCTTGTTTCAAGTCCTGGATACATGTGATGCAGTTCACCTGTAATAAAAAAGAATTATGGTCGTATTTATTAGCTGATCCAGATGAATTAATTCTACCTTTACAATATTTCTTTGTGATTTGAGAGAAAATATTTGCCAAAGATTGCATCAAAGTCTTAATGTCTGAAAACGTAAATACCGAGAATCACTTCCTAGTTACAGGAAGTGAACCTCTTATCAGTGACATTTGAAAACACTTGACCTTCCAGCTGTTATGATAAGAGTGACATGCTATTTTATAATTTATACTATCCACCTTTTGTGAGCAAATTGACCTGTTGTGTCATCATTTGCCTGTTGTGTCCATCCTGAATAAATGTCTGTTACTTTATAGTCAGTACTCCATTGTCGTCTTCTGTTGTGCTGAATCCGAATTACCTTCCTTGTTACAGACAAACCTGTTCTTTGGCTCCCTCTAGTGGTCATTACGTTTTTAGTTTATTTAAGACATTTCTGTGATGTACCGCCAGAGAGACTACGCACTTTGTCCATCCCATAGCAGCACTCAGGTGTACTTCCGTCACCTGGACGGGTCTTCCATCAACACAGCACCACAGTCTCACGCTGCAGGTGCCATGTCATCTCTAATCCGTGACACACCTGATGTGTCTGGTTCTTCTCCTCACGTTTGGACCTGGATGTCCGGCGCAGTACTCTGCAGACTGGAGCAGTTTGGACTCCAGACCCCTGCCCCCGTGGTTCGATGAGGCCAAGATTGGAATCATCGTCCACCGGGGCATCTTCTCGGTACCTGGCTTTGGCAGGTTTAGCGATTGGTTCTGGAATTGGTCGCATATAGCTTTTTTTTTGGTTTACATTTAAGTGTATTGTTTTTATCATTATGACAAGATTATTATTGCGTGGGATGTGTAATACATTCTGTCATCGAACAAATTCAAAATTGGAATTTTTTGAATTCCACATGATAATCATAATTCATAGAAATCAATCTCAGACTGAAGAACATTTGTATCAAGCAATCTATTGATTTTATTTTATTATTTTACCTGTCAGTGGGTGGAGTATATTAGGGAACAAATCAACATTTTGTTCTCAAAGTCCACATATCCTGGTAATCATGACTAATGGGACACGAAGCTCTTTCTCCTTTTTGCACCCTTCCTCAAACACAGATATACTCTGAAGTCTGAAGTTTCGTCTGCAAGTGACCGCATAATCTTTAGTTGGGTTAAAATATTAACTTTGAGGCGCAAACAAAGACTTAGAGCTCAACTCCCCCGCTCGAATCATTGGCCCTCGTTTTATCATTGTGGAATAGAAAAACACAATTTGTTTTTATGTATAATTTGTATTCTCACTAAATCCACAGTTTCTTGTGGGATTTCAGTGCGATTCATTGGAGTAACACTGCTGCAGCAGTCAAACAGCGCCTTGTACCATAGAAATGTGGACAAACAAGCTATTTTAATCTATCAGTTATTTTTCCTGTAAACATTCGCTGTGAAGTGAGTGTTTACTCACTACATCCACATCTCTAGATGTCACTGGCTTGTATGGAGGTAGCTATACTGGGCCCATCGATCAGAATGCAGTCATCTGTATACATGTCAACCCCAAGGGAAACAGAAAAGTTTGTGTGAAAACTTAAAGTAGCAAACATTCATCAACATGTCAACTAAAGGCAGACTTGCAGCTCTTGAACTCCCTTGCAGACATTTCAGTCTCCCACCACTAACTCATGTGGCACTTAACCAAAATAAGCCTCTTTATTTTCCTTACAGGGTGGGTGACCCTTGTATATTCCTGTAAGAAAATGCGTTGTATGTATGTAATTATCAGTGTCTCTCAAAAGAGTACTCAGATGTCAGAATACAAAAGTACTTCTTTGACACGGAAATGTGAACCTTTGTGTGTGTATAATTTTACAGGCATGTGTTATTCACATGCAAACACCACGAAGGATTTACAAACTGGCCATCGGCAACCTCTTGGACCTGGAATCTGTGGTAGTGGGACCCCACAGAGACCTGGTGGGAGACCTTGCTGCGGCTCTAAGGCAGAGGTGAGGAGAAAACGGGAGAAGGATTACCTTGACATTTATTCTATTTCTAAAGCAGCTCCCTAATTATGAAAGTGTATTGTTTCCAAAATAGGAAAAAGAACTGTCTCACACATTGTAGAACGAGGTATTTTCATGTTCTTATAAAATGCTTGAACTTTCAACTTCTCGGGTTATAATGAGAAACGTGTAATAACTTATTGTTTCGACCCAAAACATTCCACATCACATCCTGTTCAATTTTACTGTTAAATCCTGAAACTTCCACGTATTAATGTGGTGACTAGATGGAACGAAGCAGCTCCTTTTCACATTACGTCACTTAAAAGCATTATTAACCTCATAATATGACTTGTTGACCATGAAAACCTGCCCATGGAGTTTGTAATCAAACAATAAATATCAATATTATTGATTTGACCCCTATTGTATATTTCTTGAAATCTGGCCTAAAAATAAGGGCACTATTTTTGGCATCTCTCTCATTAAGATGCCGCTTCAGCTTTAAATTCCATACATGGCGCATCATCCTTAAAACCCACTTTTTCATGTAAAAATATCAAATTTACTGGCATTACTTTGATATTTCAAGTATCAACAATGTGTGAAAATGACATAATAATAATATATGATGATGAATACACCATCAGATAGTTTTAATGGTCACATGTCCTGTAGGTGTTTGTGGCTCCATGGTGTCATAATGATCAGATTTTCTTGTGGGATTTCATGAATCTTAAATACAGAATCAGCTAACTTAATATTTGTGACCTTTCACACACAACACAAAGTGGATGAAAGCCATTTCATGTACAGGTTCAAGTTTTTCTGTTGTCACAAAGCCAATATAAATGGTACTAAAAGTTTTATTAGACCATCAATGGATCGATCAGACAAGTGTACAAGAAGAAACAAGCATATCCCCCATCAGGTAGCTTAAGAGTGATTATTTTTACATACTCAATAACCCTGAAGTCAGTAAACTGGTAAATGGACTGTACTTATAAAGCACCTTTCTAGTCTGCTGGAACACTTATAGCTGTTTACAACACGAGTCACATTCGCCCATTCATACAGTGATGAAAGAGGCTGCCATGCAAGGTGCCACCTGCTCATCAGGAGCAATAACCATTCACACATCAATGGATCAGACATATTGAGCAACTTGGGGTTAAATATCTTGCTCAAGGACAATGTTGACCTCAGTGGCCGGGGATCGAACCACCAACCTTCAAATAAGTGGACGACCGCTCTAGGCTTTTTAAATAGGTTTTGTTGCGGGTCGGATTGGAAATAAGTGAATAAGTGAATAAATGTGTGTTCACTTGTGCATCTCTGCCAACAGATCACTGCGCGTGGGTCTTTACAACTCTCTATATGAATGGTACAATCCCCTTTACTTAATGGACCAGCATTCTGGATGGAAAACTCAGAATTTCGTTGCCCATAAGCTTCTTGCTGAATCAATCTTGTGACGGCATACAAACCTGATCTGATTTGGTCTGATGCGGACTGGGAAGCATCGGATACCAACTGGAACTCCACCCAGTTTCTGGCCTGGCTCTACAATGACAGCCCGGTCAAGTTGAGAGAGCATTTACACAAAGTGGTTCAATAAGACCAGAATTGTTTCAGAAAGTTTTCTTCATATCGGCCTGTGTCCAGAGAACCTAGACTGTTTCTACTCTGACGTGCGTCCTAACTCAGGATGAGGTGGTGTTCAACAATAGGTGGGGTAAAGGTTGCCACTGCAACCATGGCGGATACTACAACTGTGCTGACAGGTACACGCCTGAAAAACTTCCAGACCACAAATGGGAGAAATCTCAGTCCATCGACGTGAGTTCCTGGGGCTACCGAAGAAATCACAGTGAAGTGATCACAGTTGATTTATGTCCATTTTTAGATTACATATTCGGTGATTGTATGGTGATCAAACACTTTCTCCCCTCAGGACTTGGTGTATGTGAAGGCATTGGGTTGTAACCACCTGCTACATATCGGAGCAACGGCTGATGGGATGATTGCCGCGGTGTTTGAGGAGAGGTTGAGAGGACTTGATGGCTGGTAGGGGACTAATGGGGAGGCCATTTACTCTACCAAACCATGGAGGGTTCACGCAGAGATCAGCACTGTCACTGTCTGCTGAGAATTTAAGACTTAGGAGATTTGGAGGGGCCAAATGTACAAAAACATGAGCTATAGGTGAATTGGTGTCTCTAAATTTCCATCAGGTGTCTGTCTGTCTCTACGTGACAGCCCTGTGATGGTCTGGCAACTTTTCCACGGTTGCCAATCTTCGCTGGCGTTGGCCACAGCCCAAGACCCCAAGCGACCCTGCAAAGGATAGGCGGTTACAGAAAATGGATGGATGGAGTGTGACGACATTATGTGTAAGATTGCATGTTGGGCCAAGGGGGAATACATTTTGAGGTAGATATGGGCACATAATTGGATTTTGAGTCACATAAAGAAAAATGATAATAAGCTAATCAAAAAATGAAAAATACGCAGACAATATGTCATTTTCCACAATTTGCCCACAATTTATACACATCGGATGCATAATGCAGATCTTGGAGATTAAATTATGTACTTTGAGGAGGGTAATATTTATGGCTCACTATAAGGTAGCAGAGAGTGGGAGAGACGTGGCACTTCCACCAATAAGAAGCTGAGATAATTATATTCAGGATCATTCAAATGGTTTTACGAGTCAGCATAAAGGACGATATTACAACTATATCATATTTTTGATGACAAGTCATAAACTACTGATGACACACACATGAAGCAAATGCGATAATGAATCAATTGGTATTACTTAATTTGACATGAGGTAGAGTTTATTAATCAGAATCAGAATCAGAATCGGCTTTATTGACCATGTATATGCATACAAGGAATTTGACTTTGAATTTAACTGAGCTATCACAGTACGAACGTCATATAAATCAGTTTAAATTTAAATGGACAAAGCACTGAACAAATATACAAGCTATAAACAAATGGAAACATCATCAAATGCGACATCATCGAGCATGTGCCATCCCATGGTGCAATAGTACAAGACTTTCTGAACTTTGTCTGTCAGGATGTTGAATGGTAATGATTACAAGTGGGAGTGCCCTTATAGGAGGGAACTATTTTCTGACAATGGTGTTGACAGAGGTGTGTGGTTTCTGAGCATTCCTTCCTTTATGATCCCTGGTTGCATTGGCAGCTGGTTAAACAAGCTAGTCCTGATGTTGCGCCCTTAAGTACATCTTGTGATTTTAATGTGAAAAACAGCCACTGCATTTATCTTATTGTAGGTACACGGCCAAAGACCGAAGTAAACGTTATGCCTTTATACCTATGAACTTTCATTTCACTCCTCTACTTATGTCTTAGTTATAAAATAATCACACTATGAACTTCTACAGGTCAAACAATTGGACTATCCAGATTTACCATTGAAGTGGAAGCGACTGACACCCAAAACTGGACCGCAGATTCTCCTTCCGACAATGCCAGCATCCCATGGGAATGCCTGGACTCTCAAAATGGAGGGAGTATTCTAAGAAAGAAAGATGCAACAAAATGTAACATATTGTCACTTTTAATTGAAGGGTGTGTTCGAGATCTCTGTAGATCACACAAGGTCTTAAAAAGAAGACACAGCATGTTGTGTTCAAATGCCTACAAGGTGTCAGTGTATTATTTAAAATCATTGAATTTAAATATTTGTTACCTTTAGGTATGCATGAGTGTATTAAACATGGACGCAAGAAAAGCTTCTGGCCCTATCTGCATTTGTGCTCCTACATAAATGAAGGGCAGGTTTTGGTGTAAAAAATTCAAAGTTTGGTCAAGCTTGTCTGATTTTTCGGAGTAGTTATGAGCCAGAAAAAAACATTTTTAGAGAAATAGTGGCAATACCTTCATTCCAAAAAATTCTAAAAGGCCACTCTCTTTTGAAAATAACTTCCCTCTATGAAAATGATTGAAATCTGCAAGCAGGCCTAAACAACAACATCATGACCAGGATTATATGCTGGAGACAAGCAGTTCACCAGATATGTCACCAGGGGAGAATTTCATGAGGCAGGCTTAAATAACTCTGAGTTTATCCCCGCGTTCTGGCTTGACCAAGTCTGACATGTGTGACACGTCGTGTCACTATGGCCACTCAGACGCTCCACCACGGCTGCCAGGAACATTGGGAAAAGAAGAAAAAAATTTCTGACACACCAAAAACCTTTCCACCATCCGGTCAATGTCTGATTATCGGCCTTCGTGATCCCCCGTACACTGCACGACAAATGACCAAGGACAGCCCGGCAGTCCTGAGGCTCAAATTTTGCACAATGACGATCAAAGGCCTTCATGAATGGAGCTCATATTGTGATTCACTATGGCAACCAGTGAGAGGCTATGGTCGCCATATTTCACGTTCGTAATTAAGCAGGGAGTTATAACTCGCTCACAAAAGCGTAATTTTTATTTTGTTTTTAAAAAGAGGAGAAAAAACTGGCGTGAGAGGGAATGCTGCCTGAGTTAATGTATCTACTAGTTTTCCGTATTTTCTCTGAATACTGGTCCCACGTGTGGATAAATGGGGAGGCTTGTGTCAGGAAGGGCATCTGACCTGCCAAATCAATATGTGGAACGAGACGATCCGCCGAACCTGACTGACTCAGAGCTTAATTTATCCCGCTTACTCTAATGCAAACCCTTAGAGTAAGGGGTTTAAACCCTTAAAGTTTGACTAAGCCCGCTTGTAGGCTAAAGTACTTGAGATCATTGGTACCCGTGATAGTCCTTGTAGAACTAAGACATTAAGAGCTAATCCAAAGAATAATGATGATCGTCCCAATGATGTAGGGCTCAAAATCTGCAATCTATAAATTTTCTATATATATATATAAATATATAATATCATCACTTAGTGTGCATATGTGATATATTATTGTCTATATAGATATATAATAAATACGCAGTCTAATAATTATACATATTTAGTAAATGTATACATATACATTTACTAGGAAGGCCACGGGCCCGGACGGCATCAGCTCCAGGCTCCTTAAGACCTGCGCAGACCAGCTGTGTGGGATTTTGAAGCACGTCTTCAATTTGAGCCTGAAGCTGGGGAAGGTACCACTCCTGTGGAAAACCTCCTGTGTGGTACCTGTCCCCAAGACGCCGCACCCGAAGGACTTCAACAGCTACAGGCCGGTGGCATTAACATCCCACCTGATGAAGACTCTAGAGCGACTGGTCCTTGGTCATCTCCGCCCGGTGGTCAGCCTGTCGATGGACCCCCTTCAGTTCGCCTACCAGTCTAAGACCGGGGTGGACGACGCCATCATCTTCCTTCTTCACCGAGCTCTCTCTCACCTGGAGAAGCCTGGAAGCACCGTGAGGATCACATTCTTCAATTTCTCCAGTGCTTTCAACACCATCCAGCCCACGCTTCTGAGGGACAAACTGGAACTGACCGGAGTGGATGAGCACCTCGCATCCTGGATCCTGGACTACCTGACCAACCGTCCCCAGTATGTGAGGACTCGGGACTGTGGGTCGGACGTGGTTGTCTGCAGTACGGGGGCCCCACAGGGAACGGTCCTGGCACCGTTCCTCTTCACCCTCTACACTGCAGACTTCTCATACAACACACCCACGTGTCACCTGCAGAAGTTCTCTGATGACTCTGCAATCGTCGGTCTCATCACAGACGGGGATGACAAGGAGTACAGAGGACTGACGCAGGACTTCATGCACTGGTGCCAGTGGAACCACCTCCAGATCAACGCGGGTAAGACCAAGGAACTGGTGGTGGACTTCCGAAGGCACACACCCCCCCACACACCGGTGAACATCCAGGGAATGGACGTTGAGATGGTCACGTCCTACAAGTACCTTGGTGTTCACCTGAACAACAAACTGGACTGGACTCACAACTCAACGGCACTTTTTAAAAAGGGTCAGAGCCGACTGTATCTGCTGAGGAGACTGAGGTCTTTTGGAGTGCAGGGGGCGCTCCTGAAGACCTTCTTTGACTCTGCAGTCGCCTCAGCCATTTTTTATGGAGTGGTCTGCTGGGGCAGCAGCATCTCAGCTGCTGACAGGAGGAAACTGGACAAACTGATCAGGAAGGCCAGTTCGATCCTGGGATGTCCTCTTGACTCGGTGCAGGAGGTGGGAGACAGGAGAATGATGGCCAAGCTGTCATCTCTCCGGGACAACGTCTCCAACCCCATGCAGGAAACCATCTCCGCACTGGAGAGCTCCTTCAGCGACAGGCTCCTTCACCCCAAGTGTGTGAAGGAGCGATATCGCCGATCGTTCCTTCCTGCAGCAGTCAGACTCCACAACCAGCACTGTTAGCAACACACACACACCTACACAACTACACACACACTTACACACACACCTACCTCACTTGCACTTTGTTTCTGTACATTTAATTTAATTTATTTTAATTGCACATAACACGATGTTATTCTTACTCTGTAACATGCTCTGCTGCTGTAACATTGCAATTTCCCCATTGTGGGACTAATAAAGGCTATCTATCTATCTATCTATATAATACATAACAACATTATAAATATATCATTATATAATGATAGAATGTAATAAAATGTATTACATTACGAGGTAATAGACTAATAATGTCAATATCCCTATCCTAATCCAAATTATGCATAATGTCAAACAAAAAATAACCAGCAATATAGTTCAATTATATATATATATCCTACCCTTAATACCATTATCTCCAACATAACAATATATACATTATAATCCAGAAAAGAGCAACAATTCTCATATCTAATATTTTATATAAATGAATCCAATTTAGATTTAGCAGATCTACTCATGTAAACCGTACCAATTTATAAGTGTCACTTCAGAAAATATTATTTTATTTTGCCTTTATTTAAATTTGGGGGGAGGAAACATCAATATGGGCATGATCACGTGCGTGCTCACGTGACCTCTGTCATGTGACGGGAAACATTTTCACTGTTGCATCGAAATAGCGTTACAACCCGAAAGGACCTAATGTCTGTTTGCTAACTCGTACTAGTCATGTTCTTCGTGCTTCTCTTAGCGTTAGTTACCCAGGCGGCGGGTCGGTACACCGCTGACTGGACCAGTTTGGACGCAAGACCGCTGCCTGTATGGTACGACGAGGCTAAGGTTGGGATCTTCGTCCACTGGGGGGTGTTTTCTGTTCCCGGGTTCAACAGTGAGTGGTTCTGGTGGTACTGGCAGGGACAGCAGCCCCCAGACCAGAAGAGTGTGAACTTCATGAAAGAGAACTACCCCCCTGGATTCAGCTACCCGGAGTTTGCCCCACAGTTTCATGCTCAGTTCTTCGACCCGGAGGACTGGGCAGACATTTTCAAGGCTTCTGGCGCAAAGTGAGTGTATGTCACAGTCTGCACGGAAACGTTGTTGTTATCTCACACATAGTCTTATCAGAGTTGATCCTAGACTCACGATGCATTCAGTCAGGTGGTAAAATCTGTTGGATGTGGATGCATTCATGTCTACCACAACAGATAGATATGACGTCGCACCTTTATTTGTTACAGGTATTTGTTATTCTCAATAAATAAGACTATCGTGGAACATTTCATTTATTTCACTAATTCAATTTTAAAAGTGAAACTCGTATATATGGTGGATTCATTTCACACACTGTGCAATATTTCGAGCCTTGATTTGTTTTAATCTTGATGATTATGGCTTACAGCTGATGAAAACCCAAAATACAGTGTCTCAGAAAATTCGTATATTACATACATACATACATACATACATACGTGTCTCTCATCTTCCTCTTGACAATACCCCATACATTTTCTATGAGATTCAGGTCAGGCGAGTTTGCTGGCCAATCAAGAACAATAATCCCATGGTCATTAAACCAGGTATCTGCAGTGTGGACAGGTGCTATTTCCTGCTGGAAAATGAAATCAGCACCTCCATAAAGCTTGTCAGCAGAAGCAAGCATGAAGTGCTATAACAGTTCCTGATAGACGGCTGCGTTGACTTTGGACTTGATAAAACACTGTGGACAAACGCCAGAAAATGACGTGGCTCCTCATATATATATATATATATATGCATATTTATATATGCATATTTATATATCCAGTATGCATGCTTATTATGGTCCTCCCCCCTTCCTGTTGTTTTTTCTTTTTAGGGGGCCCATGCACGCCTAAGTAATATTACTTATTATTTTCACCTCAGGTATGTCATCCTTACTGCCAAACACCATGAGGGATTTACCAACTGGGGATCTCCTAACTCTTGGAACTGGAATTCAGTTGATACTGGTCCTCACAGGGACTTAGTTGGAGACCTGGGAGAGTCGGTTCGTAACAGGTGAGCCATCACCTGTTCAATTCCGATGCTCAGAGAAAATGCTAATGACTGGTACTGCACGGACATGACATCTCCTCATGACCCTACCCGAAACATTATAAAAACAATACATCAGTATATAACATATCCTCCATTTAATTAGAGATCCTAGAGTAGTGAATATGTTTTTGGGAAATGGTATGAAGAGAATAACCAGTCAGCTTAAAAACAGCTTCCATGGAAAGTAAAAAAAAAATATGATAATGGAAATTCAAATTAAAAGGCACAACTACTTACTGATGTTGAATGTCGAACGTTTGGTAAGCTACCAGTCATAGTTTACCAGATATGCTCCGAATAAGATGATCAATTTTAAAAATCATGTTTCCAAGGAAACTACCAGTATGAAGGAAATGTCAAAGGCACAATTATGGAATGCCGTTGATATTTGTGTAAAGTTTGGTGATGCTGGAGGTTGTAGTTGCAAAATATGCTCCTGGAAAATACTGAGGACTATATCACAAAGTGTACTTTCCAACTTGCTCTGATTTCCCACTTTTTTAGTTGTTAAGGTCAAGAGTACTTCCAGATATAGTAGTAATAAGTGTAGAGTCGATTAGGATATACATTTGATATATTAGCACAGATGCCAAACTCTTTGAAAGGACCAAGTATCAGCGATTCATGCTGTGACACATTTTATAAAATAATCTGCAAGTTGCATACTCAGCTGTTATTGAGGAAGGTGTTAGTTGATTGCATATATGCCCCAAGGCCCAACACTTCTTTTCATCTAAATTCAACTCTAATCCAAATTCCAACAAAGAAGTAATGGGTTCACCCTCGCCTTCAGATCTAATGGAAAATATAATGGGTCCTTCCTCTTCCTCCAAGTTTTATGAAAAATCTCTTAATGCTTAATTGAATGCTGATATAAATGCTGAAATAAAAATTAATAATATTTTGAATAAGACTTTATCTTGCATTCTTCAAGGATGTAAAAATAAATGAGATCTATCCTTTTATTCTCCAGGTAATAGTTCAAAACCGTCGTCATTCAAACTAAACATTTGTGCACATTCTTATGGATTCTACATTGAATTTTAACTTATCTTTCTAGGTCATTACACTATGGTCTCTACAACTCTCTGTATGAGTGGTTCCACCCTCTCTACTTGAATGACAAGAAGAATGGCTTCAAAACACAGGAGTTTGTGATGCATAAACTGCTACCCGAGCTTTACAACATGGTAGTAAGGTCTGTAATCGATCAGCTGAACGCAACACAAATGTTTATCACACTTGGAACATAGTAAAATCTGACTTTGTTATATTGACAAGCACCTGATTCGGTTCAGCCGTGTGACGGCACACTTGCATTGCTTTTATGTTGCAGGTACAGACCTGAGCTCATCTGGTCAGATGGGGACTGGGAAGCACCTGACACCTACTGGAACTCCACCCAGTTCCTGGCTTGGCTCTACAATGACAGCCCTGTCAAGGTACGTGTTTATATTACAGACAAATAAGCAAAACATGGAGATATGCAAATGTATGCTTGCATCTACTTATTATGTCTTCCTTGTCTTAGGATACCATTGTGACAAATGACAGGTGGGGAGCTGGCTGTGCATGTAAACATGGTGGCTACTATAACTGTAAAGACAAATATACTCCAGGCCAGCTGATCACGCACAAGTGGGAGAAGTGCAACTCCGTGGACAAGTTTTCCTGGGGCTACCGGAGAAACATGCGCCTCAATGAACTGATGGACTTGGCCACTATCATAGAGGTAAGGGTATTTGATGGGGGTCTTATAAAATGGAATAAATATTGGTTGCACTATTAGGCCAAAATTAATAAGTGTTTCCTATTTAATGGTTACCAGAAATCCGCTCTTTAGGTGTCTATCGCAGCTGGAAAATAACTTTTCAACAATATGTGCCACAGTAAAACCTGTTTGCGGTCAGAAAACACATGGCAGTCTTCACAATGTAGATTCTTTAATCTGGGCTTTGCTTAGTGTAATTAAAGTTAAAATGGAAACAAATGTCACGTCCGTTGCAGATGTGCTCCCGTTTGTTATTTCAGTGCGCACCAGATACGTAAGGTTACTGCTGATATTAAGGGAGTGGATCCTGCTTGTTGATTCCTTGATGTTAATGTGGTAAAAACTATAAAGGTCACGAGTCTCAAACCTTAGAGTCTTGACTCTTAAGTCCATTTGAGCGAGTTGGGCACAACACAAAATTGACCCCCTAGCTTTTAGTGAGTGTGTGTGGATTAGGAGTGGTGTATGAGGGGTTGTTGAGGATATTTATCAGATTACCATCCATAGTCCTGTGATTTTCCTCTCACACACAGATATTAAGCCAAATTGATTCACCAACTAGACTGAAAACTACACACAGATACAAGTGGAATGCTCTCATATACTGTACTAGAAAAACACTCTTTAAGCTTCTCAAAAGTTTTCATGAGACGGTTTCACTTGTATGTGTGTGGATTTCCGTATAGTAAAGCATTTAAATGAGTTTGGTTTCTTATGTATAAGAAGAAAGTACATGGACATGCATGGTAATTCTGAATAATGTCCCTAATGGACCCCCATGGTGTAGGTCCGCCCTCGCTTAAGCATCATCACAAACAGCATAAGCGCAGCAACATATTGGTTAAATATTACACATTTTTACAAAAGACAAGCGCGTTTTGAAAAGCTGTGATATGCTTTTTAGTTTCTTCTGTTTTTAATAAAAGATTGGAATTCCAATCGATTCCAATATTTTCTGCAGAAATCTTTGAGTCTTAATTGTGGCGACGTTATAACATTTACTAAATCTGTCATAGAAACTTTAAAATAGTTTAATAAGGGAAGCGTTCATTATAATAACTGGTGAATTTGCTTATCTATGAATTGCTTTTAGAATAACCTTTACTTTGATAATGTCATCATTGTAACGAGAATAATAATCCAAAAATTAGTCAAGCATGTGATGAGTCAGTTGTTTTTTCGCTGCTACAGAATGTGTATCGTAATATAATACTGTGACCGGTCAGGCATCTTTGAAATACTGCTTCTGCTGTAGGATCTGGTCCAGACCGTGGCTCTGGGAGGAAACTACCTCCTGAATGTGGGTCCCACACCTGACGGGATGATCCCTGCTGTGTTTGAGGAGCGGCTTAGGGGTGTTGGAGCATGGCTTGAGATTAATGGGGAGGCCATCTACGCTTCCAAGCCCTGGAGGATCCAGACTGAGAACACTACTGTAACAGTTTGGTAAGAGGTGGAGGAAAATCTGAGCCGCCAGAAGAAATCACAGATGTATATCTTCTCATTTATGAAGAGCCTTTAGACCATATCCCATCATGCATTCATACTGTGCAATGAGTTAGACTGAGGTTGGCTCTGCCAATGCCCTCTAGGCACTGTTGTGAAAAAGATGCTGCTGAGCATTTTCTAGGGCTGAGAGTTGAAGAAAATGCAAAACTTGGCCGATTTCACAATTAAATGGAGATTTAATTGTGATTTCCTTAAAGTATTTAACAGTTTCTTACCTTTTTAACAATAATTCCCAGACAGGAAATGTGAGATGAAAAATCAAACAGGGATTTCTTTGAATTGTGGTCATGAATGTGACATAATTAGGAATAAAAGATGGAAGGAAAATTGTCAAACCAGAATTAGTGGATGTAAATGGACTACTTATCGGTCCCCTCAGTTTTCATGTGAGCCTGACAGAGGTATTAATGATCCAAACCTACTTATTCATACATTTAGAACAATTGTTTATGCAAGATTACTTTTAGTTGACCCCTGGTTATCCCCAGCAAGGCTCAATGTTGTTTTTGGGTCAAGAGTAAGAAAGCTCATATCTTATTTGTGACTATAGAATCATCACTGCCGCCGCATCCATCACAGATCCTCAAACTATTTCATGGATCATTTTGAAATGTAATACTCACCTAGGCCTTAGTGTAAGGAAGAACTGGAGTGATTTTAGGAAAGGTCACTATCATATTTTTAATATTATTTCTAATGACTTGTCTTTGTATAGGGCTATAATTTCTCAATCATTGGTCTAATTTATACCAAGTTTGGAGCAAATGAATTGATATATGGAGATCTATATTGTTTATATCATACTTTACTCTAAAAAGCTCTATTTTACCTAAAAGGGAGAAAAGTGTCTTTTTTTCTAACATAACCGTCGGTCAGATTTTGTCCAAATTTGGTGCATATGAATCAACTCGAGGAGATTAGTCTCGTATATATTAGATTTTCTCTAAAAGTTCAGATGTCAGTCAACAGGAAGAAAATACTGTGGACATAAAATTCATTTGAGCAGTTCAATCAGGGGAATTGCTTGTATGTACAACACAGTGGGTGGAGAATTTTTCGGGGATATACACACAGCATAGGTCTAGTTTCCATTTATGTCATTAACTCACCAGATGCATCATTGTTATTTCCATGAACAGAATTCAGACGTTGTTATAAATGATGAAGATTGCGATTTAACCACCGGAGGGTTGTGTCATCTCTCCATCATTTGTTTACTTTCGCATACAGATGAATATAATGTTTGATTAAAGAAACAACATTGTTACGCCTATTCTGAGGTGGTCACATCTTCTTCATCTTTACCTTAGTTCATGTCAGATCATCACATGGAATCACAATGGATCATTTTGCATTTACATTTATTCAAAATTAAACTAACTTAAGCACTAAAAAGATAAATAAACTAAACTCCTTTATTGTAGATCAAATGATAACTAATTTGTTCTTTTAGTCAAGGTGTTAAAACATTTGATGCTGTTGTCCTGAAACACGCTGTAAATCACCATAATGTTGAACAAATGGCGAGGTATTAGAGGCCATTAGACTTGTGAACGGTCATGATACATGAGATGGTGAGTTAACCCTGTGCCCGGTTTTTCAAATGAACCTGAATGTGTGATGTTGTCACTCAGTAAGCCCTCCAAAATCTCATACATCGTATTATTGTCTATTCAATGTTTGCACATTGCCTTGAATTAATGCACCTTACCATCTTCATTCCTGTAGGTATACATCTAAAGGAAATGCTGTCTATGCCATCATGACAGACCAACCCCCAACGGCCATATTGCAAGTACTGGCACCTAAATCATCAGCTGCCACAAAGGTAAAGGGATTGAGACAGTATAGATTCTGTTGTTATTCCAGATTATAAAACCCCAACTGTAAAACCTTGTTTACCAAATTAATCAATCGTAGTTAATTTCGAAAACGGAGCCACAACCTGATATTTTATGACCAGCTTAGCAATGTATCACTCACAGAGAATGAAAAGCAACATGCAGAGGACAAACCTATTTGCAAAAATATAAGTCAATCTTATAATGAGAGTGAGTAATTGTTTATCGTTGCTTTTCCAGGTGACCTTGCTGGGATTTCCAAAGCCCTTATCCTGGTCCCCGGTCTACCCCAGTGGAGGACTTAATGTTCTTCTCCCAGAACTCCCCTTCTCCCCGGGCAATGCCTGGACACTCAAACTGGAGGGTGTCCAGTGAGCCTTAAACCCCACAAGTGCAAACATGTGCAAGGATGAATATTTAGGATTTGTTAATCTCAGGTTTATATTAGGCTTTAAATCTAAGGGGAAACTGATGCACTTTTGAATGATTGAACTATAATTGCCAAAATGAGAGAATGGAACCCTCTTCAATGATTTCATTATAGCTTGAAGGTTTTAGGTTTAATATGTAACTGCTTCTCAGTTTGTTTGTTTTTTGTATTAATGCACTGATCATACACCCATCAGCCATAACACTGAAACCACGTGCCTCTTATTGCCTAGTTCCCAAAACAGCTATGCAATGCGGTGCATATTGTCACAACATTCCGTCATAACTGGCATAAGATTTTTCAGCAGCTGCAGTGGCTCTTCTGTGGGACCAGACAATACCGGCTAGCCTTAGCTTCCCAGGCATTTCGGTGAGCTATGGGTGCTCAATACCCTTTCGCGGATTCGCCAATTGGCGTTCCTTAGAACTTTTGGACTGTGAACGGCGAAAAAACCCTGCAGTTTTGGAGAGGCTCTGACCAAGTCTAGCCATCAAAATTGGTTCCTTGTCAAAGTCTCTCACAATACATCAACTTTGAGGACAAACTGTTCCCATGCCACATTGTAGGATAGGGGTAAACTTATTCACTGTTGGGATTGAGCTTGTGTAATGTTTTTAAATATCATGACCAAAATTAAAGAATGGAACACCCTTCAATGATTCCTTTGCAGCTGGGTGAGGCGGGGTGGACTAATAGTCTAATGCCTAATTACCTCTGTTGTGGTCTTTTTGTAATTATCCGCTGATTATGAATGAAATCTGCCGCTCAGCATTACCTATATAGGTCGAAGGGAAACTCATTCACTGCTAAAAGGATTGCAACTTGTGTAACGTTCCATTGATTTTCACTTAAGTGTAAGAATGGAACACTCCCAACGATTTTCATTGTTGCTTGTAGGACTCGTGGTGTGATGCGCTGCAGACTCCATTATTGCTCTTCCTCTAATCGTACATTGATTGAGTCTGCTGTTGATGCCTAATTTGTGTTTTAGAAATGATTCTCGGAGGAATTTGTTAGAAAATGTATTTTCCATTACTGTATTTTTTAAAAATAAATCTTTGAATAAAAGAAGCCACAATTCACCTTATAACCGTTTGTGTTTGTATAGTGCGGGTTTAAACAATTCTCAAGAAGCTGTGAAGTGCAATAAAGCTCAGAACCTGGGGCAAATGTAAAGATAATAAAAGATTCTGTTAGTCCACTTAGACTTTTCTCTGTGCTCAGATTCAGTAGAGTTAATGTTAAGACAAGAATCTTTCAAAAAATGAAAATAAGCATAGTGGTCTTTTAATTTTCTAGGCTGCGGCCATCCTTTGATGTTTTCATTCAGACACAAGGCCATGTTTTGTCTCCACTTACGTGCAAATCTTGAGAGTGCTTTTTTGTGTTTTTACACAAGAAACTATGATCCTTTCCTGGAACAAGATTACATGGATGGTTTGATGTTCTGTGCAGGGCTTGTTTTCAATTTGTCCATAATACGGAGTGCTTCAATTTGCATTCATTTCTCATTAAACCTACTCATTCATCATTGACATATTCCTGAGCTTTGATTCTGGCCAGATCCTCATACTGAAGTCACTACTACATGCTCCTTAATCTCTAGGGGAACAGTTCCACTATTTAGTAGCAGGAGGCCAGTGTCATGAATGCATTCATTTTCCCAAGCTAATGGGAAATGGCAAATATATATCTCATAACTGTGATAGAGAGAGAGATAAAACAGAAAGTATCAATTATCCTTGAAAAAAAGCGGTATCTTTGACACTTGCTTTGCATTTTTGATGGATGCTAGAAATGTATACATTGAAAGTCAATGTGTCACGTATAGCATCAGTTAAGAGATAAGAAAATGCCACTAGCTTAAGAAATACATTATCCAATAAAATAATTATGGACAATAGAATGTTAAAAACAAGTTCATTTCTTTTTTTTTACTAATTTGTTTCTTTGCAGATAAAATACAAATCGTCAAGCAAAGTTGTTTTTATGGTTCTAAAAAAACAGATCAGTCACAACATTAAAAAAAAGCACGGGTGAGATCAGAATTGCATTGGCTAAATTGTTGTGATGGTACCTGAGCAGGTAAAGTAACATTGGACGTCTCCTTACATAGTGGGGTATAAGAACCATTACTGTCCTTAATATAAGATAAGGCAGCTGGATAACACTAAATCAAACAGCAGAATCAGTGAAACGTTCTTAAGCAACAGATACAACAATGTGTGTTTTAAATTCGTTGGTAAATATAAATACTGCTGATACGACTGAAATAGGGCTGATTCGTTTATGTTGTCATCATGAGAATGTTAAAACACACAAATGTATGGTAGAGGAATGGTTCTTTATATTGGGAATATCACCTATTACGCTTAATACCGCTCCTAGTCTTCTTAATAAACATAGTTACCTACAGCAACTGCTTAGCTTAGCTTAGCTTAGCATACCGACTTACTGCAGTGCGGAACCCGGGCTAAACAGCTAGCTTAGCATCGGCCTAGATCAAAACAGAACATCAGCCTACCATAAATGTTACTATTCCTGTTTCAACATGCAGTGTCTTATTTCTTGAATATTACTCAGAGGTGTAAAAACACTTTATAGGGAGTTGGGATGTATTTTTCCCACAGTAAAGTACAGAGTCAGGACATAATTTAGCCCATACATGCTAATGTAGCCGTGAATTTTTCAGTTTTCTGTACCCTGTAATGTATCTAGTACGACTTTTTTCATCTGACCTCTCAGCATAGGGCAAATTATTGGGTCAATAATTTGCTAAATCTTGCAATATAGATTTTAAGAGCTTTAAAATCCATAGTCCAGTCCATCCACCGGTCAGAAATGAGTAGTGATTGAATCAAAAACTGATGAAAATATTTTTGTGTAGAGGGTAAACACTGATGTTAGTTTGCCACTGGATCAAACCCCATCATTTGGACCGATTAGTAAAACTTGTTTAAACATGATCATGATTAGTACTGGCTATTAGCTTCTTAAAATTGAGCCAGCTGTACTTGACAAAGGTTCATAAAATTTGGAAAGAAATAAGGATTCCTGACATTGTAACTGATTTTGATGCCAGGGACTATGATGGAACTCTAAAGTTTTATCTGAATTTAGCATTGTGCACAGATAAGAAGAAAAAAGAAGCTACATAGGAGAACTCACAAGAATTATGGGTCTATTGTGTGTCGTTGTCTTAAGAAAGCAATCAATGTTATCTTTGCTATAACAAAATAATTATCTCGTTATTTCTAGATAAATAAAAAGCCTTCAAACTGAAGGGTAATCCTGCCATTTTTTTCTTTTTTTAATTATAAAACATACAATACAGTGTGTGACTAATAACACAATCTAACACAAAAAAATAATTCATTAAGGATAAATGCAAAAAAGCATGAAAAGATGTATAATTCATGCTTATTTGGAAGTCATAGTTTAGCATAAATATTTGCCCTATACTCAAGGAAATATGTATGGAAGAAAAACGTGGTCATATCTAATACACTGGCTTCCTCGCCCAATCTTATTATATTATTATGATCTAACCTTTTGGATACTGGTAGTTTGTTCAATAAGATATGTCTCTATGGCTCAATGTGAATTTGTAATTATTACTTGAAGGTTGAAGCAGTAGTATGTTGCCACCTAGCGCCTGTCAGGTGAAATGACTGACTGTTTTCAACATAGACAAGTTGATCAGCTAAATAATTTGTTGAATTTATGTAAATAATAAACAAATAAAGAGTTGAATTCTTTCAAGAATTGAATCCATCCATCTTCTTCTGCTTATCCGAGCCCGGGTTGGGTGGCGGCAGGCTCAGAAGCGATTTCCAGACATCACTCTACTTCGAGGTGTTCCCAGGCCAGATGTGAAACACTGTCCCTCCAGTGGGTTCTGGTCTCTTCCCAGTTGGAACGGCCTGAAAGACCTTTGGGAGGCGTCCTGGAAACGTCCAAGTTACATGCCCGAACCACCTCAACTAACTGGCTTCGACGTAAAGGAGCAGCTGCTCCGCACTGAGCTCCTTCCGGATGTCTGAGCTCCGTACCCTATCTCTGAGGCTGAGCCAAGCCGAACTACGAAGGAATCTCATTTCAGCTGCTTGCATCGTTGACCTCATTCTTTCTGTCACTATCAAGTTCATTACCATCCGTGTCCGTGACCTCAAGCATGCAGTGGATCGCAGCTGAGTGTGAAGCGGCCGGTTCGAGAGTCAGCACCTCCAAATCTGAGGCCGTGGTTCGCTTCCCGCAATCAGGGGACTGTCTCCTTGGGGTTAGTGTTCTGTGCTCAAACATTCAAAATTAAATCACACAACTGACACAAATAAAGGCAAAGGAGACTCAGCAGTCTTCATTTAACTCGCTAAAATAGCTTTATAATAATCATATTAATAGTAATAATATTAGCCATTAGAAAATGTTTGAACAACATTGACAGTGTTACATTCTGTGTTGGGGTAAACCACGTCACAGTGTGCCTTCTCTCTGGGCTTTAGCACTCTCAGACCAGCTCTTTGACACATCTACATCCATCACACATACCAGATCAATAAATAAATTAGTATGTACAAAATGGGAACCACGACAATAAAAGCTCGATTTACACTTCACTGTGAAATAACCCCCAGTACGCCATTTTCTCGTCACTGTGATGTTCTCATGCGTCTTGTGAATACACTGGTGGAAAACAGAGTTCACATCTCACGGCATCGCTATTGCTATATGCTCCTGTCCACTGCTTTTATAGGAGGAAAAAAAAGGACACATTTAAAGTTTGTATGTACAATATGCTGTCTTGGCACTGAATTAATTAAACGTACAAAACATTAACTCAAGAATAAAGCAGAGCTTGAAGACAGAAAAGCTCGCTGTATCAAACCCGTCTGATTAGAAAACAATGGTGTTTAGTGAGAGATTCCAGAAAGAGATGAAAGAGGAGGCAAGAGTAAAGGATGAAGGGCTGTTCAGTTTCTGCTACATTGTAGAATAGAATGCCGTCTGTATTAGTTTGATGTCTGCGCTGTTTACCACCTCTGGAAGAATCAAAAGTTCCGAGCACGTGGAGACAGAAGGTCTGGATCTTTCACTCAGTCCATTCATTCAACACTTACTTTCCTCCTTTGTGATCTCTCACTCCTTATTTGGAGCACCCATCAATGATCAGAGAGAAAATGTCTTCCCAGAGTTATTGTCAGCTTGCTTCTCTTCTACTCTTTATTCTCAGTAGCAGCAGTTTAAGAATCTTGGATTAAACTAGATTTTGAATTTTTTGTTATTGTACACAAGACTCGCCCTTCAATACAGAACAACGTTTATCTATAGTTCTAGAACACCGTTTATAATAATGAGAGAGATGGCAATAATTTATCCTTTCAATGACTATAATACTACCAATAATAATATTGTAATAACAATATATGTAATATTGAGAAGAGCAATGTCCATTGGCAACAGATATTTACAGTTTTGTTAAACTGAGGGTATTGTGGTGTTATTTTTAGTTAATTACACAGTAATTGCTCAGTCGATGATGACCCACATGGTTAACTCTGTGTGTGTACTGATACAACGTGATAATGTAAACACATGCAAACACGCAATCACCAAGGTTATTATAGATAATTCGATCTAAAACTTAAACAAAACTGGGAGTTAAAAATTGTAAACTGCAATAAAAATGTAAACACAACTGAGCTAAAACTGGAAAACAATGAAAATGAAGTCATTTTTTTTGGAAGTCGAATCCAATATTATATATATATATACTAGTTAAAAAAAGAAAAAACTAATAGAATCAGTGTGGAGCACAAAACTCGATACAATGAATTAAAACAGCTGGATCCTATCCAAACAAGAAAAAAATAATGAAATGAAAATGAAAAAATAATGGTATATTCTTAACTATAATAACCCAACAACACACCCACACATATACACCTCAAGAGCTGAAGGCAAATCTGAATTTCATCGAAGCATCTTTTATGGATTGAGATGCTCTGGAGCAAAGGGAATGAAAACCCCAAAAAGCATAAATAAGATATAAAATATGTACATATCTCAGTGGATTGAATTTGCCTGCAGAAAAGACTAAAAAAGAAATAATGCATGGTTGTAAGCTATAAATGCAACGTTAAGATCATTTCTGTTGTTGTAAGGTAACTGTTCTTGAAAATAAAATAAGCTACAAAACAGAAACTGTAACATCTTTTGAAAACAGACCACTTAAATCAGTTTTTGCAGGATAGGAGTCAGCAATGACAGCTCATAGCCAACTAAACATGTTGCATCACTAAAAAACTTTTCTTGGCTTTTGCTTAAGTTTATATCAACCACTGAATTTACTTTGTCCTCCAGGGCAGCTCCTGTTATTCAAAAATGTCTCCATACCTAAAAGTCAAATCTGCCCTAACAGCATCCCTCCTTAAGGTCAACACGATACAACACACACACACACACACGCACTTACACACACACACACTTACACACGTTGGCTACAGTTGAGCTCTTGCCTTTGAGACTACTTCCTCAGAGAATGGCTACTGGAGAATCTGGGCAAAATGGATTTGCTGTTCCATTCAAAGGACATGGACAATGTTCCCTTGTCACTTATCTGGTCCCGGTTATCCAGGGTCCTTTGGTTATGTGATGTTAGGCAATCCCTTGAGGACAAAGGCCTGGGTCAGAGTTGCAGGTTCTGCTGCTAGAAAGTGAGGTACTGTGAGTTGACTTGTCCACCTGGCTGTCCACGAAGGGTTTTTGCACTTCTAGAAAGAGGTGAAAGGGTTTGTTTAACAGTTCCTCTCTTGTGGTGGCGAGTGTTTGGCTCACATTTGTACAACTACACACTCAAGTGCTATTCTAGGCGGAGGCTCCTGTATTCATATTGTGAGGATTTAGGACAAATGCATGAATAAAATATCGAATAGAACATGGAGATCATACCACAAGACTATTGGCAACGGACCTGTTTCAAGGCAAGGTGGCTGGCTAAACACATCTGATCAAAAGTATAAAGGAGAAATCCTTCAAGAATTGAAGAAGCAAAATTTGCTAAGGTGGGTAAATATACCACAAAGCCGTTTTGATTCCTGGTGTCCTTCAGGGCGGACTAGTAATGGAACAATCTTGCCACCCCTCTGTGTGTAGGCTTGAGGATTGCGAGGGTGGAATCAGGAGGCCTTCACAGTGGAATAACAGTATAAAAGCAGGTCTTTGTGCTTTGTTCGATTAGGGCTGTGTCAAACACCACTGACACATTGTGAAGTGTGAGAGTAACGGGAGACGAGGGGTGAAAACAGTGCTCTGCAATCCAAACGTCTGCAGATGAATTAATGATGTATCTTCCTCGGACTTTTCTTTTGTTTAATAGCCAGAGCAGTAAGTTCAATTAATCTGCTAAGATATACATTAAAAAAGCGGATTGCTCTTTCTATGTTGCCAGTATCATTGTCCTCCGAGGATACTCGAGAAGTGTACAAAGAAGTGTTTCATTGAAATATCTCACAGTATAATCTTATAATTGTTTTTCTTAAATCACGATCAGCTACAAAATGTTCCTTTTGTCAGTGAAAAACGTGATTATGATAAGTTTTTCAAATGAGGTTTACATAAAACATGCATTATTAACATCAACAAAACCTGCCGGTCCTTTGTGTGTATTGCACATGAGAGTGAGGGGGACATAAAGGGAGAACATCAGCACAATAAAAATGTGTTCTTCGGCAATATTCTCCAATATTTACAAACCTTTTCTATACATATATACATATACAGTGACCACCTATAACTTTAAAACCAATGCCTAATATGTTGTAGGTCCCTCTTTTGCTCAGAACCAGTATTTACTTCTTCAGTGGCTTTTTCTATGGGTTCAGACGGATATTCTTCGATCCCATCCACAGCCAGATGCCATTGCAGTGAGGTAATCAATGAAAGTCTGACATATAAAATTATAACCACTGATCGCTGAAGACAGAATATTATTGAAAGCTTAAGGATGATCAGAGTGACTTTGTCAAGAACCAAATTGTGATTGCTTGTCGATTGGATGAGAGCACCTCCAGAACTGCCTAAGTTGTTGGGTCCTCCTAGTCTGTAGTGGACAGTATCTAGTCAAGTAGTCTTAGGAAGGTTAACTGATAAATGTGGGACAGGGTGATAAATGTCCAAGGCGTGCGAAACGAAGGCTAGTCCGTATTTTCCGATCGCACAGACAAGTTACTGTAGCACATATTGCTGAAAAGGTTACGTCTGGTTCTGCTAGAAAGGTGTAATAACACACAATAAACTAGAGCAGAGCCATTTTGGCAGCAAAATGGGACAGACAATATTACACAATAGCACAATGGTTTTAATGTTATGGCTGGTCAGTGTATATGCGCTGTAAACTGTGTTCAAAGGAAACCTCCATATATAGCTGGTTAGGCACATGTAGTTGGCTCTAAATAGGAAATATAGGGAAGAGATACAGCAGTGTATGTTGTTCGAACCAAAAACAGTAGAGTAGGAGGAGGTGGATCGTACTCGGAAAATAACACTCTTGTCAGTTACATACCCTGTGAACCTGACCCACCATCCATAAACTGAAGAGAATAATCATTTGAAATAGTTTCTCCATATGTACTGAGTCTGGATATGCCACGTCTCTATAGTATCACACAATTCTATAATCTATCATTATACTTTAGTATTTCACATTTGATATATGCTTTTTTGTATATATACTGTACTCAATAGATTAAACTAATCTAGAAATGTAGATAACAGTATAAAATATACATCTCCTGTTAAAATATGCCATTTTCCAACACATTCCATCCAAATAGAAAAGAAAGAAACTGGTCATGCTAAAATATTTGTAGCTGACGAATGACTCTAATAATAATAATAATAATAATAATAATACACTCTGACACAGATTTGTAACTGAGACCAATTCAAAGCTCTTAAAGTCATGCTACACTTTGCTTGGTGGAAACATACCCATAAATAATAAACTAAAGAAGAAGAAAAATGAAGACATAGTGCGACAAATATACAATATTATTCAATTTATAGGATGTGTTATTTAATTCAAGCATGATTACCAAATGCTATCAAGTAGCTTCTCTTCTATCACTTTAAGAACCGATGGTTTTCTCTTTCGGACGACTCTTTGGAAGGGCTTTGGAGGGATCAACTCTGAATATGACTCGTTCCATCTGATAAAACCATTCCCTCTTTTATCAGCGGTTTCCTAAATAGTGAGAATTGTACTTTAGGCAAGCAGATTCCGCTGAAGACTCTGCTGGCTTGCCCTCATTTACTTTGTGAACCGCTGCTCGACTACGGAAACATATCATGAGAAGATCCCCTCTGAAGGGCAAGAAGTGGTAGAAAGGATAAGCTGATCTTCTTTCATGGCTGTTTCATCAGGCTGTTTGTGAATTCCTGACTGAGGTGGAAAGAACTCTGCGGATCGTCTCGTCGGATTGGGTCCTCGTACGACCACTTGGTGGTGCTAAAGTCTCACAGTGAAATGGGTGGCTTCTCGGCAAAGTCCTGAAAAGCCATCCGAAAATACTCTCCTCTAAAATTCCCGACATCCCTACCGGTGAAGCGTCAAAACTTCAGAGAGACTCCGTAAAAAGCGAAACAGCTCTGTTTTTTGTTGTTGTTGGGTTTTTCTTGTCTGCAAAGCTCTCTAGCTGTCAAGGCTGTGATGCTACAACGCAAAAGTTCCTTTTGGCAAACATGAGTGTGCACGCTATGTACAAACAGCACTTACACATTCAGACAGCATCACTGCTGAATGCTGAGGGGAGTCAATGGATAAACAAGACACCAGGAATGAAGGAAAAGAGGCAATAAACGTTCTCATATTCATTGACTGGGTGCCTGGGTGGGCTGATGCCACCGAGGTGAAATGAGCTGGCTGGAGGTGATTGTATATGCCAGTTAGAATGTTCTTTTGGGATTGCCAACCATCAAACTTTGAGGGCATTTAAACAGATGATGTGAAAGGACTCCACGTTTATCAATCAGCACTGGTAGCATCAGTGACAAGTCTAGATATATCTCAGATTGCCCCCAGGAGATGAGAGGAGAGAGGGGAAGCTGTCATTTCCTCATATTGAGGTTTTGTGCCTGTTGAGCCCTTTTCAGTGAAGGAGAAGTGCTGGGTGACCACGCACAGGCATGCTACTACTGCATGAATCTCTGCTGACAGTAGAAAAAAAGTGGATGGTTTCTTGTTTGTCAGACAAAAGGAAATTCAGACAATTCCTCAAAATAGTCAATAACTCGTGTTTTCTGCTAGCTACCATTTCAGGTCTAGGCCTCTGTGTCAGTAAAATGTCTAAATTTCAAGACACTAAAATGGCTAACATTGCTTTTTTTTAATGAGCTAGTGTTGAAATAATGGATTGCTTTAGCGAGAGCTGAGGATAAACATTAATGACCCACAAAAGATCCAAAACTGGGCTGAGAGAAAGGCTAAGATTGGTGAGCAGGTCAGCTTCGGAGGGGTGAGGTTAAGTGAGGAGCTGGGCGGGAGACACCTCGGTCTTGTGTTCAGAGTCGAGTCTGGGCTTCTGGGATGTAGATCTCAATACTGTCAGCGCTCTCTGTGGCTGAGTTCTGCCTGAAAGAGGCCGTATGCTTGGTCTGCAGCAGCCTCCTCCTCGCTTCTGTCCTCTGACGGTCCCCGAGATCCAGGGACTTCTCCCTGATGGGTAGGGTAGGTCCACCCAGGCGAGGAACCACCAGGCCCCCTGATCCTCCTGCTCCTCCGATGCCCCCATCCACAGTGCTGTCAGCCCGGAGGCTGCCACTCACCCCACCTGCTGGCTTCTTTGGTAAGGGAGGAGGAAGCTTCTTATCGTCCTATCCACATAGTAGAGATATAGACATAAGATGAAACGGACAGTGGACTCATTGTGCCGAGTGGGGAAATAATGGTGGTTGTATGGTTTGTACAAAAGGGATCCCATGCAAAAAAAAAAGTGGGCAAAGCAAAAAAAATGACAAAAAAAGAGGAAAACTCCCAACAAAAAGGGTAAAATTCAAGTGAGGAAGAGCCATGAATGACATGACAGACAAATAATCAGGATCGACAAAAATCAGAAAAATAAAGCATTTCAGCATGGGTTGGCGTCAGGTGAAGTTAAAGTAAATGAAATGGGAGAAGAAAGTATAAATGAAAATAAAAAAAGGAAAAGAGGAGAAGAGAAATAATTGTTAGTTTGTTATCCAGAGAAGTAGGTCAGTAAGTACCCTAAAGTCCGTGGACAGTAATTGAGCATTTCTGCGTACTTTCTTGTCTGAACTGCTGCAATAAACACAAAAAGCTGACAGGCATTTAAATTGGTTTTAGGCTCCACCGTCTTGTGGGAAACTCAGCTCAGATCCTTGTACTGTTCTGTATTTTCATTGACTGGAAAGGCTTGGAGGGCATGGCCATCTGTGCTACTCTTCTGCACACCACCATCTTAGCTTTGGGGGAGTGCTGTAGGGAACCCAGGGCTGTTTTGACGCCTGAGCTTCTCACCTTCTTTTCAGGTGGAAGCCTCCAACCAGAGTCTTTGAGCCTCTGGAGGTCCTGAAACTTGACCCTGACGTCCTCTATGTTGAGCTGGAGCAGGTCCCAGAAGCCTGCCAGGTCCTGAGAGGTGGGCTGGGGGTATGCTGATGGGTCCTGGGTGGGAAAGGACAAATGTAATATGCAAGGATGTGTGCGAGACAGAAATATTTCCTGCAGTCCTGTTTTTGCAGCCAAATAAATTATGCCCTCAGAGAGATTTGATATTGTGGTTTGGACGTGTGATTCTGTATGCAGTTCTTCACACTCACCACACTTTGCTGGCAAAGGCGGAAGAACTGCTGGACTTTCTGTGACATGAGTATCTGGGCAGTACCAACTGCATTTCGAATCAGCTCTAAAACTGGAGAGGAAAAAGCAAATAAGCAGTTCTTAGAATTATTCATGTTTGTCTTTAAAAATGTTTTCAAACATAATTTTCGTTCTCATCTAAAACTCACTCTCCTCTGGCAGTTCGTTCTCCTCCGCCTCTCTCTCCATGTTCTGGCACCAGCCCTCCATCCTCTCCACCTCTGTCTGAAGCAGGCGTAAGAAGAACTCTCCATCTCTCGTGCAGGGTGAAGCACGGCCGGAGTCCGGCAGGCTCCGGGGCCCTTCAAGGGACGGTGTTCCCGTCCAGACCCTCTCGGAGGTGATGGGTAGAGGAGAATGGGAACGTGGAGGTAAGTGTGGGTGTTGGTGGGACCGTGGATCTACTTGGCAGCCCTCCGTGGTGGTGAATCCACTCTGGATGAGGTCCTAGAATAAAATGAGAAAGAGCTATTGGACAGGTGCTACGTGGAATATCAACTGGTGCATCTCATCCGTAGTCCTCAAGTCTTGGTCTGAACTAGATTTGGAGAAGATTCCTGCATAACACTTTTTGGTTTTTGATGGGTGTTTGTGGCTCTGGTGATTCAGCCCCAGACTGCATTTCAAAGTCTTTTTGTGCAAAGTACCTAATTTTGGCCTAACTCAGAACTGTATTAGCAGTTACAGAAAATGTGTGAGGGATTAATTGTCTCTGCTGTATATTCATATTTAATAGACAAATTTGACAGTGGTATTGATTTTCTCGTTTCTCAACAAGATTTTTAGCAACCTGTCAAATATTGCACTAAAGATACCCACTGGAGTTCGTTACAAGGAATTGCACCAAGTGTCTTCTGTTGTCTTACTTGCTCATGTAGTTTCATAGATGTATAGATGATGTCTGGCTAACATCACCAGATAAAATAAAAACATCATAAAAGTAGACATCTTTGCAATTTACTCAGGACACATGTTATGCAGACAAACCTCTCTGTAGGCCCATTGTCCCTGTGTGTGGACGGTGCGGTGGCACTCTGTGTACTGGCTCGCGGACTCGGGCTCTGACGAATGCCTTTGGAAGGAACAGCCGAACTGAAGGCCCTTGTCCTGTGTTGGAACAGCGATGGTAAGCCCCGGAAAGCCCTCAGGATCCAGGTCTGCTTGCACGCTCGCTGTCACGCTGTTGGAGCGCTTGAAACGAGCCCGTCTGCAACACAAGGTGTCACAGCAGGCCCAAAGCCATCCGGTCACACGGAGTATCACATTGAAAAGTCTTTCTGTAATAATACTTCTCCTCTAATCCATGCACAGTCCTATTGGAGCAGGGATAATCACGCTACACTCAGTTCTACTCAAGCGGTTTGAATGTCCTCTGTCCTATGACACACCGGTGTACGCAAATGCCATACAAACAGACTTAGGGATGTCTCTATTAAAAGTATCCATTCATCTTTGCTATCTAATAGCATGTGTGAGCTTTGACTTCTTCACCAACATCACACTGACTCTCCTCGTGACTGAAGGAGGTACTGGTAGATGTTAACAGGTGATCAAGCGCTGTTTTGGGCTTCAGGAAGTATATGATGTTGTGACTGCTCGCATGCACACCATTGACTCTAAGCATTACTGGACTAAAATTGTAGAAGGACTACAATGTGAAACCATGATGAGTGCATGATTTGCAGCAATTATGCTTACATCTGAATAACAACACTTTGTTAGAAGAAACTGTGACTGACTTCGAGCTGTGATGTCTGATGAAATGGTAAACAAAATAATAGGCACAAGCCTAGAAATCAACCATAGATAGCTGCACCGTTGGGTGCCCAGGAAATAAATATAATTATTTATTACAATTATTTACATAAATGACTGTGGAGGGACCAAAAGCTCTGGATGAACCCATATTTTGGAGAAAAGCTTAAATTAACATAAAATAAACCCAATATCTTAGTTTTTAGGTTTCATATGTTTCATAAGTGTCCATTAATGTCAGGCAAATATACAGATTAAAAGTTGAGAGGGGATATAAAGAAAAATCATATTTCCACTACCTTTTATCTTCTTCCACTTGGACTCCTATAGAATGGACCTCTGTCAGAGCTTTGCCCTCTGCGTCTGAATCTGATAGAGTCCCTGAACTGTCCACCTGGAACAGAAGCAGCCCGATCAGTGCACGCACACACACACACACACACGCACACACACACACACACACACACATACACACACACACACACACAAGATGTCATACAAAACTAGAGGTTGTGTAAGGTCTAAAATTTGTTAGAATATTGAACCAGTCTCATGTCAATAAAATAAAAGGCGACAGCCAGCGGCCACCTTATAATAAACATTGTAAACAGCAGGAGGCAGTTTGCATGCACAAGGATATGTCATCCACCTACACCAGCACCTCAAAAGGTCACATTAGAACACACAAAGTAGCTGGACAGCAGTGGAGAGTGAATATAGACTCTATGCTGAGAGCATGAGTCACCTCCCACTGCCTCTAATTGGCTTTGCATAATAAGTACTTTGATTGGTAAGAAATGTTATTGTCCTAACAAGCCCATCGGAAGCAGTGTAGGGCGGGTTATTATATCCTTTATTTAACCAGGGAAAATCCTCATTGGAATTAAAAGTCTCTTATCCAAGAGTGACCTAGGCAAGAGACCAGCTAAGAAACTTTCTCCAATATCAAATAAACACAATACAATACATACATGCATATACATGTACAATATTCGTACATTAAAATGCATCCCCATAGTAGGGCAACATGACCTGTCCTACTTTGATTGGCATGACAATGATATCTGTTCCCATTACAAAAGAAATGTTGTCATTTACAAAAGAAATGTTGTCATAACCAGCCAATCAGAAGTAGTGTAGCCCGGGTCATGGCATACCCATTGTAGGATGCAGAACACCCTTCAATATTACTTTTTGATCGATTTTTTTGGCAGGTTTTGGGCACGCTGTTTTTATTTCCAGTATTGTTTATGCTGGGCAAAAAAAACTGTGCCTTTTGACACGTATATTTATGCCCAGCAGCATGGCGGAAATCTGACACATTGTTAACTCCTGTTTGTGCAACTTACATTTTATGGCATTTTTGCTTTCTTGGTGGTCGTATGAGTAAACCTGACTATTGTTTAGAGTTTATTATTTAGTAATGACGGTTATTGGAGATGTATACAATATCTATTTGTAATGCAGTATCATGTCATTCTGCTTAATAGTGGTACATCCTTAATAGTCTCCGTTGAACTTTGCTTTAACCACTTTATTCCATTTGATAAAAATTACTGTCTGTTTGTCGCCTATGGCTGTAGCCTCATGGTAAAGTTATGTTGAGGGTAATAATTTAATTGTGGTAGTATAGCACTGAAGTCCCAGGTGGAAAATGCATGGCTCGCCACCGCTGAGGATCCATGCCAATGGTACTTTGTTGGAGTCCCTGGTGTGTTGTACAGGATCACCCCAGAGATGTGTTTTGTTGCCTCCGTTATTTGCTCTGCATACCAATGACTGTCAATTTCCGTTAATCAAATTCAATAATCCAGTTCACTGATGAGTCAGTGTTGGTCAGTCTCCTGTAGGACCAAAATGTCAGCCATTTCATTTAAAGTTGTGATGACTCATACCTGAAACTCAATATTCTTATTTTATAATTATGACACCTACTTCTATCAAAGGTTCCACCGTGGATGAAAGTAAAAGTGTTTTGAACCTGGATGTCTAACTAACTTTTGATGCAAACATGGACTATAAAAGCAATTTGAGGGGTTTTTATATTGATGGATCACTTTTTAAAATGTTTTATTCTACAATTGAGTCAGTTTCCATCTTTGTAGACTCGTTGGTTTTGGAACCTCTGCAGTGGTTAACAGAAAAAAAATGCTTTTCCAAAAGAACAACGATGCCAACTCTTTAAAGCAGAGGGACTTCCTGCATAGAATGAGATGTTTCTCCCCTCACGGTCAGGTGCCTCTGCAGTTCTAACTGTCTTATAGGGAATCAGGACTTTGGTTGGAGATCAGGACCTTCTATTCGCTAATTAATTAAGAATCTACACCAACAACTTAAATGATTTTTGTCACTCTTGCAAATTTTAAACATCCTCTTTATGCTGAGTTCCAAACTCTGACTCTTAGGAAGGAGGTTCATATTCCACTGAAGAGCCAAACCCAAACATGTATGCTATATTATTTGTATTAGCTTTATGCACTTTTATTGAGGATATATTATGTTATGATATATGTTGTCTATATAATATATATTGTGTGAGTATGTGTTGTGATTAGTGCTGTGATGACCAGTCAATTTAGTTGATAAACATTCACTTATTAGTATTCGACTCTAATTATAAAATCGAAAAAATTAGAAAAATGCTAATTTTCTGGTTTGATTTTCTTAAACGTGATGATGGTTCAACTACTATGTAGAAATAACGTAGACTAAAGATCAAATAAACAACTGAAAAATAATGATGAACTTCCCCTTTCTCACCTGCACAGCTATGGATGGTCTCCATTTCCTCCCGCTACGCCCTTCATCCTGCCCCCCAGCTTTACTCAGCACTATGCTGTTCTGAGGCAGGGACACAGACTTCCCCAGGCTTCCACCGGCCCTGCCCCCCTTCTCCCTTACTGGCCTCGGTGGCCCTTCCAGGAGACTGTCGGCCGAGCTGCTATGTTTGGGCCTCACCCCTACTCCAGGACCCCCTCCGTAGGGAACGAGTTCTCGTGAACCCCTTACTCCATCAAGGCTTTCTGCTGAGTTACTCTGATGTCGGGACCGTCCAGGGCCCGTGGCGGTGTAGTAGCCTCCTCTAGAGGAGCGTCCTGAGGGGCCATCAGAACTACCAAGGTCCACAGAGTTGCTGTGCTGCTTGGTACGCCCAGGGCCTGAGCTTGAGGCCAGCTTTCCACTGTTCTGGAAGTAGGCATCTTGGGTCGACTCAGTACTGCTTTGGGCTCGCACTGAGAGTGAAGACTTGGACATGCGAGGAGGAAGCGGGGGAGGAGCACCTTTACGATAAGGAAAGACTGAAGAGTCGGAAAAGAGGGAGAAAGGAAGAAAGAGGCATAGTAGACTGTTACAAGAAGCACGGGTACTACATCAACAACAAAGAGGGGATATGCTTACTTACAAAAGCGACAGACTGGAAGGAGAAGGTGAGAGTGAAAGATAGGGTGTGATAAGAGGGACATTTTTTGACATAAAATTGGTGAAGCAATAGAGAGAGACAAAAAAGAAAACAACAAAATTATTACAAAACACAAAAAAACAAAGCAAGATGTGACAGAAAGATTTATAAATGCTATAAACTCAAAAGTCCTACTTCTTTTCACCAAAAAAAAGGGAGTTAAGTTGTGGCAAGTGCGAAGGCAGAAGGGATAAAAGAAAACCTCTTCTCTTGAGATTAAATTTACTTCTTTGGAAAATAAAGCAATTTCCTGTGAGGAATATTAAAACAAGAAGTACATTTTCAATTTCTTACCCCTACCTCACAGCTCCATTAAAACAAACTCACACACACACTAACACAAACACAACCACACTCTCACACACACCTACAGACACACACACACACACACACACACATACACATCCACGGTCTAATTTCAGTGAATCATTTTTAATGCATTTATTTCCAAGCATCAACATCACCATCCACAAAGATCCTACAAATATTAACCACAAAGCTCTGTACACCCCAGTATATATGTCTTTCATCATATTACACTTCACATATTGTCTATGGAAGAAACATACAGAGAGAGAAATGGGCAGATGAAAGATGAGGCAATAATTCCCGCCATACAACCTCAACAGCTGAAAGCACCCAAAACCCATAAGAAATAAACTCAATCTTGCAGATATGTCATAGCAACAAATATTCATCAGAACCAGACCCTGACCTGTCAGAAATACCTTCCGTCCTAAACAGCCTTAACCTACCCAAAAACTATCCAAGACGCAGACTCCACGCGGCTGCTATTGTTTGAAAGTTCTCTCCAAATACCTTATCCAAATGCAACATAACAAATCACCTGGTTCTGATGGCTTCCCTCCTGAAGTCTACAAACACTTTTGGTTCACACTATCCCCACTGTTTTACAGGCTTACATTAGAAAAAAATAAAGTACATCTCAAAGTACTTCACACATGAACACAATCATTAAATCTGTCTTGCTTGAACCTGGCAAGGACCCAATGCAACCATGTAGCTACTACCCGTTACCACTGACACAGACCTAAAACCTTTATGAAAGCACTAAGTCATTTGTAGTTAAATACATCTTGACTATAATAATTGAATTGTGGTAGTATAGCACTGAAGGCCCAGTTGGAAAAAGCATGGCTCCACCGCTGAGGATCCGTGCCAATGGTACTTTGTTGGAGTCCCTGGTGTGTTCTAGAGGATCACCCCAGAGATGTGTTTTGTTGCCTCCGTTATTTGTTCTGCATACTGCATATCTATCTATCTCTGCATATCTTGATCAAATAGGTTTCATTAAGAAAGAAAAGCTTCTGACAATTTACGACATTTTAGACTCATAAAACCTGTCAACAAGCCCAAACCAAGGCAAGAAATGTTTCATTAGATGTTCAAAGTACGGACAACCTCATCGAATGTCATGAGCCAGGACTTTTGACTTGTTACAAAATGTAAATATCTTTGTATATATATATATATATACATAGATATAAATGTATATCTATGTATATAGATATACATAGACATTTAAACATGAATACATCTGTCTCCAAAAATGGCAGAAATGAGCACATCTATAAGGTTTAGCATGAGTCACCTGCATCACCAACAGCAAAATGTCATACTTGGGAAAACCACTCATGGGATTATATCACAGATGGACGAGCTAGTCGCAAATGCATTTGGGACACTTTGCTCTGAGAGAATCACTTGGTCAACTGTTCACGGGCTTCATGTGATCTGCATTGTTGTTGCATTTTTTTTAAATGTATTAATCTTATTTTTCTTCCTTTTTTTTTACTATTATTGTGGAATCAGTCAACAAATATCCACGTGTTTACTTGTACAACAGAGTGAAAAACATCTTGAATCTTCAAAAAAAAAAAAGGGCAGATGGAGACAATAGGCTTTAATCATAATCATGATTGTATAACTGAGCCTAGGACGCCTGCGATCGCGTGGCGAAGGCTGATGGGAGAGATGAGCTACAGAGACAATAGAGATGAGAGAGAACAAAGAGCATGCACAATAATATAACAAACTAGCCAAACCTAATAGCATTTATGCATAAACATCAACACACAGGACGTGCCAGGGAGGAGCTGAATGCGCGGGTTAAAAAAGTGAGATCATAAAGACGGGAGGGTAAGAGAAAAAAAGGTTAAATATTAAAAATGGATGCACTCATTGCATGCGGCAGTATGATGAGGGAGGGTGCAGGGCTTCTGCATGTGTGTCGAGGTAAGTAAACCCAGCTGCTTTAAATTTCTCTCTCCCAGCGGCTGTCATACTGTGTCTCCCATCAGCCACATAAAAGACTGTCACATTCTCACACATACACAAAAAATTGGTAAAAACCACCACACACTCACCAGCCCCACCCTTGATGCTTCCCTGGGGGCCTGACATGGAGAAGACAGAGAGGCAGTCATCATCCTGGGAGCAACCAGCCTGGATTGCCCTGACGTAGCTGTGGCTCCGCGAGCGGAACACGCCGGGAAGATCCAGGGCCTCGACGGCTTTAGACTCCACCTCCCCGAACATTGTCTCACACACCGACTCGAACTGACGATTTAGTGTTTCTCCCAGCTTGAAGGAGGGAGATAGAATTGTTTCTGTAGTAGTGATGTTTTTCTAAATACACAATAATCACAAAACACAACAGTATTTGTTACCTGTGAGCTGGTGAGAGAGCGGGTGTAACTACGAGCGCGGGTGTGGGTTTTGGGTGTAGTTCGGCTGTTGGGGTAGGAGTCTGTACACTGCTTACATGAGTACCTGAAGGAAGCAAAGAACTTTTACAATCAGCTCCACAATACCATTTTTCTAAGCTCGTTAGGACAATTATATCATGTTCTGTGTGCTCTGAAGGAAGCTTCCTGAAGAGAGAGAAAAATAGCCTTGATGATATAATTTGTGGGTGGCACGGCTGTCACCTAACAGCAAGAAGGTGCTGGAATTGAATCAAAAACATCCTGTGCGGCGTGAAGACATTCTTCCTGTGTCTTAGTTGGTTTCCTACGGATGGTCTCGCCGGATGTCTTAGACATAAATTTAATTATTTTGTAGGCCGCATTTGAAGACCTTTACTGTGTAATAGTGGTGTGACAAGGCAGTCCCGTTTTGGGGGCTGCTGGAAAGTGGTCAAGACCTTTCCCAAGATTCATTGCCTTTGACCCTCAGGGGTGGGGCAAAGGCAGTCACTCAATGAAGCTGAGTAAAAGGCAGGCAAGTGAGGGTCAGCCGAGGATCAGGCGTCAGCTCCTGATCCTTTAGACTAGGCCAGCCATGTCCCCCAACTGGACGTGTGCCAACCCTCTAGAACTCTTGCAGACCCTGTGCGGTCTGCAGTGTAAGGCAGACCTATCGCCCGGGTCCAACCCTGACCGCCAAACACCCTGAATGCTTCACTTTAACAGATAGACAAAAATGTAAAATCATCATATTTTGATATGCAGGGTTTATGAGAGTCGGGAATGATATATAAAATCTGAGGATGAAATAATATGAGGAGTAACTTGTAACTAAAGCAGTTGGAAGAGGTGACTATATTTGACCTTCACATGTAGTGGAGTAGAAGTAGAAATTAGCTTAAAATGAAAATGCTAATGTTAAGTACAGTGGTATTACATTATTTCAGCTGTTCTTTTATTAATTAACACAAACATAAAACATGTGACAAAATCACACATTAACACTCCACACGCGACATTTGACCTTTGATCCATGCTGATGGATCGTCTAAATGCGTCCCTCTGGGCGATAAGGGTGGATTTAGGTGAGGTTTTGGGACTGGTGTCTGAGTCAGCACTGTCATCATCGCCCATGGCCTTGATGTAGCTGCCGCTCCGCATGCGACGACAAGGAATCTCCCCTCCACTCTCGACTGCTCCGCCAGCGCCATAGCCACCTCCCCAGTCTTCAGACGGCACCTGAGGCACAGTCACATTCAGAGACAATAATTAGAGTAGAAGCCCATTAATTTGCAGTTTTCAAGGCACAACCATGTGGAGCACATGGGCCGACACAAGTTTAGTTAGCTTCTCTACAAATGGGTTAAACAGAGAGAAGTATGCAAACGTCCCTCTTCTACACCAACTGTTAGGGGGAAATCAATCAATCACAATGTGAGTTAAAATATTAAAAATGTTACTAAAGTCAGAAATACTCAGAAATATATTTCATCATAGAAAAATATTTCACATCCCAAACAGGACACACAGGTATATATATATATATATATATATATATATATATATATATATATATATATATATATATATATATATTATATATATATATATACAGGTAAATCAAATATGTTGTCGTGCACCCGTCATAAAGACAACACACCAACACAGCTCCTACATGCTAATGCACACCATAGAAGCACAAACACTCACACACACACATGCCTAAGTATAAATACATGGTAGATGTCAAAGATGTTAACGAAATAGAGAAAGGGACACAGGGACTTACAGAAAGAGAGAAACTCTGACAGCTAGAGAAACACTGATGTAGAGAAAGGAAAAACAGCTTAAGCTAGAAGCCGCCGACGGAGAGCAAACTAAACAACATATAGAAAAGCAGCTTGGCAAGCAGAGTTGGCTTACAGACAATATGTAGGCAGACAGACAAGGAAATGTGGAAAAATAGACAGATGCACAGGGTGACAATACAAAGAAGAGAGGAACTCAGACTTAAGCCGACAGAAAGAGAGAGGACTGAAAGACGGACAAATGAAAAAAAGCAAAATGGAGCCTCACGAGACAGGAACACAGTAAAGTGTTTATGTCAGTGGTCAGAATCACATAATGTCACATAATTTCAAAACTGCTCATTTTTAAGCAGTATATTAATTCAAAATTGAAGGTATAGCTGAAAATCCTTGCCTCACTGGTTCATATCACCTTGAAATGAACCATTTCTGCTCAGACAAACTGATGAATTAACATCACAGTTGAGTTCATCCCTTTATCTTGTCTCTGTCTATAGCCTTACACTTGTTTCTATGGTAATACAACAAGTTGACAAAAATGCTACAAATGCTTTTTTCCCCACCCTCATCTACCCCTAAATGGAATGAAATCTCTGTTCTCATTTGTCCTACCCTCATACCAAATTTCATGAAATTGATTCAAGTAATTTCTGTGTAATGCTGGTAAAAGACAAATAGTTAGACAGATGAAAACTTGACCTCCTTTGTTTGGTAACTATAGTTTTCTTTCTGGTTATTTCCAGACATTTTTGTTTGCTTTTCCTGTTCTTTGAGTAAGCAGTTAACTGAAATTCCCATCTCACACTTATATAGCCTGAAATAAAATTGCACCCATTATGCCTCTGTAACCTTTATACAGAGCAGTGAGGCCCAACAGAGGTGCAAGAATCCCACTTGAACAGGCTTTGGCGCCGACAAACCTTTCACAGTTCCTGCCTCTAAAACTACATTTGGGTTGTTTGATTTCTTTGGTACAGACTGGCCCAGCCTACATACTTTTGTTCAAACTCGACTCGAGTTCGAGAGACTGGTATCCCAGCCTCGCGCAAACCCGGTGGGCTTTCTTTTTTTTACGTCCGAACCTGACCCAAGTCCAACGCATTGAATACCAGCTAAAGTACTGAGATTTTACGAGGTCACACACTTGCTGACAGGGTTACCGTTTGTGACTTTATGCAAATTACTCACATCAGCAGTTTGAATGACCCGAGAAGTACACTGTTCTTGGCGCCATGGCTACCAAAGGGGAATTTACCACTTGCATTGTAAGAAATAGCCCTGTATTGCGTTCATGGGCTCATTGCGCTGTTAAGTAAAAAACATCCTCCAAAACTGAGACACAGACAGTACAGAGGTTATTTCTTTATTTATTGTTACACTGGTTTTATTGTGACACTGGGTTTTCACTTAAGATATCTTGAAGGTATCATGTCAAATTGGCTAATGTGACCAAAGCTATGGCTACTAAACAGGGGTAGCTATGGCTACCTCAACCAAACACTGGCTATCCCTGATGTCACTTGAACCCAATACAGGTCACCTGAACCCAACACTAGCTATCCCTGATGTCACCTGAACCCAACGCTGGCGATCCCTGATGTCACCTGAACCCAACACTGGCTATCCCTGATGTCACCTGCAAGCACAACATGTGACTTAAAATCAAATGAAGAAACGTTGCTATGACGAATATGTTAGCCAACAAAAAAAAAAACCAGCAGACAGAAGAGCAATTGCAATCACACTTTCACTGTTTTTATTTCCATTTATCTATTTAGTTTGGTTTCTTCACCAGTCATGGCAAAGCAACATCCAAAAATTGAATAGCGCAAATTTCATTTTTCTTATCAGAGGTGCCTTTAACATTACACTTAGAAATGTTATGTGATCATAATGTAAATGACATGGACAAGTGCAGCTATAAATAGCATCAAAGCATATCAGGAACTGTTAACTTTGTGCAATGAATTTTAATGTTGTGGTGGACAAATGAAGAAGACATGGAAAGTGTATGTCGGGGGGCACAATTTGATCCCACTTGCACCAGTATAGTGAGACATATTCATTACATCTAACAGGAGGGAACAGCAGTTGTCTGTGCAAGTGACAGGTTTTTAGTTTTTGTAAATGCTGTGAGGTGTGTTGTCTCACACAAGCAGGTGACCCAAATGAAAACACCTACTCATATTGAAACACGCACAAAAACAGAGTCAAGGCCTTGGGCTTTGGCATCCAATTGAGTGTGTGTTTTACAGGTTATTACTTAAAAGATGATTTAACGTAATCTCCCAATACCCCTGGCCTTCTACTATCTCTACCATTTTCTCCTCCTGCTCAATCTCCTCCTCTTGCTTCGCCCCTCGGCTCCCTTCACCTCTTTTTTTTAATCTTTTCTATCCCTGAGCTTGCTTTCCCATCACTGCATCACTCAAGCATACTCTTTTGCCCCCTCGATCGTTGTCTCTTACACTCTGTCCCTCTCTGGTTCTGTCATCATTTCAGTGCTGTTCCATATTCTTGTGTTTATCATTCCTTATCTATTGGACACAGGTTGTGGTGAAGAGAGAGGCTTATTAAGAGAGAGCGCCGGATTCTGATGCCACACATCTTGATAGCCTTTGAAATCATGGGGGAAAACCATTCACATGTCTCTTTGCTTCTGACAACAATAATTCATACTTGTTGGAGAATTCGCTCGTTTGTGATGTTCTTTCGATTTTCCCTTTTTTTTCCCCGGTGTAAGCTAGTCCAAACATGTAAATGTTAAAATGCGCTTCTGGGTTATGTAGAAGTAAAGCCATGTCTCCTTCTGATGGAGAAAGTCAGAAATCACTTCAAGAACTACATTATAACTTCATCAAGCATATGCATCAATGTTTTGAAAATCATTTCTTGTGACGTTGAATGTGTAATTGTATGTGAGGTTATTTTATTCTGAAGGTCAACCATCGCCTGTATGTTTCAGGAACTGACTGACTACCATACTGTTGGGATTCCTGAAGGCAATGGCACTCTGTTGGTGGATCATGGAAGTCTGGTGTCTCACAAGCTGTGTGACCTGCAACGCTATATTAGTTGAGTAGGTGTACCCTCCAGGTCGGCTTAACCTGAGCTGTCAAGAGGGCACTTCCTGTGTGGGTCCTGAGGCTGTGGTATAGTAAGACTGGACTAATCTCATTACTGTGTAGTAATAGAGAACCCAGACAGGTGCGCACAGCTCTATTATGATTCTACACCTGTAATCTCTGGAGCACCTTGCGCCACATTGTTACAATCTAAGTAAACTTCACATTGTGTTTGTATTTATGCTTTACCTTTGGTTCAAGTTTGCGGTCTTGTGATGTATTTGCTAGTTAATGACCTCATGTTTTCATGATATTGGGCTTTCTTTATTTCCTGTGTCATCTTAGTTCATTTCATGCCACCTCTCCTTTCTCCTGTCCCTGTTATACTCTTGTCATGTCTCTGCTCATTCTTTTTCCAATTTGTCAAGTACCTGTCCTCCTCCCACGTGGTCGTCTGTCCGTTCTACACTGACTGTGTGAGAGAGGAATTAGTACAGAAGACCTACTGTAGCTATGATGGGAAGATAGGAAGCCAATGGCGGCAGCGTGAAACTTTGAGCAATGTTCTGCTGGAAAACCAGGGGTCCAACCATTCATGTGGATGTTGCTTTGTAAAAATGCTACTTACACTAAAAAATAATTTATCTACTGGTAACACACAAAAAAAGAAGAGTTATTGACCCTAAAATTTAAGTTGAAAATGCCTATTTTACTGTCGTCATGAGGGGTTTACAAAATAATTTTTGTGCATCACCAACAATTCTCTTTTTACAGTGTCTAATATTTGTCTTAAAACACCACCGGAATAAAATAAGGTCAGATTTGTGCACTAATAATAAACAAATATTTGTTATTACTTTATATGTTAGGATTTTGGAAGATAAAACTTTGAGAAAGGATTTGAACAATTTTCAAAGCTGAAATTTTCACCTTTTTATGCTTTTGGGGAGTAATTGTGCACTGTTAAAAGACAATTGTTGATAATCTTAAATAAATAACATGAAATAGTAGCCTAATTTAAATTAAGTATTTTTGATTCTAACTTATTTTAAAGGTTATAAATACTGAATTTTATTGATTGTTAGAAGTTGAAGTCATTTTTTGAGTTCATCAAACAATTCTCTTTTTACAGTGTACATAAACTTTATTTCAGACAAGGTACGCCTTTTCACGGAAATGTTTCCCCCAAAGGCAGTGGCCTCCTAAAGTAGGATAATACGCCCTGCCACACTACGAAAAGGGTTTCAGAATGGTTTGAGGAACACAACAAGAAGTTCAAGATGTTGACTTGGCCTTCAAATTCTTCGGATTCACAGTCCAAACGAGCATCTGTGGGATGTGCTGGACAATCCATGGAGGCCCCACCTCAAATATTACAGGACTTTCAAGGGTCTGCCTCCACAGGTCAGAGCTATTTTGGCAGCAAAAATGCCACCGATATTAAGCAGGTGGTTATAATGTTATAGCGGATCATTGTTTGCTCATACAGCTAGTCGCCTTCTTAGTGTTACTGTTATTATGGAAATATTGATTGCCACCTTAATGCTGCCATTGCCCAGAGGTCTGGTCAGCTCGATATCTGCATCTCCAGGATGCTGCAAACTTTGAAGCCATGGGTCACATTTGGCTGACATCAGTACATCCTGGCTCATTGCTAAATTCACTCTAATCCAAAACTGGCCCCTCATCTCCCAAGCTGTAAGTGATGCCTTGAGATACGAGCAAAGTTGCGGTGGGGAAGTTCATTTCAAGTCCTACAGTTTGAATGTGTCCACTGCCTGAGGCACGGAGGTTAATGTGTGAAGTTCATCTTTTAAAACATTAACACACACAGCCCGGCTCTTTTGGTCTCTTCTATCAGCAGAACTCAGCTGCGTCCAAATGATGAGAGTTGAAAAAAACCCCAGGGATTCCTGCGGCTACCTGCTGTTTCCGTAGAAACACAGACTGCATTGGCGGCTCTACCTGAGCACAGCTTGAGGTTTGTGCAACCTGGTTTGTGTGCGTGTGTGTGCTCTTTCAATTGACTTTGGAGGAATAATATCAGCCATTACCTTTTCATTTTAGACAATTGAGAAAATCAGAGAAAGGGAATGGCAGGATTCCATGTGTTCGGCGCATTGATTGAGACTGGCAACAGAAATTGGGAGACATTAAATAATCACTGTGTGGGTGAGAATCGCTGTCGCTGACTCACACCACATTATCAAAAGGGTGCAAGGGCTCTCCCATGAGGAGGTTTAACCCTGTGAACAGTGGGATGCTCAGTTTCCAAGTTCTTTCTTCTTCTCTTTTTAAAACTTTCTATGAGAAACATTTATTCTGGTTCCTTTATTTAAGTTCTTTTGTCCGTGTATGACAAACAATACTAGGCAAGTTACTTGGAGACTGTATTGACTATTATTTGAGGAAAAAAGTAAATCTCAGGAGTCAATAAAGTAGGTAAAAAATGTACAGAGGCCATTCCTTGTATTAAACCGATCACAGGTTCGATTTCACCTGTGAACTTTTGCTACATGTCATCTCCCCATCTCTTCCTTCCCATTTTCTATCAACCCTCAGTTGTATTGTCAATTAACTGCAATGGACCCAGAAAAATCTTTAAAAAAAAAGAAAAAGTGACAGATCCAAAAGAATCTGGCAAAAAAGCGATACGCACGTTATAATGTAGACTTGAGCATTTTCAGACCAAAATTCAATAAAGATACTTTAGATCAATTTTCTTATTCTTCTTTCTTTGCCATTGTAGCTGAGTTTATCATCCTCATCTTCTTCTTCTCTGTTGTTTCCATGTATGCGGTGATGTCGTGATGTACAAACATGGTTTTTACATGCTTTTAGAGCGAAACCCAAGTCAAATCTCCACATTTTTGACAACATTTCGAATTTGCTTTTATAGGCTAATGTGAACATTCTCAAACCCTAATCGGGGGCAATATTTTTGCATCTTCATATTAATATTTTCTTCAGTATTAAACCATTATAAATTGGAGTAAAGGTGTGTCCTCTATGTATTGTAGTTCCCATATAGTCACTGTTGCACAAGAGGCGGTAATTAATGTAACACACCTGGGACGTACATATAGTGTAGCTAAATTAGACATAATGCAGCACTCGTGTTTGCAGTTGAGCACACTTTCTGCTCCTTTGGTTCTGTTATAGAATAAAAATGCCGATTCCAATGTCTTTGTGCCTACTATAGTGTGATCAGTAACCAACGATTTTAAAGCTGCTACACCATCTATACTAGAGCTAGCATTTATGTTTCTGCTGCGGCAGAGATCCAAGGATTTTTACCGTTTCTTTCACCGTATGTGGCTTCAGGTATTGATCTTTAGAAGTCTTATTTCAGACCATGGCAGTTCTGCCATGAACTGAACCGAGCTCTCTGTGCTCTTGAGCTTCATGAATAGCTTGTGTGAATGCTACAACAACAACAGTATGATTGAAGAACTGAACCCAAGAAATATATATTTGATTTTGCAGATGCTATCACTACACTATTGAGAAATGTGGTTAAAGTGATAAGACAGCTACTTCCCAACATTGCAGATAGAAGGGTGTGTCAGTGTCCCTTGGATGTGTGAATGTTTTGAAATTGTGTCGTATTATCTTCTTCCTGCTTGTACAGTAATCCAAAAAAAAAAAATCAAATGGATTCTTCGGCTTCAACATTATTTCAATATGATGGTATTTTCCACATGTGTGGACATTAATTATTTGCTACACTGCTGTTACTAGCGAGAGTAATATCCACTTGGGCTTAAATGAGTTAACATTCAGAGGAAAAAGGTTGGAAATTTATCATGACGAGTGGGTTTTCCTCATTTGCTAATCTACATCAGCAGCAAACAGAGTCCCCCACATACTATATGCCCTCAGTGCACAAAAACACACGCAATACACACACATTAGTTGACATGCGCACAAACCTGCAGGTAGTGGAACGTCCTCTCCTTCAGCTTACTCTCCACAGGCACAAGGGCTTTGTCGTAGCCTCCCCCCCTCGTGGAAGGGTACACCTCCCTGGCCTGACTCACTGTCATGGCTGACCAGGTGCTTCTTTTCAGTGAGTGGCCATGATGTCCGTGATGGGCCCCTCCTTCATTTCCTGCCAAGGCCATTGTTGTACAAGCCACACACTCTACAGGCCCCATCACAGCTCCAGCCCCGGCTCCAGCTCCAGCCCCACGCTCCTTGGGTCTCTTCATGGTGAGCTCCTGGATGGCTGCGTCCAGGCTTTCATGTCCGACGGGATACCCCCGTCTGCCTCCACTGACCAGGAAACTACTGTCGCTGTCCAGGTTATCATCAGAGCTCCACCAACCTGCTGTCCTGCTGCGGTGGCGTCTGCCCGATTCATGTCGAGAGTCTCCGCTCTTGCTACGCTCTCGAGACTTGTTCCTCCTGGCAGAGCGAGGCTGGTGGCCCGAGTAGTGGCCTCCACCATCCTCCCCTCCACTCCTGTGTCCTCCTCCTCTCTCGCTACGGTAGTCCCCGCCCCCTCTCGTGCCGTTGTATTCCCGTTTGGGTGGCGCTTCCAGGGAATGGGACTTGGCAAAGAGCCGCTGCACAGAGTTTACCAGGTGGCGGATACGTGAGGGGCTCTCGCTGCGCTGCTCTGTACCCCCACTGGTGGTGCGCTGATACTGTAGTGTATGGAATCCATCGGCGTGAAAGGGGACTTGCTTCTCAAACTGGTCTATTAGATTCGGGGGAATCCGATGCATCTTCCCTCCTTGCCCAGAGGACAGGCACTCCTCGCAAGAATCAAATGACTGAAGAGGCGGGTGCTGGCTGGGATGGGAGCGGGGAAAGGTTCCCCCTCCTGAGTGGCCATGGGAGTGAGAGTGTGAGTGGGAATGGTGCCTCTCCAGGGCCAGAGCATCAGCTGCAACTCCAGGAGGATAGTAATGGCCATCTCTCTGACCTTGGTAGAAGTCACGACCCGGGCCATCACAGTCATCAGGCGGGCACTGGCAGGGGCCCCCTCCCCCACCACCGGAGGAATGCTGGGACATGCTACGGCTGACATGGTACCCTTTTGCTGGCGCCGGGCCGTGGTGGGCCGTCCGGGCCGAAAGGGGGCGTTGTGTGCGGGACAGGGCTGCACCGATCTCACCTGTAGGCACAAAGTAATCGTTTCAGAACACAGCAGCAACACACCGACTCATCCATCCAGTAATTGAATTCAGCGCTGATTCTTGCATTCAAAAACGTTTTACTGCCTTCTAGTCTTAACTGTCAGATGATGAGTGGGCAATACTCATCACTGCTACTGAGGTTTTTGTTCCTTCAATAGCTGCAACACGTGATTTATACAATATAGAGCACTGATATAATCTTTTGAAAATAGGATTCAGTGCGCATAAAGCACTAAATAAACTGTTTTACATTGTTTCAGTATGCCTGTGACTGTCTGCAAGAGACACATAGATGGGGGGTGCTGTGGAGTTTAATTTATGGTATGACTTACAAATGAATCACGCCAAAAAGAAATAGACTCTGTAGAAGGATGTCCACATTGTTTTCTCTCTTCAATCAAAAAGCCTGCTAAATTGAAAGGGAACACAATGTTTGTTTTTTCCTTTTTCAGATTAACATTTTTATTGAATTTGTGCTTCATTTTTTTACGCAACCAAAGACAAGTGGTGCAATAGCGAGCATTCAGCCCACAGGCTACAGTAAGTGGCCACAGACTATCTTTTTCTCATTTAACTCAGAAGCGTACAGGCTGATAAATCAAGAATAATAGCTTTTCTTTTTCACCCTGATGATCGGTTAAGCACATCCAGCTCATCTCCTCTCTTTATCTTAACATACGTTAAACCAGTATTTCTTGTTTCTGTCCGTCCCATTTTTTTCATCCCTGATCACAGGGAGTCCCTGATCATTTACATGATTTATTGTTGAGGAAAACGGAGCCGTTATTGATTGCCTGCACCCTTTTTCAGGTCAGATTGAAAGCGGAGGCTAGTCACTTTGCACATGTGCAAATGTCTGGGCAATCAATGCACTCGCAATGCACAGTTTGAGCCCCAGCTTAATGATAATGTGATACAAAATATACAGGTGACCAAGCAAAAACATATCCAACTGTTGTGTCCAAAGGGATAAAAGTGCGGAAGAGGATGAAGGGATGTTCTCCACAAAACAAATGCAGGAATTGAAATCAATAAACCCTGCCAAGCTGTGGCAAAATTGTTGCAAAATGTAAAGCTTATCACCCACACACTCTTGTTGCTGTAAGTAAAAGTAAACGGAATGGAAAATGGACAGTCTATCCTTGTATTGCCTTTCTATCCAGCGCAGGATAACAACTGAGATTACATTCCAAATGTGGTAATCGTGTGTTTTATTGGACTGGCATTAATTTCAGTTGCCGTAATCACATCCTCTGTTAATCATGTTCTCATCTAACTAGAAAATGAATCATGGGCACACAGCTTGTTGATAATGCACAAGAGCATATCTAAATTTGATTAAAGTGATGAAATTACTCAATGAAAGCCATAATGAAGCAGTTGAAAGGGATTCAGAGTGCTTGTATTTGCACTTTTGTTACCTGGCTTTCACACCAAGATGAGCGATAGGAGGCAGATGCTTGGATAATCATTAAATCAAGCGTGGCCTGTTTGCCTTGATTGGCTGAATGAGAGCTGCCACTCAGGAAGCCCACCCACATCCAGCCGTGTCATTGATCTAACTGCGACGACTGGTCATGATAGGAACAGACTTCAGACTGCTATCGCACCGAGGTAGGGGTCCACTTCACTCAGAGGAACAACACAGTTTGGTGTGATGGGAAACACCCATCCAGACTCCTGACGTTAATAACGTTTCCACAAATATGTTCAAGAAATATAAGTGTGTGTACATGTGTGTGTATTTTGTTAGAAAATTGAAAATCTGTCTTCAATATATGCTGATAGACCATAACTTCTATCACAGATGAATGTCTGTGAAAATGTTCAAATGGGCCTAAAAATAGGCATTTTCATGACACCAATTATGAAATGCGCACCTTTTAGGTCCCAATGAAGCATGTGTGAAGTTTCAATGAATTATATGCTGTGGTTTTTAGGGGGAATATTTAATAATAATAATAATAATAATAATTATTATTATAAAGATAAATTTTATTTATGAGCGGCATTCAGGACACTTTAGGTCACCTTACAGATACACAATAAAAAACAAGTCAATAAATATCAAGACAGTGGACAGACATGCTCTAAATTGAGGATCCTGAGGATCAAATTGGTATTTGCCAAGTGGGGTAACCCTGAATTCCAGTGTAGCAACAAGATCTAGATTAGGCTCAGAGACAAAATGTCATTAAATGGATTAATTCTTAATTACATACTTAAGATATGTAGAATCTAATTCCATCGTTCTCAGAATTCTGACATTATAATGACGAACAGCTCAGTGAATAAAATTAAAGGAAATCTTCAAGGATCTTTAAACCAATATGTGGCTTAGTGCTCATATTCAAAGTTTTGACTTGCCTATTTTGTCTTTCTTTTAGAAAAGATTTTAAATTCAGAGTTTAGAAAAAGGATAAAAATAATAATAATAATTTGAAATTTTTTACAAAGAATTATCAGTTTTTTTTAAATTTTATTATTTAATTTTTTTCTGGATAAAGAGTAGGTTTTTTGAGGATTAGTCGTATTATGGCAGCTTTTAGAGCAGATGGAACAAAGCCAGCCTGGAGGGATTGGTTTATTACAGCGGTGATCAGGGGACTGATGGAAGAGATGTTAGTTTTCACTAGGGCTGTAGGAAAGGGGTCGAGGGCACAGGTGGAAGGTTACATCGTCCTGATGATAAACTCGACCTCCTGCTGTGAGATTTCTGGGAAACCCTATAGAGGCTGGGAGATCTCAAACTGTGAGTAAGCAGACTGGATAGGTAGAGAAGAGGGACCAGAAAGGACAGAACGGATTGAGTCACTTTTCGATTTGAAGAAAGCCATGAAGTGATTACAGTGCTCTTCTGTAATCTCTGTAAGTGGGGGAGTTTGTGGTTTAAGAAGACGATTGATAGTGGGAAACAGCTGCTTAGAATTTCGAGGACTGGTTTTGATAATGTTTGAGTAGAACAGTGACCGAGCCTCTCTAAGGGGCTTTGAGTAGACCTTTTGGTGTTCCCGAAAGGCTAGCTAGTGGACAGTGAGACTTGAAGCCTTGTAACACCGCTCAAGGACACGCCCAGCTGCCTTCATTTTGCGTAGCTCGCTGGTGAACCAGGGGGCTGAGCGGGAGAAGGTGACTGTTCTAGTTTTTACAGGGGCGTGAAGATCCAGGATGATACTCAGGGAGTTATTGTAGAAATCCACTGAGTCATTGCTTGATACAAAGTTTGCAGAAAGAAGATGCTGGAGGTCGACTCTCATGGTTTCTGGGTTGATGTTTTTCAAATTCCTGAAGTAGATTTGACGTTTGGTCTTAGTGAGGGAGAAAACAAGTGACAATAACATGGAGACTTGTGGTCGGACACTCCCAGATCGTACACAAGAAGATGCTGAGAGGAGCAGAGTCAGTGATGACTAGATCCAGAGTGTGTCCCATGGTGTGGGTGGGGACATCAACAAGTTGCCTGAGATTAAAACAATGGAGAAATTCGGATGCAAAACGACATGCAGGGGAGTCGACATGAATGTTCATATCTCCAAGTACTATAATATTGGAAGAGGTTTTGCAAAATGTCGACAAAAGCTTGTACATCTCAGAGATGAAGGCTGGGTTTTGTTTGGGTGGCCGGTAGATTAGAAGTATGGTCATGGAGAAAGGGGGCTTAAAATTGAATGCCAGGCATTCAAAAGAAGAGATCTCTGGCAAGGGCAGTGGAGACAAGTCCAAATCACTGCGGTAGATGACAGACAGACCACCACCACCACCAGTGCTGCGGGCTTTCTGGAGTTAACAGTAGACAGCGGGACAGGTCTCATTCAGGACAGAATCATCTTGTTGTTGCCAGGTTTCTGTAAGGCACATAACGTCCAGACACTTCTCCAGAATGTGGTCATGTATGAGGCATGATTTGTTTGTGAGAGATTGTGTATTAAAGAGTTTGATTTTAATACTAGATGGAGCAGGGAGTCTCTGTATTGGCCGAAGAAGACTGAAATCCACTCCACGTTTTCTAACCCGCACAGTGAGTAACTTTATGGAGGAAAGTCCAGTGCCACTAGTGGAAAGAGCGACATCATTGTGATGACGCGTCTGGGACGGGACGGTGCGCACGTCAGACCAAAATGATGGAATGGAATTATCGGAGCGGGAGTAAACAAACTTAGAATGAGAACTTCTGTGAATGTAACGGGGCCGGCGAAAGAGTCCAAGTTGTTTAATAACCGATTTGCACAACGGAGTGTATAGTTGATGAATTTCATCAGTTGGGTAACGGAATAATTTATCATCATGCCAGTCGTGGAGACTAGCATTAGCCGTTAGCCATGGATGAGACACACAGACGACGTTAGTAGATGTTATTTTCATGGAAATGATGCAGAGAAAAAAGCCGTAGAACACATAAAAAGTGATCAACAACGGCTTTAGGTGAAAGCGTTACGGGGCAGTGATGAACAAGACGGATAAACAAACTGACATCAACGATGAACAAACAGAAACGGACATAAACGATGAAATAAACACATACAGAAGTCTCCGGGTGATGGTACACTTGCCGCAACAGGTAGGCAGACCGTCACCAGACTCGGTAGAATTCGTACAAATAAAAATACAGAATAACAAATACAAATACGGATATAAATCCAAAAGGTTTGCCAGTGAGCAACAATAAGGGTATTCTTGTCAGTTTATAGTATTGCGGGCTGTAGAACTCTGCATCCTCTCCCTTCAGCGTCCAGACTGCCACTGAGTCATGTGGTAGGTGTGTGCTTTTTGTCATAATAATCCTATTAAATTAAATCTAACACAACTCAGTTTTGTAGAATTGCTGACATCTGCATTAAGGAAATTATTTCTTTCTAAAAGACGGCCAACCAAGAAATGAACATCAGCACTTAGACTTTGTGGATTGAAGTGTGCATAGTGGCATTAAGATATGACATTCATTAATTTTCTTTAACTCCTTCCCTGTGTAAGATAGAATAGAGAGCCAATGCCAGCTGGGACTGAAATCAATCCCAGCTGGCATTCGACTGACAGAAGCTCACTCACATTTTTAGCCCTCACTGCCATACTCGCTCCACTTAAGGGCTGTTTGTGTATCCTTGCTTCACTTCTGCGGTTAATAACTGCATGTTCACAACTCTGAGTTCATCGGCTCGCATGAACCAACTCGCATGAACAAACAGGAGGGAGAGAATCTGTTGAGGACGAGGCAGCTTTTCAGCTTGTTCTGTCCTTCTGCAACCTCTACTAACCAGATGAGCATTACCTCAGTATGAAGACCGCTTTTATTGAATGAGCAAAATTATTAGAAGGATGAAGGATGTCTCCTCTTTGACCTTGCTCTTGTTGTCGCTCTTCCGGCGCAGCCATCAAATCAGTTGTGTAGCAACAACATTCAGAGCGTTAAACCCAGAAATGAGCCGGCTTGACATTATAGAGTGTCTAGCTGAGTATTGGATTTATTTATTTATCATTTATTAAAAGGTGGTCTACTCTTCTGACCTACTTTATGCCCTGTCTGTCATGGACACATGTAAGGACAAGGATGACATTGTATATACCCTTGGCTGGGGACATCAAACGCTCGCATAACCAAATTCTCCGCTTTTCTTTGAAATTCTTGTGAAAAAAGCAAGTCATAAAAAGATAAACAATTTTCAAAGATATATCAAATGATTTAGTGAGATGGATATGAAGTGTGTGTGTGTGTCTGTTTATGAACAGACAGAAAAGCAAGCAGCGTCGCTCTGCCCAAGGAGCAATTTAAACTATTTTCTGTTTATCATGAAGTCCCTGGCTTTGCACCAGGCTGCTGGCTAAAAGCTGTCAATCACAGTGCCGTGCACGCACATTCCCACATGTGTGTTTGTGTGCACAATCGTTAAAGAGGCATCCTGAATGAAGAGAGTATTGAACATTCATTGTCTTTCCTTTATTTCACTCTCTCTTTCCCTCTTCTCTGAGTCTCTCCTCCTGACCTACTTCTGTCCATCCTCCAGTCATGACGCTCTCTCTACTCACTTCCTCTCCTTTCTTTCTTCTTCTTTTTTTTAAACCCTGTAAGTGTGTATCTGTTTTTCTGTCTGTCAACACTTTATTTGCATTAAATAAATCACAAAGTTTGTTTCCACTCTTTATCTCTCAGCCTGATCTGTCTGTCACGGACATCATTCTCCCTTATTCACTCCTGGTTGGTTGATTGACTTTATTACATTGTTATACACACACTTTATACAGCTAATAAAGTAACTATGACTATTACTATTCAACGACCTCTTTGAGATAAAATTTAAATGTAATCTGAGCAAGCTCCATCCCTTCTCGTACTCCACATCTTTTTTAGTCTTCTTATATTTTCCTTCTTCTTCAGCAGCTTCCCCCTCCCCTCTGTGTAGGCAGGAATATTCAGTAGGGCTCAGTTGGGAGTTGGAACTGTACAGCATGCTGTCATTGTTTAACATTGTTTGTCATCAACATGATTGTAAGAGACTTCAATTTGAAGCGGTTTCCTTTTAAATATTCATGCCATCATTCCAGCTGATCTGACCCACTTTGCTCACAGCTGAGTCTGCCCTCTCACTACCATTTCTGTCAATTGTGGGTCAAACATTTTTACCCACTTAAACGGAAATATTCTCTCCTGTCGGATGGCAGAAAATAATGGAATAAGTAGCTTTGTTGGAGAGAATATCGTGAGTCATCAAGCATTCACATAGATTAAATGGTAAGGGAACATCCAAATCTTTCGTTGTTTAGAAGTCATAACGCAATCATTTTAATATAATGTCAGTCAATTCAGTCAGCGAAACCAGTTGGGTTTACATAGAACATAGTTTTCGGAATGGAAACTAATTTGAAACCCAACCAGAATGACGATGCTTAGGAACGCAAATTTCCCTTTTATATTTGAAGATGCCCAACACATCTCAAAAATTGCAGCTTTAGATTTTACAACTTGGAAACACATTTTATTAACTTACTTATTATCAAATACCTAAAAATATTAAATGTTAAATGTTATAGAATACAATTTATTAAAGCTTTAACATTCTTTCATGGTTTGAAACCACTTTTGACATCTTTTCCCCAGGTAAATGAAACACACACACACCTGCCCACATCTGTTTCCCCCCCAAAAAACACTGAAAATTAACACATAGGGACTTGATGAACTCAAATGTATTAATCAAGCCATATAAGAAACTTTCCTTAGCTAATTGACATCTGTGTCAATATGTTTTTAAGGTTACGGGTAAACCTAACAGTGTGCTGGAGGTAGCTTCATTTCTGGAGCCCTTATATGAGGATGGACTCGCGCTTCTCCAAAGAAAGAAAGCAAATATTATATATCTACCACGCTAGCATAAATTATTTCTCTAAATAGTGTTTCATTTTGCTGCTAGAATGGAAACAATAGCAGACAATCATTTGGAAATGGCAGTGGCTGTGTTGGCATTTATTGAGATGAACTAATGCTGGGAGGCAGTGGGTATTGTCTGACTGGCCTGGATAACGTCTTTGTATTCTTGAGGACACAATGAACCAAGCTGCACCGTGTTCAGTGGCAGATATGTCGACCTGCTCAGAGCCTCTATGCAATTCAAATAATCAAACACTTTGAAAGTTTTCATTAGTTTGGTTTCTTGTCATATGTGCCTGTACAGTAGACATCAAATAGGTTATCAACCACAGGAGCTCTGCACACCCATAATGGAAATTGAGACAATCAATAGTAAAAATGTTAAAATATGGGAATGGAAACAAAAGAGGATTGGCTCAGCTGCGTGTTGGCATTCAATTTCTTTTTTGCTTGGAGAGACACGTGCATGCTGAGAAAACTGGCATAAGTACTGCTGCTCTCCTCAACCTTTGGCCATGAATGATCTATTTTAATTTTTCCACTGACACACTCACACACACACACACACGTCTCGCAGCCTAGTGACTGCCGTAGCTAACCCATCATGATGCAGAAAGAATCGAGGATGATGGGAATGATGTGTTGGGTGGCTGCATCTGGTCAGCTCTGTCCATACAGACAGGGGGAGTGGGAAGAAATACAAAGAAAAGATGGAAATATAGTAACAATAATAAAAGGAATTAGACACCTGATGGCAAAGCACATGTTTTCAGATCTATATTGGATGAAGAGGATGTAACTGCAGACTTACTGGCAGGAGTAATTGGGAAGATTGGCACGCATCTGCTAATGCAAACTCTAGTTGTCGGTCTACTTGTCTTCCACGACACCCATCATGTCGTTGAAGGTGACTGACAATGGTGTGGAGCAGAGAAGGGAGAGGGGCAGAGATGTAGTAGGTTTATACAAGAAAGAGAGAAAGCACAGGTCTGCTTGGGAGGTAGAGAGTGTATATGTGAGAGAGAGATGATGGCCACTGCACAAGGGAAATATGCTCCCATCATAAGGGAAAAACTGAAGAGTGCCTAGGGGGCAATTCCTTTATCTTACACTCCTAGACTCCTCCTCCTCTGGCCTGTTTTCCCTTTTTTTTTATCCTTCCCATACTCCCTCCTATAAAAACCTGTCTCCTTTTACATTATATATCCTCTTATATTATATTATATTTTATTTTATTACATACTTTAGAGATTTATTATTGTGATCATTGTTGGTCTTATTATATTAAAAATATTAAATATTTTTTATCTCCATTGAGGAGGTTAAGGTTTTTCCTCAATAGCTGATTGTCTGTTAGTAGGACTACTTGAAAAGATGTGAGGCAAAAAGGTGCTTCCTCCTTTTCCCAGGAGAGGAAAATCATGGGTCACACGTCACCGTGACCAATGGCAGCTGAAAGCTGGGTCCATGTGAGTGGAGGGGTTGGATGGGGTTAATTCATTTGCAGGAGGCCCAACAGTAGGATATAGCCCATGGACTATGTCTTTAGATTTTGTTGGTGATCAAGATCAGTTAAGATTTGATTGATTGATTGATTTTTTTACCATTCTTGGGGAGGGGTGTTAAGGCTTTTGCCTCTAACTTCATGGATACACCTTTTTAAGACTGGGCGAGTAATTGTAAAAAGATTGAGATCAAAATTGCGACATATATCGGCCTCATTCCTGAAGAGCGGTAATTTTACAGCATTTTTATTCATAAAACAAACCGAAGCCCGATAGGCCTGGCCGGGTCTGGAGATAAAAACTCGGACACAGGCCGTGTTTGGTCCAAAATTTTGAAATTACGTTTGAGCTCAAGTCAGGCTCTGTCACGTCAGGGATAGCCAGAGTCGGGTTGGGTCCCTTTATGCCAACTAAACATGTTAATTTCAAGATATTTTAGCAAAAACTCAAAATAAATGAAACCAAAGAATCTACTGTCCGTGGCTGTGCCTCGGCCTCCGTCATTTTTCAGTATTGGAGGTGTTTTTTAATCTGACAGCGACTTGAGCCCCTGATTCCAGCCTAGGCTATGTTACTCTTCTAGCTTCCTAGAGGTAGAAGTTTAGTTTAGTCCGACTTGTCTTCAGGTAAGCTTAAACTACTGAAAATCAAGCAGGGAAACCGATAGTTTGGAGGGATTTTGATTTGAAAGAGTCTAGCAGTTTGTCAATGACAAGACCTCAATTTCAGTATATTTATAAGTGCTGATGACATCATTTAATGCTTACGTTGGATGGGTTAAAACACCAGCTATAAGGGCACAGAACCAAAAACAGACCCTTTTACAGTAGTTTATCCTGCCGACAGATGAGCGGTGGTAACAGCAACTGTGTGACAGTGTAAAATCTCATTTCCTCAGATAGTTTTATCTGTGCTAGAAAGAAGTAGGATTCGTACATAAAAACAGAAGGAATGCTGGGTTGAGGCGAAGCTCGTCACTAGTCCCCTAGACTCTGTCGGGCATGGACATAAATATGTTCCAGGCACTGGAGAGCTGCGGGAGTTCCAGGGCTGAGCCCTGCACACAGTCTGTGCAGGGCGCTTTTTATTTTCTCTAGGAACATAAAAAAGTGCAATATGATGTAAACTGAATGGTAAGATCGCAGAAAGAAACAGTCTTTTTTGCATATCACGTTTTTAATTCATCAAATTAATTAATGATACAACGATTTTTATGTTTATAGGTAGCCTGACAGCTGATGGCCTGAAACTCATCTGCTCTGTGTTCCAGAGCATCTTAGAGGAACACGGAAATAATTTCACTGATGAACACATAAACATTAAACGTTCTGTTTGGGCAATATGACCTTAAAGCTTTAATAATTATCTACTGCAAACAGAGCTTTATTATTATTAGCAGTCAACTTAATCTATCTAAAAAACATTAGATAGATTATTGATGTTCTACTCTAACAGAGGGAGTGAATGGTTTTGCAGCACCACTGCATGTTTTTCTTATTTTCTGTGTTGGTACTCCAGCACATTTATACACACAAGTATTGTATTATGTTTCTACAAATTAAGTTCACCATAGAATTTATTTTTTTTATGAAAAAAACATTCTATACAGCATAACACAAGAACTCCAAAGGTCACAATAATATAAAAGTGTGTAAAGCTGTGTAAATGTGTTTAATGAAGTTTTCTCGTAGAAATCTTAACACTTCATTTTGGTCTATTTTGCTCAGCTGCAAAAATGTCTCTTCTGTTTTTTCCAGATCTAGCAGCAGCTCTTTGTTGTTGTTGTCGATTCTCTTTTCCTCTGCATAGGAATGAGAAATAACACTTGAAAATACATCCACGTCTGAGACAACTGCATGTTATAATGATGTACTTTAAAGTATGCTACGGTATCGCCACACTTTATAGGATACTGTATATTATATCCCACACTGCAATCAGTAGATATATGATGATATACAATCTTAAAACTGTATTTCATAATTCATTTACCCCAGTACTGGAGTATAATAATCTTTAACTCTTTACCTGCTACTGTTATATATCCAACACCATAATCAGTCCCTATTTGATATTACACAATCCATTTATTATTATTTATTATTTAATTATTTAACAACCTAATCTGGCCATAACACATCATACAATGTTCACCTGATGTGAAGTCAGGAGTAAATCGATGTTAAGAGAGACACTGGTCATGTTAGCAAGTAAACCGCTTACATTAGCTACTGTTAGCTGCAGGCTAACTTCTTGTTAGCATTACCTAAAAAAGATAATCTACTGATTTCAATAAGATGAAACATGTGTAAAATAAAACCTACCAGGTTCCGTTGATCTTTGGAGCAATCTATCCTCCACCACAGTCTCTTGCTGTTGAACAACTTTGAATCTGGGTTTTGCTGATGGTCCCGATAGGGTCTCCGTGCTCTTTCCCAAAACTTTTGTTTGTCTTTAATTTGTTGTTGATCGGTTCTCAAACAGCTGCGGTGGGAACGACCCCTCAGTAATAATAATAATAATAATACATTTAATTTATAATGCACTTTACATTTGGATCAAATCTCAAAGTGCTAAGTAGTAAGTGTGTGTACCAGTTCTCCGCTTCAGAATAGCTTTAGAATTTAACTTGCTTAGGCAAGCTAAGTGTAAGATAATCTTAAGCGAAGTTAGCGCTTAGCTAAGCTTAACGCTTACAGCGCTAGGTTCAGCAGCTTAGAATCCGGAGAACTAAAATCAAGTCGAATAGGCAGAAATAGGAGTGGTATTTTTTTTTAGTGTCTTCTAAACTCCTTCTTCTACACCCGTATTTCTCCATTGTTTCATGATGGCTACTCATCTCTCTTGTACCAACAATGTGGGCTTGGACAGAAAAATGCACTTGAGTCGCGCTCTAGTGGGCAGCAGAGCTGGGGGAGATAACCCATTCGTGCCCACATACTTCTACCGGGTAACACACTGACAGCACACGGCACTTTTCAATTTCAGATTTCCCTGACAAATTGCAATATAAGTGGTAAGATCGTGGAGAGAAACAAATCCAAGCGAACAAATCTGCTGCTCTCGCTTTAGTCAGAATTGACTAGCCCTACTTCTGACTGTGACTTAATGAGGAAAAATACCAACACCACTTAGCGGCGTGCTGCATGCTTAGATGCTCATAAACAGAGATCAGAAGTAATGAGAGAGGAGTAAAGTTATTAGATACTTCAGATGGAGAGAGTCACATCTACTATATCCACAAGTCAAGTCGCATCTCCACCCTTCTTTTTTTTTCAAGCTTAACATCTCCCATCTCTCTTATTTTCCTTCTCCCCGTCTTATTCCTCCATCCACCTCCTTTTTCTTCAGCATCTTGCAATTTCCTAACTGTCTTTCCTCTCCTGAATCTTTCCCTTGCTCCCTTTCTCTGCCGCTCTCTCCTAAATGTTCTCCCTCTGTCCCTCTAGTTGCTCATGCTGTGTTGTAGTACAAACTCTCCTGGAAGAAAATCAAAGTTATATGCAGAAAACACACCTCAGAGGAATATCACATACACACCAATATCACATAGCAGCTCAGTGTTTTCCCAGAGTTGTAATATTTGGTCTTAATAAGGCCATTCTTTTTTTTTTTTACCGCTGTTTTAGTTGAATTCATTTAAAGCTGTGATCTAAAATTCTATTTTTCAAGGTAAAATTCAAGATATTTGCATTCAGGTTTCCAATTGCTATTAGTGGCAAAGTTTGCTTTCCAATGCCGGATTAAAACTGTCCTTACACGCAGGAATAAATCACAGCAAACAGAATAGCATGTCACCAAGTGTCCTTAACTCGTAACTGAGCCCACAGGTGTTTCACCGCCAGCACAGTAACTTGATCCAAATCCCACCTTAAACTTTCTTCAAATAATCATTGATGAAACACAATGACCATTTCATCTACCCAACAGGCCAAGGAAACCTAAAAAATTGAAGCACAGTATATACATGCCTTCAGAATTAAGCTCTTTACACTAAATTACAGATTAAAGAGTTTAAAAATGTAACTAGTTGGGCAGTGTAAACGTTCATAATTTACCAGTCGACCTATGTTCCAAACCTCCGCTGAAATAAACTTCCTTTGTAGGGTGGCTGGGCCCGGCGTTAGAGATAAGGTGAGGAGCTCAGACTCCGGAAATTGGAGTGACGCCGCTGCTCCTTTGCGTCTAAAGGAACCAGCTGAGGTGGTTCTGGTATCTGATTAGGCTGCCCCCAGGAAGCCTACCTGTGGAATATTTCGGGCATGTCAGGCATGGGAGGGGACCCAAAACACACTAGAAGGACTATATATCTCATCTGGCCTGTGAAAGCCTCTGGTTCCCCCCAGGGATAGCTGGACAGTATTTGCCATGGAGAGAGACTTCTGGAATATCTTTTTTAGCCTGCTGCCACTACGACCTTTGATAAACAGTAAGCGGAAGAAAATGGAATGGAAATGTATAATTTTATTTTTACGGAACCGTGTGGACATAAAACCATTTCAATACAACCTGTAATCAGGGACACCCCAAAAACAACAAATGATAAAAGTTCCTAAATAACACACGTGAACCACTTCAGTATTTGTTTATTGTATATAGAAAGTTTTGTTAAAAGATGCAGATTTGTTTTTGAGATCAGCTGAAGAAATTAAACCAACCAGCAGAATAAGCAAAAGTCCTACTTTAAAATATAAAAACTGAAAAATTTAAATGACAGATGACCATAAAAAGTAAAAGGCACTACTTCAATACTCAGAAACAAAGAACTCCTCCAGAAAGTCAAACTCAGTGTTAAAACATGCTTAAAAACAAAGATGAAATCGGGTAAAAAAGCTGTAACTCACTCACTAATGGATCACTTTGGTTGAGATTCACAACTTTTCCCGGCCGTGGTCCAAATACTGTAGATAGATATAGATACTGGCTGCATCGGTGTCCATGATGCAAATCACTGACAGGCAGTGGGATGGACACACACACACTTCTAACCAGCTGACTCTAGTGTTGCTAGGTTACTTGGTGAACTAGATTACTAGATGTAGAGCATCTTTGCATAAATCTCACATGGGTGTTCAGACATCAATAGACAGCAGCACCATTAAAGATCAAGAGTTTACTCGTCCACTGTGATCGGTCATTTTGATCAGCCTCTGCTCATCTTCTACCATGTCACTAATTCCAGATTAGGACTTATTCTCTGTTTAGTGAAAGGATTTTGATATACAAACGTTGTTGTACACATATGCATGTTTGTAATGCAAATGAAGGACACATGCATGATGTATATGTGCATTTGCATGCAGTACTTGTGTATTTGTATGGTATCTCATGGTGGAGCTTTGATGTAGGACTGCCGCTTGTAGAAGCTTTGAGCCCAGAGCCAGTACAGAGTTGGGCCAAATCCTTTGCATTTATTTTCACTTCCTCTTCTGTCCTTTCCTTCCTTCTATCCTTGGTTCCCTTCCTTTCTAATATCACGTCCTTTGCTTTCCCGCCATCCTTTTTACTTTCTCTTTTCTTTTGACTCCTTTGGATTTTCTTCCATTTCCAATCCTTTAAATATCCTTCCTTTATATTTATCATGACAGATCCAACAGCAAGGATGTGTCCCCGAAAAAGCCCCCACATTTTACCCTTCTTCTAGTCTCCATCTCTTTTCTTCCTTTCAGATCCATGTGAGAGAGAAAAACTAATACCAATGCTAAAAGTGCAGCATGCAATCTGCAGAACTCTAACACAGAAAAGATAGAGGAGGGGTTGCAGCACATTTTCTAATTAAAAAGAAATGCTTTAGCAGAGACCTTGGAAATAAAAGGTTTAAGTGAGTTTAATAAGGAGGGCCAAATGCTGCATAAAACAACAAGTATGAAATATTTAGGATCCCCAGCTACGGGTGCATTAAGTTGAACAAACACAATAAAAAAAATGATCGCCTATTAATTTAAATTCATTCATTGCATATCAAAGAAAAAGTTAATTCTATTCTATCATTCTATCAATGATGACAAGGCAAAATGCATCAGCTTTCCTTTAGCTTTTAATCATGTGACATGTATAAAACAAGTATAAAATACTCAGCATCCTCCGCCACGGATGGAGGACTCAAATTGACATGAGGTAATAATTATAATGTTTATGGTTAATTCCCCAAATCAAGCACTTGCATAAATTCAGTCGGGAAGACTGAGTCACATGTCAGACTCTCTTCTACTGTCTCTCTCAGCTGGGGTGATCAACTTGTCTGAGAGCTGGATTATATCCAACAGCAATGACCTCACTCCTTTTGGTTCTTCTCTCTAACCACTTCTCTCATGCCACAACATTGCACAACATACTCTTCCCTGCCGCCGCCACCTGGCAGATCATTTTCCTCAGACCTCCAAGTGTTGGAGGTCCTCCACCACCACTTGGTGTCCAGACTCGAAGGGTCTACATTGCTGCCCCTGAGAATAGAGTGCTCTACTTGACCCAAAGTCCTCACTAACCCTTAGTGCCAAAGATTCTATCTTCTTGATTTCTTTCATTGTTATAAAAGGTCCCCCTAGTGAATGAGATGTGATCTATTAGAGTAAACACAATGTACACAAGATAGACCAACTCAAGTCGATTCATATGCAAAACATTTGGACTAAATCCGCCAACGTTTGAGGAATTATGGATAGTAAATTGTCGGGGATAAATCTCGCCCTAGCGTCAGACTTATGCAACTAAATCAGTCCAGCTCTTCTTTGCAGTAAGGGATATGTGTATTCTTTCGGCTCCTCCTTTTACGGGTCGCCACATTAAATAATCTTGTTCCACATATTGATTTGGATTAGGTTTTTTTTTTTTTTAGATTGGATTCCCTTCCTGACACAACGGGCTTGGGACCAGCACTTGAACTGCACTGGCTTATGACCCCTATGTACATGGGTTCTGAGGCAGGCTGGTAGCACTATGGACCTTGCCTACGGGTCCACAATGGATTTCTACCACGCCCTCTTGACTTGGATTGAAACCCCGTCTCCTGTACCGAAGTCAGTGGTGTAACCAAAATGACTATTTGGAGCTATAATGATCAATTTTGTCTCACCAATCTCTCCTGCTTGTAACATCAAAAGTAATAAAAGTAGTATATTTTACACAAACAAAATGAGCAGTCTTTGAGTTATCTACCTAAACCCCAATCTGAGACAAATCCCACTCACAGTGAACTGATTCAACTGGTAACCATAGAAACTAAAATAATACAACAATTTAAAGTCCTCCTGTAGCAACAAGCATGATTTGACTGTAATATAATCAGAACCTTTAATCAGAATCAGGTTTATTTGGCCAAGTATTTCTTTTGCATACATGGAATTTGAATGTGTTTTTTTTTACAATGCTTCCATCCAGGTGCTTACATAAGAAACAACTAGAAACAACAACAGCAACCATTAAGGACTATATACACATCAAGTGTTGGATAAAGATCCCCCTATTGGCATACTTATATATATTATTTTTAACAATAGAAACGGAAAAAGAAAAAGAAAAAAACGTCCATAGATAACAAAAAAGTGCCCAAATTGGATGGATATATCTCACATACAGAAGCACACACACACAAACATACACCTACAGATACAGATAAAAGATGAAAATTGTGTCCCGCTGAAAGATTTTCTGTCATTTTAAAGTCTCGATATGGACACTAATATGTAACAGGTTAGAATAGACTAGAATAGAATAACTTAATCAATCCCCCAAAAGGGACATTTAGTGGTTGCAGCATAAACATATTCTAAATAAAAAATACACATTTAAGTTACGATTCATTAAAGTGCATGCAAATATATAAAGAGAAAAAACAAGAGAGTCCGATCTCTAATGGCATATATAATATAAATTAAAAGTGACAAGCATTGAAAATACAAACACACATACACTAATGCACCTCTTGACCAGAGGAGACATAGTGAGAATATAGCTTTGTAAGTAGGATACACTAGCTTTCTAAAGTGTTTGAACTATTTTAATAAAAAAGGAGTGAGTTTCATTCCAGATGCTCATAAAATCTAAGAATCCTAGAGGCACAGCAGTCCGTTGAGCTAAATGAGAATCGAGCAAAGTGCATGTCAGCATGCTAAAATGCTCACTGTGCTGCTTATGGCGATGTTAGCATTTGCTACCAGTGAAATTTTAGTCAGAACTCTATTAATTAGGAGCTATGTCAGAAGGGTCACCGTCATGCCAAATCAATCAGAGGCAGAGTAGGATGTCTGATGGCTTCTCTATAGAGATATTCAATAAAAGAAAATCCTGGAGCCGTACCGTGTTCAGGATAAGCCTGAAAATCTAATCACTATTTCCCCTTCAAAGGTTAAACCTTTTCACAAAATTTCACAGAGATCTGTCCCAAACGTTTGGAATAATCCTGCACTGATTACATGACCTTTTAACTCTCACTGTCGGAGGTAATTAGCTCAGCTGTTGCTGAATTCATTCCATTCGCAGGTGATTGGCCCTAATATTACAAATAATCCTATAGGGATTGTGGATGAAGTAAATTTCAAGACAATCCACAGTCCAATTATTCGAACATTTCACCAAAGGCACAAATGCCAACTTCATGATAGTGCTAGAGGTTAGGTCACGGGATCTTCATTGGTTTGCAGCCTGCGGGAACCAAAACTGCAAAGAAGAGCCACTGAGATATTTCAGTCGCAATGAAAGAGTTGCCACATGTTAGCAAAGCCAAAAAGTTAGAGCCAAGCCACATTTACGCCGATCAGCCCAAACTGATTTAGAATAACATTGATTATCTCATTAAAATGGCAACTATTAGTTGGTGGCAAGTAGGCAGTAATTAAAAATTATTTCCTCAAAGTGGATGTATTGGAAGCTAGACAAATGGGCAATCTGTCCAGCCATCACAAATTGACAGGGCCAGGGTGGTCAGAATTAGAGATGCACCGATCGACGGGCAGCCAGCGCCAGAACCAGAAGGCTTCACCTCATAGGATTGGCTAAATCCGTGCTGGTTAAATGGTTTACGTTGCTAGCACACACACACCTACGCACACACTCCAGGCATAATAATAAAAATAATACATTATAAAGTTCTTTTCACGATAACCAAAGACGCCTTACAGAGTATAGTCCTGGACAGAGAAGAGGAAATTCTCTGTCCTGACAGAGAAGTGGTAAACATGAAACGCCGTACGCCACATATGTACATGTTTGGATATTCATTCATTTGTTCCACAGGTAGACAGACAAAAATTCCAACACAGATATTAACTCCTATGGGCAATTTAAGGGTCAGTGTCACCAATTCACCTAGATTGGATTGCATGTTTTTTTCAGCGCTAACCTCTGCGCCACTGTGCCACCAAGGTATGAGCTACCATAGCTACAAACATCTTGCCGGCTTTGAAATCCTCACTGTGAATGAATGAAACTCAGAGCTCGCAATTTGTAACACCTATCAGTACAAAATAAGCTCCCGAGGAACAACCCCTAAAATGATCTGTACAAAACAAACTTAATCTGTCACTTAAAAATGAATGCCCTGAGGAACATACCAAGTTCGAGACGCTAACATTGGCAGAGGCTAATGGCTAATGCTAGCGAGGGCCAGCTATGATGAACCCGCTGTATGTATACTGTCAATTATGGTTTTAAAACTTCTTGGAATTGGCCAAAATCGTTATCGACTAGTCAGGACTTAATAGAATTCGATGTTTGTGATCGGGCCAAAAATCTGATGAGAATATATATCTCATTTACAAGCACTGGAAACACCCCAGCTTTGACCGAGTGTTTTCTTTTTCTTATGGCAGAAATGAGTGATGCGTGTAATACCACTAATGCACTGCGTACGTGTTGGTCTGCCAGACTATGGTCCTTCATTTCTGCTAGCGTTCTATCTGTTTGTGCTGCACTATGGCTGGCTTGTTTATGTTGTCTCCTGCTTCAAGTGTGTGTCAGAAATGAAAAAAAGGAATTTGAAATTCAGCCCATGTTACATCCAGAGGCTGCAGCTGTGTGCGATATGAATGTAGAATTCTGTTTGCTCAATTCATATTCAACGCACAGCACTGCAAATTTCTCTTGGCCTAATGTTACCCAAATCAAATTAACTGAGGGTTATTTAATTTCTGTAATATATACTATCTAATCGGATGGGCACACTGCCATGTAGTATGTCAAACACTGGTGCTTCAAAAAGACCCTTAGTTACGCTGTTAGTTATTGGTTCAAACACTCCTGCAAACTCAACAAGGAGACTGGAAAGGTCCTTTCATTCTTCCAGTCACCATTCACAATTAAGAATCAATGAGTTTTTGAAGCAGAAAATGAGGATGGGAGAGGTAAAAATGAAGAGAGTGACATTCAGGAGTCATTCATTGAGGATGCAGACAAAAGAAGTAGAATCACTAAGGAGAGTTGGAAAAGCGCTTTTCTACTGTTCGCCTTCTTATGAGGCACATAATCTGAGCAATCGAACGAGGTAACACAGTGAGCCCACGTGAGAGAGAGAGAGTGGAAACAGGAGACAATGGAGACATCATTCATCAGTGCTGATGCCACCTCTTATTTATCATATCATTGTTGAAACCAAAAACAAACTGTCTTGCTGAGATGTCCTCAGAAATGCCTGATTTTGTGAAACTTACCACTTGCTGTGTCACAGACATCATTTTCAAATTGCACTGTGAGAGACCAATCCATGCACATTCAAAGCAGACTCAACTTTATAGTTAGATTTCCTATCAGTTCATTTCAGGAGAACAGCAGGACTTTAATGCAGCAGAAAAGGGAACCGCTGTGTCTCTCTGTCGTTAGCGACGCACTGTGCCTTTGATTTTTAATGCCAATGAAAACCGCTTGCTCACTACAGGGCTAGTGAGAAAAAATTGTCGGACACAATGAGAATGAAGCTAATAGAATAAAAATAGTCATAAAAAAGATTAGGGAAAGCAGCAGAATCTCATTTTGTCTTATGGTAGGGTGACAGAGACCAATGATGGGAGGAACAAATGTTCATAACCAGTGATTTAGTATTTTATCTAATAAAGGAATTCATATATTTATTGGTGTATAAAAGCCTAATTTAAATATTTTATTAGATCATTCCTGGAAGGTTTTACACTCTGATAATAATACAGGTTTCTAAAAAATAAGCTGCAGACATTTAGATGTTATCCAGAGAACCACTGAACAATATTTTAAAAAAAAGTGAATTTTGACAAAGTTTCGCATCAATGACGTGGCAACATTGGATTGGATTGTGTTATGGGGGTACGCATACCCCTAGATGTACATTGGGGTACTACAGGGGTTACGAGACATTAATTGGACAAACATCAATCATGCAAAATTCCAAAAATAATCACTGTAATACTTAGTTAAATACAAAATTAAAAGTTGAATATTTTTTTCTTTTACTCTTTATAATTTTTCATTTTCTTCTTTGTTTGTATAAATTCACATGACAATAAACACTTTGAAAATAAAATCTATAATCAATAAAACTAACTTTTCAGAGGATAGGACCACATTGATTTTTAAAAAATGTTACTTTTATAATTCTAAATAATGAAAATCAGACGTCGGCCTTTAATGTCAGTTTTACTGTGAGAAAAAGTTTTATTTTTTATAATTCTAAACCTACGGTTTTCTGTTTACATTGAACTCCCTTTCAATTCAAAAGTGGCACAATGTTGAAAAAGTTTAAGAACCACTGAACAGTATTAAACGAATACATTTATAATTTTAAGAAAAAAACCCACACTGTTTACATGACGCGGATTAAACAACCACTCATCTCACTTCTTGATATAGGTGCACCGATTGCTGATCACTATTTTTTTTCTTTAAAATTTAGATCAAAATGAGTTCTGTATTTCAAGAGATCTTATTTGGAGTATTATAGAGGAGGTAAGGCTGGTTGGCACTGTGTTTGTTTTCTGACTTGTTGAAATGGATGTCCCCTTCCTGTGTGTCTAATACCAATTGTATGACATTTGGAAGTGAAAATAAAACTTTGTAAGCCTCGTTCAGTCCTTTATGATGTAAGTTGGCTTTTTTCAGGGACTTCACGGCTCGTGGCTAGCTCTGAGCTCCCGTTAGCTTTGGCTGCTCTGCTATCGTTAGCTTCTTGAAACTTGCTATGATCCTCGGTGTTGTGTCAAAAGCTTTCAGTGTTTTTCCGCAGCAACTCCGTTTTTACTTATGTATTAAAACCATAAATGACAGCATAGAAACATAAATACAGCGGGCTCCCGGCGTGTTCTGCACTATCGCTAGCCTTAGCCGCTCTGCTAACTTTTGCATATTTAAAAATACTGTTCCTCGCGGTGATATCATTTGAAGTGCGTGGTTAAGTTTGTTGTACCAAACACTTTCGGTGTTGTTGCGCCGCAGCTTCTTTTGTCCTTACGTTTTAAACCATAAATGGCAGCATCCAAGCATTAATACATGCGGCTGGCTCATGGCAGTCTATGCACTATCACCGGCTTAAGCCAGTCTGCTAGCATTAGCCACTCTGCTAGCATTCCCTTATTTAAAATTCCGATGCATTTTGGGACGGTTTGAAATTTGAAGTGTGTGATTAAGTTTGTTTTAACAAAAAATTTTCGAGTTGATCCTCAACAGCTTATTTAGTCTTTACTGGTGTTACAAAATGCGAGGTCTGTGTTTTGTGGTTAACTTGAGGGATGCTTGGTGTGCGTGTACAGCACATGTGTGTAACCTCAGGGCTTCTCGGCTGATTGCCCATTTCATCAAACTAGTCCTCCCGGCGCCGACCGATTGATGCACCTCTACGTCTTGGGAATAGGTAGGTTGTTGCCATGGAAACACAAACAATAGCACACTCTGTGCATACACACGTTGATGGAGAAAATAGTTTTAAAGATATGCTCCACATATTTCAATCTCTAATTACCGAAATCTGCTCCAAAATAACATACATGAATAAAAATACCCAAGGCATCTCTCTTTCATTTGTGCGAAGTGTTAGCCAGACAGGTGGATGAAGTGAAAGCTATATCCCGCCCAAGGGATGTAAAAAAATAACTGAAATCAAAGTAGCAGATGCCAAAATACCTCTCCTTGAATAGCGTCACATTATTATCTATAATGAGCACCATCTATAAGTGACTAGGCAAGTCTTTGCTGGCCTGAATGAAATCAGTTTGCAGGTTCAAGAGGTCTCAGCCATGGCTATCTACAGTGAACGACTACAGTCTCATTGAAAACGGGGACAGACGGATAAATACTCGAAAATTGGGTTGATTGGGATAATGAAATTATATCTGCATGCTGCTTCTCTAAGAAGTGTCTGATCCACAGATATTCAAATTCATGGAAGTACCAGTGGAGTGTAGAGGAAAAGGCTAATGAGTGATAATGAATGGAGGAATCAGGAAATAGCACTTGATTTCTTGCCTGACTCACTGTAATGAAAGACAATATACCCATGATTAGTGTATTTCCAACAGTTACAATTGCAGAGCGTATGTAGTTGTGTGTGTCCTGTACATTGTCTGTGCAGCATCGATCTCTCTATTGGGATCTCTCTTTTTTTATGTATCATGTCTGTGGGCTAAGGAATCTTTAACTACACCACAGCTTCACAGGCAAATCTGTGTATGTGTGTGTGTGTGTGTTTGCATGGGTCACTAATCTAGAGAGTGGATCTGTCCTTCACCCATCAGCTGAAATAATAAGAGACAGGCGTGAGCCTCAGAGAAACTTTATAATCAGAGAATAACAGAGAACTGGGTTATCCAGAGCAGCATTCTGTGCAAAACTTTCTGCGGAATTTTGAATCCCTAGTGAGTTGGATACTTAATGAATGACAGACCATCTGTGGGGGACAGATTAGCTAAACAGCTGACAGAAAGTCAGCTGCGGAGAAAGTCCTCCTACAGAGGGAGAAGCAAACTCTTGGAGTTAACACTTTCACAAATGGGAAACTGATCTTTCCAAATTAAAAAAAAAAGTCGCCAGCACGGAGCGAGATTAATCATCCAAAGTAAAGGTGATGAAGTTTATCTCGGCAAAAAAGTAGTGATTCACTTCCTAAATATAGAGGAAGGGATTTTTAATTGTGTGTAGCTTGGTCGTTCCTAAAATCCCTGCCCTGAGAACCAGGCGGACACCAGCCATTGAGTCACATCATGCAGGCAGGGACGGGGTTGGACAAGTCAGATGAAGATGGACGCCATTCACACGTCAGTCACAAATAAATACCCTAATGTATTTGTTATAAAAAACTATTAGCCATATTAGCCATAACATTACACCCACTGACAGGTGAAGAAGATGATGTTTGTCCATGGGTGGGATATAATAGGCAACAAGTGAACTTTTTGTTTTTAAAGTTCATGATAGAAGCAGGAAAAATGGCAAAGCATGAGATTTTGGAGCCAAATCGTTATGTCACAGAGGAACTACATTCATATCATTATGTCACCGAGGCACTAAAGCCACCTCATTATATTACAGAGGCACTGGAGCCACATCGTTATGTCACAGAGGAACTAGATTCACACCATTATGTCACAGAGGCACTACAGCCACATCACGACATTACAGAGGCACTAGATCCACATCATTAGGGCTAGGGGTTAGGAGAGGCACAGATCAAATGGAAGGAGTCCCACTGTGGTACATTCTGTTTACTTATGTGATAAAACCAACCAAATGAGCCTCATTAGATTTGTCTCTAACAAGAAGCTTCCATTTCTAAATAGGATAAGCAGCACTGCAGCCCACACTTTTCATCATCTAATTAATCACAATCAGACAGGGTTCTAATACACCCAAAATATTCAAAACCCACACTTGACTTCACTACAGTAGGTAGGTCTTATGGTCTAAATATAGTCTTTGATGTTCCCAGGCATCTGCAGCAACTCAGCCCTCATAAGTTTTAAGGGCGCCACGAAGGCGGGAAGATTAGTGCTCATCACATCAATGCTAACCCTTAAAGGTTTTAATTTCCCAGCCAGGTGGGATAAGGGTGAAAAAAAAATCAATCAAATGATATATTAAATTAAATCACAAAAAACAGAGAGTGAAAGAGAGGAAGGAGTAGGAGTGAGAGAGGGAGATGGAGAGTCATTTGCGTCAGGAGACGAACCAATACAAGCACTACTGTCATCCACTTGTATCCATCCTTGACTTTTGAGGATGAGAGGAAAGCTCTTTGGTCCTTGGCCTGTCTTTTCTTCCATATCTACACTGCACAGGAAACAAAGCTTTATGACTTTTATGTCATACTTTGAGCTTAAGCATGCATGACGTCATTTAGTTCCAGCCCATCATAAGGCTGAATGACTTCTTCAGGTGTGTTTGATTGTATTTACATTAACAATATAGGGAAATGCCACAAGAATGTATTTCACTGCACAAACAAAACAAAAATACAGATGGAAAATGTGAAGCTTCATTACACTTTCGAGTGCTACCCGACTCATACTGCACTCGCCGGACTCACCGCACAAACAAGCAGCTCGTTTTTCCCTTCTGCCCACACCGTCACATCATGTTAAAGCCCTCCTGATTCCCTGAGCCCTGGCTAAATCTTTGCGTGAGATGTTAAATATGATATAAATCAAGAGTAGATTCTAAAGGTCAGCATTTTGTTCTGTCCCTATCTCATGGCGAAGAGCTCTTGTTTGGAAGCACTGGTAGGAAATCATGGAGCCACTTTTAGCTCTGAGAGAAGGAGCGGCTTCTGATCATCGAAATGGGGCAGTGTGTCAGATCATAAACCTGAAGGCTTGGTAATCCAGATAGCATGATAGCGTTTTTGGCAAATTGTTCTAATATTGACATTGTGCAATGTACTCAATGGTTTGACGTCAGATCCCCTTGATTGGATTAAGATAAGATTAAGTATTTGGCCTGATCAACTGCATTGAGGACTCCATTGAGGGGAAGACGTTTCAATGAATCAAAATAAAAATGCAATGGGGCATGAAATCAATATGACAATGTTTTGATAGCGCTCTAAATTATTCTGCAGCAGTGACTCACTTCCTCATGCCTCCTTGAATTTGCCCTGAAATTGGGCATGATAAGAAAGCATCTTCAACTAATATGAAAAGATGGAACAATGAAGTCAGACAGCAGGGAGGCTTTCTTTGGACTGTGTATGGTGGGACATACAAACTTGATACAGACTATACAGTCTGCAGCACCGGTCCCACGTGGAGATTAGGTATGTGGGAAACACAAGGAATATATTTCCCCCCATTTTGCAAAACTTTTAGGTGTATAAGGTTACCTACTTCAACTAACGTATTTTTACATGGGTCATAATGGTGATACTGGGAGAACCGGATATATTCTGAGGTTGTACGAGGTGTAAAAAGAGTACCACTGTCTTAGAGCCTCTAAATTTACCATAAAATGAAAAATTGTAAAAGAAAAGAAAAAATATTTAATATAGATATTAAATGCATGTTGAAATCCCCCAAAATAAACAGTCGAGCTCCAGAATTCTTAGCTAGCATAGCATTAGCATCCTCTGCTATCATCTCATCCTGATGTTAGCTCTTTGCGTGAGGTGAACACATCTGACAACAGTTTGGAATTCCCAGGGTAGATAGTAGGAATGAATGCCCTGAGTCAGAATCCCCTGGTTGAGTGTAAATACCTTAGGGTGTACTTTGATGTTGTTACACCACCTGAACTTTGATGTAGAGGCGAATCCGCCACAGCGATTCATTCCTGACTGTCCCGTTTGATCGGATCTGATGATCGTGATATTGTCAAAGTAGACTTCTGCATCCAAGGGGGACTCGTCCAATCAGGTATCAGAAAAGGTGATGATGCAGATGTCCTAAAGGCCTTTTCTCTTCGGCACCGAGCATGGAGCAGGTCCATTTTATACCAGAGTGAGAGGAAGATCAAGAAGATGATGGAGGGAAGAGGATGTTTAAATGTACCCTTCCTTACTCTGCAGCAAACACCTCCATGTCTTCCTGTCTTCTTCGGTCAAAGCGCCGGCGGTAAAACCATAGCAGGCTTGATTTTGCATCGTATAGGGGTCCGCTATAGGAGGAGTTCATCACGGCTGTAGGTGAGAAACCTGTTGGCTGTGAGTGCGAAGCTATCGCAAATCAGGCAAAAAATCTGCAGTGAAATAATAATACTGGCGTTATAGAAGCTCACAATGGACAGTGTAGAGTGAATTACATAAAATATCAACACAATATTTCAGGACTCTGCGGCCCTGCGCCAAAAGAATTTAATACAACCTTCCATTTTAATAAGATTAGCTCAATGTTTGGTAAAGCATGTTTTTAGAAAACTATTTGACCCTTATTAGACTTCATTTTTGTTTGTATCAGGTTAAATCATTCTTTTTAGTAAGTCCTCACCTCTTTTAATGCAAAGAAATAAATCCCAATTTTTAAAATAGCCTTGTTTAAAGGCTCCATCTCAATTGCCCCTTTGACCTATGGCGTAAGGGCTCCATCCTCAGTGGACTCCTGCAACAGTGACTCAAAATGAGCTGAACCAAACAGTTGAGCAGGACATTAAAAGGATAAGCAAGGGTTAAAGGGTTAGTTTACAGGGATTCAACTCTCTGCAAGAAACTTAAAAGGCATATATCCTTCTACTGCATACATTTATTTACTTTAACTTCATTTAGATTAGCTATTAAGGTCATGCATTAACTGCAATGAATATCTCATACTACCAGAAATTCTTGACCTTTAATTTGAACAACAACAAAATAGAGACAGAAAAACTCTCTGTGTGTGTCTGAAATGTGCTTTATAATCCAGTGGAAAGGTTAGACGATAGCAGGCTGAAAATATGAGAAATTCAAACACCCACACAGTTGCACACTAACACAGTGCACCCAAGAGCCTGTGGAAAACACGCTGAGTATCTAAAAAGGTCAAGGGTTGTGGGTCAGATCGGACAGGACCACTGGGATATGGACACAGATGGTACATAATCTACCATCCCTTCTGATTTATGGAGAGGGACCCCCACTCTTCCTCTCTCTTCTCTCACACCTTAACCACTCATTCTTGTTACACCCCTACTAACAGCTACTTCTTCACACTCCAGTGACAAAATAAAGACAAAACTGATGCATGAATCATACACCCCCCCAAAAAACAATCTATTTTGAGAAAATGTTATATCTTGTTATATGATGAATTTGCGGACCGTCTTGACACAATCGGAATTTTTGCACCACTGTTTCAGCGCATCAGATAGACCTAAAAATCTACTTTAAAGAGCCGAATATCACTGGAATAAAAATACAAATTTCTGCTTTTTCATGTGGCTAAAATTATTATTAATGATGTTAATACAAGTAATTCAATTACTGATTAAAATAAAGGGCTTTGACTCAAAAGAGAAAAGACAAAAAGGCATTTTTGGACAAATCTGGGTCAGTTGTCTGCTCTCTACAACAACAGAAACAAAGCGAGAAAGTACTATGTCAGTTGTGTTTATTAAAACAATATTTTGTGAATAACTACAGAGATTACCCAAAAAGGAAGACCCCCGTTGGAGTAATGATTACACATGGCATTAAATAGAACAAACAAAGAGGGTCATACACATAAGAAATAAAAGTAGCAGAGGACACGGGATGAGCTGTACTGCCTTTCAATTACACTTCCCTCTCTCCTTACGCTCCTCCAGTTCTCATCTGAGACAGAGCTCTGGAATTGAATTGCTGAGCACATCTCAGCAAACAAAGAAACGATCCACCTTGTTGCCAACAGAGTGGGGGAACCAGCACCGTGACAGCGACAGCACACCCATGTCAGCGTCTGATAAGTTCAGTAACTATTGGAGGGAAAACAAATCATAGACCTTGAAGTGCAGCGGAGAATCTGAACGTACCAATGAGATGAGAGTTGTTCCCAAAGACAATTCCCAAACATTCTGTTTTCAAATGGTGCCTGTTGACGAATGTCAATCCATTCATATGTCATATAAGGAAATAGGCTTCTTGTTGCAGAATATTTGTTGACAATATTTGTGAATCTACTGCCACCTGCCAGTTAGCTTAGCCTAGCATTAACTAACATGCCTGTTTATTTGTAAAGTCTGCATACCAGTCCCTCTGAATGACAATTAACAGAGTGTTATCCTGTTTTAAAGTGACGTTTGGACTACCTTGTACTATCCAAAAAGAGCGACTTAAGGATGTAATCTATAGTCTACCAATTCCCACATGAGAAACCACAATGTTTTTGAACAGCAGATCCTGACTCAAGGTCATCTCTCTCAGATAATGCCGTAGATTCAGCAGCATCTTGTTGTCGGAGTAAGGTACATTAGTTTATTTTGAATTATGGTCAATTCTGATAACAAAAAACACCCACCTTGTAGTCACCCCATGTATTCTGGAAGTTTGCTAAATTAATGTATGTTAAAGAAATGTTCTTATCGCAAAGTATCCTGCTTTTAGTCACTCTCTCAATGAGGAAATGCACATATATGTATTATAAGCACATTATAACATTGTTTATCCCATTACAATGGCTGTTGCTGAAAAAGTTCATTCTGGTTGCTGATAAAAAACAACACATAATGTATTACAGAGCTTGTTTGGCTGCAACAAAGGGGGAACCTACCTTCATGTAAACTTTTAACCAATCAGGTGCCATTACCTGTGGGTAGATACAATGACCTTCAGTTTCTCAGGCCAGAATGATGGCATGTTTGTCCTGAAATTTTGTTTTTGACTTTTTACCTATGGGTATTACACACATTTGGATCATGAACAGAATTTTATTTTAAATTATTAGGTCAAGTTGGAGTTAAAATTGTAGTCTACATATATTTCTCCAAGTCGTTGCTTTTGTCAAAATAGCCTACTTTAAATTAGGTTCAGTGTAATATCAACAGTACTCGCATTTCAATTAGAGTTTACAGCGATAAAAAGTGGTTTGGTATTATGAGATTGTCCTTTTGACTTCAGTTATTTATTTGCTGCAGTAATAACAGGAAATCAAATTCCGTAGCACTTTGACAGAAATGGCAACTAATGATTATGGTGATAATGAAAATAAAAATAGGGTTTCGCAGTGTTTCCCATAGGTTGACAATTTACTTTTTGTAGGTGAGTGGCGCAGCTAAGCGTGTGACGGATGAGTTCACTAATAAACTAGTCAAACAAATGATATGCTTATCACTTTCTCCACTTTCTTTTTCATAAACCGTTTCTATCTTCTAACTTCTATCTAAGTATTTACAAAATAAATAATACCATTTGTGAACAAATAATCACTCTAAATATCTTATTCCAACATCTTCTTCTTCTTCATCTTTCGGCTGCTCCTCTTCTCGGTCAATACAGCAGATTCCACATATTGATTTTGGATCTGTTTTACACTGGATGCCCTTCCTGATGCCGCTGCACTGGACGTACACTGACTTGTGACCGATTGAATAAATAAAAACAAATAATAATTATTAACATATCAAAATACATTTACATTTTTTGAATGAATAAACACTCATAATACATTTCTTATGTTTACGCTCACTGTATTTCATATTTCAAACTAAATGACTGTTAATAAATATATAATAAATTCATTTCCATTTTCAAATACGTTTAATTAAGAAAGCACTATTGAGTTTCTTGCGTGCTCACTGTATACCTAAAAATTAGTGTGTGAAGGTGGAAAATAGTGGATATAAGGCATGGCAGATCTCTGGGGCCAGACACGAGGCTGGAAAAACATGGGATGCAGTGGATCCCTTGAGACATTTTTCTTTAATCGTATGCGCACGCACTGTATAATTATCTTTTGCACACGAGATAAATTCAGCATTGCAAAGGCGTTCTTTGAAAACCACTAGAGTAGCTGCTGCTTGTTGTTTTTCAGTATGTAATGATTCCTGCTGATGATGCATCAATATCTAGGAGCAAAAGCCGTTAGAATTTGACCTTGTAACCTATTTTTCATGAGATAATAAGTCGTTCCTTCACCTTATTAAGCTGTGGACACAAGATAATTATCTTTCAAGACAATTATCTTGAAAGATAATTATGCGTTCCCACACCTTTTTAAATTGTGTTCACGAGCTAATAAGTTGTTCCCACGCCTTATTAAGACGTTGCCACGAGATAATAAGTTGTTCCCCTACCCTATCAAGAAGTAAACACCAGATAACTTTTTCTTCAATGTCAACAGACTTACTACATACAAATTGAGCCTATTGCTTCAAATCAAATTCGGATTTTTGGACTTAATCCACCATGCCGGGCGCCCAGGTAGAGCCGATGTATGGGAAACTCTGGGTGTTCAAAAATACTCTGATCATGGTTGCTAATGATCTATTATTGGGACACAAGTACAATATATACCATAAAAAATGTTGTTAGAATATGTAAAGCAAGGCTCAGTACTCTTTTTTTTAAAATATAAGTATATTGCTGGAGTACAGGAAATACAGAGTGATGTGTTAGGTAATACGCCTCAAACAAAAAACACATGATTGAATCAAGCAAATGTAATTGATCAACTCTAGAGTGGGTTCAATTTGTCTTTCCACCCGGGGGAAACATCGCCGCCATAAGGCATCAGCTCGGTTTATAGAGTTTTCTCTTACCATGGCCATAACAACACAAGGTTACAAATGACAACGGGGGCTAACCTTGATGAGTTTAATGTTTTATGTGTTTTGTTTTGCCACTTTGCCATTTTCTTTCCGTCTCATTCTCCTGTTCTCTCTGTACTATATGGCTCAGATAATCATCCTTGAAACAAATGTAATTTTCTTTTGTTGACTGTTGTCCATTAGCAAAATTGCGGAGGACATTCCTACAAAGCATCAATGTGGTTTATGAGTTTTCTGTATGTTTTAGCCATAAAAACGTTGATTTTTAAACAGTTTGTTTTCCTTCAGAGTATAATGTCACCATTTCTCTCTTGTGTTTTCTTTCCATGTCTGTCTCTGTTGGTCATCACTGGGGTTCCAGTCCTCTTAGCCACAGAAGTCTCTGTTCAGCTGCCATTCTATGATATTCATTTTCCTTGATTTCTCTTAAATGATTTCACCTAATAGGCAATTAGGTTTAAATTCTTTGAATTTATTATAATATAAAAGCTGATGTGTAGAGGAAATTATTTTTTATTCAGTACATTCATCGTAAATGGTCGTTATTCTGAATTATAATAATGATATCTTAAAGTCTTTAATAAGTCTTATAATTATTTAATAATACAATAATATTAACAATAAAATTATCAACTATATAAGTTTTTATCAATGATGATTATCTTGATTATGATAATCCTGTTTCCTCAAATATTTGCTTATAATCACGATGAAAGTCCAAGTCGACTGTCTTGCACAATCAAATCCCCTGATTGAACTCCTCAATTTAATGCAACTCATTAATAATCTCAAATAGTTGACTCAACCTCAATATTAACATTAAGTAAGCAAAATTTAGACACAATGAAACTTATTTTTTGTTAAGTTACAGCGTCATGGTTCCACAAGAAGCTCTCTCCAAAGAGTAAAATATGAACTAGTAGAATAAAATATGATCAAACCAGATAGATCTACTTGACATTTTGGACATAATCAGGTATATGGTTAGGAAGTAATGGTCAAAAATGTCTTTTGCAAAAAAGGACACCTTTTCCAAGGGAAATATGAACAATTACAGTACAATTTGACAAAAATAATAACAAAATAAAACAAAAATAATATGTAATTTCTCAAATCTCTCATAGTTCTCCATAACTTGATTCATATGCACCAAATTTGGACGCAATCAGACCAACTGTTCAGAAATTATGGCCCGAAAATAAGTGGCTGAGTAATACAGCTGACCTTTCCCAAAATCTACAACTGTCCTGTTGGCTTCATCAGTCCGTGATGGTATAGTCGCATTTACAACATACAGTAAAAAATACTGCAAAAAAACTGTTTCATAGTGATAGAGGGTTTTTTTGTATCATGTAAACCTAAAAATTGTAATTTTATTACATTTACTGTAAATGGTCCTCACAAATCTCAGCGGGAAAAAAAGAAGCTTTTTTAAAATTTTAATTCTTATATGTTTAGGGGTAAAATTACAATCGATTTGAGCAACAAAACGTTCACCAACAAAATATCAAACTCTATTGCAATGATGGTTAAATAAACGGTATGGTTTGAGATGCTACTGGCCTGCTTATGCTGCGCCACTTCCTGCTGTGTATTTCTTGCCCTAAGATGAGGCACCGCACTGTGGGCAGTCTGCCTACAGTCCCCAACAGAACCCAAACCCCCCCACCTCAGAGGCCGAGGGGCAACCCGAGGGCCGACCAAGCTTCCTCAGGCCCACAGTTGGTGATCTAGTTTTACAAGCTGACACATATGGGATCCCTCCATTATTTATACTCCGGGGAGGTGGAGTATTGGAGTCTTGCATCATGGTGCCACAGTGGGAGCAGCAGAGTTTCCGCACCATCGTAGAGTGAGAATTTGGCGCATAAACTCAGTAATTCTGTGATATAACAGACCGTAACTGAACATTTTTTCTGTTGCAGTCAAGAAAAAGGGTCAAGTGTAAGGACTGAGCAGATTTGACAAGAAGCAAATTTGTCACGCCAAGACAACTGGGTCAGAGCAGGTATTGTTTAGAAGTGCGGCGATCGATTGGGGCTAGGAGGCCTGGTTTGATGTGATTGGTGAATGGCCCAGCAGCTTCACTGAGGCCAATTCCGTGCCCATTACACACATGCACCAAAAACGCACACCAAGCATGACCTACCATGGCCTCAAAAATCTCATCAGCCTGGAAATCTTTCACCATGAAATGAAGAAAACACTAAACTCGCAAATAGTAACACCAGTAAGTGTAAGATGAGCTGTGGAGGAAGAACCCTGAAAACATTCAGCACAACAAACTTAATATGACACTTTTTCAAATTTAATCACCCCGAGGAACCTAGCTAGTGTCAAGAAGCTAATGTTAGCGGCTGAAGCTAGCGATGAAGCCAGCGCAGTTCCAGCCATGAGCCCACTTTATTTATGTAAACTGTCAATAATGGTTGTAAAACGTTAAAAAAAAAATCAAAATCGATATCGTCCGGTCAAACTTTTAAAATAGTCCATCAGCCAAGAAAATAAAAAAATTAATAAAAAATCAATTCATATGGATATTAGACTAAATCGGACCAAGTGTTGAGAAATTACGGTCCTGAAATTTTTGAAGATAAAGTTCGCCCCAGTGTCAGTATAAGACCAACAAAATCAACCCAGTTATTCCTTGCACTAAGGTGTGTTTGTGTATGAATTTGTCAATGATCCATGAAATGGTTTTTGAGTTTTAATGTTAACACGACGGGTCTGCGGGAGAGGCTGCAGTGGGGCTTATGATTCTATAATATCACAGGCTATTTAAGGTATATACAAATCTGCTGAAAACAAGGGCACCATAACTGGCACATTTGACGTTATTTTAAAGGTATATAAAACCTTAGGGTGAGTGTATGTGTCATGTACTTCTAGTACCGGTCCCAAGCATCCGACAGAAAACCTATACAAATCAATATGCAGAACAATATATTCTGCTGTGGAGTGTCCTAAAGGGAACAGGTGGAAGAAGAGGTAGAAGAAGAAGCATGTGCCAATGTTACTTCAGACTCCATAAACAAGTCAGGCAAAGAAAAAATAATACAGAATGTAAAAGACCTTCTGCTTACATGCAAATACTGATGACTTCTCTATGCTTGTACATGAATGGGCCTCCTGACCATTGGAGAAGCGCTGGGAGTGAATTACAAACCATTATTCCTGCGCTAAAGCAGGTACAGCAGAAACCTGAGAGCCCTCAGCAGAGGGAAGGGTTGGAGAGAGTATAGATGGAGGGAATGCAGCAAGAGTGAGTGACTTTAGGACTAAAGTGGAGAAAACAGACGGGGGAGAGGGCGAAAGATGGATAGAATGAAAATAAAACACCATCATGGAGAGCAGTACAAAAGATGGGAACGACAACACTTGACATTTCTACGCCACTTTGCATGATGGGAATTTGGGTGATGGTGAACCTGTCTCACACCGCCACGCTCTATCTGTTCCATTTTCCTCCGTCACTTTGTCACAGGTTCATGGTTTCGTTGGACAAATTACATCACATTAGTCACAGTGTTTAATCAAATGTCATCATTTCACAGAACTCTCCTTCACTCTTTCTCTGTCTCTCTCTCTCTCTGGCCCTGGGGGTGTGTGTGTGTGTGTGTGTGTGTGTGTGTGTGCATGTGAGTGTGTGCAACTGTGCCCGCCATGTCACTTCCAGTCTTGACGGGAAGAGAGAATGTATCCCTGTAGAGACTCTTCTCGCAGCCCTTGGAGAAAGTATGAATAAAAGAAGAGAGGAGAGGGGGTGTCACGAAAATAAAAAAAAAGATTTATTAAGAAAAATGTGTTTATAAGTTAGAGTGTGTGGTAAAATTCGAGATGAGTTAAAAGGGGAATAGGGGAAGATAAGGGAGAAAAAGTCGAGTTGAATGAGCAATTATGAAACGAAGGACATGAGAAAGAAAGGACAAGTCGAGTGGCCAGGAGCGGAAGTAGATTGGAGGAGGAGAGCAGTGATGTCCTAGTGGTGTGTGTATGGGGGAGCGGTGAGAATGAGCTGTGGATAATCCTTGTATACCATTGTCTTCTATATTCACACCAATTACAATCATCTGGAGCCCCCATGAAAGAGAGTTAATGAGGGGAGCAGAGCTTTGGAGAGTCAGGGCAAAGTCAGGGGAGCAGAGACAAAACAAACACAAAAACTAGGATGGAGATGACTTGAGGATATGTGTGGAGAAATGTGGTGGTGTTGCAAAAGGGATAGAATTTAAAATAAGTGAGTGAGAGGAAAACAAGTCAAATGTCAAGGAGGCAGGCAGTTCAGCGACGCATTCTGTCTTTTCTCCCTTGCTCATGCTCTGCCATACAAAAATCCATACTCCTTTAGGTTTTCTTATTACTCCTGTTGAATATTCTTCTAAAGAAACTAATCACCAGTATTTAAGATTCCTGTGATTTCAAGCGTTATAACAATCCCTTTCTTCTTTTAGAATTTGAAACCAGAAGGTTTTCTAAATGGGGTAACTGGAGTGAATATTTTTGGCATGTTTCACTTTCCAAAATAACAAGTTAGCCTACAATGCTATATGGTATGCTATTACACGAACTGTGATCTTCCTTAAAACAATATTTTTCCTGTGAATATACCAAAGTTTGGCTTATAAATATACTTATGTTCATTAAAAAACTGTGTAAATACTGTAAAATGTAAAAATAGACCATCATACAAGCGTAAAGAGCTTTGTTTTAATAACATTTGAAAAATGATCCATTAAATAGTTTCTGAGTTACAGCATTAACACAAAGGATCTGTGGCGGAGGTTGAGAACATGATCCTGATTCCATGATATCCCAGACTTTACAGGGACATAATTACATGTCAGCTAACTTACATGTGACAGAAAGCAGAAGAAAGTCAACAAACTGTCTGGGGCCAGGGATGAACTGATTTTGCCCTCACAAAAATGGTGACTATACTGAAGGAAAGATCAGAACCTTCCAAGGACTGATCCATCAATTACAAGAGAAGAATAAAAGCTCCACTTTTTACTCCCTTACTCTCGTACTTTTGTGGGAAAACATCTAGAAAACCAAAGTAACATAATATATTAATCTGCATGATTTACAGTTACGTTTTCTACACATATAACAATAGAACTCTCTGATGTAGTGGGGCATGGGTTGGGCAACAGGTGAACAGGTACAATCTAAAATTTTTTGGGAAAATGGTATGGGTCCAGTATCATTTTTTTCCCCAATCATACTATGACCATATTACCACGGCAACATCTTGACCCATCATGTCACGCCCAGTGTAGAAAAAAAACTTTGTGACCCATAATGACCAGCAGCAAAGGTGTTCTCCCTCTCTGCATGTGTAGAACCCTTAAAATGCAGGTAAACGAATTGCAAAAAGTTTAAAATATATGCCATGACACATGGAATGTCCTGTAAAATTTGTTTCTTTTAAAGTGGGTCATTCTCTGTCCTTCGTTGTTGTGTAGTAACGCCACGTAATACTTTGTGCCATTGAAATGTGTCATTAAATAAATAGTTGCATTACTCACCTGCTAAAAGCTAACCTTTAAGGGAAGTGGATAAGTATCGGCTTCTCTTGAAAAGTAGCTTTAAGCTTCGCTGGATGCAGTTTTAAATTGGCTGTGCTAAAGAGTTCCCGAGGAGTAGTTTTGACATTTGTGATTTACAAAGACGGTTCATTATTTCAAAGAATATAGTTGAAGAAGATGTGCAAAGGTTTATTTTGCTTGATAAGAGCTGCTGTTTAGCATATAATGGGATTTCCGTTAATTTGAATGGAGAAATTGGTTTCGGTTTACGAGTTTCTTGGTTTGCGAGCAAGGTCTCAGAACGAATTAAGCTCCTAAACGGAGGTATCACTGTATTTATTTAAACTCAAGACAAAACTGTGAGTAAAGTAACGACATTTTGAATTCAAAACAGCTAAATGCCCCAGTATTTCATCTCATGCTCACTTCATATTCCAATGCTTATATTCTCAAATGTGTCTGGTTAATTAAAATGCAGAGATTCAAATATGTCAGTACTTAAAGCTTGAAGATTTAAGTTCCTACTTTCAATACCTTTATATTGGTGAGGCATATGTGAAGGCTATTACAGCTCATCAAACCCCGGCAATGACTTCAGTGTTTCCCATACGTAGGCACTCGGGCCGCCTGTTTAGTAAATTTAGACCCACCTATTTATAAAAAAAATCCATTTATATTTTTTTTCGTCAAACAATATGCGCAATTGTCATGTCATAATGCACACAGACCTGCTGATCAACGGCTACAGCCAGAAGCTAAAGTAGAATTTATTCCTTTTAGTCTGCTCTTCCTGAACTTAGCGTTCACTTTGGCTGATAACCAGTTCTTCAGATGAGAAACAGAGGCTTCCAGGAGGAGTCTGAATGTTTGTTTCCTCACGACAATGTTGGAAAATTATAAACGCTTGGTCCATTCGCTTAAATTAAACATATAATGGGAATTGCTATATAGATGCTAATGGAATAAGTACTGACAGCGAGACCATAATCAAACAATTTACAAGTAAGTGCAAATAAACTGTTTGAATTTACATATATTTGTTTACATATTTGTATATTTGTATGGTTTTTTTTAAAGTGGAGCATAGGGTTCAGTGGGCTAGAGAGAGAAGTGGAAGGCAGAGGAGATGACCGGCTACAGAGTATTTGAAAGATACTCAGGGAGGGAGTTGGAGTTGTCAGTATATTTAAATGCGTGCAATAACTTTTTATTTAACAGTCAAAGATACGGACTTTCAGACTGTTCCTGTCTGAGCTAGATCCTGAAGAAAATTAAAGATCTTTTGTGAACTATAAAACTAATGATGCCACTGCAAATCGAAATTGTAGGGAAGCTTTTCATGGCCAAGAGTCAAAATATGACGGTCAAACCGCCATGTGACCTTTGCTTTTATTTTTTTTAAATTATTTTTATTGTACTTTGGACCTTTGCTTTTAATTGCAATGACATAATGGGAAAAGTGAGCTTCTATGTTGGAGGTTTGTGCTTTGCGAGTGTGATGTAGATTGATATGAAATGTGTGTGTGTGGGAAACAATAGAAATGCAGTGTGTAGTAGTAGTTTGTAATTTCTTTTAATTTTTATATCACAAGAGATTGCAGGAAATGAAAAGGGAGAGGGAAAGAGGATTGAAAATGACATGCGAAAAAGGTCAATGACCAGGCAGATTAACAATTTTATTATTTTATTATTGTCCGTTTTATGCTGGTTTTAAGTTGGCACTATTTTTTTTATGTAGGTAAGATGTGAATTGCACAATAATAGTAATTTATGTACAGTATAGCTATGCATTATTCAAAAAGACTAAATATATTCTATTAATTCCTCTTAGATGAATGAATAAATACACTTACAAGCCTCTTTCTGCTTGCCTCTGTGAGTGTGCATGCATCCCGCACATGTGTGTGTGTGTGTGTTACGGTGTTTGAAGCACATGTTTTTTCAGCTGTCAGGACCATTAATGCTGCAAGTGACTAGAACTTGCAACTGCGTCCCTCCAGAAATAAAACACACACAGTCACTCATGCGTGGAACAGCACACAAGTGCAAAAGCACACGGTGTGCAAGCCTCCAATCTGTTAGTCTTTACAGGTTCAGAGCTGCACCTACCTCACTTTGACAATCTGATCTGTTTCAGGCTCAAATTCTCTTACTATGCAGAGAGAAAGATCACAGCTGAGGAGCAGAGAGAAGGTGATGATGACGGGCGGTGTTTATATAAGTGTGTGAGATGGAAGGAAGGTGGAGGAGAAAGATATCAGGAGAGATTTCCAAGCTGTGATAAAGTAGAAGGCAAGACGGAAAACTGGGAAACTTTCGCCCCCCTCCGAAAATCTTGACGCTGCAATCTTGTCACTCACTCGAATGATCAATGTGCGAAGAATAGTTGAGAAGGAAAAAGAAGAGATATATGACTAGTCAGCAGAGAGAGAGAGAGAGAGAGAGAGAGAGAGATATTACTGGCTCAAACCTGAGTGTGTGAGTACTTTAATGTAATCGTTATAATAATAAGCACACAATAATTAGTCTGTATTGTTGATAAATCCCATGAGAGCCCCTCATCAAATCAATGTTCACACACCATTAAAACAGGATCAGTCGACGCGTAAGAGAGGCCTCTTACGTGGATTTAAGCTCACACGATAAAGAAAAAAAACACATTTTTGCAGGATAAGTGCTAATCTGCAATTGCAATACTCTGATTTGCAGGCGCTTAGCATTTTCATTATAGAACGTATCAAATATTCTCCCGGGAAAATCGGAACTCATTTACAGCATGTTTAAGGTTTGGGACCAGTTTTTGTCTGTTAATCAAGTCATGTGTTTTGATAAGAAGAAAATAACACATTCTAAAGTAAACCGACCAGCTGACAGAAGGCTGACACCACCACGAATAAAGAGTAGTTGAAAAGGTCGCATGCCGATGTATCTGTTTTTCATTGCTACTTTTAATACTTCACTCGACTCCGACTTTTTGCAGACATTTTCTACACCGCTCTAGGCTCTGTGCTTTGGACTTTACCTGGCCTATCTAGGCTGTAAGCGTAGATAGTTCATGTCCATCATACAACGGAGAACACCCCCCATGGTGACCAACTATAGATCTTGTGTTGAGTCTCAGTCTAGGACGATCCTCTCATTTACTGATTATGTCATGTTTCCAAAAAACTGTGGGTGTGAGTTCAGGGGTGTAAGTGTGTGTGTGCTCTAAAGGTGGTGGTGGTCACGCGATTCTTGCTGCTGTCTCATTATCCTGATGTGATGGATGGTTTTGATTAAATCATATGAAGGCAGAGACACTCACTATCTCCCTCTGTCACTCTTTCCCTCTTGTTTTTCACTCCAGTTGCCTTGCTGTCAGACTCTCTCTCCTCTCTCTCTCTCTCTCTCTCTCTCTCTCTCTCTCTCTCTCTCTCTCTCTCTCCATCACACTGGATGATTTATGGATATCCTTAATTAACGTTGAAAGTGAGGCTTGTCAGCTCTTAACAGATCAAGTGCCATATCATACAGTGGAAGAAAAAATGGAGAGGTTAAAATACAGGGGTCCCCACTTTATATTGTGTGTGTGTGTGTGTGTGTGTGTGTGTGTGTGTGTGTGTGTGTGTGTGTGTGTGAGAGAGAGAGAGAGAGAGAGAGACAGCTGAAGAAGAGAAAAAGACGGCAAAGATGGACGACGGATAAGGAGTAAAAAGTGCAGATACACTCACTATGAGAAAGAATAAAAAAATCCGTCATTTGTAAACAAATAATGATTTTGATACATATGTCATTCAAACTTCTTATCAAAAATAAATTGAGTGTAGATGTGTTTTGATCACTCTATTTATTATTTTATTCATCTTTAGCATTATAAATATTTTTCTAACAGTTTATCTAATAATTGGGAACTTGGGTTCAAGTCCAATAAATGCCTTTTCATCACATCAGTCAGAGTTTAAATAATTAACTTTCCTCTGTAGCACAAAATAACAGATGTATGTCTTAAATAATTGTTTGTGTTAGTGCTTGTTATTTTGTATCCATTTTATTGTCAGAAGCACGACACAGAAGGTACACCTTTGGAAGGTGGCAGATGGTCTGTGTTTGCACAGCTCAGGGAAGAAGCAGGAGAGCAAATAACTGCTATATTACACAATCCTAGAGAAGTTCTAACAAAAGTAAAGTTTCTTTTTTAAGTGGCAATATAAGAAGATCTTATAACATTACTGGAAAGCTGCTTGCAAAAGCCCAATCTGCTGATAAGCTGCAGATCAATCCAGTAAATTGATTGATAACCCGTTCTCCTGAAGATTAAGTTCCGACTCCTGTCTTTACAGTTGCGTGAACCAAAACACACATCCTAATGTGGCTTCTAGTGCTTTTACTCTCCCAGAAAACACATGCCGACAGCCCGAGGACAGGGCACAGAGGCTCAACACCTCAAGAACATGCAATAATATATGCACACCCACACAAAGGCAGCCATTATGAAATGACAATAGAGGGAAGGGTCTCATCTCTACCAAATGCACCTCGCAGGACACCGATTTAAATCATGAGCTCACTGTGCTGTAATATTGTGTTAATAAAGATATAGCCAATCTGAATCAAACCAAATAAATGTACAGATTTCTTCACCAAGAAACAAAACACCAAGTTTCTTTGCAACATCGACATAGTTCCTCTGGTGCTTCTGACCAGACTGGGGCTAATGCGCAGGAATGGGCAGAACTTCAGAAGCCCTCCTACCCATTATGGAAAACACACCTCTCTGAAGCGGGACATTCAAAGCTTCATATCATAAGAGATAAATACAAATCTGGATAAAAAAATAAGGAACCCTGACTATATCAGCTGAGTCGATGGTGGAGAAATGGATGTAGAGGTATTGAATACAGTTAAGTGGTTTAAGCCAATGAGACGAAGAGACATCCAGAGTGCTTCCAGACACCAGATGGACTTAAGATAAGTCATCAGTAACATGGACTTAGGAGAAAAAAAAGGGAGAGAAAGGGGAAAAGACTATGAGAAAAGGAGGAGAACTAGTCTAAGAATATTCATCAAACCTCTTGCCATTGCAATTGTCTATTTTTTACTTTATGACTGTGCGAACAAACATTCTCTCCTCTCTGCTTCACTCGCTCCATAGGTTATGTTTCAAAACGTAAGGCCAACCTTGTCAATCTCCTGCAAGTCTGTGCGTTCTGTGACCTTTGAAAAACTGTATTCTCCCCACACACGTGGCACAGTTTTAGTCTTATATGTAGTGCTTGGCCACAAATTTGGAATGCAGCGTCAAAAGCAGAACATCTGCAGAGAACAACTCAATCAATACTGCTGCACTCGTGAGATCAGACATGAGACACTAGAGGCTGTGGAACGGGAACGGAGTGAGTGACGTGCTTCTGATCCCCACTTTCTTAGAGCTGCTCCACTGACGTGGGTTAATCCTTGAGAGGTTCGACTGGGAACTCGCACACGTTCCTCCAGGGGGATGGATTTCAAGGAGGTAAAAGATAGAAGTGGGTTTTATATGTACGTCTGCAGGTGACAAGTACCTGCAAGAGTTATTTGTGTGTGCATACAACTTCTGTACTTACCACAGACTCATCAGGAAATGGTGCTTCATGTCTTCAGTTAGTAAAATCCGGCTGAATAAACTCGACCTCAGTCGCTCTGAAGAGAGAAGACAGACGAGAAAAACGTGAGGGAAAGCTCACATGAACTGATTTGTGTCAGCATCATTGTAGCCAGAAGAAAATGTTAGACTATGCCTCTTTTCCATTTCCCCAGAATACGTGAAAGTATATTTGTATAAGCTCTGAGCTGCAGAAGATATTCATCCATGCCTGTTGGTCCCCAAATATGCTCATACTCCAACTCCCCTGTCTGGACGTGGGGGAGGAAGTGGAGAAAACAGAACGAACAATGGGAGCCAAAGGTTGAAATTAAAGAATGGAAGGAGAGACACAGAAAAAAAGCGCAGAGAATGACTAAAAGTCTAACAGCTTAAATGAGTTTGTGCTGCATCCAATTACCTGGTATGTAGCCAAATGTGTGAAATCACTAAAGCTTCAGAAACCAAAAAACACACACACAGAGACTTACACACAAATAAATGATTACGTTACCTGGATGTCATTTGAAAACGTGTGTATTTTCGTACCATGGGATGTGTCACTCCTCTTTGTGAGATTAATGCATAACGCTGCTCGGCTAAAAGAGATGCCACAAGGTTCTGCATACAGTATTACCATTCTACTAACATTAGTCCTGGACCAGTGTGTACTATTAGCTGTTAACTCCTTTTTCTTCCTTTGTCATATTGGGCCTCATTAAAGCTAACACTCAAACCCAGCGTGACGATGGCGGCTCAAGGGCAACGGCGACCAATATACGACACAGATTTCACTTATGCTTTGAATTGGTCTAAAAAATGACTCCATGCCTTCTTACAACTCCCAAATGACGCGACAGCCTGATTTAATTTCAGACATCAGCACATCAGCTAGTAATTGTACTGCACCAAGCGAAATAGAGTTGTGCACGGTCCCCATAATCACAGACGGGCTTTAATATGCGTTGTGTGGCATGAAGCCTCGCGTCCTTGCCAATGCCACTTGGAGGATCTGCTGCTGTTGTTCGTCAAGCAGAACACGGCAGATGCTCTCGCGAGCTCTCCCATTGATTTGACGAAAAGTGTGTATGTGTGTGTATGCGTGGTTGTGATGTGTCCCTCGCTAGCTGTAGACATAATTAGAACACAACTCTTTTGCCATCTCTGCAGGCCACTGATCCAGCTGCTTTCATCTAATATAGGTCAGCTGTGACAAAGCCCTCAGCATGGACACTGATTGTCTCTGCTAGCTCTAGTACACAAAATATATAGTTTAACTCCTTCACAAACACACAAGGGATTCTCTCGCACATAATGGCAGACATGTGTGGACGAGCAGCCACACATAAGCAGGTAAAAGCCCACACTGTGTCTTCTACATTAATGAGGAGACACAAGGGGTGATTGAATTCAGAGAAACCCAACAGCCCAAGGCTTCAACTGCCCACCAGTTTCCAGCTACTGCAGATAAACACACCGCACTCCTCACAAATAACCCACATACTCCAAATGAGTAACTTTAAATCGACATCACTCGCACCGCTAAAGAAGCTATTCCCCTAACAAACTATAATGTTGATTCATTTCATTCATGTGCTGCGAAATCTATAGCTGGAAATCATCTTTCTAAACGTTCTGTCACATTGAGTCTGCAGAAAGATATAAAACAACAATTTAAAGCTATTAAAATCCAAACTCTTTGATTTTAGAATATATTTTGTGTTTAATAATTACGGAAAAGTACGTTTTGGTTCATTACTTTACTTTTTTGACATCCAAAAATACACACTAAAAATAAATTATAATGTATTTCTTCTTCGGAATAGATTGGTTTTAGTGAAAGCCAGAGTAAAAAAATAAACATAATTATAAAATAAGCCCTGGCAACTTCAAAATACTTATTGATCATTAAACATAAAAACCACAAGATAGGCTACAAATATCTAAATATATACTCATATCTTTTCTTTATTTTATAGTTAAAACAAGGGAACTTGATTGCATGAAATGAAACAAATAATATAATTGCATATCTGTCTTTAGCAAAGTCTATGTTTAGTAAATGCAACCAAAATCTGTTCGGTAAATGAAATATGATGTTGTTGACATTGCAGGACTTCTGTATGCTGAAAGAAGTAAACAGTTGCATCTTGCTAAAAGACAAAGGAGTGTAGTTACATTAGTATAATACTAAATGATTTGGGTGTTACATAATAGTGTGTAGAAACTACTACAACATTTATGTACTAATTTCTATTCATGTAAAATAGTTTGTTTGGGAAATTAAACATAACTCAATAAATCTTAAATTGTGATATTCATACATTATACTGATATTATACAGCGTGCTTGTACTAATTTAGTTGTAATCCCTTTTCCTATCTTTTTCCAATTTACTCAACTTAGTTTTATGGCGCCAAAACTAATTACCAGATTTAACTTCACAGAACAATGCTCATATGGACACTTTCTCATCTGCACATGTCTGTTTTGACACTAAACTTATAATAGTATAATAATATCAGTCTTATATACTTATATTATAATAATATATTCTCAAATTCTTAGATTGTTTTATATATACTCTCTCTCTCTCTCTCTAAATATATATATATATATATATATATATATATAACACTTTCCTGCAATCAACTCAGTAATTGGACAATAATTGGTGTAAATTACCAAGTGAAATAGTCGTGGCCTGGTCTACGGGAGGGCTTGATTGAGAGGCCAACAATGCGTCGCATTGCGGGACAGCCATGCATTCTCTCGACTCCGATCAACAATTTTCTTCCTCATTCAGCCTCTCTTATTTTTGTACTTATGCATGCCCTGAAAATGCAAAGCTAAAAGTGGGATCATCCAGGACGTTTAACAACTGCGGCCGTTTATGCAAATAAAATCAATATTTGATTCCCTACTGATTCTCCTTCGCTCCCAACCTTTTGTTTCCTCTCTCCATCTCCCTCTCTAAGAAAAGACTGCAGTAGTGTCATTAATTGGGGCTAGACATGCGCAAGGGATTCCCCACAGGGCTGAACAGCAGGACCCGTTACACACCGCCTAGAGAGGACAGGTTTGGCCTGACCACTGCAATCAGAAAACAGAAAGGCAGCAGCTACTCGACAGCAATCAGCAGTCGAGCTGCTTAAAGTTATTCATATATATATCAATATATATATATATATGTTTCGTCTGTGACTGAGGAAGGAAGTCTCCCGAAGTTAAATGAATAAAACTTTAAAACTTTACCTCATCTGTGATTATTTCTGCCCGAGTGATCATGTCAGATAGATTTGAATCAGCAGAAGTGGTTATTTAGCAAAGAAGACAGCAATTCCCATGGTTCCATGCTGCATCACTACATCCTAAAAATGTATTTTTTGTGTCCTGCCAAGGAGGGCAGGAGCAGAAATAACTTAGTATTCGTTACAACATGCTTATCATTATGTTTCTCATGTAACATATCTGCAAATACTTTGTTTGTATTTGCAGCGTATTTTCTTCCTTCTCCCAATATACCTGCTCCAAGTAACAGCCAACGTTGATATGTAACCTTCTATCAGCAATCAAACCCCTCATGAGTCTGAAAATCTGAATGTGAATTTCTAAATACACTCTTCTGGACGGAGGCAGTGCAAAACCTGAGAGCAGGAGGCAGTGATCACAGAGCTGGGGGAGCTGCAGGATGTCGCTGAACTGCTGCAGCACTTGCCAATATGTGTCAAAACATGCAGAGCTGCATCCCTAATGATGATGTCATGATTTTTTCTTTCCAATCCCTGAACTTGAAGAGAGAGGGGTCAAGAGGGAGAGAGATTGAGTTTAGACTATTGGACACGGCCGTCGCCTTTGCATATAGACGCTGTACACGATGATTTTAGATCGGATCCTGGATTTCTGCATGCAAAACAGATGCAACATATATCACACAATGTATCACACAATCAGTGTGATTTTGTGCATGCAGATGGAGCTATTTTTGTAAAGAATGAAATAATATTTACTTTACCTAACCTATGGGTATGGAAGATGGCGCAGAGGTAAGACATTCACAGACCTGGTGTTGGCTCATTCAGGCCTTTTTGGTCTCATTTTCTTCACTCAATCCTACTAGCTGCTTTTCAAGCTGCTTTTTCCCAGTTGTTGATCGCTCACATAATTTGTTGCAACATCCCCGTCCTGTTAGTTCCTTCACTGCTGGCCAAGACGTAGAATAACAGTCACCCTCCATTACGTCTATGCAGAATTTGCACAGTATTTTGAGGCAAAATAATGGCACAACATAAACGGGCTATCTAAAATTTGCTAGAGAGGCAGAGAGAAAGCCTGTAACTAATTACCCGATTTTGGGTTGTGGAAGGTTTGGAGCCTATCTCTGCTGACTTAAGGTTGGGTGCACCGTGTACGAGTCAACCGTTCATCAAATGGCAAATTAAGCACCCATTCATGCTTACATTCATCCATAGAGACAATTTTGAGCCACTAATCAACTTCTGGTATATTGAATGGGGGGAATCAATGTAATGTAGAAGAGTACCACACAGACAGGCTCCACAATGTTCTCAGTATGGGGCAGTGGTTCTAACAAGTAGGCCACCAAAGTACCTACTACTGAACGGTTGGTTATTTTTGTCTATAACATAATTGACAGTTGTTTACTCAGACAGTGAGATTTACAGGACAATCAACACATATGTTTCGCTGCCTGATTTTTGAGAAAGTGCGCATTTTTCAATGAAACTCTTCCATGTGAGACTGACGTGGCTGCTCTAACCTGTTGAAATAGGCGTCGGCGATTAAAAAAAAAAGGAAGTTTCTGCACAGGCTCCGCTTTTGCAAGTAATGCTCTCAGCACCATGTAAAAGTGCCAGCCATATCTGAAAACTGCGTGACTGTGATGAGTTCTCCATACCTCAACAAAATGCTCCAGACAGACATGTCTTTTTTTTTCTTCTTCTTCTTTTTTAAGAGCCTTTCAGCATACTAGTAAACCAAGAATCTGAGGGTTCAGTTCTTTTTGAAAATCGCTGACGTACATTTTGGGCTTGACCAAATACTACGGAGTATATTCTTATTCAATTCTCATGGATTTCAACAGGATTAACTTCAGCAACTTCCTTAACACCCCCCATTCCCTATTAAATCCTATTAACATAACACTGATTTCAGCTCTGCAAATACCCTATAGGGGATTTCCATCAGCTTAACAGAGAGGAGAAAGTTATAACACTTTCTTATAATCTTTCCATATAGTTTGAATATACTACTGATGATTTCATTCCCGTCTATATTTAGGTTGTATGGTAACTGCGGAGTCCAACATAAAGTCAGTCGTAAATGTGGTTAAGTACCACAGCTATATGGTGTTGGGAGCATGCTAATAACATTTCTAAGAGATGTATTCTGATCCAGCCTGCCTGCTGACAGGAACTCTATTAAGCTGCAAGTGAGATCAAAGAGCTTTTAAGACTGTACGGGTCATGGCCGAGACACGAAGGCTATATTATCAGAGGGTGGCAGCTCCCTAGTTGAACGACTGCGGCTTACACCGTTATGTTCCTGCACAGTTTGTTGCTGCTCTGACATATTAAAACAGGCGCCGAAATGAAAAGCAAGTGTTTCTCCACGTCTACAGAACCTTACATGAAACAGGAAATCGAAGAAAGAAAGTCAAGGAAAGGGTGAATGCAGGAGGGTCAGTGAGAGCAGATCCAGATGACGCACTAAGAAGAAGAAAAGGAGGCGAAGAAACATTATCATGATGTTAAAAGAATGAAACTTCAATGGTTGATGAGTGGTAACTATTATGGACAGCCGGTTTTGTTCAGTTCGGCTTAAGGGTTTGTTCACACCATGAATTTTCTATCTTCAACGAAATCTGTGGAAATAGTTGCCTTCTCTCCCAGACGCATAGTAAATTGTGAAGTTCTGTCACCTGCCACTTGATTTTAAGCCTTTGTCAAAGATGAAAACAATTTAGACTACTGACCTTGGAGAGAGCTCAGAAGTACAAAATGAAAGAAGTTATTATAATACCAGGATCCCTTTAATGTCCTGCTCAACTGTTTGGTTGAGCACATTTCTATATTTCCAGTCACTGTTTCTCACCGAAGAAAGTGTAACACTTGACTGAACCGGTGGCAGAATGTTTATGCTTCACAGGGATGGAGCCCTGGGGGTCACCACATGTCAAAGGATGGCTGTTGAGAAAGTGCTATTCCATAAGTAAGATGTTTGGGGGAATATTAAAGCATGTGAGGACTTGAGTAACTTGATACAACCAATAAAGTCTCCGTCACGTTTTACCAGAGGTCGGGCAGAACAGCGTGCTGGCTGTCCTTGGGTGCCAAGAACTCGCATGTGAGTCGGCCAGAACACCATTTAAAGCCAACTATTCCCGGGTATGAATGATGATGAAGCTGAGATAGGTGCAGAGTGTTTGATACTATTTTGGGTGTTTACAACTGTTTGTGGTTTTTTACAGAAAAATTACAAAATACAACTGGAATGATTTTGGGAAAGTTCGGTTGTATATGAGCATTGGTCCAAATTAGTCCACATTTGGTGTATAGGCATCAACTCCAGGTTATTCATATCGTATCTATCATGATTTCATATTTTACCCACTGGCGGGAGACTTTTTTTCCACTAAAAACACTTTTTTTGCGGACACAGCCCAAAAAAATCCTTTTATGGATTGATTTTTCAAAAGTACTAATGAAAAAAGATTTCTGCAAACCTCAATGAAATTAGTGAATTTTAATAGGACACATGGCAGACAATAAAATGTTATTAGTATCAGAAAAAAAGATTGTTTTATAGCTGTTTTAAATAGATATTTTACCACAATCGTGCTGGCAAACTAATACTGTATTAGATGCAGTCGTCACTGTCAGTGTGTAACTTCACAATATTGACCTATGATTTTTCAATATCAGGACGTGTTGCCAGAAACACTCCACAAGAGCAGCTGGACCAAATCTGGCTGGCATACAGAGACAGGAACATTAATGCAAACCAAACACCCTCATCTCTCGTCTTAATGGGTTTGACTCTTCTGACTGTACACAAATCAAATGGCTTTGCCAGCTCGAGCCTCTCTCGCAGACACGCTGCACATTACAGTTAGGTGGTGGTGATATGGTGCTCTTAAGCTGGCACAGAGCCGCGCTGATAAATCAGGGGAAGCACTGCTGAGCCCCACAGAGGTAAATAGAGAGAGAAGGGAAAGGTGTGGTTGAAAGGAAGGTTGTGATGGATCAGGGAAATGAAAAGCTGATGAAAACGACAGAACGAAAGCCTTCTCTCTGCCTCACTGGGATTTTGCACGGGTGAAAATTGTCTTTTTGTTACATCTGTGCATGTGCTTTAAATGGTTTTTGTGTAAAACGTGCATGCATCTCTATGAAGGCACATGTGTGTTACTGTTCAGTCATGTTTCTCAGTAGGTGCACCCTCACATGTACATTCCCTGTGGTCAGAGCAAAACTCTTCCCTTTCCAGTGCTTATCCAACACGTCAGCTTTTTCAGAGAATCTCTACTGTTTTCTCTCTGCCTCCACATGTAAAGGCCCTCAGTTCTCATTAGGCAATTCTTTGGCAGCAGCAGGATTTAGTAAAATTGCCTCCATCTCGCGCTCTCTGTAAATCAACCCCTCACCTTTTCTCACCCACTGCTTTCAACCACTACCTATCCTCAGCTTGCACAATTGAAACCTCTTTTTTGCCTTTTTGTGCCCTGCCTGTTCATCAACTGCTGCTGTTATAATTTATCCTCAGGGTTCCCTAATTTGCTCTCTCCCAGGACACAAAAATAGAATGATGAGACAAAAGAGAGCAAAAGCAAAGCAAAACAAAGTTAACACAACGACCCGAAAATAAACTTTTGTTACGTTTTTCACTTGTAATGAGCAGGCACTTTGGAGAATGACTAAAGATATGATTAATTCATTCTCCTGCTGCTGCTGGGGAATGTACCGGTAGCAATGATGCCCCACAGCATCAAAATAAACAGTATTGTTCCTATTGTTCTCAGTCAGACCTGCAGAAGATCTGATTTCTGTGTGGGTGTTGAAACATTCTCTAAATGTATGTACACTCGTGTATGAATCCCTAAATGTAATTTTTTTGTCCGTATCCTTTCATCCGAAATCCAATTCCAAACTTACTAATGTATTATGGATCACTGGACAAATATACTGACAGAGCACTGATTACACAAATCAATGATGCATGCTGTTTCGTGCCCTAGTATGTGTGTAAGATTGTGCACTCGTACTTGTGTGCATTTTGAGTTGTGTGTCCACAGTGAGTGCAATTGTGCATACTGATGCACGCACAGAGGTCATTTAAGACAGATTAGAAATGAATAGGGAGACCAATAGCTGATGGTAATACAGCAAATGCTGTAACAGCCTGGGTTTACATCATTCTAAACTATGCCGGTTACCGGAAGACAAATTCATTTTTCTTTCTTGCAATGGTAGTTAGAACCATATTTGTGAAATAGTTCTAAATGTTTTCAATTTTGTTTTGTTTGTTTTGGGTTATTTCCTTGGTGATTTGATTTAAATTATGTCGTTCTTCTTTTTCATCTAGAGTTCATGTTAATACACATTTTTTGACCATTCTGAGACAATATTCCATATAGTTTCCAAAAAAATGGAGAAATTGAGAGTGAGATATTTCACCTCTGTTGCTGAAATTTGACTTAATTTCAGTTCCTGGCTGAACTGTCACTGCACTGCTGGCATGCAGCACACTGAAACGGGGTATTTATTGAAATCTAATGACAATACTATTTTAGAATCAAAGATTTTTTGACTATCGCTGCAAACGCAGTATACAACATAGATTTGACAGAATAAAAGATACATTGTACATGTAGACTTTATAACCTATATATGTCATTGTGTCTTGGATGAAACTGAACCCCGTTACAAGGCTGCTCCTCATGAATAGTCTGTTGTCATGATGTTTGTGATGACAAAGTATAGATTATACTATTATTATTTTTCTGCCAATGACTCTTTTTTCCATGTCTCAGTGCCTCCTGTCCCTCATTTGTGTGCAAGTATTTGTATAGGCATAGAGGCATCACGGCGGATCGACTCATCTCAACACCTAAACGTCTTGACCTCCTCACCTGTAGTCACTACACTCATCGCCTGATTGTACTGCGAAATAGTTATATCGTCTCCTTATCCACATAATCTTATATATATTCTAAGTGTTCTCGTCTCCTGAGATTTTTGACCAAATCGAACTTTTCCTTGTGCTCAGACAAACCCATGCCAAGAACTATCTTGTATATATGTCCTATTGTACTCTAAGAGTTCTTATTTTACTCACCAGGGGGAGCTTTTTTCATGAAAAACATTTTTTTAAGACATAACTCCCTGAGCATTTGTCCAATTTAGACCAATTTTGGTGCATATTCATTGACTCAGGTATATTTTTGTATATAACATGTTTTACTCTAATGGTATATACTTTTAGCACTTTGAGATTTGATCCCAATGTAAAGTGCATTATAAATTAAATGTATTATTATTATTATTATTACTTTACTCAATAGAGAAAACTTTGTTTTATTTTCAAGAAAAACACTGTTTTGCAAACAGAATTTGATTTTGGGAAATTTGACGAATTCAATCATGGGGATTGCTTGTACAACACAGGGGATTGGGGACTTTCCGGGGATATAGCCTTGCAGTTGGGGTCGACAGCATAGGGAAAGATATTAGTCGTAGTCTGCTAAGGCTAATTAACGTCACCATCAAAGAGCATTTGCAATGTGTATATGTATTGCTGTGTGTGCGTGTGGGGGGGTGCAAAAGTGTATGTGTGGGTCTGTGTGTGTGGGTCTGTGTGTTTGTGGGTCTGTGTGTGTGTGTGTGTGTGTTTTTGTGTGTTTGTGTGTGTTTGTGCATGAGTGGATTTGTTTCAAGGTCTATTAGTACAAGTAGGTTATATGAGTGCAGACTAAGCCGGCCTCTTTCTGCTTGTGCATGTGGGTGTTTACTGTTCACAGGTGCTCCTTGAGTTTAAAATTTAGCCGTTCAAAGACGGCACTTGTGGTCATATGCTGTGCAAGGAAAAAGCAGATATCATCAATAAGTGCACCATCAAACAGCCACATCACCATGGAAAGTACTAATTAGGCAGCAGAGAGAGGCATAGGAGATGAGGGAAGGCATTTACATTTCATGAATGCTTTTCATTTAAAGCCCAGGAGAGCCAAAGTGATAACAAATAAAGAAGATACTTATTAATTTATTAGTTCTTTTAATTATCATCAACTTAGGTCACACCAGAGAAACCACTGGTCAGGGCATCTGTCACGGACTCACTGCCTCCACTGCAATTTGCATGTTCATGTTTGCATAATATCACAGGTCTGTGTGTCCAATCACAGTTTAACAGGCATAGGCAGAAGAGCCACACATTACAGCGTTAACGCATTGCTTTTGCAGAATCAAGGTTTATCTCAGCAGGGGAGCATGTAGAACACCCCATCACATGGAAGTTTGCTCAAGCTCAGCCATGTCACAGGTGCTCTTTTCAATCTCAAGGAAACAGCTGCACATATTTGCCACATCTAAACACACCTATGACGCCCAGGACCAGAAAGAAGACACAGTAGAAAAGCGTCAGAAGCAAGAAGCAGGCATCATTTTCTCTGATTATCAAAGTTTGTTCATGCAGGTATGAAAAAAAAACACACAACTGACCTTATGTTTGCATGCACACGTTCTGCATGTTACTAAGCCCAAGTATGTATCACATTTAAACTTAAACCTCAGTTTTCTGGCATACTCATATTCAGTTTATACAAAACAGCAGGCGATACTATAATTACACTGTAGATGTGAAAAAGAGCTACAAGCACAGCCAGCAGAGAAAGGAAGATGGAGAGGAACAACAAGACACTCATTAGTGGATGTTGGTGCGGACGTGGTGCTGAGAACTTTGACAATGAGAAATGTCGTTATACAGAATCTTCCTTTCTCCCTCTTCCTCTTTCCTGTCCCTTAATTAATTGGCTGCCACGTTTGTGATCATCTTGATCTATGTCTATTATGTGTGTGTGTGCGTTTGAGGATCGTCAAAATTAGACAACCGTGGGCTGAGGTTTCATTGGGTGAATGGCCTCTTCATTAGAGGGAGGTGATTATCTTATTCTATGTGATGATGTTGAACATTTTGGTGACAACCAGTCACAAGCACTTGTCTGTCTTATTCAATTTGTCACCTCATATTTTGCAGCAAGATTTCCACTTCTGCTGCTGCTAACATAATACCTAAACTTGCGTACATATAACAAGAATTAGGAGGAACATAAAACGGGGATGAGTGGAGTTACACGGAAAATACCAACCAGGTTATAGAGAAGACTTTGTACAGAGTCAAGGTGAAGAAGACGGATGAATAAAAAGTCAGGTAAATAGACAGATTACTCATTTTGTATCCTAATGAGATTCATCCATTGGCTGTGCCAATGGATGAATCTAACATCTTCACTGTGAAGTAACATCTTCACTGCTTGGCTTATAGCTCTTGAGCAATACAGGGATTAAAAACATTTCTGTGAATCTCCTGCTGAACTAAGTGGCCGTGATCTGCAAGAATTTAAGTCTGAGCATTAACGCCTGAGGAAGAGCTCTGTTGTTAGTTAGGAAAAAAACAGAGATGAAGGTGTTCTGCAAAAGCTGTTGTTACAGGATTCAGCCCTTTAAGTCATGGTGTGAGATCTCTTTCAGTATTTGCTGAGGATTTGAAAGAGGTTTGCTGTTGCCTAAAAGTTACCCGGCATCTCCGGCTTTCATCATTACATTTAACTGAAGAGGGAGCATTACATGTAAATCACTTTGGCGTACTTTCATTTTTCTGCTGTGTAGCACTAAATACAGCTACTTGTGTGAGTCCTCCCACTGCAAGAAGCTGCACAGATTGGCCTTTAATGTTTTTTTACACCCAATAAACAGTCTTGTTACTGCCAAAGGTTTTCATCTTACTAGCTTTGCTGTCTCTGACTGTCTCCTACTTCCAAAAGTCCAGAAAACTACTAACTGACACCGCCCTAAGCTGGTTTCAATCCTACTTCACTGACAGAACAGAATACATTTCTCTTGGAAGTGCAAGGCCCAGGACACACACCGTCACCTGTGGGGTCCCCCAGGGATTAGTCATTGGTCCCATTCTCTTCACACAGTACATACTTCCCCATTTCCCCGACTAAACAAGAACACATCACCCCCGTTTTTCATTCGATTCACTGGCTTCCCGTCTCCAACAGGATTGATTATAAGTCCCTCCTGACTCACCAGTGCATCCATGGCAATACACCCCCAAAACCGAAAGAGCTATTCACCCTTCTGACCTCAACGCGATCCCTTCGTTCTCAACACGCAAAGCGACTCCTAAGCACAGCTTAGCACGATGGGTGATCGGGCCTTCTGTTCAGCTGCCCCTCGTTTGTGGAATGCCTTCCCTGACCATCTGAGGGCTCCACAGACGACTGAGACTCTTAAAAAAGTACTTTCCTTTTTAGCAGAACCTATAATTGTTATTTAACATTGCTGCTTTTAGCTCATATTTTTATATTATTATTATTATTATATATTTTTTGTTGATGCTTTTACCTGCCTTTTACCTTGTAGCACTTTTAGATTTGATCCAAATGTAAAGTGCGTTATGAAAAAAATGTATTATTATCATTATTAGTTTAAATGAAGATAAAAAAATTTAAAACGTGTTAAAACATAATTCAAAATAAATTCCAAAGATGTTTATAAAAAGCAATTAAATATAATAATATCATATTATAAAAGTAGGAAAATATAAGATAAAGAACACTATTAAAAAAAACTGTGAAAAAATAATAAAAAAAAACAAGAGAGCATTTAAAAAGATAGTGCTGTTGCTGTTTATTGTCTTTATTTCCGATGTTTGTCATAGGGATGCTGATGTTTACTTTAGGGTTTGGATGTTTGCTTTTGTTTGTGGTTAGTTAGTTTGTTGTTTGTAGCTTGAATCTAATTGTATTAATCTGACGATTGCTGTATGTTGCACCAGGAATTTCCGCAAGGACAAATAAATATCGATCTGGGGAGGTGGACGGTATATTTACCATAGATGTGGTCGGCTAATGAGCGTAGCTGATATCAGTTTACCCTCCAGACTTATGCAGGTAATTTTGGCTGAGCATTTGAAACAAATGAGAGAGCTGTGAATGACATTGACTGACTATGACCTGAATGCACAAGTGAGGAGTTTTCCTGACTGAACTTTTAATAGAGCCTCATTTTGTTGGTTGTGTGGTACTGATTTTGTTTCTTAGGCATTAGCTAGCTAACGTTAGCTTCCATAGCCATAATATAAACACTTATATTACATTACATGATAACTGTGATGGCATATGTTTGGCTTAATCAAAGATTATCCAACCTCATCAGGCTGATTAGTCTCATGCTTTGCATATTGTAATAAAAACCAATCAGGTTTTAATGTTGGCGATTGTTCAATCTGAGAGCTAAATCAGTTTATATATGATTAGAGGCCTGCACTGTGTATGTGTGCATGAAGTGATTAAATTAGTTTGTCACTGTCATGCGGAGATTCAGCATGTCGCTAACTTTCACCTTGTTGGCAGAGTGAGAGTGAAAACAAGTCTTAATCTCCCAAGGGTATCTAATCCCCTCACTTACAAATAGGTAAGTGAGGAGTTCTTTCAGCGGTTAATGAAGATGCATCAGACTCTGACAAACTGTATGGTGTTTATTTTCTGTCTATTTATACTGATTTCTCTGGTTCGGTATCTTGCTAAAACAAGTATTCGGTGCAGATAATTCCCATTTACTTAGCGTAGGGTTTAGGGTTAGGGTCTTCATAGCATTGTGCAGTCACTTTATTTCAGTACAGTAACTTGGGGCTCATTGTTTTCACTATCTATTTTGAATGTGGATAGATGTTTGTGCCCGGGTCTGTCTAAGACCTTATCTTTTAAGGCAATTCACATAAAAAAGACAAGTCGGTACTTGTGATGAAGGAAGCTGTGTCGAAAATGTTGACACAATAGTATAGATGATCACATGACCTCCAAATCCTGTTGTTTTCTAACTTGTGTAGAATTCAAAAACTTCCTCATTCCAAACGAACAACCTAATATTATATTAAATATATCATGTGTTTCGTAAATTAAAATCCCAGTGATTACAGATAAAAACATACAACTGATCAAAACTAGCTAAAGAATTGTTTAAAAAACAACGTAAAAAATGATTATGATTTATGTTTTTAATGACTAGATTATTTTATTGCACACGTATTAGAACTGTGTTTTGTGGTGATTCATGTTTACAAAGACCTTGTTCTGTAAATAAGGGTCTGGCTCATGTGATCAAAATAACTGATTTGGACTTCAATCATGACGCTGTTCTGTGAGTAGTTAATGAATCTGTCACTTTCTGACTAGCCTATATTGATTTCAGGCTTGTAAAATGTAAAACGTGCTCATCCCGGTAAACCAGCATGCAAAGCCAGTAGATAACAGCTTACCTTTCGAAACCATGAGAAGACCCTTATGTGCAGAGAAAGTAGCAGGGAGCGGAAGATTTGAACATCTGTTTTGGCTCTCTGTTTCTTCCTGCAATACGGCTACACATAGTTTTCTTGTGTTAATCCTGAAGTCTGCTCATTAAACTCCACAGGAAGAAAATGCCAACACACAGGGAAGCATTCACACAAAGAGGAAAACCATATCACTCTCCTTTCATCAAACTTGTCACTCAAAGTGCGGACCGGCCTCCGCTTCATCACACGCTGGAACATCTAAGATTACCAATAAGAAGACGTGGCATTTCCCTAATCATGTATTATAGGACACAATTTTCATGGCTACCCATGCAGCTTTGATGTGCCATCTAAGATAGTTGAATGTGTGTCTGAGCTCGTTTAACAAAGTATAGGAATTATTCTCCCCACCAGAAAAACATAAATGAAATACAATATGTGTCAAACTGGATTTCTGTTTTGTCCCATCTGTGTGCATATTTCCACTTAGTGTATTTTAAATGAATGCCTATAACACTGCCTTGCAAAGCTCCATCAGAACAGTTCACAACAAAAATGACAGTGTACACTGTAAAGCTATTTGACACGAGATTCATCCGTGCATAACATTACTGTAGTTTGACTGCGCTGCCCATCCCCACGCATCCACATATAGTTCACTCCAAGTACTCACTGACATCTATATTTCATGAGATTATTGCTGGGTAGGAGTCTCCCAAACATGCATAGGGAATCTCACAAACACATGCACAAAGACACATACTGTGAATACACATAAAATGTGTGCACACAATGCATTCATTATAAAGTAGGAGTTCAGTCCTCAGAGCCTTCTGCCTCGATGGCACCTGCTTTTCTTCTTGTACTTTTATTAATTCAACGACTTTTTACGGTGTACTCTCATAAGAGTATAGTCGCATTTCTCTTGCTGTCCTTTACATGACAACAAAGCCAGCACTTAGGTTATTTTTTGATCTGATGAAAAGTGCAATGGAGGAACGCTGGAGACAGAATCTGGGAGAGAGGTTGCTTAAACGGTTTTAATGTTCATCCGCTGGAAGAAAAGATGGGAAGCAACTTGTGAAACGTTGCCACTTTTCTGTCACACTTTGAGAATTACCATCTCTTTTTTTTCTTTAATTTATCGCCCTGAGGATGCAGGCGGAGTGCCAGCAGAGTGAGACTTTGTTTCTGAGTCCCGGTAGAAAGTACTGTATGTAAACTCAACCTCTAAACCACCCTTGGGAGAACCAGATGATCAAATATGCGCATAGCTGCCAGACAAGCTATATGGTGTTTGTGCAGTGAACCATTCACCAGACCCATTCCTTCTGTCACACATTTGAATGCATTTAGAAGATGGAGAACATAAATTACGTTTTATTCAGCCTTTCCTTCAATTAATGCCCTATCATTAATTTACAGTCACAAGAGCGAATGCGGGAGCGAGAACATTCTCATTCATATTGCAGACTCGCCACTTGTTGACCCCTCTTCCGCTCTCACTCTCCTGCCTTATTGCTAGCTTTTATTTCTAGATTAACATGAGTAATTACCTTCATTCAACTAGCACCATTTTCAAGGTGAGACAAGGTGGCAAACAAATTCCTAAGAACGTCTCTTCTGGAAAATGAGGAATGTGATGAGATGAGAGCATATGCGACGTTTGGTGAGTGTGCACCAGTCTTCCGTCTTTCACCTTCAAAACATGGGATAATGGAGAGTTGAATGAGAGAGCAAATCCTAAAATTTCCTCCAAAATCCTCATTAGGGGTCCGTCTTCATATTGTTCCAATAGGATTGTTTTCATTCAGCCACGATACATTTCCTGGCAGTTCTAGATGCTGTCAAACACAATCAACTATAATCCCTTGAGCCAGATCTCATCATGAGATGGCCTGGATATAATGATGGTATTTGTTTATAAGCCTGGATACAATCCCGTCGTAATGGGCTCAATCAGGTCCTCCTACAGAGAAAGAGTTTTTCTCCACGTCACAAATTATTTCTGGAGTTTATTATTAAGTTGAGTTCTTAAAAGAAAAAGAAAATTGTACTCTAAGAAATAAGAAATTGCGTGTCTTTCGAGTCTCTTTTACTCTATTTTACTCTCTCTCTCTGACTGGATGCATTTTTGTATCAAACCTGAAAATGAATTTGCAATTGGCATTTTAGTGTCCTTGAAACAGAAGGCTTCATATGTAATTACGATTATTGACATGTTCCCAGTTCCAGCTCATGGCCCAACTTAGTAACTCTATCCAACTGAGAGTTCCTTGGCAGAATAAGCAATTACATGTTAAGAGGGCTTGTCGTACGTGGCCAGGGGGTCCTAACAGGATCCAGACCAGCATCCACGGGAACTGTTCTGGGATAATCTTGGAAGCTGTGTTCGTTGGCGTTCTGAGCCTTGTACCATCTATATCCTTCCTCAGGAATTTCCATAAATCACAGAACATTCAGAAAGAAGTAAGGGGGAAATCCAGGGAATGTTTTTGTTCAATATATATAATATCCGTGTTACACAAACAAGTAGATGTTATAAAGTTAATTGATTTGCTATAAATCAGTCAATTATGGGCTACCCCAAATGAGACTCACCAATGGCGGTATCCTGGCTTGAAGCAATTGATTTATGCTATTAAAGGTTGATTAACGATTGATGGGGGATTGACAACATAGGCATTTAAGAGTTTGCAAGTATAAATCTGTGCCCCCTTAAATTCAATTAATTCGTATAATGGATATGCAACTTTCATTTATTGTCGAATGAATACCAAGCGATGAATATGTATAAAAAATGTTTACAAACTACCAAGATCCTGATTGATAAACGTGCACTAAAATATAAATCTTGTAATAGAGACAGTCAGTCCAATGAAGATAAGATAAGATACGATAACACTCAACAACTACCATATTGATCATCTTGAAACTTAACATTACATTTCCTCTTCTGCCAACACAACAAGGTGGCATTTAAAAAAAAATTGAATTAGCTAATTAAAACACAAGTAAAAACCAATTCCAAAATCCAGAAAAGACAGGGCTACCGTTTTCAGTTAGTGGTAGCTTGTTCCTGACCGTCTTATATGGAGCTCAATTCCTGCCAAAAGTCTGCATACAAACGAAACAGGATTTGCATTCATGCACAAATTGATTTGCAAATAAAAAAACGATTCACAAGCTAATGTTTTCTGTTTTGCAAACACATAATGTGCTAGAGATAACTACAGCATGTCCATGGAGTACAACTGTGCGACTACAAGTACAAAAATATATCATCTTACAACTACACAAAACGAAAAGACAAACATAACTTTTGGCACAATGTTTCCACGTGAGTTTGCCACCACTTGCAAGCAAGCGTTTTCAGATTTGTGCACACACAAGAATTTAACTTCATAGTTGTACTGCTTCTTGGAATTTGAGCAAACCCAGAGGAGCAGTGGACAGCCCTTATGAAGCATCTGGGGAACATATTGAGAGTTCTTGCTCAAGATTAAAACAACAGATTACAAGATTAATCAGAAGAATGACCAAACTTTCTATTATGCTCTTACCTCATACTACCTGGCAAATTGCACACACTTAAAGAATCCGACCCCCTGAGTTTATCATGAATATCCGGGCATTATTCAATGAGAAATGTAAGAAAATATTGGAAAATATACAAAAATATGGAAACCAAGAATGGCCATGATGGCGGATATTTATTTTTGGCCATTTGGCTTGTTATCATGAAAAAACGAGGGAACAAATTTTTTTGATAAAACAATTATTATTATTCTTAAGTATCATCTGTTGAATTCACGATGTTGATTAAGGTTTTATTCTGAGTCACATGAAGGAAGCCCGGAAAGTAAGAAAAGTGTAAAAAAGATTGAGAGACGGCAGCTGATTTAAATCAGTAACACAGCCGAACTCCTGATCTCCTGAACATTCAGAAAATAACATTTAATTACCAGCTGTTTTCTCATTAACCTGAGAAAACGGTCACGATAATTAACTCGTTATCTCTACTAAATGTACTACTAAATGTATTCAGTAGTTTTTGGCTGACATACAAGCAAAAGGCGCACAGAAAAAAAGATTTCCTCTTTGACAAAGGTAATAAAGATCTCTGGAAGATTGATAACTGACATTGTCAGGACATGTTCAGCCACAGCCTCATAACTCTGACCATCACATCTCAAATCCACATTGAAATGATGTGTGGAACTAATACACTCATGTGTTTAAGGGCAGAAGCAGCCACATGGACTTTCCAAGTTACACGCACGCACAAACATGCACGTACGCGCGCACACCCACACCCACACACACAAACACAAACACACATACACAAGAACAGACACAAAGAAGTCCAGTGACCTAACTCTCTAATTAGCACAGTTACATGTAAAGGGCAAAGCTGTCTGCTGGCTTTTGCACATGACACTCCTACAGTTAGCTTTTCATCATCAGGAGGAGGAAGGGTGAGGGGACGGAGCATTTGAAAGTCGACTGAGACTCCAAGACTGCTTTGTTTGTGTGGCATATTCTAAATTGCTTGGCAATGGAGTGACAGTAAATACTTGTCGGTGTGTGCATGAGTCATCACTGTAGGCCAGTGCACAACAATCTGAAACTGATATGCACTCTTTTACCCAGTGTACCATATCATTTCCTCCCTATATCAACCCCCTCACTCTCTTATTCTCTCCCTAGGGATTCCACTCACCTGCACTCTCAGAAACGGAGAACTAAAGCAATCGATCGCAAACATGTTTAGAGTGACTTTCATGGTGGACATGTAATAGAGATGGAAAGAGGCAGTCCGGGAACATGTGCTAAAAGGAGGTTTAGACAGCAGAGTCAGAGACAATTGACTGTGTGTCTGTGGACAGGTCAAGGCTGAGGGATGTTCAGTGAGAACAGAAAACTCAGACTACAGTTTGTGGTTCAACTTCGGTGCAGCCAGACGTTAAAATATCTGAAATAATGATGATTTCTACTTAAATAATGCCAGCTAGAGTTCCCATGTCTCATCCAATAGACCCTTCTTCACACGCTCATCCCTCAAGGTGTTAGTATGTAGTAGCTGGGCTGAATGCTACGATGTCCTTGAGGCTCAATGAACTGCAAGCCCTCCGATCTCTGTCTCATGTCATTCATCTCATCCATCATCCGCTCTCCAGTCACCCGGCCACGCTACATTGGTGTCTGATTTTATTTGTGTACTTCCAGTGAAGTGGCTCTGGGGGGATGGATTGTCAAACGGGCCTGCATAGTGAAACTCAGCTGACGGATTCCAGTTAAGAAATAAACAACTATTTTTATGTTGAAAGAACTAAATAACTACAGAGTTTTTGCTGTATTCATGAAATATTAAGGAATGAAATATTTGGGATTACTTAATTCTATTTAATAAAGTCAGCATAAGTATGATTCAAACCCTTCAACATCAGCCAATGAAACACGGACGTTGCTTGCATTATATGTTTGGATGATGTAAATAAATAGTTGCGTCCGACAAGTAAAACAAGGCTGTTTAATTGCAGTAATGTAATAGTTAAACCTTTTGGGTTTACATAATAATTTTTTGATTTAAAGTGTCAACATTATGTGTTTCGTACATGGAACATAAAATGTATACAAATGAATGATAGCACTTCATTAGGATTTTGGGGACATATGCATGAAAGTATTCAGCAATAATTAATCTTCATAACTTTTTCCTGTTTATGTTTTAGGTTGAATGTATGTTTACACTTCTGCAGCTTTTACAATGTATGTTAAAGCTGCAGAAGTGAATTTGCTTGACAAACATAAGCACGAATAAATCTGTAAAATGCAAAAGAAGGTATTTTGGGCCGACGATGATGGCTGCTTTGTGTCAACTGTGATTGCACTGAACACTGAGGCAACTGAAGATGACGCAGCATCGGCCATACCTGTCAGAGTTCCTGCGGTTTTTCTTCCTGTTCGCTCTAATCCTCTAACGCAGTGAAGGAGAGGAAATGCAGATGTGTAGTTAATGTTTCAACTCATCTGCTCTCTCTTTCTCTCTCGCTTTGCTTTTAGAGTTTTTCTATGAGTATGGAGTGCCTCTGGCAAAAACGCACAAACCATCTGCTCTTCTAAGCCTGCCTCTGCGTTCGGATTTTGCTTCTAGTTTCTCCGGCTCTCTCTTAGCACCTCTCTTCCTTTCTTCTCCTCCCTCCCCCCAATAAATATGCTTTGTTGTGTTAGCCCGGGGTGGCTCGACACTGCTGATAAAGTACACTAATGAATTTTTATGCTTATTATCCCAAAATAACCTTTTTTTAACATTGGGTACAATTAACATTTTTTTTTTAATGTTAATTCAGTATTTCATTTAATTGCTGGAGCTTTGCTGTGTAACCGCTTATTTTTAACCAAACAGTTTTTCAGATTCAGTAGATGTTTTTTTTCTTCCTTCTTCATCTACCTCAAACCCTTCTATGCCTCAGTTTTCTCAACCATCTGCTTACAGTAAATGAGCAAATGTCTGGCGTCTGAAAAGACAGCAAACTGTTCTCAGCTCTTGTCTAAATGTCAGCTAAAAAAGATAACTTGAGGTCTTACAACTTTTGTATTTCAAATACCTTCTGCCATTCCAAACGGAGCAGCTGAATAAACGTTGATACTGTCGGGCCTGAGCAAGACAAGGCTTCATGGTTTCACACCTGTCATTATTTTCTGTCTCTCAAACATAATTTCTGTTACCCTTCCAGGCATAAAATTCAAAATGATAAAGGTGTTGGAACAGAATGGCAACTAGACTACCGCTGAAAGTTTTCACCAGCAAACAGGCCAGCTAGCTAACGTTAAGGCCATTCATTTGTTGGAAACACCTTTTCTGACTGAAATTATAAAAGTTTGCATATTTTCTGACTCTTAAAGATCGGGTATAAAGGTACAAGTCCTAGGCGATAAGTCAAAATCCTTCTCAACAGGGTCCACTATTGATTTAGTATTTCCAGGTGCAGTTTGTAAAGGGTCATTGCCTGCTTCATGAGCATGGCGACGGTTTTACTAAGAATTGAAATGATCCCGCCGATCGATCAGCGGCGGGAGGTTTAGTTTGATGAAATCGGCAATCGGCCGGGCAACGTCACTCCGTGCATGTAAATATTATTTCTGCCACTGGGTCACACCACTTCCCCAGTTCCTCTGTTCTCTGTGTTTGTAGGTGTGTTTGTACTTAGGTTATAACGTTGATGTTAGGATCACTCTCAAGCCAATAATCATTGCCCTCTGTAAGGATGTATTGGGTTTTAGTCTCTTGCTTTTTATTCTGCATTTTTTGTTTCCACATTCAGTTTCGGATTTATCATTGGAATATTTAGGATTTTCGGATTTTTCTTTTCTTTATACTTTCTGTACTTAATTTCATGTAATTCATTTCATCAATAGCTGGAAAAATACCCCCTTTTTTAGATGAATGTCTGCGTCTGGGCCCTCCCCTTTAAAACACAGTTACTCAGTCATAATTATGTAGCAACATTAAAACCTTATCACTGAGTAATGTTGGGTTTAGGATACTGTTCTAAGCTGTTTACCACCTAGAACAGTATCCTAAACCCACTAAGTATCCTTAGCCACACATGCTAATCTTCTATCCTAACAGTCCGGAATAGAATAGATAACACATTTCTACATTTTTATTGTAGTTTTGTGGTTTCTGAAAGACTTATCCCTTAAGGAACCATGGTGACAGAAGTGTCAGCACTGTTTAAATGCTAGAAATGCTTCCTTAGACACCTTTATCCTTCATTTTCAACTCGCTAAGTGAAGAGTTTCAGTTTGTTTTGTTACTAAATGTAGGTTTCAGTTAATTTAACAATTCAAATCATTTTATAACATACCATCAATGGCAAAATACCAATTCTGATAATATATTTATAAAACTTTCACATAAAACCACTTTTTTTGATATTTTGTCTTTTGTGTTGTGGAACTTGATCATTATTATTAGGTATCGTTTGACATATGTTGTCAAATAACTTTTTTTTTTGAAAAGGCAAATCTGTGTTCTTCTCTTTTTTTTAAAATGTAGAAAACATTATCCGAAAATCCAGATGTAATACTATTATAGATGTAATAGTTTTTTAATTATTTAAATGTTCCCCCTAATTTTCATCTTAGGGAAATTAGTCTGCATGTTTACAAGTTAAGAAACAATATTATTTCACACTCACTAAATTCAGGGATCACTCTTGTAAAACCCCAATGTAGGCCAACACTGCCTTAACATCTGGCAAATTCCCCTGGTTAGAGGATTGCATGAATTACTAATGTGTTGAAAAATGAAAATGAATTAGAAGTCGGATATAAAAGCGTTGGATATGAGCGGAGAATGTGCTGGGTGTCAAAACATTTCATCAGACTTAAAAGGCAGCTTTAAAAAGTCTGTAAACCCTCTCAGTTGTGCTCTTTGTCTTCCGTCTTTCCCCTTTTACCTTCCGTATTTTCTCTGTCATTTTTGCTTCTTTCACTTTGTACCTCTTGCAACAGCTGGTAGAACCATTTGATTCATTGCAACAGGAGAACTGCTCTTTAGTAAAACGTACTCGACTGCTACTTTCTAAACATGATCAAGTCAAATGACACTGTGCCCATCCCATTCAACCGTCTATTCATTAGCTGATTAAAATAAATGACCACTTAGAAAAATCAATTCAACAGGATGGGTCCACAACCAGAGTCCAGCTCTCTACTGGTGGATAAAGGCCTGCTGGAGCAGTGAGGCGGAGATACAGCTGACTTGGCCAGATGAGCATAACCAGGCCTCCTCCATTTTTAATTGTGTATTCAAAAATAGGAATAAAAAATATAAACAGTATCACAGTGCTACTTCCAAACAATATTTTTTTCAAAACAGTGTTAATACTGTTGGTAGCATCTGCATGGCAAGAGGGCATAAATCTGTTCATCCGTGTGAAAATTTGATCCGACTCCCTGAAATTTGTAAAGTTTTGAAGGGAGACAACCAAGGGCATGGGATGGAAATTAATGAGAAACATTTCGCAGCTTGGTCATTCCATATCTGGCTTATAATGCAAAATCCATTCCTCTTATCCAGTGCCCGAGTTATTAGGTGTCACTTTGACTTTAAGGAATGAGGAATTTGCTATGCCTCCAATATATCATTTCTGGAACATCGAAAACGTTTTATCATTCCATTTTATAGTAGTGATGAAAGATTTGTTAATATATGTTAGAATATCTATCTAATTTACAGTATAACAAATTAAGCCACTTAAACAGAGCCTCAGATTTAGCCAATAAAGTCCGGAAAGATCTATACTTGACGTATTTTCCCTCTGCTGTTGTCGCATGGTGCTGCCTTGGGACCAGCACTTTGAGTACACTGGATTGTGCACCACTAATGTTGGGTCTGGAGGCACAACCTCGATTCAATATCCACATTCTTAACAAGAGACATCAAACCCCTGAGCGATGAAGCGTTGTAATCCCCTGAACGAATAAACTGCTTACTCTCACCCTCCTTCAGTACAACCTAATATTTTTTTTGACAATCAAAATGTTACAACTTAATATCATCAACTAAAGGAAACACAATGACAGTGTAAATATTATAGGATGAAACATAGAAAACATCTAAAAACAAATTCATTGCTTTTTAAATGTTCAGTGTAATGGATACATATCTTGTGACATGCATAACACTGTGTGTACTGGACATTTATCTGATTGACGGGTTGATTGACTGCAGCAGCATCCAAAAACCATGACTCTCAAAACACTGACGCCATGGTTTTCGGCCAGAAAATAGTTTATTGCCCCCAGGTGTAGGTTTAATTGATCCTTCAAGTAAAGTAATTCAAGTACCTTGGTGTCATGTTCTCGAGTGATGGGAATTGGGACTGTGAGATGGACAGTTTGTTTGGTGCAGCATCTGCAGTAATGCAGGTGTTCTATTGGCCTACTGTGGTGAAGAGAGAGGCGAGTCTTAAGGCTAAGCTCTCAATTTACCAGACGTTTGGGGTTCTTACCCTCACAAGCTCTGGGTAGTGACGGAAGAATGAAGTCGAGTATAAAAGAGGCTGAAATGAGCTTCCTTCGTAGGGTGGCTTGGCTCAGTCTAAGAGATAATGTACAGAGTTCGAAAATCATCGAAAGGTGCCAGTTGAGTTAGATTGAGCATCTGATTTGTATGCCTTCAGGTTTTCCAGACATGCCAAACTGGCAGGAGACCCCAGTGTAGACTCTGAACTTTCTCGAGGGATTATATCTATGTGGCCTGGGAACATCTTGCAGGATGCGCTGGAGAGTGTTGCCGGGGAGAGGGATGTCTGGAATCCAGCCCAGGCCGTATATTTTACCTAGAAAGATTAAACTTGGTACACATGTATCTTCAAAAAAGCCTCTCCGAATCATGACCTATGGTCAACCGGAAGTCCTTCATTCTGAAATTTGGATCCATTTTTTGACATTTTTTCTTTGACGTTTGATCAAACTCGTCCTGGGGATTTGATGCTATCAATATGACATTTGTTGCAAATAATCGAAAAGTATAGCAGATGAAAACAAATCTAAGGTTTTTCCATAAGTTGGAAGGTGTTTCCATGGCTGAGTGAAACTTTCCATTTAGCACATGTGATCAAAGCATCATTTTCCATTGTCCAATCTTTCCCAAACGCCAGATGTGGGATGAAAGTCTCGCCTAGAGGATGCTCATGTGACTATATTCAGTTATAGTGTCAGCCATACCTGCTGGCAACTGGACGTTTGCCCTAATTCAGCCCCAATGGTGTGTTTCACCTAGAAATATACAATTTGGTACCCATTTTCATCTTACCTGGAGCCACTTGGAGTCAATACCTCAAGTAAACCAGAATTTGGAATTTTGCATCAAATTTTAACCAATTGTTCAGTTACGTATTTGATCGGACTTGTCCTAGGGATTTGATCCGATCAACATCAAATTTAGTGAAAGTAATCTCCAAGCATCGAGGATTCAAAGTTATTAAAAGTTTTTCTATAAATTAAAGGCGTGGCCATCGCAACGTGAAACTCGCCATCTAACCCGTGTGCTCAAAAACAACCCTTTCCATTGTCCAAACTGTCCCTATCTTCCCATGTTGTACTACAGTCCCACCCTGAAGATGCCCTTGTTACAATATTCGGTTACATTGACAGCGCCAATTGCTGGCACCAGAAGTTGAAACTGAATACAAAATGATCCTGATCAAAATCAAAGTTTGTGGAAACAATCGCCAACATTGAGGTTGAAAATTTATCAAAGGTTTATCCATAGCTTGGAGTGGCTTGACACTCGGCATTTAAGTTATGTGCTCAAAACGAAACTTTCCAATGTCCAATCTATCCCAAACTTCAGATGTTTGGTCATAGTCCCGCCTTCAAGGTTCCCATTTGACAATATATACGGTAACGGTGACAGTACCCCTTGCTGGCAATAGGAACTGAGACTCAATTGAAAATTATGATTGAAAAAATGAAAGCTTTATGCTGTGCTGTCCTTATGCAGTAAGTGTCATTTATGAGGCCATTATGAGTTTGCACATTGCCCGACTAGCGCCCAGGTGCGATGGCCCGTTATCGCAGTTTGTGTTTTAATTGCATATTGCCTTTCCTGCCTCCATTGTGTGGGTCTACATGTGGATCCAAAATCTGTGAAGGTTCTGACTTGCACTCGTACACATGGTAACTGATATTATATCAATATGTGCACAAATGTACATAATGTACACAATTATGGATAAACATGTATTCATGCAAAAGAACATAATGCATTTGTGATTAACAAGGTAAATAATGTTTGAAACACGAAACTTTCCTTTATTCAATGTAGTGTGTAAGTGTGTATGTGTTTGTGAGTGTCTTTTTTAGCTGCTCTCGCAGGAGTAGGAGGTCTGATTTGTATCACTAATAGCGACAGGCAGGAGATGAGGTCTTTCCTTCAGGGAATCCTCCCACTCTTTCGTTGCTGCACAGAAATGGTCACAATACAAGAAACACTCAAACAAAAATACACACTAAAAGTAAGTTGATCTAACAGGCCAATTAGGATAGAAGATAGAATTTTACCAGTCTCATGATTTCTTATCAACCAGAATGCATACAGGGTATGATTTGGGTAACTAACTTATTAAAAAACTCCACAATTTAAAAATGATTTCAGAGGTGGCTTACTTGGAGACCTGCTTAAGAGACTAGTTGAGTTTCTCACTTAAAATTTAGGAATTTATTTATGATTTCCTTAAATCTTAAGCCATCCTATGTAGTAAAGAAATGAAAGATGCTGACTCGGATAAAGTCCCTGCATGCTCCATTGTGCATTTTCCAATTTTAAATATCATAGTATTCAAGGTGCACCTGAATGCATCATTGAGTTTGTGTCCTTGTGTGTGTGTCAAACTCAGTCAGAAGCAGTGTACCAATAAATAACCGAGCATTGAAGTTATTAAATAAATTTATACTGTTCTATATTTCAGTTCCTACCCAGTCATAATCAAAGTGAGCTGGCATGTCCTCTTAACCGTAGGATGGGAGGAAACGCTTATATATCGGCCCCAGCCAGATGAAATGTGTCCAATGTGCTCACTGGAGCTGCAATGTGGAGGTTGTGAGGGCTTACCTCACCAGGTGGTAGTCACGGCTTCACCAAAAGCAGCTACCACTCCATGTGGCTCTCAACTTTGAAGTTATAGTATATAATGGCATATATGGCAGAGTATATGTGGCATATTCTCACACCACAGCTTCACATCTGACACAAGCTCCATGCAGTCTAACTCCTTTCTCACTCGAGTCTGCAGCATTGATTGAAAGACTGGAGACATAAGGGAACATGACAGCCAAGCAGGAACATATCTTATTGTGTGTAACAGAGAGAGCTCGGAGGGCAATGTCCGGTCTTCTCACACACACACACTGTTCCTCTACTGACACATTGGTCAATTAAACTTCTAAACCCTGAGTGTGTAACCCTTTTTTTTTTCAGTTTCTTGGGTATTTCTTTGTGTGTGTGAACACTTAGGCTATAAATCGCACTACCATTTCTGTCAGGGATATTTTCCAGGTTGGCGGTGAAACTGCAGAAGTTGTGAAATGTATGAGACAGCACAAAAAAACCCATAAACAACACAAAGAACCCAGCACACTCCACCCACTATCTCTATGCAGTAACAAAGAACTAAAAGAGGACCTTTTCATACTACATCTTTGTCTGCAGTTCTCTCTGTAGTCTGTTTAAAACAAGCTAAGTTTTGTTATCCAAAATAATAATGGGTTATATTTTTGCTGTTATATAAAAGAAAACAGACCTGAAAACTATACGTTCAAGTCCAACTTAGCTGGGAAATCCAAATGTTAGGGACAATGACAGCTGTTAATCATGGATTTTTCTTAAATAAACTCAGGGTGTAAGAAATTGCATTCAGAGGGAATACATGATCTTTAAAATACACATTTAAATTAAGCCATGTAGAGTTTATATATCTCCCTGCGCAGATAATGTCGCAAACACATGCTTTATGAAGTGAAGTCGTAATAGAAGCAAAGTTGATATTCAGCAGTAAATTACATGTGATTCATTTGTACTTCAAATTTCAGAATAAATCTCAGTATGTTCTGTGATTTAACGAAAAATTTAAGTTTCTTGAAGAGCTGTCACATTTCCCTTGACTCATAATGAAAAGTTATTCTGTTTTCAGGCAAAATCATCCATTCCTCAGCAAATTGGTCCATGAAACTGTAACATACACAAACACATATAAACCATAACATTAAAACCACCTGCCTAACGTTGTGTAGGCACTATCTTTGCTGGGCACAAAGTAATGTCCTGACAAAACATCTCGGATGCATGTCTGACACATTTCTATCAGAACCAGCTTTAACATTCAGCTCAGGCTTTTGTCTTGACTCTTGTACGACTTAGACTTCATGTTGTAATTTTTGTTTATCTTTAAATCCGGCTATCTTTGAAAGCCTTATCAGGTACGGCATCACAGTTGGGTTTGGAAACCTTTCAGTGCAGCTTAAATCCAAATTGGTCCGACTGATGAAGACGGTTTGGAAAATTATCGGTGGCTAACAGTCCCTGCAGTCTGTTTTGAACAGGCTACATTAAGACAGGCCGACAAAACCGTTGAGGATCCAGCCCATGTCCTACAATCTCAGTACCAGCTGCTGCTTTCAGGTTTGAGGTTCAAGGTCCCCTGCAGCTGAAGTGAATAGATTTAACAATTATTTTATCCCTTTGTCAATAAAACTTTTGAACAGTAGCAGATAAGGTGCATAATTTCTTCTTTTTGGGGGCGAGGGGTCGTCTGACTGAGCTTGATATGATGTTTGACATTGGAAAATAATTATGCTGTACTTATGGTTGTATATCTTCTGTATGTATGTTCTATTTGTGGGTGGAGCAAGAGTGAAACGCAAACGCATTGGGACAATAAAATGTACAGTATCTTGATCATGATCTTTTCTGCATGGAGCTTGTTTTCAGTTTAAAGCCCTGATTTGAAAAAAATAACTCCTGTTACACATTTCTGTCTTGACATATTGGAATGGAAATCTTTACAATATTGTGGTCATAATTTTTGTATTGGCCTCATATTTAATGTCTTTTAAACAAACTCAATTATGGTTTCCATTACTCAATTTGCACTAAGTATTTCGATTATAATCAAATGATTTCCAGGGGGCTGGATAAAGCTGATTGACTAGACTGATCATTTTCTTTTGGAATGAAGAAAATACAGGAGATGAAAAGGTCGAAACATCTACCAAGCTATTTCAAAAAGTCCATCAAAGAATCAGTTTGAATGTTAAAAGTCCTGCTCATTGCAGAGCTATAAAGATGCCACTAAACAGCGTAAATGACTGTCAGTCAGCATTTGGTTATCAAAAAAATTGCGAACACCTGCAGTAGGTTAACGTGTATGAGTCTGATTTTAATATGTATGTGTGTGTGATTGGATGTGTGTAAAAGAGAGAGCTCGAGTGCATACTTTGAAACAGGATTATGGGAACACTGGATTATTTCCTCCACGCCATGCAGAAGCTTATTTAAATCCTTAAAACACAGTCAAGGATAGGACAAAAGTTTGGAGATGAAATGGCTTGTTTCGGAGTCATTCAGTGTGTTATCTAGTAGCGCTGTTATGACAAAAATGGCCTCACGGTTGTCAGAAAAGAGATGCCTTGTGAAATAAATGTTCTGTTTAGAATTTCCGATGCTCCATTGCATATTTGTCAATATTTTATTTGAGCATCGGCTGTTTTTCATTGAATAAAGTTTGGCATCAAACATTTCCTTCTTCCTCAGTATCTTTCTTTCCCTCCATGTCTCCCTATCTCCTTCTCACCTTCTGTCTCTTTTCCGCTGATGCTAATGGAAAAGACGAAGGAGCAAAAACTTGAAGAGAGATGTGAGGAAAGGAGAGGGGTTTGAGGAAAAAGAGTGAAGAGGGACAATTTTGAAACCAATCGTCTACTCAGGGTCCATGTGTGTGTGTTTGTGAGTGTGTGTGTATGTGTGTGTGTGTGCATGATCTGGCAAGTGTTGATTTGGCCGTAATTGGGGAGCGGATTATGAATCCACAGCCGTTTGACTCCTGCCAGCCTCCCCAAACACACACACTCCATATCCATCTTTTTGACTTGTGCCAGTTTTTCTCTTTCAATTTCCCAGCATGCCTTGCTCCCTCAACAAAGAGAACTTATTTAATTGAGTCATGGGCAAATGAAGAACACAGATAAAGACTTTGGGGAAGAGTTGGCAGGTGCTAAAATTATGGTTAGAGACACCAGAATTCCATTCTCTTTAACTAGTTTGTAACATTGTGTTGGGTTGAGGACACCTAGGGCAGATTGTAGATGCAACTAATGAGAGTAAAAAGTCAGACAAGTTGTGATGTTGTTATTCAGGTGGCTCCTGTTCCCAATAAGTTTTTGCTGTCAAACTAAATTATATAGTTTGGTATGGGAAGTCCTTATTTTTTTTAATGGCTGTGTCACACAAGTGGATGACACAGGGGCAGGATGACATCTTTTGTGGTCATAGTAATGAGTTTGGATACCAATCTTAAGTTTTTAATGGTATGTGATCTCGGCAGAAATACCGACTTGTCACAGCAGGATATTAATCTCAAAAATGTCTCTTATTTTAAGTCTCCCAGCTCTATTTTATCTTCAAGAGCCCTACTAGAGCTGTGTATTAAAACCATATTTCTTAAGGTTGAAACTGGAGAGACAGATAATTATGTATTTGTCTGGGCTAGTAGCTCTGCGCTAGCAGGTAGCGGTTCAGTGGCTTAATCTTAAACCCTCTAGGGTAGCCTATTCAATTCAAATAACAATGAATGAAGGAAACATTTTTCAATAAGTTACTCAGTGCTTCTTTAACTATTTTTGTTATTAATATGAAGAAATTAAAACATAGGTGGACTTGACAACAGCAAAAGTGCTTTTGTACTGCTAAAAATGCATTAAAAAAGCCAAACAACCAACTAAACAACAAATCTACCAGCCAGCCAATATACCAGCCAGTAGGCCAACCAACAGCTAGCCATTCAACCAACCAACTATAGCCAGGCAGCCAACCAACCAACCAGCATGCCAGCAAACAGATCAACCAGTCAACCAACTAACAAACTAACCAACCAACCATCCGGCCAGTCAACCAGCCAACCATCCAACTATAGCCAGCCAGCAAACCAACCAACAAGCCAGCCAGCCGGCCGACAAATCAACCAAGCATGCAAAGACACACGGGTGAAAATAGAACATACTTGGCAAAGGTAACAAATAGATAGATACACAGCGATGGACTGGAAACACAACATCCTTGGTCGTCAAAACTAATGCCAAGAAAAACTATTAATTTAAAGTGGAGAGAACTTTTTGTATTCTAGCCCTCTTAAATGTTACACAAACTAGCAACATGGACAGAAACAGAAATAGATCTATATACACAGACACACACTATCCCAAGCACATACTTCACAGAGGCATCGTCAGATATTGTTCAGAGGCATACAAGTGGAAGGCACACAAACACAAGTATTTCTATTCGTTTAGATATCCAGTCATTATTTCTATTTTAATACCACAGTAGAGGTTGCTCCTGAAACCATAGACTTTATGGCTGAAAGAGTCAAAGCAGAAAACCAACAACACACCACTACTTGCCACATATTTACACATTTTACATGGATCAAAAAAAGCCATACATTCACATATTTTGCCATCACAATGACATGCTCTCATTATGTTTGATCTTGCATGAAGGTTCAGTTTGTGTAATTACGTTTCATGGCTTTGAATGCATTGAACCAATATGTCTCCTGAGGCTTCTCCGTTGCTTTCTCTATCTTGCTCTCTCTCTCTCTTTCTCTCTCTCTCCGTGTGTGAATGTACAGCATACTTTGCGATACACTCATGGGCTCCTCAGTATACATTATTAAATGCTGTTGTATTTTTAACATTATCTCCCTGGTAACAGGTTAAAGCGGTATTGTCAATCAAAAATAAGGGCTGAAAGTAGGGTTACATTCATTAGACTCACCTTCAAAAAACTCCCTTAATTTAATACACCCTCACACATCAGTGGGTACCCATCTAAGGAAGGCAGATGAGAATGATCTGCTGTGAGCTGTAATAGTTATCTCAGGCCTCAGGTGAGTCATGGTCCCTACATTGCATTAAGCAGGCTGCTGAGAACAGCATAAACTAAAGACTTAATATGCAGAGCGGTCCACAACTTAACCTCCGTAAATCCTTTTTGGTCATTAAGATATTCCTTGGAGCAAACCAACTAAAACAACACATTCCCTTGTCGTTCCTCTGTTATGTTCAGTCACGTTGATTAATGTATGGGGATCTCCATGCTGCTGACTCATTCAGGGACAAGCTTCCCTCCCCACCTTGTTTTAATAGGAGGATGAATAAAAGGGCTCTGGTTGCATAAAAGGAGCCAAAGAGTGTGAGATGGACTAATGAGAGCAGTGTGGTTCATACCTCCAGAGTGTGTGCATGCAAAAGAAAGAATGTCTTAGTGTTTTGCCTAAGTTACAGCTAACAATGTGAAATTAATGGGGCAGTAGCAGCTCGAAACCGCCAGTTTTCAAAACAAAATACAAATGCACCGAAAAAATCAGAGCAACAAATAAACTCAGCACGCTGGCTCAAAACGAAGCTAATGTTAGTTAAAGGCGCACCCCCACACCCAGAAAGAAATTGGTATGATGAAAATGCATAAAAAGGAGAAAAAAAAACACAACATGCTTTGCTCATTTTCAAAGTCAAACATCATTTCAAACTCCCGCCCTCCCTATCTCCCTCTGCTCAGCTGCTGTAAGTAGGGCACATCAATTTTTCACACCACCTCTGTCTCTCAGTCAGTCAGTGTTGTGACCATAGCAGCTGTCTGGCCCATATGTCTTATGTCCCTCTCTGTATATGTCCCATCATACAACAACCCCACGTACAATCTAAGACATCCTTACATCTTTACTCTCCGTTGCGCCTGTGCCTCTTGATCCAGCTACCTGTCCTATGAGATTTTTCTTTTCTCCCCGCTGAGAGCCATAAGACCTCTGATGTGTGCAATATGTAATAATAGCAGAGGCAGGGAAACATGTATGCACTATATCATGCAGAGCTTGCTTGATAGTGACATACATTTACAAGAACATTCTTCTTTTGATTTCTCTATATATTTCACTATTTAAGTTGAACACATCATCATCAAAAATTTCTGCAGCTAATTTCCTTTAAAAATGTATTCCATCAGAACTCAATTGTAGACACTTCAGAAAGTGGTGTGTTGTTGGACACTTTACAAATGGGATGTGACAGATTTTTTGATTTTTACCTCCAAAGGTTGGTGTAGTGTTTTATTTTCTCACAATGTAAATTAGACTTTTTATAGTTTGAAATACAATTTTATTGTCTAACTTTCACTATTGGTCCAAACTAAATCATTCAATGAACCATTGCGACCAAGGCGATATTAAAGATCTTCATTGCAGCCTCTTACTATTATGGTAAAATTCTCAATAGGTATACAAGAATATAAAATGGGTTTTGTATATGCTTGGTTTTTGTGTTTTTTTTAAATGCAGCCACCTTTAAGAATGACACTTAGTGATACTGGTATGGACCAATAAGTTTAAACACAATGGAATAGGTTTCGATATTTGTTTTTCCACATTTTGATGAGATCTATAACTGGGGTGTATTAGCTGGAAACACAATAGCACCACAATATTAAGCCTGACCACCACTCGGTATAAAATTTGATTACAATACCACAAAAAATAAAGTTTTTCTAGTGATATTTTTTAGATCGTATCCAGGCGAAAGAAAAGAAAAAGCCATTTGGTGACAACTGGTGCCTTTTGTTTTTTTTATTTATCCCATACACAAAATGGGGGAAAGCCAATATAGGAAGTAATATTCAAGCATAGTAGTACATGGCTACATTTTGGAGATAATATTGTGGTTAGATCGTTTGAACATTTGCCAATCTTCATGCCTGTTTTCGTTGATCAGTAGTAAAACTAGGCTGCACTGTTGCCCCACACAGCAATGATATATCCATGAAAAGAAACCAAATAAAGAAAGTTTTCATAAAGAAACCTCCCCCTAGAATATGACGTATTAGAGTAAAATAAAATATATACAAAACAGATCTCTCCTTGTTGATTAATGTGCACCGGGTTTGGGCTAAATCGGACCAACAGTTGAGAAATCATGGCCCAATAACTTTTGGTGATAAACCTCCCCTTAGTGTTCAACCCACCTTTCCCAAAGTCAAAACGGTTCTTCCTCGCACCAATGGCTATAGAAGTTTAACATTTGAAAATGATCTATGAAACAGTCTTTGAGTTATCAAATGACCTCGAAGGATCGACAGTGACAGTGGACATAGCAGCAGGGATTACGATTCCATAATATCCCAGACTTTTTGGGGATATTATGTAAGGAATACATTTTTTTTTAGATGGAATTCTTTTCTTGCTTATTGGTGATCTTGACTAGTGGAAGTGCTTGAGTTGTCACTATTCAACTCACAATGATCTTCCATTTCCCAAAGTATGGTACCTGATTACAAAATTGAAATGAGTTTTGTGGTGTTTTACTTGCGGTTTTTAAGGCAACGAAACATCTGAGGAAGTTTGTCAGTTGGACCACATATAATGAAATGTGTTTCTTCATGTTATCTGTCTTGGACTTGGACACAACAACTCAATCAGGAAGTCCCACATACTCAACAGCCAGAAAGATCGGTATTTGGTTATTTATTTAAAAGAGTGAGACATTAAAATCCTACTTCTTTTTTCAAGTGAATGGTGCGTATCAATTCTATAAGACACTTCGTAGACAAACACACACTGGACTACAGTGTGAAACCTTTTCCTAACATGATTGAGGTCAAATCTCTAATTTTATTTCTTCTGAAATTGCCAGTAATGCATTTTCAAATACAGTTTGTGAGAAATGTAAGGTCTGTGGATCTCAGGGTTAAAGTTCACCGCCAGCACATTATACAGCTTTCTTCTGACAAAAATATTAGCCAAGTGTGAAGAGCCAAGGCCTCAACTCCAGGCTTACGTTGTGAAAATGTAAAATAATTCTCACTGACGTGCAGTTTTGAAAAGCCTTGACCATCTGAGCTAATCTATTCAGTACTAAACAGGGGCATGAAGACACAGTTTGCATAAAAAATATGATTTTATTTCAGCTGCATTCAAAGCTAATAAGACTTAAACACTAAGGGCTCACCAGGGAACTCCTTCATATAATATTTTGGGCTGGATGAAGCTACAAAAAAAAATCGAGAGGCGGGTTAATCCCAGTGGGATTTAATTACATCACTTGGTAGTTTCTTATGAGATCCAAGCTTGAACTAAGAGTAAGTCAGTTAATGATGATGATGAGATACGTGAAAAGACCGTAATAAAATGGAGAATAAAATGTAGCAAAGCAGCCACGAATGTGTTTTTCGCATGGTGTGATGTCATCAGTAGTGATCTGCTAAGATGACTACTATAAATAAGCTGTGACTGCTAAAATAAAGATTTCTGCTGATGATTATGTGGTGTCTTTGGAACGCTAAACCATTTGTCAACCAAGCTGTGGGCTGAGGACGGGACCCAATATACAGAGACAGATGGAGAAGAGGAGGAACGGATAACACTTGGCGTCGGAGGCACAAACAGAGAGGAGGTGTAGGAAATAAGAAATAGAAGAAGATAGAAGAAGACAAACAGTGATATAAGACTGAAAGGAGACAATCAACTGATTAGACAGATGGACGGTGTAAACACAGGGGTAGAGAGAAAGACAGAGGAGAAATAGGAAAGTGGGAGCTGATCAAGAAGGGATGAAACAAGAAGCACTTCCTTGACACTTTGATACTGTATATGTTAATAAAACAAGCATGCGTGACAATACAGCCAGAGGCGGAGAAAAGGGTGGAAGAGCAAATAAAATGAACGACAAAGAATGATGAAGCCAGCATAATCATAAAGACATAGGTGTGTGTGCATGATTGTGGTAAAGAAAGTACAACTAGAGAGAGATGAAGAGGGAGAGAGAGAAGACAAGAGAAAGAATAGGTAAAAATTAGCAGGGAATGAAAGAGAACAGGAAAACAATGCAAGAAAATAGAGATGTGAAGCAGCAGCGGAGCAGCAGAATCGGGCAATGGAGTGAAAATGCGACAGTATAAACACTCAGTAGCCTATAGCCGAAAGACAAGTCATCAATTTGCCCTGAATGTGCACTGAAAAATATCCTCATTGCTTCCCTTCCATGTCCCTTCCACACGAATAGAGTTGCTGTTAACTTCATGTATACATTATAGGTTATTACATTATAGGTTACATCATTCCCTGAATGATATGCAAAGAATGATATATTACCTGATATATTGATATATATTCTGGGCTTACTTTGTAGCACTTTGAGATTTGATCCAAATGTAATGTGCATTATAAATTAAATGTATTATTATTATTATTATTATTATTATTATATTGTGAGTAACTCAAAAGAATGAAAATTGTAAATGGGACACTTTTCTCCTAACCAAATTAAAGTTTTCACAATTGCAATGTATGCAATGTATGTACATTTTCTTTCCAATTAAGCGCCTTTTCCGAATGTATTCGGATTAAGGCTGTCCATGTAAACCCACCTACTGTCATGGATTACTTTCTAGCTTTCTTCTTTCTGTACATGTTTATGTTTCTTCCAAAGCGAAAAAGACCACAGCAGTGAGATTTTTTTTTGACACTATTGGAGGCCTCCATGCTCGGAGAGTCAGGACTAATGAACTGTCCAAACAAAGTCCAAGGCCGGCTAGATCGCAGCATTTGAGAAACTGCTAGAAAACTGGGACGCGGATAACAAGACCAAATCCTACAACAACAAAACTGGATCAGATCCCACTAATTTCTATTTTTTATAAGAACAACTTGTTTACTTTTCATTATCATTATTTCGATAAAGATATAAGCAGACATACTGTTAATATTTGTGAACAGCCTTCCTGCAAAAATGTTTTTATTTATTGATAATGCATTAATAATAATTTAAAACAGAGTAATAAGCTACATTGCATTCAAATGTATGTTAATGATCATTCTCTTAGTTTTCAGAACCAACGTCTGCTGGTATTTATAATTACGAACCAGTTTTTTAAGTTAAAGCTATTATATTGTCAGATATTGTGACTGCAACCACGAAACATAAGTTAAAAAAATGTATTCATGTATCGTATTATACAAGCATTGGGTTTTATCTTCCTATAAATTAAGTGGAAATGATCAATCTGAATTATGTAGCGTACCATACATTAATGCGATAGACACTTAAAAAAAGAACTGTGCCTTGATATAATAGATGATAATATAATCATGGGAGCTGACATCCACCCAACACCATCCGGCTCATTCTGTCTCATCACACACAAAACCCCATTTAAAAGACATAAAAAAAAGGAAAAGACATACCACATCCCTCACGTCACTCCCACCATAGAATCCTCATGAATAAAAGATCTATCACCTACCCCCCCACACACACACACACACACATGCACACACACACACACACACCTGCCCAACACAAACAGTTTCATTCATCCTCATCTACCTCTCCTCTCTGTTAAGAGCAATAACTATTTTTCAATTGCAAGTGTCTCAATACATGTCTCAGCCAATACTTAACTGCTGCTCGCCTTTGTTTTTGTTGATCTTTTTCCAAAAACTTCTTAACTGATATATATTCAGCTTCCCTTGTTTACACCAAACAGTGCTAATTTGACTTTTTTGTTCTGTTTTCTTTTTCTCTGATGTGCAATATTGGGGTGTTGAAAGGGAGGTTGGCTTAGCATTCCACCCAATCAAAACCACCCCTGACCTTAGCTTTAGGTGTGCAAAGATAGGACAACTCTTAGAGATGAGCTATCACTACAGCTAAAAGTTGCTTTAGAATACTAGGACTTTGTTTTTCATCTTCCAAAGGTCTGGTCAGTTATCTACGTTTTTTTTTCCCCCTTGATGGTCTCCAACATGGATGGTGACCAACATGATTCTTCTCCACCAAACACAGAAATCTGTGAAGACGGCAACAGAGATGAGAAGAGAACATCACTTTTGCTCATGTGACACAGCTGCCCCGATTAAACATGTAAGCAACAGACCATATTAGATCCCATCTCATGTCAACAGTTGATTTAAGACCTTCAGTCTGACATATTTTCATTAGAATGAAAAACAGCTTCCGTGTAACCACAGTCAATGTTACACTCGGAAGTGACATTTTCCCACGGTACTAGAAAGCAGAGCTGGTGGCAATATATAGTATATTCTTCAATTTGGACAACCGGGTCATGTTTTCTTTTACGGTGTGTTCAGTTGATGTGGGATAGAAGGTCACTTAGGACAGATCCATGTCATAATATTATTGAAGGGTTCGGGCTTGAAACAAATTAATATGTGTGAAATGTCATCCGACCGTATATGCGGGCAAGGGACAGGGCAAAACTTTTGTAGCTGTAATGGAGGCAATGAATCATACATTAAGAGATAATGGCACAAACTCTTTGACAGGCGATAACGCACATTTTTACACATGGAAAGAGTATTTTTGCTGCCCTCCTTTTCTCATGAATATCCACACCAAACAGGGGTTTTGAACGCAGCGACCCAAATTCTGTCGTCATTTCAGAAGGAGGTTTCATATTCTGTTCATTGATTGGACAAGCTCTTTGTTTGAATGATGCCTTGCAAACCGAAATACTGTGAAAAAGGACTCTGACCCACAAATGATGCCATGTTTGAATGCCTTCTAATAGATTTCAGAAATGTTTCAATGGACTTCTAAGTGGTAGCTGATCTGCAGGGTAAAGACAAACTTATCAATGTGGTCCTCGTGGGATGGAACTCCAAGGTTCTCATCACACAAACCTCAATATTACTATCTGATTGCAAGCTGCTGCTGTTGTGATGGATACCGAACTAATGCAAGGGGTTTAAAAAGTTAATTAAACAATTACAACTTGCAAAACGTAATAGGCTTAGTTAGGACTGAAGGGGATTGCAAGCGATACGACCAGATTTCTGTGGTTTAATTTCCTTGATTATATCATCTGGCGACCTGAGCTTTAGCCTCCATTCTTCGTCAATGCTATGAATCAACACCGACCACCACCCATAACCCCCCTCTGCCTCTTTCTTGTTGAAGTATTGCTGACCTGTGTTAATTTGCCTTAAGGTTTCTGCAGTGAAAGATATCAATAAATAACCAACAGTGTTTTATTTTTCTCAATGCGTAGTCCGATCCCCTCGCTAATGAAGACGTAAGCTTTTCTTAAATGTTTGCACACACTCTCTGGTAAAAACACATAATCATACCTTGCCAGCTGCATCTTCATTATTGAAACACCCACAGCCAGAGTAGAAAAGACACCTCCTCACAATCATCGCATTACAATTACTGACGCACTTATAATCCAGTTTTCATTCATTTAGATGTGTCATTTCCCGTACATCTGTCTGTTCTGTCTTGACATTATTTTTCATACTCTGCCCTCAGACTGGATGCCTTCAAGCCCCTCTAATTGCGTTGGGGATCGGCCTTTAAAGTGTTGCCATGGTGACCGGTGGAGCCTTCACCGCGCTGCATCCAATGCTCGCTTTCTTTAGTTTAGCTTAAGCTCGTACACTCGCTCTCGCTTGCTTTCTTACCCTCTTTCATCGGTCACTGTATTTCCTACCTCATCTATACTTTTCCACTTCACTCTATTCACCCCTTAATTATTTCCTCCGAGGTGCGTGGAGAAACTGGGGGGAGATCTGTCTGAGGATGAATGGTCTGCAGATGTGGGAGGAGAATGCATGGCCAATAAAAATTTCATGTGTATGGATGCATATGTGCATACATGTATACCCACAAAAAAAAACCCCAGACTGAACCGCCACAAACACACACAATGACTTAGAAAACCATCCTGCTGTTTTGGCCAGGGATGCAGCAGCATGGATTGTATGGGGGCCTAGCGTAAGTGCCAGTGAACATGATCAGAGGTAGTCAGCAGTGAATATATGCTGATGGACGGCTTTTGCGCCTTCAATGGAAACATTGCACCTCTCTTTTTCGAACTTCAACATCAATCATTGAAATGGTTTTACATACAGCCGGAGTGCTGCAGTAAATACAAGCAGGTAGATAAACTAGGACTTCGCGGAGGGAATATTTCCATACAAGCAATATAAGAGGGATTCAATCGTGTTAGATGTTTCACATTCATTTCAATTACTTTTAGCAAAATATGAATTTGTCAAAGATGAACTTGAAGTTTTGTATGTAGTCAGATCTTTATTCTGTTTTATATCAGTTATCAGTTGATTGAAAAATATCCAATATAATGTATATTGTCCTTATATACAAAGGACCGCATCCAACAAATAGTATACAGCCACACATCCACTCCATTCAATTCCACAGAATGGAATGACAAGCTTTTCCATTATGGATTAGATAACAGCATCTGTATCAGTGATGAAACTGGGCTTATTCTGTTCTCAAACTCATAATCCAACACAACCAAACTCAATTCAGCTCAACACCAACACTACTACCTCCTGAGCAATGTCAAAGATGGTGACAACAATAAAGCAGAGTGCAAACTATGCTAAACAGCCGAGAGGAAGTGTGATGAGCAGCAATTTGATTTAACATTTTCATTGAACCAGCACCGTAACGAGTTCAAGGAGTTTGCTGATGCTAGCAGCTACAATCCACTCTGCAACAAACACTGGCAAAGGGGTAGAAAATGTCCGGTGACAACCCCTCTATCGTTCTATGGGCGTGAACGAGCTTAGATAAGACATCGCCACTACATCAAAGACCCTGTACTACCAATGCTGCTACACTAAGTGAAAAAGCAATTCAGGTGCTTGTTGCAAAGCATTTCGGCCCTGATTCAAAGTAAGTTGCAACTAGTGGCGCTTTTAGCTATGGGCTGTCGCCCTGGGCGGCAGTTTACCGAGGTGTGGCAAGGCGCTCGATCTATTTTAAAAAAACAATAGTGGCATCACTGATAAGTTTCCTATCATTCATGCTGCACATTATGTTAATTAAAAATTCAACCTGTGGGTCTTTGAGGCTGGTTGGAGTGTTCGACCACAGTGCCACACAAGTCATTGAAAATAAGAGATGTTTTTAGCGTAACTGTAACAAAAAGTGATATTGAAGCATCCCTACACCGGCCATAATAAAGACATTTCACATTTCACTCATTTGATAATATAGGATGAAAGAGTACTTATATTACTACATTAAGAAGATTATATAACTATTATATATAGATTTTAACTTGCCTACATTCCCACTAATGAGGGGGTAGGATAACACTAATGTTGAGAGACACACTGTTACACCTGCAGCACAGTTAATATTGATAATGAACTGAGGAGGGTGTCGCATACACCCCTTCTAATGGCTGCAGATTGATTGGCTGTTATCTTTGGTACCGGCTGTTTGAACAGTAAACATGTCCAAATGTGCTCGCGTGTCTGTGTTTGTGCTGCAGATGACACTGATCTGCAGCCACGTTCAGATGGGTGCTGATACAAAGCCGGCACCAGGGGAAGTCAGAGCCCCAGTAGATTCGGCATTTAACAGTGCACATACTAAATTTCACACAACAAAAGGATTCAGGGTAAACACACACACAAAGTTTAAAAAATAAGCACTGACATGAGCAATAAGGCACAAAAAACCCAACAGCTTCTGCAACTTTGAGCAATGTAACCTGAGCATGAGAAAAACATGACAACACGGCTTCTGTTTTTCTTTCCCTTCATCTCCCCCAGTCCTTTGGGGAATCAACTTTTATTTTTTTATTTCGCACGCATTTATTTCCTCAACTAGTTAAACTCAGTGTAGGTAAAAGCCTCAGCTGAATCGACCATCTCCTTTTTACCTCAGCAAGCAAACAAGCCGTGGGGAAAACTGCACATTCTATTTACTTCTCTTCTCTTCTCCACTCATTCTGCATCACCGCCTTCATGTTTATCCTTGTACTCTCTGTCCTTCCCAATGTTTCTCCATGCCTACCTCCTCTTCCCTCTCTCATCTTTCTCGTCCTGCCATTCCCATTCTCATTCCTTCATGCACAAGTTGCCCGTTCACTCACCATCTCTCTCCTGCCGTCAATAATTCAGGAAGCTTTTCTTCTTGGTATACGCTAGTAAGGTAGGAATCCCTTCAGGGACACGGACAGCAAGCCTGAGAACTCACACATAACTGATGGTAGAGCTTGTGCAAGTTCCAAGTGAACGTTTTTAGATAGTGTTCTGCATGTTTAACAATCGCGAAATGGACCGCAGGGCCATGGATACTTTTATTCAAAAATAAGCAGACAGTGTGCAGATACTGTAGACCCGCTGGAGCTGCAGTTGTGTTCTTTGTTTCTTTGTAGAGATGGCAGAGAAGGAGCATATGTGTTCATTTGATCTGGAAAGAGTTTGCTGTTGCACTTTTGAACAAAAATCCATCTAGTTAGATATCTAAAAGCAGAATGCTTCTTTTATTTTTAAGTACGTGTGTAGAGCACAATTATGCACACAACAAAAAGTATCCACCGAAACTATAAGAAAGATAACTTTGAAGATAACAGAGAGAAATATAAGAAAAGTAAAAATATAAGTCCAGCACTTTTTGACTAAAATTAACCTTATAAAACGTTTGGGGCTCAAGCAGTTGCAAGAAAGTAAATTCAAGGTCATAGAATCAGATGAGTTCATGATAGGTTCAGGAAGTCAGGATTACTGCTTGTGTAAGCTATTCTCAAGCAGTACCAAGATGTTGAGCAGTGATGAAATCAATCCACCAAGGCAAACAGAAGTGGTGGAGAGAGTAGAGTCTAAGAACCATATGAAGAATACAAACCTTAAAAAAATAAGGTAATGCAGCTGTCATTAACAGAAGACTTCTGAAATATTGTGATGGATTGAATGAATGAGTTGTAAGAGCACCTAGGTAGATCCAACAGTCCAGTACACTGAGTAAGGGGTGACTTCTTTGGACCTTTTTAAATCATGAGGTTTGGTGAAAAGCAACTATTTAAGTGCGGAAGAAAGAATGTGACAGGAGCTGATATTAATCTAAAAAATGTATAATTTAGGATGAACTGATCAGTTCTGACCCGATGAAGCATGGACTCCTCAAGACCAATCAAAGTGTGCTCTGATATCAGGCACCAAGACGTGAGCATAAAATCCTTTAAGTCAGAACACGGGGCTCGATTGACTTGGGATCTGGGTATTATGAAAAGAGAGATAACACCTTGATCTCATCTTTGTGCTTTTGGAACTATTGCTAAGACACTTTAACAGTGTGGCAGGGCAAATAATCCTGCTAAAAGGAATACTGTTTCTATGAAGGGTTGAATGTTGCAACCCCTTGCTGACCTTTTTACCAGTGTGTTTCCTCGTGCCTTTCCCCCATGATAAGCGACGCACATATACCAAAACTGAATATTACAAAACTGTTATTCATCAGACCATGCCTTCCTCCACAGCACCAGTGTCCAGCTCTAATGCAAGACATGCCCATAGTAGTTACGTTCAGCAGTGGACAGGATTCAGGGCACTATGACCCGTCTGCAGCTACACAGCACCATAAGCAGCAAGCTTTGCTGTTGTCCTCCTCAGTCGCTTAGCCATCACTATTTGTCCCTTGTCATGTCAATCAGAGGCTTATATTTGGCCATTTTTCCTGCCTCCAATACATCAACTTCAAGTACAAAATGTTCACTTGTGGTCTTACATATCCCACCCACTGACAGGTGCCATTGTAACACAATAATGTTAGTCATTCACTTCACATGTCAGAGGTTACAAACATTATAACTATTTATGTGGCTATGAATGAGAAACCGAAGTAGATGCTACAATTTTAGTTGATACGTTTTTTTTGTAATTGTATTCTTAGATATTTGATATTGCTACTATCAGTTACGTTGGCATCAACCTTCCCCCCCACTGATGTGGCTTGAAGCATGAGAGTTCACCTCAAACAGCACAGACGTTGCTATCTCACCCACTAGCACAACACCACAGGGGTTTCAAAGTCAATGCCCCAATTACAAACTGGCCTCAGCTGCAGCCACTCACCACAGCAGCTGGAGAGAGGATGAGAGGAGAGTAGGCATAACCTGCAGTGGCATGAGAGAACACAAAAAAAAACACACACATAACAAACACCGTAAGATTAATGTAAGTGTATGTACAGAAGTTTCCTTACATCGTTCTGCAATTTGAATTTTTATAAATTAAGGTCGCTTTTCTATGAACTTTCATTTTTGACTGATAAAGGTTAATATAATCAAATAATATAGCAGCAAAAATAATACTATTTGTTAAAGAATTTCTGTAATGACTCTAAATGAATTTTTCCAAAATCTACATTAAAATACTTGGACCTCTGGTTTGCAGAATTTCACCATAAGAAATACAGTTACCACATGTGGGGCGCAGCGAAGGGGGTGGGGGTTGGGTTTGGGTTTGTCTTTTGAGCCAATCTTCAAAAATGTCTCTCTTTATTGGAAATATATATCACAAAATAATAAGAGCACAACCTTAAATAATAATTTAAGGTCTGCATGTTAATGGCAACGGAACAATAAACAAAATGTGTTTTGACGCTGTGATTTTCACAGAAAGGCAGAAGTGGGCATAACATTGTGGATAAAATTGAATTGATTCAAAATGGACCACAAAGAAAACAGCAAATAACCCAACAAATAAAGAAGCTACTTAGAGACACACCCCAGTCACGTCAATAAGCCAATGGACTTATTTCAAAGAATACTAGCACAATACCACCAGCAGGAAACTAGCAGGGTAAAAGATACATCGTTGAACAGCAAAGCACAAATGGCTTCCCTCAAAGTTGCATATAGAATTTCCCAATGCAAGAAACAACACGCGATAGCTGAGCAGTTCATCTCCTCGCCGCTCCGAACATGGTTTCAACAGTGTTTGGTGAGAGAAGGGCTTCCAAATTGAAAGCGTTCCCCCCTGTATAATGACACAGTTGCACGACGTATACGCAACATCTCCAGTGATCTTGAAGAGCAACTCTTGGAGGCACATGTTTTGCTTTGCATGAAGATGCAAAAGATGAGGTTTCAGACAGCAATAAAGGCTGTTTGTTCATTTAATATGTCTGCTTTGGGAATTCTGAGTCACTGAATGATGATTTGCTGTTTTGCAAATATTTTCAAAATAGAGCCACAGCAGATGAGCTCTTCCGTATACTTGACAGTTAACCATTAAAAAAACGGGCTGAAAAGGGAAAACTGTGGGCTTTAGCTCAGATGGTGCGCAGACCAAGGCAGGTAAAATAAAAGGACTGCAGGAACTGATCAAGAGGACTCTGTCCTTCACACGGAAGCACAGGGCGCTTAGCCTCTGGGCATCTAAGCCCAGCAGTTCTGGGCAGTTCCAGAACTAAATGAGGTTTTGACAGATATGGTGAGGGTGATCAATGTCATCAAAACCCGACCCCTGAGAAGCGTGGTTGTTCTCCGCACTTTGTGAGGAAATGGAAGCTGATCATTCAGCTGTGCTCTTCCACAGTGGAGAAAGGTGACTCTTCCAAGGCAAAGTGTTGAAGTGAATGCGCATGTAAATTCAGTAATGAACAATTTCTGATGAAACTGGCCTGTCTCAGCAATGTATTTGGGAAGCTGAATGAACTATCACTATTTCCCAAACAACAGTGCTCAGAATTACTGGTTTATTGACTATTTATGACTATGACTATTTATTATATTCATATATTGTATATATATTGTACTTAAGGCAGTTATTATCTGGAATCGATGGCTATCAAACTGAGTTTTTAATTTTTAGTATGCAATTACAAATTTTTTAATATTATATGTGCAGCACCTGCCAATTTCAGCTGTGCTGAAAAGGACCCATTAATGAGATGACGTCTGATTCCACCTTGAGGCGGAGGTTTACTGCTCGGAAACCTTGGAGTGGAGAAGGAGCATCCTCTCATTGGCAAAGGGCTGTGAGCATTCTGCTTTCCTTCGCCACATCTTATATGTGAGAGATAGGCCTTTCAGCTGTTATCGCTCGAAACGAAGTACAGATCTCAGCTCAATATCGAGCACATGACAAGAAAGTGATGAAGGGAAGTGACAACACGATAGCACTTTTATTTTTTATTTTTGAACTTGATATTATTTGATACAAGTGGTATTGCAATTGCTCTTGATTTTTTTAGATTATTTTCTCCACTGTCTTATTAGCTTTATTCATTGTGGTCAATGAATAAAGAATATTCTAAACATGAACATATTTTCCTGGTTTGTTATTTGGTCAAATTAACAGAAAAAAAAATGTGACAAGCAAGTCATTACCATAAATGTCTGTCTAGCATGTCGTATGTATGCTGTCAATTATGGTTTTAAACTTTCAAGAGAAGAAATTGAAATCAGCAGTTGAGACTTCGTAAAAATCTGCCGAGAATATAGCAATCTGTGCACCTTTTATTGTTATTTACTGTCAAAGTACGTAATGCCCTTGTACGGTAAACACATTTTCAGTAGATCCGTTTTGTTCATCGTGATTACCATGTTTTGCACATGGTCGCTGTATTTTTTAACGTGGAAATTCTGGCAAACAGGTGCTAGTATATAACATTTTACAGGATTTTTAAATTACAGTGCAGTTAACCAAGACATGAGGTGAGGTGAGGGGTGAGGTTATACAGCTCGTTCAGGTAGACAAGTGATGCAGACACACTACATGCCTCATACTCTACAACATCCCATCTCTCCCCCTGCCGGCCCTGATATTGATGCTTCTCTGCACGTGCAGTGCTGCCTGTACTTCCAGCCCCACTGCCCCCCAAACCTCCATCTGTACGCTGTGATAAAAGGGTTTCAGTAGAATGATTACCCATCACTCCCCCCAACAATCTCCATCTTAAAAAATATCTGCACGGAGTGATGAGGTCAGAGCCTGGACACCAAACTCAAACTATTTTACATTGCTATAATGATTTCAATAAACTGGTCCAACATAAGATGTCTGACTAAAATGAGGTTTAGCCTTATATTTAGCCTTTCCCAGAAAAGGCAAGTTAAAGCGCCATGGCTGTTTGTAACACCACCGAAACTAAGCAGAACTGGAATAAGTCTGATGTGATAAGTGATTTCATACAACAAGTACTGTATATGGAAATATTAACTGATGGATAATAAAAAAAAAACATAGAATGAAAGGAAAAAGAATGTATAACACACAGACAATGAGTAGTTTCAGAATACTTCTATATAGAGCAGGTATAAAGCTTTTTATCTTTCTCGGGGCTTCTGTGGCGAGTGAAGAGTAGTCAAAGGGAATGATGCAAAGAGACGAAGCCGAAGAAAGTCGAGAGAGTCTAGAATGTTTTTTTTCCCATGAAGCAGAAGGGAGCTTTATGTTATGTCCGAAAGCAGCCAAGGAGTGTGCTTGCACAACCCCCAGAGAAATATATTCAACAACCATTCGACTTGATACGACCATTCAACACACGCGCGCGCACACACACACGCACGCACGCACGCACGCACACGCACACACACACACACACACACACACACACACAGACAAGCTTTATGAGCTTAGAACAGCTCTACTGGAGTGTCATCAGCAATATCATTTGAGATTTGTCACATGGGTCACTTCACTGTGATGTGGTAACAATCTTAGCCTTATAACTCTTGCGGACGTCTAGGCGCAAGTCGATGTCCATAAATGCAGATTGATTCCAAAGCTCGGAATGGATTTGACTACAAATGTGTGTATGTGTGCTTTGAGGCACATCCTTCAACTCTATAAGTACACCCTTAAATGAAAATGGATTATGTAAAACCCTGTGCATGATATAAGACAAATATAATGATTATCATGAAATGGAAGACGATTATTGTTTACCGATGGTTTTGGTTATGTCCATTATCCTGTAATGAATGGCATTTATGACATTTGTGCACAGACTAGTATTTAGGCATTTTTAACCGGTCCAGGTGAGTATGCATGTACGTCTGTGTGTGTGTGTGTGTGTGTGTGTGTGTGTGTGTGTGTGTGTGTGTGTGTGTGTGTGTGTGTGTGTGTTTGTGTGTGTGTGTGTGTGGGTGTGGATGATTAATCCTGCTTTTGCTTTTTTAATCCTGCTTTTCACTGATAGTGACTGGGCCATGGGGCCCATAACGGCCAAAAAACAGTCCAGGCAGGATCACGGATGTCACAATATAAGATTTTGATAACACAATTATTGTCAGAGAAATTATAACGGTTTTCAGGACTATCGACACCACAGCAGGAAACAGTTCACACGGCTGTCTGCTGTTTGTTTTTTGCGGGTCAGTGCTGTACGTGGCATGTCAACTTTTAATTCAAGAGGTAGGCAGACTTGTGTACATTGTATTCACACCAATCTGCCATAAGATTAAAACCACCTGCCTGATTTTGTGAAGGCACCAAAACAAATCTGTGATGTCACTGTCATGTAACTGTGTGCTCTGATAACTTTCAATAAGAACCAGCTTGAACTTTTTCAACTTTCTTTTCGTTTGTGCTGCAAAAGCTCTTCTGTGGGATCTGATAACAAGGCTAGAATAATTTTCCACACACCAATGAGATTTGAGTGACCATGATCATTTCACTGATTGAGATTTTCCTGTTTCTAGCTCATCACACTCAGGTCCAACTGTTCCCCTGCTGCAAAACATGTATACCTGCTGACAGGTAACCATGATGATCAGATAATCGGTTTTGTTCACTTTAGTTATTGATGGTTATAACAATCTGGCTGACAGGTGTGTGTCCTGAGACCTAAATATTTCCCTTGCCTTTAACATTACATTTCATTGCTAATATAATGGAGAATGTGGAAGAGAACTAACTATGTTTAGTTTTTTTCTTACTTGACTTGGGTAAGCAAGGATGGATAATCATCCTGGAGATGTTGGGACATGACAGATGTGTTGGAGCCAATAGTGGCAGCTTGACAGCAGATTGCAGATGAATATTCATCCTCTACCCAAACCACCCAGGTGGTCATTGGTAGATATCCAAAATGGTCGCACATTGACGACCTGATACAATTCTTCAGTGGATGGAACTCTGGAGTTTCAGTTACCTCTGCCATTTCCACGGATGAACAAGGTGTTCGCACAAGCACCCACAGACACACGTGACTTCAAATGGGAGAGAGATTTCCTCGTGCAGCACACATGAAAGTGTCTTCCAAAAGACAGTAATTTCTAAAATGATTACGATTATAATATCCTGACTTACTAATCGTGGTTGATCACAAAAATGATTAATCATAACACCCTTATCACCTTGGCCTCATTTTCAAAGAGAATAGGATTGGAGGCGAAACAATGTTAACATTTTCTGCGAGATCACATAAAACCAGTTTGAATCAAAGGGAGTCAGAGCAGCATTGATATTCCCTTACTTTACCAGGCTCTAAAGAGGAAGCTGTGTCTGTAGGTTTGTGTGTGTGTGTGTGTGTGTGTGTGGGTGTGTGGGTGTGTATGTGTTTGTGTGTGTGTGTATGAGTGTGTGCATGGGTGTGTGCGTGTGTGTAGTGTGTGTGTGTGTGTGTGTATGAGTGTGTGCATGTGTGTGTGTGGGTGTGTATGTGTGTGTGTGTGTGTGTCGGTATGAGTGTGTGCATGGGTGTGTGTGGGTGTGTATGTGTGTGTGTGTGTGCGTGCGTGTAGTGTGTGTGTGTGTGAGTGTGTGTATTAGTGTGTGCGTGGGTGTGTATGAGTGTGTGTGTGAGTGGTGTGTGTGTGGGTGTGTATGAGTGTGTGGGTGTGTATGAGTGTGTGTTCGTGGATGTGTGTGTGCGTGGGTGTGTATGTGTCTGTGGTGTGTGTGTGGGTGTGTATGTGTATGTGTGTGTGTGTGTGTGTTTGTCTGTGTGTGTGTGTGTCTGTGTGTCTGTGTGTGTGTGTGTGAGAGGGAATGAGTGAGAATATGCATGTAAAAGCTGTAGCTTCTTTTACATTGCTTAACTTCAAAAGCAGTGTTTCGACTTTAATCTTCACTTCTCCTGCATTGCGGACCCAAAGAAAAACAGAAGAGGATGATAGAGCGAAAGAGTGAGAGAGAGAGAGAGAGAGAGAGAGAGAGAGAGAGAGAGATAGAGCGAAAGAGAGAGAGTGCCAGGCTCCTTCTACAATTCCAATCTCTCCTTTACTTACCAGAGGTGCTTTCTTTTTTCCTTTTGTGCGATTCTCAATCAATTCTCATCAAATGCACACATGCACTCACCCTCAAAACCTTATTCACATTGACACACACATGTTTAGTCGCTGTCCTTGTACTTACTCTCAGTAATAAGCTCGTCTTTCTCTCTCTTGCTCACACCCATGCAAATGTACACAGTCACACTGCATTTCCAAGTATTGCTGCAGTGAGGTGAATTTATCAAGTCAAACTAGGAGGGTGCTGACTGTGGGGTTTGGGCCGGAAGCTGGCAATGACATCTCGTTATTTCCACTGGTGCAACATTGAAACTTGAAAAGCCAATTCCAATCGGACACCAGAAATTAGAAATTAACTTAAAGGCTCCAGTGAATATGAAATGAGAGAGAGAGACAAAGAGACAAGCACAGAGTGGAACCGAGGACATTGACCTACACATTGAAATGCACTGCTTCAAAGAATGGGCATAATTGAACTCCCATGGTGGCTAAACATCATCATGACTGTATCCTGGAGTTTGGCAGCCCTTTTGGTTACATTTCTCAGATTCAGCCTCATCGCAAAGGAAACCATTTTTCACATGCATGCACCATTCAAGCACACATAGCATAAGCTACCATGGCTCCAAACATCTCGCAAGTAAACCAGAAAACACCAAAAAACAGGAAGCTCGTAATTTGTAACACCAGTAACGACAAATTAAGCGTTGGCGGAACAACCCCTAAAACGTGGGACGAACGTAACTAGTTTCAGGAAGTTAACATTAGCAGAGTCGCTAAGGCTAGCGACAGTGCAGAGCCAGCCATGAGCCCGCTGTATGTAAGTACCCTAATCAGAAACTTCAAAATAAATCAACCAGAGGAACATACTTTCAAGTTTGTCAAGAAGCTAACCTTGGTAGAGCGCCTAAAGCAAGTGATGGCAGAAAACCGTGGAGGAAACTGAGCGTACTTTAATTTCAATAAGTCAGAACACATACACAATGACAGCCCGCCTTGCTGCCACTATAATCCTTATAAAAATAGAGCACTTAAAATAAACTACTCCTTATGGTTTAAAAACTTTAAAGAAGAAAAATTAGAATAGGATAGAATTGTTATCCGCTGGTCGGACTTCATAAAAACCGTGATCGTTGATCAGCCAAGAAAATTGCAATCGGTGCACCTCTAGGGATGAATAACACGCAGCAGAGCAATGTGAAAATTAGATCATCCCCTGATTTTGCCTTCTTTTGTGTGCATCACATACTAAACTGTCAGATCTTCAAACAAATTATGTTTATAACTAAGAAGGCAAAAAGGTGATTTATTTCCAACTGGCCGGTTTGAAAAAATGATTTGCATCCGTAAGAGCTTAAATCCAAAATGATACCAAATTGCAACAATAACTGGTTATAGGTGGATGATTATTACTGGCAATATTCAATCAAAACCATACTTAAATAGGTCATTTACAGAAGCATGAAGTTGGCTTGTAGGTCTCAACAGTATTAGACTTTGTCAAGATCCAACAAATTCCAGAAAAGATGAGGAAAAGGTGAAATATGTTTGTCCAAGAATGGTTGAAAAGTTAACTATACGGGTTTGGTCAATACAATGGACTATAATATAGTACCATTATCTACAAGTGAAGAAGATTTGGAACAATTGTGAACCTTCCCAGAAGCATCTGACATCTTCCAAGAGCATGGTCGTAGCTCATCCAGGATGCCTCAGAAGATCTCAAGAAAACTTTGAAGGAACTGCTGGCCTTTCTCACCTCAGTAAATGTAAGTGTTCATGGCTCAACTATTCAAAAGACACTGGGCAAAACTGTCATCCTTGAAAGATTGGTGAGGAAAGCCACTGCTAATCCAGTAGAATATTGAGGCTAATCTTTATTTTTCTCGAAGCCCCTCAAATATTCTACGGACTGATATGTCCAGCCTGAACTTCATTCATATGCTGTGGTGGAATGTAAAAAGAGGAGTCCATGCTCACCGCGCCTCAAATGTGGTTGGAGTGAAACAGTTCAGGAGAAGAATGGGCCAAAATCCCAACTTTTTAATATTAGTGATGGATCTATAGTTAATTAAGCGTTTTCTTGCAGTTGTTTCCTAAAGGTGGCAAAATGAGCAATTAAGTTCCAATGTTTTTTTTATGCTGGTGTTTTAGGGATTAGATTACATTCTTACTTTGTTTAATAAAATCAGTTTGTAAAATTAATCTTAGTTATGTCTTACATTTTGTTTGAGCTTCTGACACAGTAGGTGGGTTTACATGGACAGCCTAATTCCGATTGGTTTCTGAAAAGACCTTTAATCGGTACAGCACTGTAAATCTCATAGCTGTGTGTTAAAATGGAACTGGAGTCAGGACACGTTTAACGCTGTCTGGATGCCTCAGGGAAGCAAGAGAAACACTAGCTGGGTTGTGTTCAGACCAAAAAATACCCACTATGTTGCATCACATTTATTTGGCTATTAAATAAACATGCATATAAAAAATTGTCCTCGGGGGAACGTTGTGTTCTGTAACTACTCAAGGCTTCCCCATGCGGAAATTGTTTCCTTAAACACCAGCACTTGATTTTATAGATGTTTTTTAATTTTCCTCTATTGCCATTCCTTTATAATTCAGTAAATTATTTCATTCCTTACATTGTGACATGCTGCTGTGATTAATAACTGTGAAGTGAATGATGTTCTTGATAAATGAATCACCTGCTGAGCTCAATCTAACGGATCCAGACAAGTCTTGTCTCAACATCAAGTTGTTTGTTTAAAGACAGTTTAAACAATTGCTTCACTCATTGACTATCCTGAAATGGTAGAGTTTCATAAGAAAAATAAGAACATTTTCGTGCTAAATATTGCGGTGCAAAACCTGTTGTTTGTTGATAGTTTATAATTTAATATAATACTTCAACTGGCAATTCCTGTGTGACAACAAAACTTGGGATAGCTGTATATTCCCCATCATCCATTAAGTAAATCTGTTTGAAAGTGTGCCAGCTATTGAGGATTTAAATTTCAAAATGACATTACAAACCAGCATGGACTTTTGGGTTCAGATTTTACAAGTCAAGCATCTTTGGGGAGTGATGATGATGGAGAATCAGTGCCAAACATTACTACAATACAACTTAATTGACTTTGGCTTTGGTTAGGTTTAAATTTTTTCATTGTCCAGTGCATTTGGTTAAATAAGTTCAACTTCCGACAAAGCGACCGAATTGACATTTGTCAGGTGTTGGTGGAAAGAGCAAGCAGCATATGTCTAGATGGTGTATGAAAAGAAAAAGCTGTTTCCCCTGTTTTTTCTGATTTATAAGAGTTTGGATTTGCACGCCATTCCTCCTGGAACAAACACAAAAACACAGGGAGAACAGCAATTATTCCACACAGAAATGCCTCACGTTGGGATTCGAACTCTGAAACTTCACTGTGGCTACGTTCACATTGCAGGAAAAATGTGGCCTAGGTCATATCTTGCTAATATGTGACTTTTTCATTGCATGGAATCTGATTTTTTCCACTTACGATTGGGACCACTTCCAAATTTGGTGCTGGATCAGACACAGGACGGATTTTTTACAATTTGAATTCATGTGACTTGGACGTCATCTTCCGTCGACATTTGTCACAAAGCTTTTGCTTTTTTTGCTCTACTGCGCCGCACTAGAGTACGACCCGGATGCATCGTTATGTTGTAGTCCAACTGAGTCCAGGAGACTACTGACTGAGCCCGATATGAACCTAGCAGACCTTCTGTTTTCATGTCCAAAAGTAATGAGGACACAAATGGATGTTGTACTTATAGGTGGACAGGTTTGTAAAAGAAAATATGGGACATGCTTGCATAAAGTAGCTAAGGTCTACTGTTTTTTCAGGAGTGAAAATGTAAGCTGAGATAACCACCTGTTTCATTGCCATAACCTAACCCTTTAGGAAGACTTCATAGAGCTGATAACATTGAACTGACCTACAGTGGAATTTTTCAGATAGATGTTTGATGATTTGTTTCTTTAGATCTTAAAGGTCTGTAATAAAAAAACAAATAAATAGCTCCGATGTCTAGTTGAATTAATTTAACAAGCCATTGGAGCTTAATTCAGCTGTTTCCTGCACAGCCGCTCTTTTCCATTTGGATGATTCTTTTTCAAAGCAGGAGCAAAAGCAGGAACATTACCACTAAGCAAGAGCTTCCATCCACTCAGATGGTGGAACTGCATTGACTGTGACATTTAATGCTCTCTATTACTCTGACAATGTCCATAAAACTTAATTTAGTAGCTACTTTCTGATCTGTGTTGCCTTTTTAATATTCATGCAATTTGCTGCTGAGAGATTGCATAGAGATTAATGTTTTCAATGTTTGACCCAGATTGAACCCAAACCTAAGAACGACCAGTCCATTATTCTAAAGCTTGGAGTGTCACTGGCCCAGTTGTCACTGATTACACAAATTACTGCTCGTAATGAATAAACATTCATTTTGTTTTCAGAAACAATGTGTCTTAACTGGTCCAACAATGGCAAGCTTCTCCACTGTGGGGGGACGTAAAATCTGTTGTCTTAACCAAGACCGTAGGGAAAGTATATCCAGCTTTTCTGTCACCCCACTTATGCTGATTGAAACAACATGACTATTCTTCTGCATTATATAATTACAAAGTTGTGACAACAAATTGGAAATACTAGGTATATAGAAACAGGCCTACGCTGTCGTCTCTGAAAGTAAGGGTATATCCTTAAAAAGTCCCCAATTGCCTGCATTGTAAATGTGAATGCAAGCTTGGGGACATGATTGAAATCCTGTAATTAATGTGAAGCCATCTCCGAAAAACGTAAAAAGGACCGCCCTAGTGAGTAAGATATGAACTATTAGACTAAAATATGATATATTAAAATGGAGATCTCCTTGGGTCGGTTCAAACTCAACCAAAGTTGGACTAGATATGACCGGAACTGTTGAGGAATTATGGCCCTAAAACTTTTGGAGATACTACTCCCCCTATTGTCGGAAATATAAAAGCAGTAAAATTAAGTTGTTTTTGCCATTAAACTATAATACTTCTTGCTGATTCATTGTAATTACTATTATTTTTTAGCATTTACTACAGAAACAATCTGACCTCCACTCTCTGGCAGTCAAGTGTGATATCTAACATTAACATTCAGTACGGTGGACTGTATCTCTCAGGTCCACTGTTGCCATTGAACTAATCAGAGAAACTTTAAAATCATCCTATCCACAGTTTAGTTAACTAAATTTGTTAATTTTTAAAAATCTGACACGCAAAAAAAAAAATACCAAAGTCGCTGTTGCTAAATCATGTATTATCAGAAATTTGTTTACAAGCAATGCCAAAATTCTTTAACAAATGCTAATCTAAGGGGTATAGTCAGTGATTATAGAGTCAAAAAGTATGTACATATGTGTTAATAAATATACAATAATTACATATGAAATTTCTTCATTTGAATATAACTTGTGCTAAATCATGTAATAAACATCCACCTTTTAGCCACTTCCTAGTCCAAAACGTAGTCTTAACACTAATTTCTGAAATATTAACAATATATAATTTTCAAAAACAGTACATACACTTCTACTTTTTACTCCAGATATAACCTATAACCTTCAACAGATACAGAATTATAGGCAGTATTTCAATCTCCCGATCAGGATTATGATTCAGAAAATTATCTGGAATATAATCCGGACTAAATGGTGCATCGTGGTGGAGCATTATTGTTCTAAATCATCTGTATCGGAAGGCATTTTTCATTTTGAGAATCGTGATATTGGCAAAATTGCTTTCTTACAAAGTTGAAAGAGAAAACATGACCCATAATCCTCTTGCTCAGATCCCGCTCAAAATGTAATAAACTTTATTTTTCCCATGAACAAATGATCAAATGTTTGTTAAAAAATTCTTTAGATATGAAAGAAAGAATCCTTTATTAGTCACATAGAGTCATACACAGTACAACATAGTGAAATTAGTTCTCTGCATTTGACCCATCCCTGAGGGAGCAGTGGGCAGCCCCTCGTGGAGCGCCCGGGGAGCTAAGGATTCAGGGTCTTGCTCAAGGACCCTACGACAAGTAGACCCTGGTGGGATTCGAACCGGCTACCTTCCGATCGGGAGACGGCCGCTCTACCCACTGAGCCACAGCCGCCCATAACTGTTTTTTTTTTTGATATCTGTTGGATAGGCAAACAGACAAAAAAACAAAAGCATGTGTGATTCCATAACTCCTCCAACTCTTTTTGGTTTTTTTTTTGATATCTGTTGGATAGGCAAACAGACAACAAAACAAAAGCATGTGTGATTCCATAACTCCTCCAACTCTTTTTGGTGTAATAAGTCTGATATAAAATTTGATGGAATGGATTTTTTCAGTTTCCCAAGGCAGGGTACTTGTCTCGCCTGTCCTTTCAATCTATTTTGCTCAGATAAACAAAACAACCTTTGACTGAGCTCTGAACTGACACACACATATGCCTTATGTTGATCCTATTATCTCCTAGCTCTTTTGGACAAGCGTATTATTCATAAAGGAAAATCATTTAAGCGCTAGGTGATGATTATATATGACATTGATTTGCGTCTTTGAAGTGGAATGGTCTCTGAAAGCAACATATCAAAGAAAACCTGTGAATTTGCATTATAAATTAAATGTATTATTATTATTATTAATGTTGTTGGATTTAAAGGCTGGTAAAATAAGCCACTATCTTTTCCACTATTGCAACTACATCTTTACAGGGCTCAAGATAAAAAAAATAAACTATCTAGGTGGCTCCTAAACTCGTAAACCCAAAGTTTTTATGTCTGTTCACATTTCGATTCATCCACGTCATTGTAATCCATATGGGCTGCATCCAAAGCTAGGGGAGAACTGAAGAAAACGTGCGGATGAGAGGCGAAACATTTTCAATCCAAAACAGAATTCAAGTTGCTTTGGATTCAACCCATATGGATCCCGAAGTATTTAGGAGCCAACTTAAACTTCAAGGAGCCAAAATAAATCAATGTCAGAGTACAATGTTAAATGTCTGCCTTTCCTTTTATTCCCCTTCTGTACAATCTGCCTTTATTTGCCCAGCGTACCATTTTTTGCACGATATATTATTTGCACAAATTGTGCATTGTTCAATATGCTAGAGTGTTTTCACTATTATTACATAAATTAAATGTCCCATCTTTTTTTCTTTTTCTTTTTCTTTCTTTTTGATTGAACTACGTGCAATTAGTTGCTTACTGCATATACAGGCTCCGAGTCTGTATCGACATCTATGTCTTTATCTTCCACCCCCACAATGATACAATCCATGGCATTCATATAAGTTTTACTGTCACCATGCTTCTTCAATGTTTCTTCTTTTGAAATTATTGGAACCGGTAGTGAACTTTGTTTAAAAAAGTTTTTTGGTATTAGGGGTAATTATCATTTGGTACGTACCTCGGTTTAGAGGACACAGTGTAGTGTGTAGTAATTTATCTGTAATCAAAATGTACTGTTAATGTATTCAGTATTCATTTAGCAGCTTTTAGCAAAACATTTGGACCGTGCTACATAAGTAGTATCTCAGAAGGTGCAGCATGTAGAAAAATACCTGTATGTGTCCTGAACTCAGCTTTAACAGCTTTCAGTTTCACTTTAGGATTCTTGTTGATTTTCAATGACTAAACAAAAAATAAAATGTACACATTAAGGTGCAGCATTAAAAAAAAATTAATCCCAGCATATACTTACACTTATGGTATTTTCATGTTTGACTTCAGAAAATTAAAGAAACTTGTCCACATTGTTTGCAGAAAGAGCTGGTATGACTTGCTGGCGGAATTGCCAACAAGATGGAACTTCATAACGGGCTTTAATTATTTTCAGCAGGTGGTTGAACCCTGCATTCTCAACAACAGAGAACGGTCTAATATCCGCTGATATAAAAACACCTATGGCGCCTATTATTGCTTTGGCCCAGTCTTAATTATAAGCAACCTGCTGCTTAAATGCTAGGGGAAGTTGGAATTGCACTGAAAACGTTTATTTCATTGTCACAAATATGTTAAACCTCAGGTGGGGCCAATTTAAATGAGTTAATGAGTCAGTATATCTGTTGTGCTCCTGGCAGCATACCTGATTGCAGTTGCAGAATTTCAATATTTAGCTTTTGTATGATCAACGTCCTGTCCGTCTATGACCGTGTTCCCACACACTAGTCTCAGATGATGACGGACTGTCTTCAAACTCCTTTTTGAAAGCGGTCGCCATGACAACGAGCCGGCTGCCCAGGCTAAACTAACATCTGGTCCTTCTCTAACGGTGTCCCACAGAATTTGAGTGTATTCATTCTGTGCCGAACCCAAAGGTCTGCACCGGAAATTTTCAATTTATACCGTTACATCCGTCTATTTGGTCTGGATGGTCACCACTGGCGACTGGCAGAAAATAACAGGTCACACAATTAAAAACTTAGTCGCATTTGAAACCATTTTAGTGGCCATCTAGAGCCCTGCTTATATCGTCTCTCCTCTCCCTTCTTTCCCAGTCCTCCTCCTGTACCTCACCCTTACATCTTCCTATCTCCTTGTTTCATTTCCTCTCAGCACTTTCATTCAACCTCTCGCTGCTGACACAGACCCTTATCTCATAGGCTCTCCATCATTGTTCGCCGTTACCTATTCCCTCTTACTCCCCCCTTACACTTCCCCTTGACTTCACCTTGACCCTCATCTTGTCCATAGTCCTCCAATCCCTCCACAACCAATGGACTACAGCAGAGATTCCAGGAGTCGGAGTAGAAGAGTGAGGTGGGACAAAAAGGAAGGGAAGAAGATGTTAGTTGAGAAACGTGAAATGCAAAATGTCAAGAGTTACTTACAGGAGAAATTATATAAAGAGGAAAGATAAAGAGATCAAAGTGCACAAAAACACAAATTCATGTACACAGAATACAATCCAGCCAGTTTTAAATTTTTGGCTCTTCCTGCTCAAAACTAAATCCAACACGGAGGACAAAAAACACGATTTAACCTCTCAGCAACAACAAACAGATTTGAAGACTAATCACTTAATCAGCTTTTGAAACAGTCCCAAATAATCAAACACAAAGATGCGACACACAACCCCCAAATTAATAATGTCTACAAAAAAATCAAGACTTTGTTACTGATATAGCTATATTATTGCTTTGTCTGAAACAATACCAATTTCATGGCATCAAAGAAAGATAAGATTTAATTATTGATAAACCTAAATTACATCTTCAAATGAAATGCAACCATCAGTCGGAACGCCGGGGACATTTAATTCACTTTTCTTTTCTTTTTTTTATTGTGTCAGGGGCATAAATGTACATGGCCCATTTGCATTTATAAGACTTACTAAGAAGTGATTGTGTTTCTATTTTTATTTTTACTTAACCTTTATTCAACTAGGAGGAATGATCCACTTAATCCATTAATCGGTCTATTACTGAAACGATTAATCGACTATCAAAATAGTCGTTAGTTGCATCCCTAGCTGGCATTGCTTGTTTCATACTTTCTTTTTTCTTGTCTTCATTCTTTATGATTTCCTATTCTAATGAAAGACTTTCATCTTTTGATGCCTTGCTAAGCAATTTCAAACATCTGTTTTGAAAGGTGCCATAGAAATAAAGTTTTACTTACTAATTTACTTGCTGGCACTTGCCCATTTTTCTTGCTTCGAAAACATCGACCTCGAGGATAAAGTGTTCACTCGTTCGATAATCTATCCCACCGACTGGCAGGTGCCATGGTAACAAGATAATAAATGTCTTTGAGCAGGACCCTGAAACCTCAGGTCCCCGGGTCCTTCAAGGGGCCCACTGCTCCCTCAGGGATGACTAAAATGCAAACATAAATTTCCTAAGGTTGTACTGTGTGTATACACTGTGTAAGGTGTCATAAATAAAGTAAAGATTATAATTTTTAATATTATCATTATTAATGCTGTATTTAATTTGAGGAGTTCAATCAGGGTTGTTGCTTGTTCAGCAAAGGAATTGGGGGCTGTTCGGGGACATACCCTTGCTATTGGGGACTACAGCCTACGTCCATTACACTTCTTGAGTTATTGCTTATCAAATCATATTAATGGACCTATTGATCTATTTTGGAAAAATGTTCTTGACAAGTCCACAGGCACTTATCTCTAACATTGTTTGAGCATTCCTGAGGACATCGTTGTGAAAGAGTGTCCTGAATTTTCTTTGGCAAAATACATCTAATATATGGAGATTGAGCTGGAAAACAGAGGCATGGTAGGGATGGGGTAACACACATGCAGTCATGCATTCACAAGTATTGCCAACTGGCTGCACAGACCTACATACACGTGATGTTTAGCACACTGCCATTGAAATGCACACACACTCTGACAGAGATGGTGAATGTACCCCATTAGTTGGTGCTGTGGGTATCAGAACTCTGGCTGTGCAAGGTCTCTAATTGCCTGCAGCTCTCGAGGATCCAACCAATGTAACTGGCTATCATGCTGGCTAGATTGTGTATGCATGTGTCTGATAATGTTTGCACCTTCCCAGGGTGGTCCCCCTATAGGGTTTGTCTCTTGCCTATTTATTCGCCTGCTGGTGTCACTGCAGTTGCCCCTAATGCAGACACCATGAGGAGTCAGATACAGTATTCTAACCTAGTTGACCAACATCTGTGCAGTAAGTAATATCTCTACTTGTGCTGTTATTATCATTTTTCTCTGTCAATATATAGAAATTAGCTCTTTTTTCTTTATCGCTGGATCATTATTCATATTTCAGTGTGCTTCCTCATTAGCTGTCAAATCACGGACAGAAACGGTCCCTCCTGTATCATGTTGGGCCACAGGACCTTCGCTCCCCTGTATCCTGTCAGGTCAGAACTGTGTGACAGCTGTGCCCCCCTCACTGTGCTCTTTCTGGTTGCTGCCTCCGGCAATCCTTCAGATGAGCCGCGTTTTAACCCGAATATAAACAACTTAAAGGACAAACTTGAAATTGTATCGGTGCTTTAATATAAATTGGTTTTGATTCAACTGTCAAATTATCTTTTTGAATTCCGAAATACACCACTTGTAAACTCAAGAGAGGACACAATAATAGTAGGAATGGGCATTCAAGCAAAGTTACTATATGATCGTCACTCAGAACTGTTAGTATTATTCAATTATACCAACCGTTCACACACGCTGACTTATCCTTATCATCTAATCCCAAAAGCACTTTTGCACATATTAAGTAGTACGTCGTTCTGTGATCAGCGCCAAGCTTTCAACCACTGATATGCATTATCATCGTACAGTTTATCCATTCTTGAAATAATAGTTTTTCTACATGGCACTGTAAACATGCGCTAAATAAACTTCATTAAAGTGTTAAAACTTTTTCTTTATCAAAGCTGATGGGAACTGTGGCCTTAGCCTCATCTTGGAAATGAGGTCTGTCCTTTGTTCCAAAAATGTAACATCAATCTTACTTCTTATGATGACGAAGCAAGCCATTGATTTTCAAAATTAACAAAAAGATAGGAATGGTTGAGTTATGAAGTAGTTATCTCCAGGGAGAATGCAAGGTGTTGTAGAAGTCGAGCTGTAAAAAAACTGCAGACCAATCAAAGCCACTTGGCTTATTTCTGGAAGAACAAAATTGATCACCAGATGATTTCAGACATTTCTTGCATGTATTTTTGGTGATGCGCTCTTCAAAACAATAAATACATATAATTTTAGAGGAAGCTCTAAAATAAGTTGGAGATGTAAAAGTAGAGCTTTAATGGGCCCACTTGTGTCAGCTCTGGAAAGAACACTGCTGTCAACCAGCACTTACTTTATACCACACCTCCGACGGATGGAAAAAATATCTGACAGGATGTTTACTTCATCTACCTCACAGATAACACACCCGAGTCCAAGGCAACCCCCCACAGAGACAAGACAGAGAAAGTCTTGTGGCTGTGTATTAAGTGTCTGCATATTTGTTTGTTCTGAGAGAGAAATCTAGAACAGATACTAGACTGCAGGGGCTTTACTCGTCAAAGCTCATATTTAGTCCTAGTTTCTTCTTTCCATCTCTATTCCCTCTCACAAAGCACCAATCGCTACCACATTCCGCTGTGAATCAACAGTCCTCTCTTCAAACTTTTTCCTTCCTCTACTACATCTCCCATCCCTCCATCTTAAATCAGCTGTACACAAACATCTACCACAAATGCCCCCTTCAGGACCAACCCTGTATTCATGAAAAGTAAGAAGCGCTCTCCAGTAGAAGACTTTACAGAAAAAGAAGAGCATAAATTATAGGTGCATCGGACTGCCGAGCGGTAGGTGCCGGGAGGACTAGTTTGATGAAATCGGCAATAGGCCCAGCAGCCTCAGTTGAGGCCAGTTACACGCACGCGGCGTACTCACGCACTATTCATGAGCTATCATGGCTACAAAACCTTTCACAAGTAAACCAGAAAACACAAAGCTTGGAATTTGTAACACCAGTAAGGACAAAATAAGGCATCTCTTCAACCCTGAAAGCGTTTGTCACAACAAACCTAATCACACACTTCAAATCAAATCACCCCTAGGAACAGGAAGTTGAGGAGCTTACATTAGCACAGCGGCCAAAGCTAGCAGGAGCTCTTAGCCAGCCGCAAGCCAAACGATTGGATGTATATATGCCGTAGTTTTTAGTTTTAAAACGTAATGACAAAAAAAAGTTTCAGCAGAACAATAGCGGAAGGGTCCAGCACAACGAACTTCAGCACACACTTCAAATGTAATCACCCAAGGAACAGAGCAAGTTTAAAAGCTAACATTGGCAGAATGATGATATCTTCTTCGTTTACACTGAACAAGCCAATACAGGAAAAAAAAGCACAGCTATGTAATTTTATATAGTAAGCCATACCTCTGTGCGCAAGATTAAGGGTAAGAAGCTCCTGGACCACAAGTTATCTTCCCAATTTGAAGACATTTCAGTTGACTTTCTCCTGCTTTGATTTAGCTGCTAACTGCCAGTAGTTCCTATGAAGTCTCCTGGTTGTGGGCTGCACATATAGCAGACGTCAAAAAGTCACCTGTTCATTCAGCCTTTACGTCTCAACTTTATCCAGATTTCGATTTCACCTGTTACTACCTCAGATTCCTTCTCAGAAAGAAGACAACTCAGACTCCCCGTCATGCTTCCACTGAGTGTATGTAGAACCACAGAGAACAACAAAGGAGCTCCAACTCTTTATTAAACATGCTGTGAATGTTGAATTTTTCAGATTAGTATGTAAATTAAGTGTAGGAAAATAATTTGACTTTCTTATATGTTATGAGCACATTGTCATGACACTAAAAAGATTGTGAGGCCTTGTGAATGAAATAATCGCGCTCTTGCATAGACCTACAGTATAACACCATGCAGAAAGATGCCATGCAAAACTATGAGACTAGACTATTGATTCTTGAGTTATTAATGGTACACTAGACAGGACGGATTGTGCCTAGCCTTTGAGCATGCTATCCTAAATGACATCTCAATACATCAACCTCATTTACATAATGCAAAATCTGTTATTTTTTTCTAAGTCATTCTGTTGGTTTATTATTTGACTTTCAAACAAAAATTCTGGTCATGTCTTTAATGCTACATCTTTAAAATGGTTTTCTTTTCCTGAAAATGTAGTCAAAATCAGTGCCTTTAACGACTGTAGGTTTTTAAAGCATGACTGAAAAAACTTTTGTTTTTTAGACTTGCAACCAACAACTACCTAGCTCTAACGCACCATAATGAAGTATGTTAAGTTTTTTCAGAATAGGAGTATGGACCCACATGCAGACCAGGCAGATGGAGAGCAAGTGCGGTTAGCGATTTAATAATTTTTTAATAATTGCACAATCCGCAATCCAAAATGCATGAGCTGGACAAGTTCTACGCAGTAGCTTGGAGGTACCAGTGAGCACTGCATCATGGGAGCAAAGTTTTTCAACACTAAGGTTATAAAGAATTATTTGTGGTCTGCTATGACAGAAAATAAATGGTCCAGTATGGCGGTACTCATTGAATGTAAACCCACCAAAGCTTAGGATTTAATACGTTGTGAGGCTGAACAACTTGGTCATCGCTGCATTCAGCTCTTACTGGATTCCCCTTTACATGTTTTTATAATAATAATAATAAGAATACATTTAATTTATAATGCACTTTTTTACACTAAACTCCTGGATATATTCAGTACATATGATCAAAATTGTGTCCGGATGAAAGTGAGTTGTAATGATAGGCCAGATCTTTGCATTAGAATCCTCATTTTCATTAAAAACTGTAAATTGATGTTAAAATTGTATTTTTTTCTTAGAAATGAATCTTATCAAACATATTTATTGCAGTAGCCTTTACAAAGGCTTGGTAACCTCAGCTGGTTTAATGAAAAACTATTTTTAGCTAATGCTTAAGAGAGTTTTTATTACAATAATTCAATAAACTCAATAATTCAAATAAAAATAATTCACTGACTTTGTTTTACACATCAGTCAGTGAGCTGTCACATTTCTAGGCTGAGTGTTGGCCTTGAGTTGGATGAAAACCAGATATATTTGGAAAAACATCTGAAGAAACAATTTGCTTTATAATGACACCTTTAAAATAATTCAATTGAATGCTTTACTTGTGCCACAATACAACTCAGTAACTCATTTAAAATAATTCATTTGGGAGCTTTTTCCAAAGAAACATTGCTATTATATATGATTGTTTACAATTAAATCTCTCTCTTGCGTGCTGGATATTGTGTATATATATATATATATATATATATATATATATATATATATATTTATATAATTCCTGCGCCCCCCGAAAAACCCCACACCACCCCTTTGCCAACCCAAGAATTGTTGTCTTGATCTGCTAACCAGGAAACAGTAAAACAATCGCTATAAAACGTCTCCTACAAATGGGAAACCAATACAAAGGAAAGAAATAACTAAATATAAAGACAGTCATGAAAGAGCAAGCGTTTATGAATTCAATGTTGCATTAGCAGTGCCAGCAAAAATAAGCAGTGGCGGTGGGTTAAGTCCGCTTTAATTTAGGGATGCACCATTAATCAGATTTTCATCTTGATCAAGAGTTCCCCTTAATTAAATGTGCATGATTGAGCGATACTGATGTTTAAAATACCATTAAACATTCCACTGCAGAGTAGGGAAGTCAGGACTAATTGTTTTTGATATTAACCATGATTACTATGGTCATAGTGTTATACTTGTAAGAATTGTTTAAACTACTGTTAACCACAACACACAATTATGTGAGTCCCGAGGAAATCTCTCTCTTGTCTCGATTCACGTATGTGTGTGGGTGTCTGTGTTGTCAAAGTGTGCGTAGCATGTCAACATGTGATAATGCCAACGGGAACTGAACCTCTATCCATCAAAGAAATATATCAGTATGAAAACCATATTGGATATCTATTAAATTACTACCCGGGTGGGTAGGTAGATGATGAATGGCCAATCTGCAATGCCTGCTGTCGGAAAGATGCTGCTAAAAGCTACAACACGTCAAATGTGTCCCAACAACTTCGACATAATCATCCATCTCTGTTTGATCAAGTCAAGGTAAAAAAAAAAAATTGAATTGAATTGACTAATTGAAAATGATTTTTGGTGGATTTTTACATTCAAAAGTGTAGCAAGTGCATCGATCGCCTGCCCCTCAATCTGTGAAAATGATAATGCTAGTTAAGCTACCGCAGTTCAATGAGAGACATAAGGCAGACTTAGAAAGAAAACCCTGTACCATCACGCCACGTCACCTGCATGGGAAATTGAGGTCTTCCATTACTTTGCCCGACATAGGCTACCCTGACACATTACATCCGTGCACGAGCACACACACAAGGACACACACATGGACACACGCGGACGGACACACATGTTTGGACACATGCACACGGGCACATCAAGGACGTAGGCCATACCAGCTCCGTTATACTAGTAATGAAATTCAATGTTAAAAATAAGGGAGATACTTAGGTCTCAGGAGACAAACTTTTCAGCAATATCATTATAGCCACCAACAAATTGAATTGATAAAATTGGTTATCTGATCATCATGGGGCCTTTCAGTGTTAGTCCTGAGGGTGATTAGTTGTAAACCGAAATATCTGCAGCAGAACGGGTCATGTATCCGCAAAGCATAGACTGCTGCAAAATGTAATGCTGGCTCTGATTGAAAGGTGTCAGAACACATAGTGACATCACAGTACTGTTTTGGTGCCCTGACAAAATTAGGCAGATAGTTTTAATCTTATGGCGGATTGGCGTGAATGTATTGTCCCTAAACCTACCTACCTCAACCCACCAGTGGAGTTAAAAGTCTACATTATGCCACGGACTTCCCTGACACACAAGCATCAAACTACAGACCCATGAATACTCTGATTAGTGTTCATAATTGTGAAAAACGTGAAACCATGATTATTTCTTTGACAATAATCGGGACATCAAAATCTTAAATCTAAAATATCTGAAATAATCTAATATATATATATATATAATAAAATATAAATTTAAATAAAAAGTGAATTAAGCCCCTCTGTAATTACTGCTTCACCAATCACAGCTATTCTTTGCAAAAATAATTGCAAAAATAATTTCCTGGGTGTCGTCCAGGTGAGTAACATCAAAGTCAAATTGGCATCACTAATATGCAACATACAGCAGACATTTAAATGAAAATTAAATGTTTGGAGAAGCAGAAAGTTAAGCGCTTGTCCTCAAAGTGGATCATCATCTGTCGTGGAAAGCATTCCGGATTAATGGTAGAGTTGTATCTGCATGTGAAGCAACATATCTATGTTGTTCAGCTAAATGAAAGCAAATCACAAACTACTGTATGATGAATACATAAAGGCCTAGACAAACACTGCTAATGGGAATCGTCCATCTCAGACATCTAAAACAGCACATCGCCACCTCCATCTAACTCACAAGCAAACACTCAACACAATAAAACCACGAGTAAGTTGGGCCAATTGTATTTTGAAGCAAAGATTATTACGTTAGCAAGAAGGTAACACAATACAAATGGAAAAGTAGCATTATTTGATGCAGCACTGCAATGGAAAATTGTCTCTCTAAAATGAATGAATAATAGTCTTAATAAAAGATTAAAATAATTATCACTTTGTAGATTATTATTTTGCCCATAATCATGCGTGGCCTACTTTGAATATGACTAGCAAAGATGGCATATCGTGAGAAAAATAAAAAATAACTGTCACTGAGTCCCTTTCCCTCTTTTGATATCAATATTGCAAGCTCTTGAGTCGGATTACGCATGTCACCATCAGTGAAGCAGGGTAACAATGCCATCAGTCTCTCCTGCATTATTCAGAGAGCCCAACAAGCGCTAAGGTTCTGCCATTATCCATCTAAATCTGAGCACATGCATGTCCCACTGGAAACGTCTCCTTGCACCTCCACTTGCCCTGCTTTCAAGAAAGAAAGTGGCCTTCAGAGCAGAGTAAAGATACTGGTCACTGTGAAAGAGGCTAGGGAAAAATTATAAGTAATATGATTTGTCAGTACTGAATAACACCGAAGTGATGATTGATTGATGTAGATGCAAACCATAAAAAAAAATAAGCTGTGCTGATCTACAAAAAATTCTACCAGCGCATACTTTTCATGGAGGAATTGGCCATATCCACAACAAATAAAAACCATACCTTTGCAGTGAAATAAGGAAGGGGTGTAAATAAAGTATGATAGGAAGTAGTGAAAGGCAGATAAATTACATCAATGGAGGTGTATATACAAAGGGCGGCAAAGTCTACGAACATGGAAGGTGGGAAAGAAATGACGGAGGCTGATATGAAGAGGGCATTAGGGAAATAGCTGGAAGATGAGATTGGGGCGGAGTGACAAGAGCGAGAGGATGAATTGAGCTAAGAGAGAGGAAGAAAAAGGGGAAGGAAGATGGAAGCATGAAACGGTAGGAATCTAAAGTGAGAAGAAAACTCAAAAGTAAGGGAAACAGGGATAACGGAAGAGTAGAAAAGAAAGGAGCCAGAAAAGAAGGGGGATGAAGACTTGGGAGAGTAGAGGTAACCGAGGAAAGGAGCCAAAGAAAATGTTGTGCCTTGAGGAAGATATAGAGCTAAATGAGATGAATAGCTACCATATGATGAGGCATTTAAACACTACTCTTCTTTATCCCTCATATCCCTCATATCTCCCTCCCAACTCGCACATCACCATCATTTATTCATCAAAGGACTCCAATCTCTTCGTCGCGGGTCAACAGAGTGATTACTCATCCACTCCATTTGGCCATCGCTGGGCCCTAGTTTATTTTTCATTCTCCCCCTCCTGGTTCTCCATCTTCTGATCAGCTTATGACAGATGTTTATAAGGTCGACACGGAACACAACGACAAGCCTGCTTCTGTTGAATGTGACTCAATTTAATATGTTTCTCTTTAAACACTATACTTAGTGTGATAGCTAAACGATCAATTGTGAGCAGCTAAAAAAAGTTTGATTTTTCAGTCAATAGTAAGTTTTATTCAAAAAATAACCTCATCTTCTGATACAATGAAAAACTTATTCTCTTCTCGCAGAAGCCGGGATCAATTAGAGGACGATTTCGTCCCAATTCACGCATCAATACAGTCAGAGACATTATCTGGTAGTGTGAGGGATTTACAGATCCAGTTTCACATCAGATCACTTGAGGTCTAAATTCAATTCACCCTCTGAAAATGAAAATTAAATCCTGTAATGTCTGATACCCCATTGTTTTTCAAATCTTGAAGTGTGTGGGTATGTTTGAGAAGTGAGGGGACTTGAGTGGAGATTCTCTTTATGTGCATTATAAAACTATTGTGAGGCTAGGTTTAGCCATCTGGAGTCTGAGGACATTTGGGAGTCTGAGGACATTTGGGCATTAACCCTAACTAATAGAATTGAAGAGTAACACACAAAGAATGGAGTCATATTTTTCATACTAAACTTGAACTCCAACACTCTTCAAGTATTGAATGGCTGTAGCAAAAGGTTATCAATTGGGAAATCCATCAAGTCATCAATCCTGAAAGAAGGCAAGACTGAAAACCCGCACGCTTTCCTGTATCAATGTGTGAATGAGCAAATGATTTCCATCCACAGTCCAGAAATTCCTCTTATTCCCCACTGTGTTTCTGTCCCTGTCTGATTTGAGCGTGAAATGCTCAGTGATCATTCTGCAGCAGTTCTCCATGCAGCCCATAATAACTGCAGCATTTGCTCACTTATTCTGTCATTTAGTTAGGAATGGAGAGTGCCATCTGACACTCGGACACCCATCCCAGCTCTGCCCTGCCCCCAAAAGCACACACTCCACACACAACCACAATAACACACACAAACACAACTCACACAGGCCACTGAAAGAAAACAAACACTCCAAGCCCACATTGACACACATAGAGAAAGGCTACCTCGCCTGGCTGTGGATGGGCAATACAATCGGGCTTGGGGCTTGCTATCATGGAAAGGGGAACAATTTCATGCCCAAGTGCATCAAAGAAGAGTACATTGGGAACACGAGCAAACATTTTTCCACCCAGATAGGTTACAGCAATTACCCTTGCCTCTTTAACCTTGCAGCTCGCCTTCAAGCCCTCTTTCATGTCTGGTCCACAGAGTGTGTATTGGACTGTTGAGGTTGAGTGAGCATATTTCTTGACGTAACGACTGGGTCCTACATCTACAGTGAGTGTACAGCACAAATAGTGATTATTAGTTTAGGTTAACACGTTATCCCTCAATGACTGCAGCGGACATGATTAAATACTCATATGTCATGGGAGGGATGTGCCAAAACAAAGTGCTTACTCTCCAGTTGGTGTAGTTCAGTTGTAGCAACAATAGAGGTAAGAAGAGGACGGGGCGGTGCTGACGATTAAACGAGAGGTGTAAAGGATATTATAAGCACCCATATGAGTGTTTGCGTATGACTGACGCTTGTCCTACACAATACCTGGATTAACAGTACAGGCTGCATTATTTTATTAAGGTTTGTTTTGTCGCCAAACACTCTGAGCGTGCAAACAGAAATATGAGGAAAGGAAAAAAGATTAGCACTAATGTAATAAGCACACTTAGAAAATGTGAATGTGGTATTAAGCATGATTTGAACAGCTTTGACTTATGTTTAATGCAAGAAGAAGTATTGTATTTAATACTAACATTTCTTCTCTGGACCCCCTGATGCATGGGACAAGTCTCGCATTCATGAGTCTCCATGTTTGAAAGAAAGGGTAAACGTTTGATCCAGGGTACTTTTATATTTATAATTTAATATAATCAATCTAGTGATGAAAATGTGGTAAGGACGCCAATACTCTGCACTGCAGTGGGCGAACGCTATATGTTCTGAGTAGGGTACACTGTCAGAAAATAAAATTGAATGAATTCCCTTAAATGTGATAAAGAGTTCATTGGCCAGATACCCTACCTGCATCTTACCTGCCATGGCAGTGTCATAGTGAGGGCTTCAAGATTCCCTTCAATTTCCCAAATGATATAAAATACCATCTAAGGTTACCTTCTGATTAACAAAACAAAATTGATAGTCTGCCCTTTAACATATACTTGCATGGATGAAATACTGTATGATCACATGCCTCTTGGGGTGCCCTTCCAGTCAACAAAATGAGATGCCTGTCTCATTCCAGTGACCCCAGCTGGATTGAGGGCCTCTAAGATGCCATTCCATTGGCTCAAATGATATAAAATGCCATCTAAATGGTCCTTCCAGTGGATGAAATGCCCTTAATTGTGCCCTTTCATTGGTCAAAATTTGATAAAAGAGGCCTGGGGCAGAGACATGGAGGCCGGATACCGGGCTGCACGCACATCAAGTAGGAGCTACCTATCTCCAGTATTTTCACCTCGAAATGTCATACAATTGGGTTTAAGAAATGCAGGGTGGGGAGGACATTAATTAGGGTATTAGGGTAAATTAATTTCAACAGATCAGAATAAACACATGCACATAACACAAGACCAGCCTTGTCTCCTTCAAAATGAGAGGACTTAAAAAACATTACTCAATCAAAATAATTAAACTTTAAAGAAAAAAAAATCGGAATCGGCAAAAATCCGTATCGGCTGGTCAGACTTTATGAATGATCGGCCAAGAAAATTGCAATCGGTGCATCTACAGCCAAAATGTTATAAAATGCCATTTAAGGTGTCTTTACAGGTGGCAAAATGGGACAGCTTCCCTCTAACCTGCTGTTTGAGTGGACTAAACGTGATTTCATGCCATCTAGGGTGCCCTTCCAGTCCAAGAAATACGATAATACATTTGAACTGCAAATTTGTTGATTAAAATGTGATAAAAAGCCTTTTTAGGTGGCTTTCAGAGGTCAAAATGGGATACAGTGCAACATACAGTGTGTTCCCAAAAAAATGTAAGCATAAAGTGGGTAGTAGGATTTTAATGCTGGGGGGGCCGGCAACAACACACGTCCAGCAGTAATGTGAAACGTCTCCATGAGCAATGCCATCTGTATGATTTTAACGAACTGGCACATTTATATATACTTATTTAATAGTTATAGTTATTTGGTACTTTCAACGTCATTAACAGTTCACTACATTTTACAAGTTAAATGAATCCCAACAGAAGCGTTAAGTGCATGCCCTTTAACATTAAGCTAGCTATCCAGCTAACTAGCTTAGCGAGATGAGTTTTAATCTTCTTCAGAGCCAACATGCCTCCACTTCAAATGCTCCAGCGGTACTGACGTACCCAATGCCAGGACAGGTCAGCTTTGCCAATCTTGCAGTTTTAAAAAATGCTGAGGGAGAAATGCGCCACACCTTGGATGACTTCTGTCGCGATGGCGTTGCCATGGCGCTTATGTTTATTTCCTTCTTAATACGCTGTGTCTGTATCAGCTTTTTGCGGTATAATTCAACCTACTATATTAACACCACATTGGCAGCAAGGACAATACTTAAACCCAGCAAAACAGCAAAACAGCAAAACACCCAGGATTGAGGGAATGGACTAACAGCCAGGTGAACACAGCTTCATATCGCTATACGCTTAAAAGGTTGAACAATAAAAAGAGGCATCAGCAGGACTTTTTTTTTTAAAGAACTCTTTTAAAAGAGTCACAAGCATACATAAGAATGCATAATAAGCTGATTTACTAGTTAAACTAAATTTGAAATATGTGAATTATAGGACATCACTATGCATAAAATACAACATGGGGCTAAATTGAGAATTGATGAATTCAAAAAGTTCAGATTTGGACCCTACCATTTCAATACTGGGCTGGGTACTCATTCATGAGAAGTGGACTGCTGAATTCAAATAAGGCAGAGAACCCGAGAGCTTTTTCCAGAAATTCAAAACCATGACTGTGAAATTTGAGTCCCTTACTTCAAACCAGAGACAAAAGAGCCAATTAAACAGTAGAAAAAGTTTCAGCTCTAGTGGATCAGCAGTGACGTATAGCCAATACTAAATCCACTCTTCATTATTCAACCACGGGTCTACATGGGTTATTACCTCCACCAAGGAGGTCATGTTTTTCACTCCTGTGAGATTGTTTGTTAGCTTGTCTGTTAAAAACTACAGGACTCATTTTCATGCAATTTTACACGGAGCAATGTTTTGCCATATGTTTCACAGCTTTTAAAATAAAATGAAATAATTAGACGATTGGGCTGAGTTTCATTAGTTCCTTTGACTCCTTTGATGTTCCTTTGGGGGTGGAGCTTGAGGCTCAGTGGGCTGAACAGCGACACTGAAATGACAGACCAGGAGACGACTGGCTAAGGAGTATTTGAGAGATACTTAGAGAGTATGTTGGAGTTGTCGGTGGTTCAGAGGCAGGCAATAACTCAGACATTAATGGAGAAACCTGCATGAATTTTTCCTAAATGTATACGGTACGGTTGTGCCTTGGAGGAGGTTTGCGTTTTCTAGTTTTAGTTTTAGCTTTAATTACATATGCAGCATCTAATCTTCTCATACCAGCTGGTCAGCATTTTGGATCTGTGAGGAAGACAATGCTAAGGAAAGGCAAGATTTTAAATGGCTAATGATAGATACAGTGATTAACTCAAAGGTAAATGTTATGCTGTTAATCACCGATATTAGCAAGTGCATCCAGTTAGACCATGTATCAGTCATGGAGGCTCTTTCAAAACCTGACCAATACAAGGGAAAAAAACATTCATCCTTATTATTCAAGTCCAGAGTTATGTCTGTGACCCTTATCTCCCTTATCTCGTTCTCACGATTTACTTTCATCTTCAAAGACAGATCTTTAATTGTAATTGTGTTTTGCTTTGGCTTTAGTTACCATGAAGGGTTTAATGACATGGTAGCAAAAGAAAAACTGCTCCCATATTTGCAAAAGCTGGACGTCTCGTTCAACCAGACACCATCTTTCAATATCACCCCCATAAAGCACTATGAAGAGTAAACATGGCAGGCTTATATTTGTCATGAAAACCCGCCGATCTGCTGGTTGTGGCTTTAAAGGGCAAATAAAATCACCAACACAACAGTGGAATTCTCTTTATTAATATGCAATATGCAAAATGGCCTCTTTATGGTGTTACACTCTGCAAGGTTTATTAGAGTCAGGGCTGAGGGGAAAAGAGATGGAGAGAGCAGAACAATGAGAGGAAAACAAAGAAGGTTGGTTTCTCTGTACATACATTACTAGTATGTGCATAGCTAGCCACCGCTTCCCCAAATTTTTCTCACCACCAATACTCAATGACTACACTAAATCAACATTATCTCGTTTGGCTGTTCTTTTCTTGCACTGGTCAACTACTGAGAGAATTGCAAAAAAAATTGAGAAAACTCAAAGCTCTTCAAATTGTTATCCCGACAGTTATTGTCTTTCAAACTACGGCAAGATTTCTGAATGGGATTTGATACACTACAGGGATAATTGCTTGATTGTGGGGGGATACCCAGTCAGTACCAGCTGGAATCGGGGAAAATAGGTAATAATGGATCGAAAAGATTTGACTCCAAAGAGAGAAATGGCATGGAAATCTGATGTTTAAGACAGAGATAACCTATTAAGTTTGCAAACACAGAATACTTAGCATCGGAAAATAATAATAATGTTCTCAAAAAATGTTCTAAATATAAATAATAATGAAATAATGTTCTCAAACCTTGAGACTCTATGTTTGGCATCACAGGTCTGGAAGAGGATGTGTTTTTTCCAAATTTCAGAAAGATCTAGATAGGTTTTAGTGATGGACGACATGGTGGGAAAGTGAGTAGCACTAGTGCATCAAATCGAAACCTTTCCAGCTTCAAATCCACATGTCAGCCTTTCTTTGACTCTCAACTACGCATAGTTGTGATTGTGACAGTGCAGGAATGTTTGCCGGTCTCTATGTGACAGTACTGTAATGAACTGGTGACTTGTCCAGGGTGTTCCCTGCCTTTCGCCCATTGCCTGCTGGGATTGGTTCCAGCACCCCTGGAAATTGTACAGGATAAGCAGTTAGAGAAAATAGTCGGATGAATGGATGGGCGGTTTTTAGCGAGGCTAGTAAATCTAGAGATGTCAGTGTTGCTCTGTTCGTCCATCACCTTGGTACAGGGGATATTAGGTGGACATAAGGTGAATGGCCTGCTGTGCTATTTTGAACAGACATTCATTATCCCTTGAGGACGAACTGTACTTTGAATAGACTTTGGTGCAATTCAAAGTACTTAAGTCAATTCAGCATCGCCCCCCTGACTTTCCTTTTCATCACATACAGCCAACACAGCCATGATATCCATTTTTTTTTTATTATTCTGTGATGTATATCAATGTCGGAAGAACGGCCATGCAATTTGCTACAGTTGCAAAATAGCAATTATATTTATGTCTTTCTTCCTGATATTTCCTCTGATACAGTATAATGATTTTTAAATTCAAAATGTTTGTCATAGTTGGTAAACTGAGCATTTTAGCATGTTTGCATTCTAAACGAAGATGTTCAATGTTGGATAATACCCATTCATACCTGGACACAACTACAATTCCAACCCCAGCATGTCAGCATTGTAACTTTGTTCATGTTACCTCACAGTGCTTGAAGCATGTATGTACACTCATAGTCTGTACATGCAGAGATCAAATCCATGTTGAGAAAAGTCAATTGATGTTTTTAAGTATTTGTAATTGATCAAATCTTGATATCGTGCCATAAGCCAAACCCATTGCCACTTGGTGGCAAGAATTTTCTTCTGAGGTCATTATCCAGGACAACGAACTGGAACCGCTCAGTGAACGTCTCACTGTAATCGTTCCATGTATGCCGTGATGGATCTACAAGGTTTTGCTCTTCCCACTCCCGATACTTTATTCGCGTGGAGAACAGAGGGTGCAGGAACTGACGTTAGTCAATTTTCATGTGCCCACTAGGATGAAAAATCATTTTCCAAGTCTCCTATCTGATGAAAGGAAATAATGAGATTCAAGCATGTTGATGCACCAAAAATGATTTCTATACGCATTGTAAGAAATAGGCATCCCATACAGCCTCCAATGCCTTTAGTCCTTGCTTAAAGAAAATAATATCAATTTAAAGTTTGAATGAGATGAAAAATCAAACATTATTGCAATAAAACCACCTCCTTGGTATTGTGTGCATCAGAAGCAGCATCACCTTTTGCAGCAGTTTGTGCTACAGTAGCTATTCTACAGGATCGGACAACACAGGCTAGGCACGGCTCACGATGGATGAGCCTTGGGCACTCATGAACCTGTCACCTATTCACCATCTGCCTATAATTAGACCACTTTGATACTAACTACTGCTGACTGTAAACGCCAAAGAAGTGCAGCAGTTATGGAGATACTCTTGCCATTACAATTGGCCCTTGCCAAAGTCACTCACTCCGTGCTTTTTTTTATAGGTGCACTGGTCAAACGGTGCCGGTAGGACTAGTTTGTTGACAACGACGATCGATGAGCAGCCTCACTCAGACGATTCAGTGCCGGTTACACGCATGCACCTTACACGAATGAGCTACCACTGCTCCAAAACATCTTGCAAGTCACCGAAAAACGCAGAGCTCACAATTTGTAACACCAGTAAGGACAAAATAAGAAAAGAAGAACGAACCCAAGAAAACCTTCGGCAGAACAAGCATAATCACACACTCCAAATTTAATCAGGAAGCTGCAGGAACATAGCAATTTCAAGAAGCTAACGTTAGCTGAGCGGCTAAATCTAGCAATTGTGCAGAACTAGCATTGAGCCCGCTCTACCTATGTAGTATGCTGTCAATTATGGTTTTAAAACATAAGGACAAAAGAAGCTGCGGCGGAACAACCCAAAAAAATGATGGGCACAACAAACTTAATCACACACTTCAAAACACAGCAAGCTTCGAGTAGCTAACGTTGACAGAGCGGCTAAAGCTAGCGACAACCCAGGGCCAGCCACATGCCCTGGAGTCCCCGAAGAAAGCCAACATATAATATATGATGGACTCAAAAAGGCTGACGTTTTATTTTCACTCCAAAATGTCATACAATTGTTTAAAGAAACATATGGCGGGGAGGACAAAGCACATATTGATTCAACAGGTCAGAACAAAGGCAGAATGGCGTCTACCATAACTTCCACTGTAACCTTTTGAAATAAGAGCCCTTAAAATACACAAATCATAATATTTCTAAAACTTTGAAGAAGAAAAGAATCAAAATCGGGCAAAATCGCTATCGGCCAGCCATACCTTAATGATCATTGGTGATCTGTGATTGGCCAGGAAAATTGCAATCGGTACACCTACAATTTTTCCAATTTTCAACACATCAGTTTCAAGGACAAGATGTTCACTTCCTGCTTAATATATCCCACCAACTGACAGGTGGCATTGTAAGAAGATCCTCAGTGTTATCCTGACTCCACCTGTCAGCAGTTCTAATGTTCCAGCTGATCTGTGTGAATTATGATACTGTAAGCCAATAAAGTAGAAAAAAAAGATTTTATTCCCTTTAACATTTCAATGTCCAATGTATCCAGTTAATGGACAAAATGAGCAATGTTCCCTGCAGAGGCTGGTGTTTAATCACCTCATTTTCCCCTATGACAGATTCCAGACCGAAAAAAGTCCAACTGATTCCGAGTCTGTCAGAAAACAGCTTTTTTCCATACGGCGGATGTGCAGGCACACGCTCAGGAGCAAAGCAAACCAAGACGATGCTGAGGGGAATCAGCTGGATGTGGCTCACTCAATCACCCTAACAGAAATTAAAAATGTAATCTGGCAGTTTGATTCCTTTCGAGGGAGCATTCGGGGCCAGTGTGCTACTTACCAGGCAGAGCGCTTGATGCCCTACTGTAACATAAATAATTCATTATACTGACACGGTAAAACACAGTTAGCTATCTTTCTCCAGAAATATTTGTTTCATGCAAACTGGTTTCAGAGCATTATGGTATGCATGGATGTTCAGTGAATATACGTCACAACATTGGAGCAAATTAATACGTTAACTCAACGCAATCATTATATCAGATTAAGTCAACCCCCCACCTCCATTCACACACACCGACTTAACTCAACATGCATTTGCAAAAAATGTTGTTTTACCCATCCTTTTATTTTTAATTATTTTTTCGCTGGCCTGCTTTAAAGGCAGGAAGGAAAGTATCAGACTGCACCAGCAGTGATGCTAATAGATCATGATTTATTCTTGATATTTTTGACATGTTATCCTGATCTTAGGACAGAAATAATGCTATAAATGAATGCAGCGTAGAATATGGGCTGGATGCAGCTGCACGTTTGTAACATGTATGATAAGGAGTTGTGAATGATCCATGTGAAAGCAGTTGTTTATCATTTACAGGAAAGCTGCACGAGAGCTGGGAAGATTCATCTCCTTTAATCATGCAAGTACAGGCGGATAGAATAATGGAATAATGGATGTTCAGTATTCTAAACGACCCACATCAGCATCCCCCTGGAGGAGGAAGAGTCCTGGATCAGGGTGGTCCTGAGTTATCATCTCCTTCCCTCCTGTCCCCAGTGGTCCCATGCTTGTTTGTGGCTGTCTTGTGATTAATAAGGCCGTTATGATGCTGAACCTGCGTGTGCGCATTACTTCTTCAGCCGGCACCAAATTCCTGTCCGGGACTTACACACACACCATGTCCACACACAAGCGCTACCACGGTCATTCAACATTTACGCACAGACAATCACACACATCCATGGGTCTTTTGCGGGAGCCAGACAAACAGTGTTCCGTGTCGATGTTTGAGCGTGTACGTGGGTGGGAGGGGGTCGTCCCGCATTCAGAAATGGTGCAACTTCTCATGTGTTTTCTGTCAAATTGACACAGCCGGGAGCCCAGCTCTCAACAAACCGAGCCGTCTGCGCCAATAAAAAACAGCATCTAGCCCGGGACAGAAAGCAAGAAGCCACATGACAGCGCGCTCGCTCTCCACGCACAACATCGATGGTGACGCTCGGAGAACATTTGAGCCGGAGCACCAGCAGCCCTCAGTGAACTACCCCCGACCCCACCCCCTTTTATCCCGTCGCATCACGAGTGTCCTTACCTTCAAGCGGAGGTTTCTTTGATTCACTTTCACGCAATCTTCATTAGGGGAAATAGAAACACGCGCCTATTCCGCAGCTCCACGATCGCTGTGGAAAGGAGGTTGGAGAAACAGCAGTGACAGGCAGCGGTTCATTTCAGCTCTCACCCTCTCTCTCTCACCCTCTCTCTCTCTCTCTCGCTCGCTCTCTCTCGCTCTCTCTCTCTCTCTCGCTCTCTCTTTTCCCCAGTCTCTCTCTTCATCTCTCTCTGGCAGTGCTCACTGAAATATTACCGGCCACTGATTGGTTCACGGAATCCTCGGCTGCTCCGCTAAATGTCGCTCTAGGAGGGGCCACACATATATAGGCTATATGAACTAACTACTTACATGCTTTGTAATTAATCGACAATTAATGGATGATGATCGTAAATAATCATCTTTGAAATCAAAGCGACTTTTGGTAATTGAGTAGGCATAAATCATCGATATTATATATAGAAATGTTGAGACTTAAAAGTTCTATTTTCCATGTCAGAACATTTATTTCACTGACCTGAAACAAGAATATGACCTCAGTGGAGAGAGGGGAAAAACAAGGACTAATCAAAACAATTTAAAAACACACTCTATTCTAGTAAAAAAAATTTTAGAAAGAGGCATAAATCTCATATCTGTGAGCTGGTTCACGCCTGCGCACTCGTTCAATACGGCTTTCTTGCTTAACTTGGCATGACGTCACAACTCGCAAGTGTGTCAGCTCACAGATAAGGGTAAAGAGAAAATCAATGAGCCCCTTTAGCAACGTTTTCCATCATATTAATAGCAAATTTATTAACAATAAATTCAAAGGTTAAAGTAAAATGTTTATGGAACGCATCATTCACATGATGCAATGTATTTAAAGACCACACACAGTAGAACTGAGTACACCAGCGACTATAAGATTGTCACTTTCAATTAACCACGAACCATCAATTCATCCTACTCTTCGTGTTTGTTTTTTGTTGTTACTTTCCCTTTTTACTGCCATTTTTCAGTTATGTTAATGCCAAAATAAATATAAAGACAGAAACAACATTTGTAACAGACATATTGGTTTTTCATTCAAGAATAGAGCATAATTTGGCCATAACACGTGCAGTAGCCAAAGTTTCCCTGATCAACCAAAGCATCGCACTGCCTCCCCCAGCTTGCCTGTTTCTCCTAGTACACCTTGCTACCATCTCCATGCTTGTAAATAACACGTGCATTTCAAACCATGCTACGTTGCACATGGGTTTCAATCCCAACGTGCATCAATGAGCCTTGTGCATTGTTCCCAAACGACCATTTTACCTGACTCCAACACATCGTCTTTGAGAACAAAATGTTCAGGGGCTGCCTGATACAGCCCACCCTGACAAGTATCCTTCTAACGTGATAATCGAGATTATTCACTTCTCAGTGTTCTTCATGTTATTGCTCATGTCAGTTAATATCTAAAGATTCCTCATTGTAATATAATAACAGGAATATAACTACGCCCATGCTGTTGTCCCTGACAGTAAGGGTATGAATAGTCCCCAATCCCCTGCATTATACAAGAAGTCCTCAAATTATATTTCAAGTAATCTCCAAAAATGTTTTTTTGTAAAATCGCTCCCCTAGAGAGTCAAGGACGAGCTATTATGGTGAAATATGATATATAAGACACAAGTTGATTCATATGAACCAAATCTGGTTCAAATTATACCAACCATAAATAAGTTGTGTCCTCAAGTGAATAGATATAGCTCCCCCTATTGTCGGGATAATACATACATACATACATACATACATACATACATACATACATACATACATACATACATACATACATACATACATACATACATACATACATACATACCATATATATACATACATACATAAATTCCCCGAAATCAATCCAGTTCTTGCTCACACTAGGTTCTACAAGGGTATTATATGAAAAAGTTTTAAGAGTAATGTCCGGAAACTGTTTTTTCCTCAATAAAAAAAAAAACTCCCCTATTGAGTGAAATATGAAATACTAGAGTAAAACAACATGTTAACAAGAAAGAGCTCCTTGAGTCAATTCATATGAACCAAATGTGAACCAAAATGGACCATTAGTTGAAATATTGTATTCAAAAGGTGTTTTTTGTAAAAAAAAAAGCTCCCCCTATAAGACACAGCAGACGAGAACCTGGCGGCGGCAGAAATGGTGATCCCATAATAACCTAGACTTTTCAGGGCTTTAACAATCATAACCTTCTTATGATGCTGCGTAAATAAATCCAGTGCTGCTGTCCCCACAGAGACCGAGCCAGATGCTCCTCAAAAGTCAGTACAGCAAAATGAGGTTCTTTATCATTCTTGAATAGTTTTAGTATGACCATAGCCATTTCGAGAGATGAGTAAGATGCAAAATGACAATTTAAATGAACTCTCTCAATTCTATGAGGGATGTTAGGCCATTAATTCTCTTAAACTTAATCTCCTCCATTTTCATTTAAAAAATAAAGTTTACGCCTTTTGAGGACTGATGAATATTCATGATACATTAAAATGCGTTCAAATAAAACATAGCTATGAAAGCTAGTAGAAAAGGACAATTTCCTCAGACAATGTGATAAATTGCTTTGCTCCCTAATTTGTTTTTGTTATAACTTATCTCCCACCAGTGATCCCCACACACGTAATTCATTTCATCTAGGATTCAGCATCTTCAATTATTGTTAAAAACTATATAGGAGCTGATGTGGAAATGGCATCACCAGCATCACCAGCTTTTTGATCAATCATAATATTACTGAACATTTTATTAATAACAGTGACGGCTGTAAAGCAGCAGGAGCTCGGTTGTGTGGGTAGCCTTTGGTTTCAGCACCATGGTCAGTGACATGTACAGTGGCTATAGTCTCTGAAAGTTGTTCAGGGCGTATGAGTGAGTTTCCAACTATCTCTGACCAATGTTTACAAAGTGTGACAATCTGAAGTCAATTGAGATCAGATCAAAATCAACCACTGTTTGGAGAAACTTTGATTAGTATATTAATTGATATTTCATATCTTAGAGGTATGATGCATGAGGTTGTTGGATATGTATGAAGGCCTGAGACAATAATGAGGATTATTTGAGCCACACCACAATTGTTTGCACCATTCTTAGAGTTTCTTCCATTAATTGTATAAAACAGCTGGATACAGCAGAAATATCATATTTCAATAACTATGTCTACACTCTGACTGCTAATGTAATGAGCAATTTACCAAAAATGTATCAAAACAACATTTATGTTGCTTAACATTTCTTATATCCGTTACTTGAATAAACACTTTTCCCAGTGTGTGCGCTAATGAACCGTCCCCAGCAACATATTCATATCTTCTTTACATGAACTTCCACTCATTTAAGTCGGCGTTCACTCAGAATACAGGTGCAAACAAAGCATCATGCAGAAGACAAGCATAAACATAGACTCAAAACATGCTGTAGATCTCGATTTGACAAGCTCCTAACTTTAAAGAATGTTGTGTTCATCAATTGGACGAATTTTGGAAGACGGAAAAAAGAAAAAAGCTTTAACAGCATAATTACCGGACAAACCTTGTCAGAGCAATTTGCAGCAAGTGCAACAGAAAGTTAGTTTGTATATATTATCGTTATTTAATGGTAATTACAAGAAAATGTTTGAAATTATATTGATTTGGACACATATCGAAGAGGTTTAGGGGGCATTTCAATTTCCTCTGATTATCGATTGATGTTAACATCAATAAAAATCAATATTTAATTTAATGGCCAAGAAAAAAAAAAGCTCTTTGCACATTTTGGCTTTTGTCCAAATGAAAAATGAGAGCTTAATATTTCAAACGCGATTTTCATGAGAAAGTGTTGCAAAGAGTTAGGTATAAAGGTATAAAATGCTAATGCCTCCAACTCAAAACTATCCACAGGTCCACCACCCGCTCCATTTGCTGAACTGTCAAATGCATCCAGGCATCCAGACAATGATGATTTGTAAAGCTTTATGACAGGTGACTAAGTATAACACAACGATGCCAATAAATGGTTCTTCTACTTCAGTGATTAGGATAATACTGTAATGCATTAAGTTTTTGTGAAAGCTTATTCTGTCAGGGGTCGGGGGGGAGCCTATACCTGGAGTACCTGGGAGGGAACCCACCTTAACATGGGGAGGAAGTGCATTTATTCCCCAGTTGGTATTGAACACTAAACCCTCATGTTTCTGGCAGTTCTGCCACAGCTTGCTGTGAGGCATCAGTGCAACCGGCCATGCCACTCTGCTAGCGATTTAACCATATTTCTTTTCCCCGCATTCCAATTTTCTTTTTCTGTAATGGCTTATTGTGTTCAGGGTTGCAGGTGGGCTTGAGCTTTTCCCAGCTGACATTGGGTGAGAAGCAGGGTACATCCTGCACAAGTCACCAGTTCCCCACACGGACAGACAACCATTCACACTCACACTCACACTCACACCTACAGGCACTTTAGAGTCACTAGTTTACTTATATTGCATGTTTTAGGAGTGTGGGTACATACACAAACATGGGGAGAACATAGACACAGAAAAACTCCATGGGCAGAGCGGGTTCTGATCAGAATACTTTGACTTCTTCTTCTTTTAGCTGTTCCCTTTAGGGTTTCTGCCCCAACAGATCAAGTCTGTCAATCTTTCCCCTGTCTTTCCCTGTCCTCTGTTAAACCCACCAATTGAATGTCCTCTCTCACCACTTCCAGAAACCTACTCTTTGGTCTTCCCCTATTTCTCTTGCCTGGGAGCTCCATCTCCGACATCCAACCTATAAATCCCTCCTTTTCACATGTTCAAACCATCTCAATCTGGCCTTTCTGACATTGTCTCAAAGACGTCTAGACTGGGCTGTCCCTCTGATGTGCTCGTTTCTAATCCTGTCCGCCCTCGTCACTCCCAGGGAAAGTCTTGACATCTTCAAATTTGACACATCTGGCTCTAACTCCCGTTTTCTGTTCAGAGTCGCCGTCTCTAAACCATACAGCAGACCTGATCTCACCTTCATCTTGTAAACCTTCCCTTCACTTTTGCTGCGACTCTTCGGTCACAGATAACTCCTGAAACTCTTCTCCACCTGGTCCCCCCTGCCTGCAATTGCTTCTTCACCTCCTTTCCACACTCCCCATTGTTCTGAACAGTTGACCCCAAATACTGAAACTCCAGCATCTTCTTCACCTCTACTGCTTGCATCCTCACCGTTGAACCTGCCTCCCTTTCATTTACACATATGTATTCTTTATTGCTGCGACCGACCTTCATTCCTCTTTTCTCCAGTGCATACCTCCACATCTCCAGGTTTCCATTCGCCTGATCCGTGCTCCCTTTGCTCATTCCCAAACATCGTTTGCGAAGCTGATCCTTGGTGCAGTCCCATTGCCACCTTGAACCCATCCATGACTCCTAAACCTCACCACTGTCATGCTGCCCTCATACGTATCCTGCACAACTCTAACATTCTTCATTCCAGTCTTCCTAATGCAATACCACAATTCCTCCCTTGGCTCTCTGTCGTACGCTTTCTCTCAGTCCACAAAGACACAATGCATCTCCTTCTGACCTTCTCTATACTTCTTCATCAGCAATCTCAGATCATGCATTGCACCTGTAGTGCTCTTTCTTGGCATGAAACCATGATACTGCCCACAAATTGTTACCTTTTTTCCATTGCTTAGCTTCCACTACTCTTTGCCAGATCTTCACTGTGTGGCTCATGAGCTTTATACTTCTGTAGTTGATAAAGCTCAGAACATCACCCTTGTTCTTGAAAATCATCAACGGTACACTTTCCCCCATTCTAAGGCATCCTCTCACTCTCCTATATAATGTTGAAAAATCTATATAAATACTCCACTGCCATCTCTCCTAGACACCTCTATACCTCCACTGGTATGTAATCATAATCAGTTGTCTTTCCATTCTTCAAAACATCAAAACTCTCACTTAGACAATACTGATCCTTGGGACGTCTTGATTTCCAATTCTTCGTGGCAGATGAGGCACCGACCCTTTCAGAGTCCGATTTTTAAATATATGAACCTAATAGAGTACCTTAAATTCACAATTTAATTAGCCAGTCTGTACACTGACTACTGGTTGTGTTTCATATATCATGTCCAAATTCTATAGAGTTAATATACATATTTGGCCAAAAAAGAACATTACATTTTAATCAGCTCAGGGAAACAGAGCGTTTCTTTGCCATCACAATGCTACAATTCATACAGTGCAAGAAGAAATAATGAGTTCAAGACTAGAAATTAAAAAAACTTCAACAGATATGATCATATAATATAATGATAAACTTCTAAAAATAAAGTTGTTCATTACTCCTCTTACATTTTTTCATTAAAAAGATTTAAAAAAAAAATATGGACAAAATTAAAGATTAATTTTTCTTCCTCTATTGATACGCAGAGGAATCTCTGAAATTGCCGACTTTTACTAAATTAAATAAGATTACTGTATGAGGGGCTGGTCGAGCGAGAACGAGAGAGCGAGCAGTACTTTATTGGGTTCAGCTGAAGCATGACTGAGTGGCAGGACAAAGACAGCAAAGCTTTTCAGCAAAGAGTTTGGAGGAAACTAAGTGATTTTTGTATGTGTACAGCAGGGCCCAATGGTCTGAAATAAAGGCTGCAGCTTCCAAGAGCATATGGAGTCTCCGGTGAGGTGTTTTCCTGCCGCTGGTCAAGATTAAAGGGGTAAGTCCCGAAGGAGAAACTTCAGCACTGTAATAAATAAGATAAATAAGAGAGAGATAGACGATAGTAGCTATGATGAGAGAAACTGAAAGATTTGCCTATTAGGATTCTGCATCCTACTAGTATTATTGAATAATAAAGCACATTTTAACACACATGCTCATCCAGTGCGTTTGTGGTTTAAAAATACACAGGTGGATGAATCTTAGACCTTTTGGGCTGTACCTGTATTCTACAGGTAAAGGGACAAATTAAGAAGTCAAACACCCAGGTCTTTGAAAGGGACACATTACACACACCCAACACAAAGGCTTTATGTGATCAGGCAGAATATATATCAAAATGTAATGACCAAACATGTAACAAGTTACTATTAACTCAGGTAAAGCAGATTACTGGACAATAATGTAACATCAAACTACGCAGACAATCTTTTATAGGTTATTGTTGATGATGTTATGTGATCCAAAGGTTAGGCTAAGTTTTAATTCATTCTTAGTGTTAAGTAAAAGTCATATCACAGATATAATAGTGTTCCCTCATTCATTCATTCTAACTTACACAAAAATGTTGCAAAATTGGTGACCGGTGTTTACAGTTATGAAGCATTATGAGAATGCCAGCTTAGTGTTTGGTGAAATGAAAATGAGCAGTGCGGTGCCGAGACCTCCGTATGGACTCAGTCCAATCCATCCGTGTAATAGTTTGTAACCATACATGTCTGACAACGGTATTCTATAAAATGAAGGTCACTTTTTTCCATTTCTGTTCCAACATCCAACAGTACAACAATACATTTATCTCTTATTCCGGGATCCCTCCCATCTCCCTCTGAGTCTTGACAATATAGCTCCGCTGTTTTCCGCCACCAGGAGCTACTGGTGACATCACCGCAACTTGTCTCCAAAAGGATCTATTTAATCCTCTGATCTTCCCTCTATTGTTCCACCGGAGTCATCCTACATATTAACAAGCTATGCTGTCTGGCTACCTTCTCCCCTGTCACCACCTTGCAGTCGCTAATGTCTTTAGGGTTGCATCTTCAGTTTGGGATGTAGCCTACCTGCCTGCTCCTACCTCCGCTCTTAAATGTCACATGTACTCTTTCCTCTTCTTGATATATGTATTCACCAAAGCCATTTCCATTCTTTTTTCAAAATCTACCACCATCTGTCCTTCAATATACCTGTCCTTGACACCATACCTGCCCATCCCCTCTTTTTCTCCTCTGTTCCCTGCATTAAAGTCTGCTCAAACTACCAATCTCTCATTGATGGAATACTGTCCGTCAATTCCTCCACCCCACTTCAGAAATTCTCTTACTCCTCCAACTCACAACCAACTATTGGGGCATAAGCGCTGACAAAGTTCATCATCATACCATAACATAAGCTTGGACCAGCTTGGACCCTCCTCCAATGCTTCTAGCATTGCTGCCTTTCCACCCGGTTTCTTGGACACACAATATATCTACTTTCCTTCTCTCCATCATAAAAGCTAGCTTTCCAACTTTTCCTTTCATTTTCCCAACATTTAAAGTTTTCTACTCTCACCGCTACACTGCTGTCTTTCATCGTCTCTCGCTGTTTCCTGGCACGTCTTCACCCTCAGCATAGTTTCCACCAGCATCCTGCTGGTTAACAATGCCAGTGGCGGTTTTTGATAATCCGGGCCCAGACCGATCTGGCTTGTAATCAGTTTCAGGTTCTGCATATTGGTTCGGCATAAGTTTTACATCGGATGCCCTTACTAAAGCAACCCTCTCTATTTATCCGGGCTGGGGATCGGCACTGGAACTAGCCTGGCTTGTGATCCTGTTGACGCTGGGTTAATCACGCATCAGAATTATCTGCATGAAAATTAATCACCAGCTAACATTTCATGACCATGACAGTCTCATCTGTATGCCATATCCAAACATACCTCCACACACAAACCCTGACTGGAGTTGTTGTTGTCACACATTGCTGACCAACCAGCCAAATGCCAACGCTGATATTTAGTGCATCGACATGATACCCCAGGGCCCATTATAGGCAAGTGTGTTTTACTCACTCCTTGTCCATTAATGCTTCCGTAACGTATAACAGAATATCCTGCTCTAGTATATTAGCCCCATTATCACATTATCTCCCAGTCAACTGCACTCTAATTCAGCCAAGTCACACCATTTCCTTGTATAACAAGGCCAACAAGAAGTAACTACACACTTTCGCTCACAGCAAATAGCAGCCTAACGAATATTTATCCTTCACTGGGTCAAGGTTTAATATTCCTCATTTTCAACAGAACGGAGCACATACCCTCTCCCCTCACATATGCAGCAGGGGGGGATCCAACACCAGGTCAGAATCACTTACAGTCCAGCCTTGCATCACCTGTTTCACAGCCCATCTGTTTGTGTCTTCATTAGCACTTGTCCGAATGACCCTACAGCTAGATATCAGATTTAGGCCCTGAACTCAGCTCGCCTTGAATAAAGTCACCCACTGGCTGCCAATCTGTCTCATAAATGAATTTACATTTTTTCTCCAGTGCAAACTGGCATGAGATTGAAGTCCTGAATTCACAGGTGAAATTGGAAAAGCTATTTCTGTTATTACTGCTACTTCATAGGATTTTACAGTCTGCAATGTAGGTATTTTCACATAAGAATCAATCTTTCAAAAATAAATACTACTGAAGACAAATACTTATCTTTATATATCCGGCTGAATTAATTGTTTGCACAGTCAGAAATCAGACTCTAAGAATACCCATGCATGTATGCATTACTGTGGAAACAGAATAGACATGTGGATGATTTATTATTGCTCACAGGTGTTTTTCATTGGCACCTCAAATAATTTTGCAAAAATAGCTGTTTTAATTAATTCGAAATGAATTAATTTTCATTGCAAATCTTGAAGGCCAATTAAATCGGACTAAATATAAACAAGTCAATAATGACATATAATGATTTTCTGCCAATTAAGGGCTCACTTGAATACCCCATGGAGACTCCTTCTTTGTTTTGGCTCGTGTTTAACTTTGGTCTTAGCGTTTTATGCCAGCCAGACAAACAAATGAATCCAATTAGACAAAGAAAAGAAAAGACAGAAAAAGATCCATTCGATTGGTCACCAAACAAAGTTCTATTCCTGGTCTAACCCCTTTGGGTATTTTGGTGTGGTGAGACTTTCTCCTTTTCTAATAAAGCTGTCATCAGATGCCAATGTGCGCATTCATGGCGTGACTCCAAGATGGCCGAGATCAATAGGGCTTGTCAGGGAGGAGTCCCTAGGCGTAATAAGGCAGAGACACATGGTAAGTAGATCGAAGGGAGGTTAGGCACCAATCTCATTCTGACGATTTGGACCAACGTTTCAACGAGTAGATATGACAGTGTGTTTACACATGGGACTGAGAACGAAAAAGGAAAATAAGAGAACCGGTCGTATATTTAGTATAATTACCAAACTGTAACTGGCTGGTTAAAGTGACTCACTATATATAAGAAACCCAAGCCTGCAAGGATATACCCGACGGCTCTACTTGTTGTTAATGTAAGTTAGGCTTGAAAAAGCTGGGCTCACTCAAGCTCATTATCAAGAATGGTGGCAGGTGTTTAATAACTGTATCCAAAACATATCTAAAGCCATATCATATTATCATTATTCCCTGATCTCGTCCAGTATACTGTCCTTCTGACACTTTTGCACACTTCATTATCACCTACGCTTGTCGGTTGTGTTGACTTTTAGAGTGAATGAAAAATACTCTACAGCCTTGCTGTCCAGTGATGGATAATTTATTGTCAGGTACCTTTCAAGTTTGCTTGGAGACATTGTGTGGTTTGACAATTTCATACCACATACTAGGCACATAGTGAGCGACCATCATGGATCCCCGCTAAAGATGAAAAATAGATCAACTAGCTTTCATCTTTCTCTTTGTTCCACTGCTAGCCTCTACTACCGCTGCTGCTAAACTGACATTAGACGATGACTTTAATTCTGGAGTTTTTCTTTTTCTTTTATAACCGTTGCATTTTAGTTTGTGTGCCTAACGAACACAATATTGTCATGATGCATGTAACTAAAAAAAAGTCCAGCATTCTAAAGGCCTTAAACATAGTTAATGACAGTATACTGACCAGTAATTCTTTAAAAAAAATTATACATTTTGATGATGTCATGATAAACTGCTTAACTATTTTTTGGATGTTTAAACAAATCAAATACCTGTTTTAAAGCGTTTTAATTTGCGTACTTACGCAAAAGCACTCTAAAAACAAAACGTTTCATCAGTATTATTATTATCGTTATTAATAAACCACTGAAGAGTCTGGGATAATCTGTAATCGTCATTGTCAGCACTGCAATTGAGCAGTGCTGAATTGCAAAAATATAATGTTTTTAAGTTATGTTAACATTACTCAAAAACGATTTAATTGGTCATTTTCAAATTTTTTGACCCTAGAGCAGTGGTACTCAACTTTTTACACCGCGTACCATTACGCGGTGTAAAATGTTAATACATTAATAATAACAACTTTAAATTCCTGTTAATGCACATTTCAAATTTGATGTAACCTGAGTCATATCTTCTTACTTTTATTCGATGTTTGGTTGCCGGTTGATGCTGTTGATTCAGGGATGCTGCTGTATTCACTGCCTTCCACTGCAGTTTCTACATCCCTTCCAATAATATTTTCTTCCTGATCCAAACTTCACTTCCTAAAAGTTCCCGTTCGAAACCACGATTGCATTGTTATTCAACCACTGAACCACTATTTTAGCTTACTATCTTCTAGTCCTTCTAGCTCATTTAATTTATCTCATGGTTACAATATTGTCATTTAATTTAGCATAGTATTTAGATAGTATTATATATTTTAAATTAATCTCATTTAATTTGGTAAAAGTGGTCAATTTCAGGGATTCCTCTGCGTACCATTTGAGGGAGCCTTTGTACACGTACCATAGTTTGAGAACCACTGCCCTGTAGCTTTGTGGGAAGAAGAACTGGGGTGATTTGGGGAAAAGTTGGTTGTATATTTTAAACACTAGGATGACCTTTTTTTGTGCCATAATTTCTCAACTGTTACTCTTATTTAGTCAAAATTTGGCGCATATGAATCGGCCATATGAGATTTTTCTTCTAAATAATATTTTTTACCCTAATAGTTCATGTATTACTCACTATTCTGAGCTTTTCTAGAAAAAACACTATCTTCTGTATTTCATGGATCATTTTCAGATTGTATTCCCCAATAGACTTTAGTTGGAGTAATAACTGGATTGATTTTAGGGAAGGTTAGTTGAATATTTCTTTGGGAGCGACGAGGATGGTAGTAAGAAGTAAGAGAGGCCTAATTGAGTGGTTTGGACTAGTGCAAAGGAGGGATAGTGGTTATATTGGTAGAAAGATGCTGGAGATGGAGCTGCCAGGGAGGAGAGAAATGGAAAGACCAAAGCGGTAGTTTCTGGATGTGGTGAGAGAGGACATGCAGGTAGTTGATGTAACAGAGGAAGATGCAGAGGCCAGGATGAGATTGAAACAGTTTATTCACTGTGGCGACCCCAATACACTCCAAGAAATGGATCTGTTACCATTTTGTGAATGTCCCTGGAAAATGGCTGATGTCAGTATTGGAAAAATATCAACTCCTTGAGCTTGCAAATGATGAAAGGCCAAATAGTATGTTTGAATAATCCTCTCTGGTATCATACTGGATCAAGGTCAAGGCTGAATATACTGACAAAACGAGGAAGCACAGGAAACCTGGTTTCCATCACCAATACTATATTTGAGTGAAATAGGGTTTAAAGCCATGACTGCAAAGAAAACAAAATTGTGGAATTCATTAAACATAAGGAACACACTTTGGATGTTCCTGTCTCCAATCACATGTCACCCCTAATTAACCAGTCTTTAAAATGCTGTCGATATTAAACCGATCAGTGGTGAAGCAAAGGTAAGGGGACCCCTTCTTCAAGCCATCTGTGAATCACTGAAGCCATTACGCATTCATGCCTGTGTTATTGAGATCACTGATGCACGGAATTGATGATAAACAACAACAGCGCTTGTTTGAATGTGATAGAAATTGAATTTGAAACTGGCAATTAGTCTCCTTGATAGCTATACTCTGTGGAAGAACAAGAACATGGTGAACATGCAAAGGCACAACTTGAATAGAAATAGTTTCATTACTCTATGTCTGCTGTCCGTACGTCTATTCTGACCATTCATCTACGGATGTAATGGAAAAAAAAGGGCAAGAGGCTGATCTGTCATGATGATTCACTGTCAAATTACCAGCCTTTTTATAAAGCTTCCCGCTGCAGCTGCCGGAAAGAAAGACCCAGACTGCAAACCCTCCTTCTTATCTGCATATTGACACGTATTATGATTGGGCACAAATGGGAGGAAATTACTTCTCAGCAAGGAAAGTCCACATTATCAGAAGGAGATAAGTGCAGTGGCGATACGCAGTTAGATTGGTAAAGCAGAAAGGTTGATATGACATGTGGTTCTGAAAAATACAATGGAAAGGGTTGCTTTTGAATTTGTTTAGTTTCTGGTATTTGAAAATAAAGGTTTTTCAACATCAATCAATTTTTCAATTTCTTGGTGACACGACAAAACCTTTGGGTTGATATTTATGTCATAGACCGTCTGAGATACAAAGATGGATATAAAGAGGCATAATTCAATTTTCCAGCAACTTCTAACGTAAAGCACTCTACAAGGAGTGGCTGCTTTGAAATGATGTATTTTTCTAGTGTGTATATTGCTGAGATGTCCCTCAAGGGGGGACAAATACCACTAGTGCAAGAATGATTCATGCTATATTATAGTCTCAGTGCAATGCTAGGAATACAAAAAACAGACTAAATCGCTTGTACCTGAAAAACACACACACACACACACACACACACACACACACAAAAACACACTCACACAATCATTATACAACACTTCCATGTCATAGATGGCCATATATAAGCACAGTGCCCTCAGGACTATTGTGAACTTTTAAAAATTAGGAAAATTAGTTGCACAAAATGTCCTTATTGTATATACCCATAATATTCAATTCAAATAATTCACAAAAATCTAAGTTTTTAGTCAATTAAAGTTACATTCTTAACGTAAAAGAAATATTTCTCCATAACATAACTTGTGCCAAAATATATAGGTGTGTGCAATTTGGCCAAATCATATAGGCAAACAAACTGCGGAATTTAAGTATCACGAAATTATTGGGCATCTTGACTTCATTCTTCAGTGAACGGCGCCATCGCGTGGCATGATGGGAAATTACATGTGGCTGTGGTTGAACAGCCGGATGGTCAACCACCACCTGATGAATCCTGTGATGAATAAAACCTGTGGAGAGAGAGGACAAGGTTGGAATAAAAAGGGAAAAAGTCTTTGTGAACTATTAGATGACTTTTCTGATCTTTATAAGATAATAGGATGCTTTTCTCTTTTTTTTTTTTGGAATCACGAGCTGATGTTTAAAGTTGTCCCCAAGTGACACACACCTATTTTGTGAGTCATCGTCCGTTTACGACGTTTAAGATCGCTTCTTGCCGACATTCGGTCTCAGCTATTATTAATGGATGTCCCCTGGTGATAAAAGCTCCGACCGCAGTTCGCCACTTCTCAGTTCATCCATCCCATTTCCTGGATGAAGTTCCTGAGGGAGGATCCAGTGGAGCGGGCATGGGAAAGTTCTCCCTGCTTTTTCCGATGACATCGAGTCCTTTTAAAGAAGACAAACATAAAGCGGCAGGATCTGCTGGAAGCTGAGGGGGGGAACATCCAGAGAAGTCACCGCTGAATCCTGAGAGCAAACGCCCGCTGCACGAGTCTGTAAAGTAGGAATATTCTCTCATTAATAATAATAATAATAATAATACATTTCATTCATTAGAGGTTATAGAGGGGCATCAGAGTATATCTGACTTCTTAAGATGTCTCTGAAGTTCTGAGTGGATTGCAATTTCTATTCTATTTATAATTGAATTATTTACTATTCCCCTTAATATTAAGGAAAATAGATAAACTGAGCCCACTTTATATCCGACCTTTATTTTTTATGTTTTATCTATTATTTATTGTTATTATTGTCTGTCCAGAGGGAATCTGAAAAAGTGTTTTTTCCCCCATCAGTTTTCAACATCATTTAAGCGGTGGACAGGACAAGGTAAAAGTTGTTTTAACTTAATTTCAGAGGCGGATTCTGGACCATTTCTTCAGTTTCTATCAGCGCTATCAACATTGAATGATTGATATTGGGCTTTTTTGAATATAATTAGCAGGAGAAAATGTGGCTTATGTTGTATTGTACTTTGAGTAGTCAGTCAGACAATAAAGCTGATATATAAATGCAGTTAATTGACAATTTAAGACATAGTGATTCGGTAATATACTTTATTTTTGGTTAAATACAGGTGATATAATGTAAACTCAAATACTGTTTACTGTAAATATGCAGCAATTTACAGGCAAAACTCTTTTTTGCATAAAACATGTAACAATCTTATACTATACTATTCTCTATTTATTTCTTGTAGAGCAATGTCATTTTTAAAATACAATAAAAAAAATTAACTTTGCAGGTGACACTGCAGCCAGTCAGTTTCTGAAAATTACACTGAAAAGTTTTACAGTGCAGACTCAGACGTAATCATGGCGACATTACAAAATTTGCGGTATGCTCAGGGTGCAATGACACTACAACAGATTAATGACAACGTCCTGGGCGGACGTACGTGTGCTCTCCGAGATCGTTCTGATTACTTGTATATTTCTAGAATGACAGGGTGTCTGAAGCTTTTCAGTATCGCTGCTGATGAATCTCATAACCTCCTATTGAGTTTTAGGATGACTTATTTGCTTACACAGCCTTGTTGCAGCCTAGATGTTTAAAATCCCTTGGGGGTTATTTCCCATTAGGCATTTAGTATTATTTATACTTCTCATTTGAAAGGCCTTGTGTGACTTGTAGTGCCAGCAGCATGGGGGGATTCTTGCTTTTATCGGTTTGGTTTTATTGCATCTTCACGGTATTTAAGAACGCGCCACTGTGTTTAATTGCAATTTTGCTTCGGTAGTTTGTGTCGTACATCACCAGCGTTAGATATTTCACTCTTTGCTGACTTTAAACGATAACATTCAGAAAGACAACGATAGCAGAGGATGTCTCATGTTGTGCCACATGAGAAATGCGTGGTGCCTTCTCATATGGCACAACCGGCGTTTACTACATTATGAGTGTGTCCCCCCATCAGTATCGATTCCAGCCTCTTCATGGTGGCAGTAGATCTGTTTCTGATGTGTAATCAGGTGCTGAATAGAGTAAATGGAGCTCTGTTTACTCTACCTACATAGAGCTGGGGAATTGTCTGGGAGACTGCCCAAACCCAAAAAATGCCAATGGCACCATCATAGCCCTGTTGTCCAGGCTGTTGCATTCTTGCAGATCATATTTTCTCCTAAATGTTTCTCTTAACAGGTTTTCGCTTAAGTTTAAAACCCTTTAATTAATGTCCTCACCAAGGAAAAAAAAAAACATATGTAAATCTTATTTCTTTGCATATTTTATCTATCTAGGGTATTTATTATGCTAATAGCTTAGACACTATTAAGTGTCTAATTGCCATAAAATGCCAAAAATAATTTTTCAAGCATGTTTTTAAACAAGGAAAAAAAGTAGATTTGTAAAAATATTTTTTGATGAGAATTTGTATTTGTTTTTGTTATTTCCAATGTATTTCTTGGGCATTAGTCAATTTTAATGAGATTAGCTCAACTTGTTGATAAAGCATGTTTTAGGAAAAGTATTTCACCCTCATTGCGTTTTTTTGCTTGTGTCAAGTTAAATAGTTCTCACATGTTCTAATATGCCTCCCCAAGAGGAAAATCCTACTTATCAAATAGGACTTTCTCAATAGCCATGGCTCCTCCTCGGCGCCCCCTTTGGCCTGTTGTGTCACGTGGGGTCCCACCCTCGGTCACTTACTCTTAAGCTTAGGGTCTTAACTGGGTCGCATTATAAACAGGTTCATTCAAGTGACATACAGTTTAGCTCCACCAAACAGTCGAGCCGGGAATCAAAGGGTTAAGAAGAGGGAATAGTTGGACCAAAGCGCCACCAAAACTATGCATCTTGAAAATGATCACTTAATCTTCCCAACATGTGCCACAAATGTTGAGGGAGGAGATATATATCTCAATTTGAACCCGGACGTAGTCCTGCTACGGTTCATTCATCGTTTCTGTACCTCTTGCAGAATGTCAATCAATTGTCTCATCTCCCTTCTGTTAGAAGTGTTTGTATTTTCAGGATTACAGAGATTGTTTTTTTTCTCAGCGGAGAAGAAATAACAGAAAAGCATGCAGTCTAAACAAATATGCAAGTGTCACAGCAGTGTTTCAAATCCCCCCCACACAGGATGTTTACTCAGATGTGTGTGACTGTCCCCATGCACAAGCTTCCCAGCAGGCACAGACTGTGTCATTTTTCTGTAGCAACTTACAAAAGAGCCCCCCACCCCCCCACCCCCCCACCCCCCCTCCATTCCATAATTAAATGAAAACAGTCACAGTATGGCCCCACTCAGCTTTTTAATTCATTAAACCAACTATGAAGAGGAAGGTGAAAGTCTGAGGGGCTTCTTGTTGGGTGCAGTTTAACAGTAAACAGCTAAAGTGTATTTCCATTTGTGAAAATGTTACATTGAATCCCAGATGTTTTTATTTTTAAGATCCTTTTAGTGTACGAATACTTTGTTATTCATCTCTGGATGTGGATATGAAGCCCACCATAACAATTGCGTGAGCTCATGGAGCACACATGTTCAGCAACAAAAAAGACCCTTCAAACTGGAAAGTCGTTTCACCAAGTTTCCCTCTTTTGCTATGGGAGTCATTATGAATTATTTAGTGTTATATGGAAACCCTCAAGGATTCTGCTGTGGAAATAATCGTTAACAGTTAGGTGTGAAGTGGCACATCAACGTCAGTGTGCGATAATGAAAAGGTGGATAAAGTGCATAATCTGCATTGCAACTACAATCAAATCTGCAACAGTTATTGCGGGCTCAGAGTTTATAATGGTGATTTAATGTTGGTTTTATGTTTATAATAGTTGAATGCTTTGGAAAATATGTTATATTTGGCAAAACATGTGACATTGTAAGTCTGAGAGTTGTGGAAAAACTACATATTTGGCTATTTTGTGCCTTTTTCAGAATCATTGGAGTTTTTGAGAATCAAATAGTAGAGACTACCATGTTTATTTTAGATCTTCTGATATAAGAAATGTTAAAATAAAGCAACAGGGAACACCATTACACAGATTAGAAGTTGTTTATGTGAGTGTAATGATGTGAAGTAGCTGTCTTGACACAAAGTGAATTGATATATTGGTATGGAATAATCAGAATAACATGTAATTTATAACTCATGTATTTATAACTCATATATATATATATATATTGTAGTAGTAATTTATCAGAATGTGGCACTTTAATAACACTTACTAAGTATAATTAAATTATACTTGTTAACAACACATTTGTAGTAAAGTTCAACCTGGGGATTAAAATCTTATTTTAGATGTATTTGTTTATGGCTTTAAATGTGGATATAACATCTCTTTAAACATATATTAATAGTAAAGTTTCTATACACACAATAAGATTAACCCTGTTTGTACATTAAATATTTTCTGTACATAATATGTGACTCAAAATGTAAATATATGTCCAAAATCAAAAATTGAATTGATGGTTTTAACGGGAAAAACAGAAGTTTATCTTACCTATAATAGAGATATTAGTCTTACTATCAGCATATTTAGAAGTATATTAATACAAAAATATATTCTTAATTTAAAAAAGTATCTTGGATTAAAGACATGTTTGACAAAAGTTCTTCTTATGATGACCTCAGTGACCGCTGACCCCAATATTCTCCTGCTGACACATCACCAATAAACAACAGTCACTAATGTTGGTCCTATAACTGTGTAAAGCCTGAGGTTTATATGCATGTTTATGATTCTGTTAGCCTTAGTGTTGCATCCCTGATTGGGTGATTTTGGGTCGAATTACAATTTAACCCTTCATATTATTGTTTAAAGTTCCACATATCTATCATTGGTGGTTTTCCATGCACAATCAATTTAAAAGGCTGAGTAATTAATCAAAATATACAAATGGGTTTCAGTTTTTATCAGAGCTTTCCTGATTTAATGTCCTCATTCGTATTCTCTGGAACTCCTGACTCACCTGTGTGTGTTATTGACTCTCCTCCAGGAGCAGAGGATGTCCAGAGCTGACTGGTCCTTCTTGGAACACCTGTTGGAAGAGGGCCAGGAGTATTCAACAGGCATTGGCCGCGTCTGGCTTACTGTACTCTTCCTCTTCCGCATGTTGGTTCTGGGAACTGCTGCTGAATCTGCGTGGGATGATGAACAAGCTGATTTTGTCTGCAACACAAAACAACCTGGATGCACAGCTGTGTGCTACGACAAAGCCTTCCCCATCTCCCACTTTCGCTACTTTGTCCTCCAGGTCATCTTTGTCTCCACGCCGACCATCTTCTATTTTGGATACGTGGCTATAAAGGTTGGAGGGAACACCAAAGAAGATGAGGATGAGAAGCAGGCTCACGGTGCTGATGCAAATAAGAGAGGAGGAATCGTAATAAATGGGGGCAACAATTATGTGACCAAAGGCAATGTAGAGGAGCAGAAAGAATGGGATCATAGGAAAGACAGAAAAGTGGACAAGGCTTCTTCTGAAACTCTTAAACTGAAAGGCAGGTTGTTATGTGCATACGCCCTCAGCATCCTGATAAAGATCCTCCTGGAGATTGGCTTCATCGTAGGCCTGTGGCTCCTTTATGATGGCTTCTTCATTGATGCAAGGTTTGAGTGCAATGGCTTTCCTTGTCCTCATACGGTGGACTGCTTTGTTTCCCGACCCACGGAGAAGACCATCTTCACCATCTACACTCAGGTGATTTCCGTCATCTCCCTTCTCCTCAACCTCATCGAGCTCCTCCACCTCCTTCAGCTCGCCATCTCCCATCGGCTAACGAAACGTTACCAGATCAAATACCAGAACTACCTACCTCGGACAGAGCAGCCAGCGGCATGGGAGGACACTCGGAAATTCAAGACGGAAGGGCCACATGTGGACCTCCCCGTTCAGCGTGAGGCTGCGTGCTACTCCAACCCTTGTGAGAGCGATGGTGATTTGTCGATAGAGGTGAACTGGGGATCAGGAGAGGTTGGGAGTGACATGCTCCCCAGTTATTCAAACTGCGTGAGTGCCTCGAGGACACACTCACCCAGAGTCCATTATAAGAAACATGGACACAACAGTGGGATAAACACCAAGGGGGCTCGTAAAGGACCTCCAAACCAGACGCATTATGTATGACACAGTCAGATGGGCTAGTGTGTTCTTTTGGTCTGAAAAGCTGTGTTAAGTTTGTGAGACTTTTTTTTGTATAATTTCCTGCACATCCTGACTATCAGGAGTGCACAGTGGGAGCACAAATGAAGAACAACTATTGCACTGTGAACTGGATGCCTCAGAGGCAGGCAAATACTCAAAAGTGAGATTTAGCAGATAAACGGACCTATTCAAGAAGAAACATTTTTAGAGCGCTCCCCAAGGCGAAGGAACGAATGGAGAGAAGGAAGGAAAATGGGACTCCACAATGGGGAGATTCAGTCATAAGATGCTTTCATGTTACATTTAATGGCTGTTGGATGTGACCGTGTAGAAAAAAAAAAAACCTGCTACATTATGTGACTGTGGGAGAATATGCAACAGGACCAAATTAAACCGTATTCCCCTGAGATTTGCAATGTAACCCCTGGATATCTTTGGAACCCCCTCCTCTCCCTATTCCTGTGGAATGCACTGGTCTCTGGATCACGCTCAGCTCCCAAGAGTATTAATGGCTGCGTGGATGCAGGCATGCATGCATGCACTCACACAATGCAATGTTTCCTCTTTCACCCAGTGAGTTTTGGTCGCTTGAGTTGGGGTAACTATGAGAAGCCATGTGATTATAGAGGACTCGTCATTGTCGGTGAGAGAGAGAGTTAGAGAGCATCACTGTGTACTAGCTTTTGAAAGCTGAATAATGAAAATGTCCAAGCATCCATTTTTTAATCAAACATTTCAAGGAGCGGCTGGGAGAGCCTTAAAGAGAATCGGTTGTGGCGTATGGAATTGGCTGAAAGCGGTACAGAAATGTGCAAACACAACGACTGTGTATTTGTATTAAGTGACTGTATTTGATGTTAAAAAACACAACTGCTAATATTTATTATTTTGTGTCAAATAAAGTATCACAAGTTGATTGTGGTCAGTCAAAATATTAAAACTCTTCAAATCAATCACATATTAAATTATTCACGTTATATACAATATATACATACTGTATATAACAACACATACACACAGACACAGACACAGACACAGACACAGGCTGATCCTTGTGTGCATTACTGTTGTTTTGTTTCGGATGCAGCGGTGCATTTTGGGTGGGGAACCTATCTTCAAAGTGTCCAACCCGACATTTCCCACTATGCAAGTACTGTCACAATGGAGAGGCACTGAATCACTCAAAAGAGAGTGCTCTGGGAATAATGGGAGGATGGAGGTGTGGAGAAGTGGAGGAGTCTACCAGTGCATTAGGAGCACAAGCCTCTTTGGGAGAAAATAGAAGAAATAACTCTGATTTAATGGCTGTTTTCAAATCTGTGGCTCTGACTGCATGGAGATGACATTAATCAATTAAAAGCCGGTAAGAGTTTATATAATGTGGAAAAGTGATTACTGTATAATATCCCTGCTGGAGGCCTGACTGTCTTAACTGTTTTTGTGGAAAACAATTGATAAAATCCTCAACCCAACACCTTCCTTAAAGGTGCTCGACCAGGCTCCAAATGAAAACCGCCATACGTTTTCCCAGGGAGGAAGCCGCAGTGCTCTGCAATACAGCGCTCATTTCCGGCAATTTACTCAACTGTCTCCATGATGATAAGATGTTATCTACAGCAGGAAAGGAGGTTTGTGGGAAATTTTAGTGGAAGGTGCTCTCAAAGTGAAAACAGAAATCTTGAAAAATGAAATCTTGGGATCTTAATCCAGGTAGGTGTGAGCATGCATTTGCACTTTTCTGCATACCAGTTTTCATGATCATATTTGTGTTCTGACAAAAAAATCCAAGGGGTCACGGAACACATTGCAGCGATGCGACCCACAATCAGATCCTCTGCTCGCCAACCAAAGCCAGCAGTAGAACAGTGGCGCTTCCTTAGTGGGCATCCGTCGGTCTTATAGTATGAAGTGGGATAAATGAAGTGGGAAACCCTTGTGCCTTGCTGTTAGCTTCCTATAGAGGAATAAATCTCCTGGGATGAAAATAACAGTCAACAACTCCAACAGTCATTAGTAATTAACTGTCAATACATAGGCGCCTACTTCAGACGAAGCCCCTATGTACTCTAAAACCTATTTATCACGCTATAGCGCTGCCTTCAGAAACTACTTCATCGTGCAAAGCAGTAAAAATCACATTCTGTGGGGTAGCCCTTGCCTGGGAAGACCCCAATCTCTATGTTAGGTCATCTTTAATAGGCAGACATGAAGCCTCTAGGATAAGCTGCCATTCTGACTGAGTTTCCTGACATTGTTGGAGCCAATGCTGATGCATTTCCTCACTCTGTTGGTGAAGCCACATGCCACTGATCACACACACACTCACACATACACACATGCGCGCTTACACCCACACACACACACAAACACAGATGGATACACAGACACCTCTGTCCACAAGCTTTAAGACTGTTCTAGAAGCTTGTGGAGTGCCATCAAGTAGCCTGTGGGTTCCAGCAGATCTTATGACCATCCAACTCTCATGAGCTTGTGCTTAATTTGGTACAAATTTGGTTGTTTGCCATTCCTGGCTTTCAGCCGAGAAAACTGTTGCTTGAATGGAACCAAACCCATGCTGGTCCAACGTTTAAGATGGATATGATGGACGTTTTTGTTTGCATTTCATCTGTATTGGTGCATATTTGGTGAAACTTAATGGATACAAACAAAACGGAGCAGAAGCACCAGTAATCCTTGGGAGAGAGACAGTGTTGCCATAATCCAAGGAGGACGTGTCAAATGGAGGGGGGTTTGACAAAGAAGCCATCATTTATATGATGACCTGATAGACCGCTGCCCAATGCGGCTCTATATTCACATTACCACCTCATCTACGCCAATTTTGTTGTCTAAGAATTTGACTTTTTATTGACATCTCGTGGATGTATCCCTGCCAATATAAAAGACGTGAAGGCAGATAAAATATCTGACATTTTCATTCGTAGGTGGTCTATAAATAAGCAGGTCTGCTGAGGAGATCCAAAGGGGAGAACAAATTATATGGAGTTTAAAAAAACAAAGCCAGTCTTTGAAGCAATACAGTGTGAGCGTTCCTGGGGGAAAGGAGGCAGCAACGTCATGACGTGGCTCGAGTGTCTCTCAAGCTGCCGGTAAACCAAACTGGTTCCAAGAAACTTCAGTTGTTGCAACCAACTGTGAGCTGGTCCGAGCTCTACATCTGCAAGAATGAGTATTTGAGTTCATGGGAACAAGACTACAAATGAGCTTCAAAACATAACACGCACGCACGCACGCACACGCACACACACACACACACACACACACACACACACACACACACACAGACACACACACACACACACACTCGCACACACATACACAAGGGTCAATAAACAAAGGCTCGGCAAGGCTTAAAATAGCAAGTGACAAAGTTGATTGAGTGCACTCGAAGTTATGCCATATCTGATTATGTTATTCTAGGAGTATACGCGAATGGCGAGTGTACCGTGGAAAAATTGTCCCCTTTGTTTGGCTCAATTTGCATGAGTCCAATGACGGCACACGACTTTCTCTGTTTCCATAGCAGTGATACTTTCGAGCACACTCCTTAATTTGGGCATTACGCTACTCGAACAAAAAAGCAACAAAATGTTTCGAGCAGTTCCGATACTTAAACTATGGACAGGATGAAGGCCTGGATCTGTTTCCTGTTCCAGTTCTTTGTTTTTCCCCAGGGATTATTCAATTGAGAATGGACACCCTGACAAGGAGACTGCTGTGGGCATTGTTCTTTTGTTTTGTCCCGACTTCACTGGTTAAGCTCCTATAATGTCATGGTGACCTCATCAAAGACTGGTGAAAGAGGGACGACGTGCTGCTGAGGTAAATTAAGAGGGCTGCTACCATTACTAAATCACAGAACTCATGTGTGTGTATCTACAGCATGTACCTGTATCTTTGTTTCTTTGATGTTCTCTCTTAAAGGAATAGTTAGGATTTTTTGGATTGGGTCTGGTGTGAGGTACTTACAGTGTATCAACCTCCACACTAGCGCCTGTTAGGTATACAACTTGAAAATGATCCATGAAAAAAAAAAAGAAGCTCCCCGTAGTGAGAAGAAAATATGAAGTACCAGAGTAAAACACATAATATACATGATAGACCTCCGTGAGTATATTCATATGTACCAAATTTGAACTAAATAGAACCAATGCTTCGGAAGCTATATCCGAAAAACTGTGTTTTTCATAAAAAGCTCCCCCTATAGAGAGAAAGGTAAAGTATTAAAGTAAATCATATTGTACACAAGATAAGAAATCCTCGAATCAAATCATATTCACCAGGTTTGGACTAAATCAGGCCAACTGTTGAGAAATTATGGCCTACAATTTTTTCCGACAAAGCTCCCACTACTGACAGATAGCTTTGTTAGGATAACTTGCCATCTACCTGATCTAATAGGATACTGAACTTTCTTTACGAAAATGAGTCGGACTAAACAGAGTTAACCTGGCTTATTTGACAAACTCGGTTCAAGTAAGAGGTCAAAGCCATTTTGCATCCTAGCTGTTGTGGAAGTGTAGCGGACACATGTTTCCACCCTATAAGGGTGAGACTCATTAAATGTTCTCAATTAGGCCTCTTGGCTGCATATAGTTTTGACACAGCGATACCTATACTCCTGCACTCTGTGCTAGTGTGTATGTGTGTGTGTGTGTCTATGTTTGAGTGTCTGTGCAGTCGCTCAGTAGAGGATGTGGTGCCCTTCTAGGAGGCAGGCAGCTCTATTGTTCCTGAAGCACAGGGAACAACGTCTCCTGCCTGTCCACTCCGGATGTTGAATGGGCCTCCTTTAAACAAAAAGGAACGAGCAGCATCGCTCACACACACTTTCCTCATCATTCACCAGGAACAATGAAGGAAGCCCCTCTAGACTTCCCCCTCCTTTCTCCAAAGGCTCTGCCCTTAGTTCCCACAGTAATGTCCAGTTCTGAGGAGCTTAGACATTGTTTGACCCTCCATCTGTCCTCTGATTACCCCCTGGAGGGTGTACACACCTTTGGCACACCTAAATACACTCCTTGTTAATTCTGTCTCACTCACAGTTTAATTTAACCGCCCCACCCTCCCTTGTTTCAGACAGAAAATACCACCAGCTTGAAGGAACCGCCATTCTGAACATGCATCACTGAGGTCAGCAGAATCGGAGTGGGTCATTTCATCGATAGCTCTGATGCCTGCAGATGGTTCAGCATTCTCCACTCTGGTGCCAATTGAAATCGGAATCTCATGATCTCACCCCATTTTACACGCTAGCAGGCAAGGTAGTGGAACTTATCCTGGCACACCGTAAATGTAATCATCCATTAAGAAAGCTCCCGGGGCGCGGGAGAGATGGACCTTTCTGTTTCATAATCTAACACAGGAAAGGCTGCATGTCTGGAGTAAAAGTGTCAGCAAAATAATTACAGACCTCTCTCTAAGCGTATGTGACTTATCACATGGAACTTTCATAAAGTTGCCTCATTTTGCAGACTTTATGACACCAGTAACTTCTCCCTCTTCGGTCGATGAGAGGTCTTAGTGAAGCAGTGTTTCCTCCTGACGGCATCATGTTCATATTGTTAACATAATAAAGATGTCATTGATTGCACATGGAACTTTTCCCCTCACTACGACTCTGAATGCCATGATATGTAAAAGCAACAATCTTTTCATAAATGTCAATGTATTATTCCAAATAAAAATAACTCTTTATCTGTAATCATTGCTGGCATCCCTTTAATGTATAAATCATTGACAGTTCAGATAGATTGTAGGATAGAGAGTCAAGCGTTTTGGAAACTCCATTCAAGTCTGTGTGTGTGAAGTCTGTGAAGGCTGTGTGTGTGAAGTCTGTGAAGGCTGTGTGTGTGAAGTCTGTGGATTCAAAACATCCCCTTCCTCAAATTGCCATTTAAAAAAAAATGTATTCATTGAGGGAAATATCTGTGATTACCAATAAGGAATTCAATAGAAACAAACCTTAGATGACGAAAATTTTACTTTTACTGAAAAGCAATTAAATATGACATATATTATTCACACTTTTAATGACTTATCTAATATCTGTCCTTATAACAATCAAATATTATTTTATTTTCAGGGCAATAGTTTCAGTTACAACTATTGTATTTCTTGGTTCCATCATAAAGCAATGAAGCAGGAACAGGAAATAAGGAAAATAAATGCATGTTTCGATTGCAAAAAAAAACTTTCACTTTTAGTAGGTTTTAATTGGGTCCTTTTAGTCTGAAAGACACCAAGAAGATAAACTGTTTACACTTTTATGTATTATTGGATTTGCCTTAAATATGATTAAACGAATTCCATCCAAAACATTTACAAAATTCAAGCCAAAACAATCAAAAACAACAACAGTGAAAAGACAAGTGTCCATAACGAGATACAAAGGATTTGTTGAGGTATTGGAATGAAGATCGGTGAAATCTTATTCTGAAATTAATAAATGTATGTGTTAGTTTTAGTGTGCAGCATTGCCTCCCAGCATGCACTATGGCAAAGGATTGCTGAAACTGTATGTCCTTACACTGTAACCAGTGGCATTGGGGGGATTTAAATTATTCACATTTCATCACATTACTTATAATACAATACAATTATTAATTCTAATTGTTCAAATTGTCATCACCATATTCCACATCAAGCCATCATAATCATAATCAAATGCCAAATTTTGTGTTTCTGTTTGCCTTTTCAAATCAAATTATGATTTATACGATTTTTTTGGGACTCTATTTATTTGTTATTGAATATCATAGAAATGTCTCCTGTGGGGATTAATAGTTTCTCTCCGTCTATATGTAGGTATTTAAGATGTGTTAAATAAAATTGTTACTTATCCAACACGATGTGATGGTTTCTCAATTAGGTCTTGTGGAAAGATAAATAGAAATACAGTTGAAGAGGAAAAAGTGATCATCTGTTTCTGGACCTGACTCCTATGTGTTGTATCGTTCACCTAGACAACAGATGTAGAAAAGCATAAGTGAGCTTCCAAGAACACAAAAATCTGTTTGTCAAAAAGATTGGGTTTATCCATAATACTTTTTTCTTGTATGCAGGACACAGATGTCCAAATGTCAAATTCCTAACATTGAATGAGAGGTCGGTGCTGTTCCCATGGCAGTCATTTCCTTCTTAGAGTTGAATGAGCAGAACCATTACTTCCTACTTGTGGAGCTCTTCTTTGTCCTTGGTAGCAGGACTGCTTCTTAATGCACTGAAAACTGTTGTTTGTTGGGACCTGAATGCGAAACATTGTCGCTGAAGAAAAAAAATCTTGCTGTTTTCAAAGAAATGTTATATAGGAACTTAATCTAAAAATCATACAGACATAATGTTGATACAAACTACAAAAGATAAGCAAAGATGCTTTTATTCATGACATTTTTTGTTACACATTTCATTTATGGCTTTTCTGTAGTGTACCATCAATGCAGTCCAGTCCGGCTAGAACAGTAAAACAATTTTACAACGAATGACAAAGGGAACTGTTTGACAGAAGAGTCCAGCAACACCTGTGCGTCATATTAGTCAGCTATATTTGGATACGACTGGAAATGGACAGTTTTCATCAAATCCTGTTCACCATTTCAATAAAACTGTAAATACGTTTTATCTTCAAATCATATAATAATAATAATAATAATACATTTAATTTATAGAAATATTCAGCATCAAATATCAGGTCAAAGAAGCACATGCTACACACATGAGCTACATTTAATTCAATAAAAGGCTAAGTATGTTAGTAATGACAATCTAGCTTCTCCAGTGATACTTAAACACATGAAATTATGTTTTTTCGGTTGCCAAGAGTGATTTTGTATGGCTGAGTACGTTGATAGTGTTTTGCCTCTGGTTTATCTGCTTTGTTTCCTCAGTTTTACTCCTGGGACAGGGCAAAGGGGAGTCTCTCATAGTAGCACAGGTTAGCTCTTTTCAGGTCGGTTCCTATTCAGAGCTGCTTTAGGTGTAAATTCCAGTTTGTCTTTCAGGCTAAGGACCTGGGTGCTATCCATTCCTACTTGTTCCTGAAGCTTCCTTTCCTCTCTCAGTTCAAGGATGCCTTTCTGTTCTCGGGGTTTAGGGGTCCCCCTGACAAACCACTCCAGGTGATAACCCACTGCTCCCACCACAAAGGCCACAGGGAAGGTGATATAAGGGGCATAGGTCCGTGCTGCTGTCCAAAGCACAGGCCACATGACTGCACACCGCTTTTGCTCCTGGGTGCTCCATAGGGGGAAAAATAGAGAGAGGTAAGTGGATTGTATCTTTTAATAGAGTGTTATTACAGTACTTACATAAAAGATCATACGAAGAAGAGTTCCATGTCTTACTAATTAGTAAACATGAAACACACTTCTCTTCTGGTTCCTACCTGGGGTTCAAAGCTTATTCGTATTGTTATGCCAAGATTGTTTTCTAAATTTTCATCCAACTCACGCTAAACCATCCACATTTCCAAGGTAATAAGACTTCATAAAACATGAAAATTATGTAGTGGGGCATTTTTCTCAAGTTCTTTTTTATTTACAAGATTGCATTTGTAAATGAGGCAGCGTCAGTTCTTTTGAGACTGAATGTCACCGTTTAATCTTTGTCAATTTTACTCTGATCTTTGTCACAAATAGTTTCTAGATATTTCCCATTTTGAATGAACTATCATGCAACTCGATGATCAATTCCCTTATCCGATTTGCAATAACCTTTGTTCTAAATCTGTCGGCATTATTCCTTTCCAAATGTGCAGACAACAACCAAATGCAGGGTCAATAACATTGTGCATTTCCCTTCATTTTAGAGTAATATTGTTCAACAAAAGCCTTAACTGACTGGATCTCACATTTAATTGGGTTGCGCAATATAAACCGGTATATTATTTTAACCGGTATGATGTATATGCCACAAACTCTTGAATTTGGAAATAAACATCAATGAGTGGGACACAAAAATGCAGCGCCAAACAGGACACAGTTCAGAAGGAATAATGCGAATGTATGAATGATGAGATAAAAGTTATCATAAGCAGAACATCTTGGTTTGGTTTACTGCAGAAATCTGTAAACCAACTTGTAGGTTTTCCTTTTAGAATTTTCTTAAAACAAAGAAACCATAAAAATCCCCAGTTTAAAAAAAAACCTGAACCATAAAGCATAATAAATTATTCTGAATAGTAAACATACAATGCATTTTCGTAATTTTAGCACATGTAATGTCAAAATAGAAATTTAACAATATACTACAGGGAGTATTGGAATATACTACAAAACATTGCAATACAAAAAAAAAAATCATTTCCTTTGTCTTACTGTGATAAAACATGTCTGAAGTCCAACCTGTGTCATTACATGCACATGGTGTAGAAAATTTACTGATTCTTAGATCTTTTTAAGTCTTTTTCTCCAAGGAACAACAAATAACATTACAGCACACAATAATAATGAATAAGAAGACCCAGAGAAACTCTGAAAAAGCTAACAACTGTTTCTTCCTTGTGAACCAAAACAGGCTAATAAAACGTTAACCTGGGTATAGAGACGTTGATAAAATTGTTACCACTGACGCTGTCCATTTCCAATTTAGAAGTAAATGTTTTATCAAGTTTTACGTTTAATGTGTTGTATAATTGACGAGCTGTTTTTTAAACATTCAGAAATGTTATTTATGAAAGTCACAAGCTACACTGGTCAGTGTACTTTAGTACTGAATATAAAACAGAAAAACGTTATTACACGGCTTCAACGAGCAATAAATATAACCAGACAATAGTGGGGAATAGGGTCCAATCTAACTTGACAAATATAAATGCAGAATAATAAATTAAATTAAAAACTCATAAAGGGATATTTCTAAACATGGAAGGTAGCTAGCCGAGATTATCTAGCGTCATCTTACTGCACTAATTTTGACCATGTGACCGGCTAACTTTGTTCAATAAATGTTATAATACGGGCAGTTTCCAAAAGGAAATGTGCATGTCTAATGTATCTCTCTAGTAAATCTATAAAAACAAATATATATTGACTATGTTTTATGTCATTACTCTTCGCTCACCTTCACCGTTAACACCGACGCACTGGATGCAGCACTTCTACAACGCAACTTCCGTTCGTCAACTTGTTGAGTAAATCTTTTTCTTCTTCGCTTAATATTTTAATGTAGCTCGCATCTTGTAGTTGCATTACTGCCATCTTCTGGATTTAGTGCTTTCCTACAACATATTGATTTTCACATTGTTTTCCTATGGTTCTTAACAACACACTCATTATGTTCTTTAAACCCGCTCCTGATAGCCCGGATCTTTATTAATAAAAAAACAAATACTATTCGCGTAAGATGTTTTCCTGCAGTTAACATGTTCAATTGTTTCTGGCACATGGAAATTTCCAAAAATCCCAGGTGACTGCTTCCCTCAAATGTGAAAAGAAGAATTTATCATTACATTATTTGCATAACTTCTTCAACTATGCATGACAATTTACATTAAATATATTTCATGTTTAGGTTAAGTGTCTGACACATTTACCAATTACAAATACTGTAATATTATATTATTTATATATTATTTAAATAATGAAAAAATAATAATACAGAGAATAGATCAAAATACCATATAACCTCTTCTGAAATGAAATTAAAAAGACTAATAACCTTACTTTTTTTTTAACATTTATTATGATCATGTATATATATTTTTTAGCATTTTTAACTGATCCGCATTTGCTTTAAACACATCTTCGGTTAGGAACGAACAAATCAAATTCATTTTTTCCTTAAAATTCTACGCACAACACCCCATAATGTGAAGGGAAAAAAGTTTGTTTGAAATTATTTTTGCAAATTTATTAAAAAAATAAAGAACGAAAATATAGAAATGTACATAAGTATTCAAAGCCTTTTCTCAATACTTTGTTGAAGCACCTTCGGCACCAATTACAGCTTCAAGTCTTTTTGAGTATGATGCTACAAGTTTGGCAAACCCAGTTTTGGACAATATCTCCCATTTATTTTGCAGGATCCATCAGGCTCCATCCGGTTGGAATGGGAGCATCGAGTCTGGGCTCTGGCTGGTCCACTCAAGGACATTCACAGAGTTTTCCCTTGGCCACCCTTGTTATCTTGGCTGTGTGCTTAGGGTTGTTGTCCTGTTGGAAGATGAACATTCGCCCCAGTCTGAGATCCAAAGCGCTCTGGAGCAGGTTTTCATCAAGGATGTCTTTGTACATTGCTGCTTTCCTGTTTCCCCCGATCCTGACTAGTCTCCCAGTTCCTGCCGCTGAAAAACATCCTCGCAACATGATGCTGCCACCACCATGATTCACTGTAAGGGTGGTATTGGCCAGGTGATGAGCGGTGCCCGGTTACCTACAGACATGAGGCTTGGCATTCAGGCCAAAGAGTATAATCTTTGTTTCATTAGACCAGAGAATTTTGTTTCTCATGGTCTGAGAGTCCCTCAGGTGCCTTTTGGCGAACTCCAGGCAGGCTGTCATGTTCCTTTTACTGAGGTGCGGCTTCCGTCTGGCCACTCTACCATACAGGCCTGCTTGATGGAGTGCTGCAGAGAATGTTGTCCTTCTGGAAGGCAACCATCGGGTTCCTGGTCACCTCCCTGGATAAGGCCCTTCTCCCCCGATTGCTCAGTTTGGCCCAGGCGGCCAGTTGTAGGAAGAGACCTTGTGGTTCCAAATTTCTTCCATTTACAGATGATGGAGGCCACTTTGCCCATTGGGACCTTCAATGCTGCAGAAATTTTTCTGTACCCTTTCCCAGATTTATGCCTCGATACAATCCTGTCTCGGAGGTCTACAGACAATTCCTTGGACTTCATGTCTTGGTTTGTGCTGACATGCACTGTCAACTGTGGGAACTTTTATAGACTGATGTGCGCCTTTCCAAATCATGTCCAATAAACTGACTTTACCACAGATGGACTCCAATCAAGTTGTAGAAACATCTCAAGGATGATCAGTGGAAACAGGCTGAACCTGAGCTCAATTTTGAGTTTCATGGCAAAGGCTGTGAATGCTTATGTAAGTGTTATTTTTTCATTCTTTATCTTTAATGAATTAGCCAAAATTTCGGACACACTTTTTTCACTTGGTCATTATGGGATTGTGTGTAGAATTTTGAGGAAAAAATGAATTTGATCCATTTTGGAATAATGCTGTGAATACTCTGCTGATGCACTCTACACCGCCAGGGGTATTTAATCCAGGTCTGCTTTCCAGCCAACTTTTCTGTTCTTTCCTTGTCCTGCAGCACTTTAGTCATTATGACCTTTAATTTTCATCCAAACGTGGACTTTAAGCTACTTCATTTGTAAACACAACAGTATTTTTCCTGCCTAAGCTTGTCTGGAACACACAGATGGTGTCTTTCCCGTGCCAGCACAGACTCTTGGAGGGAATTGAAATAATCCAGGGTGGAGGTTGTGATTAGATTCACCTGGTTTCATTGATAATTGTGTGTCATTTGCATAAGAGTGGAAGTTTATGGAGTGTTTCCTGATAATGTTGCATATGTAATGTGAATAATATTGGTCCAAGTCCAGATCCTTGAGGAACTCGTGGAGGATTAATCGTTAACAAATACAAACTGAGATATATCAGATAAAGAAGACTTTATTCATTTAATGCAGTGACTGTGATGCCAATTAATTTTCCATGAATTTTGTGGTTAATGGTATCGAATGAAGCACTAAGATCAAACATGACCCGAACAGAGACCAGTCCCTCATTAGATGTCATTACAAGGTAATATGTAACTTTGACCAGTGCTGTTTCTGTACTATAGTGAACTCTGACATCTAACTGAAAATCCTCAAATAAACTATTGTTATTCAGAAAATCACACAATTGTTCAGCCAACACTTTCTCTAGGATTTTAGAGAGGTTAGAGATCGGCATGTAAGTTGTAATTTAAAACCCCTTAATCAAGACTCAGCATTTAAACAGTGGTTTGATTTTGGCTACTTTAAAATAATTTTTGTACATGACCTGAATTTAAAGACAGATTGAGGATTTCTATAGACAGTTGCTGACTAAGGGTAAACTTCCTTTTTCTTGGATGAGTAGATGAGAGAAGTTTATTGTTTAACATCATTAGGACTGAAGCTGTCTAGATGTGCACCAGGTCTATCAGTTGTTTCTAAGAACATAGTCCTGGGGTGTAAACTACAAGCATTTGAGGGCGGGAGGTTGTGATACTTGACTCGAATAAGTTGAGTTTTAGCATGAAAGAAGCTCATGAAGTAGTTGCTACTAAGGGTTATAGGAATACGAGGCTCAATAGAACTCTGACTCTCGCTCAGTCTGGCTACAGTGCTGAACACAAACTGTTCTCCCTGGAGACACAGAACGTTGGAGCTTTAAAATTACAATTATTAACCGAAACAATGGGACTTTATCTCTCACTTTTTGACCAATCCTCAGGCTCTCTCCAGAGGTGACCAAACTATTCTTCTCCCCCTCCAATTTCCTTTTACCATGTTACTCTATTTTTTTGCTGTCATTTTCAGTTCATTGCGATAAAGCTCTTTAGCCTGTTTTCCCCATTCAGGCGTCTTAACTGCCTCCTTATAAGAGACGTTTCCTTCACTCTTATCTGTTGCACATCCACCTTCATCTTCAACACTTCAGAGCCCCAGTAAAAACACTATAAATCCCACCTCAGTCACATTCGTCTCCCTCCAACTTCGCACTCCATATATTCATCTTTTCTTCCCTTTGCAAATCTTAAAGTCTTGACAGTTAAACCTTCTCCTTGACTTTGATACAACTTCACTACCTCTATTCAAAATTTCAGGAAAAGCCTTCTGGGAGCATCATCATTCCAATCTCCATCAAAATGGTCTTACTCATCTCCTACCCTTGTTCTTTTAGCAATTTTGACTGTACTATTCCACACTGCTCCACCAGCCCCTCGTGCTTCTACGAGAGGTAATCCGGAGAAAATCCCTTTGCACTCACCCCCTCTCCACTCCCCCATTTATAACTTTGTATATTTTGATCACTCCCTCTGCCTCAGTGTTGCATCCAATGAGAAAGTTTTCTTCCCAAACTCTTCCATGCTTCGCTTGTCCAACTTTTCCTTTAACGATTTTTGCCAGTTTAAGTGAATCCACTTTTACTCCCTCTTATCCATCAAAGCTCACCACTACTTTTAGCAATTCTACCTTCGGCTCTACTCCTTGCCCTCTTTTCACCCACTCTCCGTTCCACCTGAGCTAGTTCCTTAATTTTCATTTATTTTACAACTGTTTGCCATCATGTTTCTCCTCTCTCTGCCCATCAGTTCCCACTCACTTTTCCTCCACTCATCTTCTTCACCAAACTCAATGTTATTTCCGTCGCTCTACATCACCCTTCTAGCAATCCTGTCAGACCCGCAGAGGAGACATAAGCACAGGAAATTTTCATATTCAAAATCAAAAAACCTCATTCACTCTGAACAACACACACACACACGCACACACACACACACACACACACACACACACTACAACAACGTGAAATCACATCTCTGCATTTGACCCATCCTTGAGGTACTCAGGTTTCAAAGTGAGGTTTGAGGTCTTGCTCTTGAAGCCCATGACATGAAGACTCCTCCATGGGATTGGACTTAGTCACCGATCCTCTGATAGGAGGGAATGTCCTTCATGCTGCCACAGAATGAACTCTCAGTAAGACCTCACGTTAAAGTTTTGCATTCCAGCGCAGCAAAGAAGTTGGATGACTCAATGAAACAATGTTGCCGTTGTTATTGTCAGTTGCCAACAGGAGTTGACAGTTCATCTGGGGGTTACCATGGAGACCAATACGGGGCATGAGGTGTTTTTTGAAAGTGAGTGTCGGAATGTGCTTGAACTCTCGTTTTGTACACTCTTCGTAGTCTTACCCATTCATTTCTAGAAAAGACAGTCATTTTTAACCAGGAACAACAAAGATGTATACAAGTTCAGTGGGGAGTTTGTGTGTCTTCAATAAGACACCCAAAATGTAAGTTTGGGTTAATTATAAAAGAAAATGGGATGACTTCCTATATAGATATTTATTTAACTTCACAAAAGCTTCCAGATGATGTGTGTAAACCAGGGATGTAAATGTGGACGTTTGGACACTTAGTGTGAGTTGGACTGAAACATCCACCTAATGAATTATTCTAACGCTACAGCTCTGCAAAATTTATAAGGCAACTTTATCAATTGACAAAGCAATAACCAAAAGAGAATGAATTACAATTTATTCAAATGTGTCTTATTAATCTGTGTAAATATAAAATAATTCATGAGGGGAAAAAAAATGTAGATGCATTTGATGACTTTGTCTACTCATATTACACATTTACACATTTACACATATTACACATATACACATATTACACATTGATGTTTGTCCATCCCTGCTGCTTCCAAGAAAGGAACCTACGGCTGAATTACACAAACCGTAGGATCCGTAAAGAGGCCATCTTTTGCTCTGTTCAGACAATGAAGGCATTCTGGCACCAAATCCTCCTCTCATAAATAGTCATGAGAGGCTGACAAGGACCTAGCCCCCCTTTCAGATGACCATCCCACCAATGCAGGGGTCATTTTCTCTTTTTGAAGGCTCATTTGGCCCATCTGTGAGGATGCTGACACTCTCTGACGTGAGGAGGGCTGTATCAGTAGTTTTTCTTTGTTTACTTTAATTGCTTATGAGGGACGCAGAGAAGCTGTATCTCTCAGCGACCCAGTATGAAACCCATAAATGAGAGCCGACTGCAAGGAGAAGAAAATATTCGTTTTCGCAACAGTGGCTTCTGTGTTATGAATTTGAAATTATTCTTTGATAATCTCTACATTATTGATGAGGCTGATATTTTAACCCCTCGCTCTCAGTTTTTACACAGAACTATCCCCAATCCAAGCTGATCACGACCGACTGGAACAAGGACTCTCAATGAACGCCGGCCTGTTTGATGTGGGGATTAACAAAGCACAAACACTTTTTGGGATTTTTCAGGTATAGGTTTTTTACTTGAGTACTTATTTTTCGCCGAACTTTTTACTATTACTCTGTTTCTCACAATTTCAAAAAAAAGATTTGTTACTTAAGCTAATTATTATTCTTTTGATTAATTTAATTGTTTTCCTGACATCTCCATAAAGTATGATAAGAGAAGAGAGACATTCAGAAGCAGTCTAAAATGTTTTTTCTTTAACTTTTATACTTTTTAAGCTTTAAAGTTTATTTGCTTTTAAACTAGTGCCTCTTACTTTTATACTTATTTTTACATCTACACCTTTTCCATTTTGACAAGCAGTTTTCACTGTTAGACTAGCACATTTTAAATGTATACTTTTTAACTTTTATACTTGTGTCAAAAGTACTCTTGTACCATAGTAGTACAAAGTACTTATCAACTTTTGTACTACTATTATTTCCTTTTATACATTTAAACTACTATCTTTAAATCAGATTTTTTTTTGGTTTGTATTGGACCCTTTTGACTTTTTTTTCTCTTCCTTTTCTACTTCCAATTGTTTCTTTTGGACTTTTTTTCAAACTTTTGTAGCAACTTTAAAAATGCTTACTTTTTCTTTTCTTTCATAATAGTCCTGTTGGTTTTTGTACTTTTATACCACTACCTGTCATTTTATCCTTATAGACTAGAATATTTTAAATTCGATCCTTAATTGTTTTTTTTTATACGAGTACCTTTAACTTCTTTAACTACTTTTATACTACATTACATTTATACTTTTACACTTTAATACTAGTACTTTTTACCCTTACACTAGTAACACTAACATTCCTACCACTAATGTTTGCTTTCACACTACATCTCTTTCTTTTAACAATTTGAGTATATTTCAAAATCTGCAACTCGTACTTGAGTGAAAAAGTTGAATCAATATTTGTAAACTAACCCGTGTTAGTTTTTACTTCAGTAACTGAACTTGTACTTGAGTAAAGGACATGTGTACTCTTGCCATCTCTGCCTATGAAAAAAAACAGAAGCATAAAGTAAAAATCACATTTACATCCAACATTTCATCTTCTCATTACTTCAAAATGCCAAAATCTGTGGTGATGAACATAACTATGTGTGGGCGATAATGCTTCATGTCTTTAAGTGATTCTTGACAGCTGCTCTTCCCTCTGTGCTCCCCATCTTTTGATTGCCAGAACTGGGAATTTTATCAGCGCTGTAAGATAAAGTGAAACTGACTGATCCCCCCCTTCAGGGAAACATTTCTGCAGCCGGCTGTTTCTCTGGTAACCATAGCTGTGACAGGATTATCTCACCGGCTCCTGTTTGTGAGTAAATAACATTTAGAGGTGCGCTTGCCAAAATATTTACGTATTAATACCACAGTCTTATTAATCAAAATCATCATCTGGGGGATAACAGAGATGAACATAATGCACTCACTAACCGTAGCCCCACAGGTCGGCCTTATTTGCCCAAGTTAATAACAGATGTCGGGCAGAAATTGACTCATTACACAGAAAATGACACAGAGAACTTAAATCACTGATGTATTACAACAACCATAAACTGCTGCTGCAGTTCTCTGACAGCTTAAGCACCTACTCACACTTGAACAGCCAGAAAATACAGATAGTGGTGTTCCTTTGCGAGAAAAATTATCAAATAGTTGCTGCCACTAAAGTACAGAGTTGAAAATTTAAGTAAATAATAATTCTAGCTCATAGAAATGCATTAAGTTTGTCATGGCACTAGAGTGATATTAATAATTCCTTAGAAAGATTAAACTTAACACAGGGAGATGTTTCTTTTTAAATGAATTATTAGTGATCAATCAGGAATAAGAAAATACATCAAACATTGATACAAAAGCATTTATTTGAACCATTTTGAACACTTTACTGAATTCAGAGCATATACCTCAATGGAAAATGAGATCACTGTCCATCGAATCACCAAGTCTCCCATTTCATTAGAGTACCAAACATAATAGGGAACACTTTCAATTGACGTTGGATCACTTTTGGTCACGAATGATTATTCTTCTTTAGGCTTGATTACTGGCTTAGCCCGCAGCGGCTTCATCAACACAGTCTAGTATACCACAATAATAATGAATCCACCGTTTATAAGCATTCACAACAGGAGTAACAGTCCACTAAGGGAAATAGATCATTTTGATACAACAGAATGGCACATCTTTTGTTGGATTATACATATTGCAATACAGGATAATGTGCAACATTTGCAGAGATACCCTTTGGAAGAATGAAAATAAACCTGACATACTTTCAATTAAAAGACAATTTTAAGTAGTTTCGATGGCACATGATGCTGTATGTGAGCAAAGGCAGAGGAGATTCATTTGCAGTTATGCAGAATTGAAGTCATGCAGCCAAATAGGTGTACTCATGCATGCAGGAGGTGTAATGACCTCTGGTGGATTTTTTTATTCTTTCACTGTAACCTCCTCTTGTCAAGGCTTAACACTGATTCAGTCCGGACGGATGAGTCAGGACTAAACCAGTGAGTTGGAACACTTGAAAAGATGTGTTCTCTTGTAGGTAGCCTTCATTTGAATCTAGTATTTTGCTTGTCCTAGTAAAAAAAAAAGGCCTGCTTAATATCAACAAGGCATCTATTATGGCACCTGTAGTTTGTGGTGACTGGCTAGTTGAGAATGAATCTACTCAAGAAAAACATTAATGAGTGAATAAACTTCACTCAGGTGCATGGTGTGAGGCTAAATTACTGCAAAAATATGACCTGTGCCTAGATTCATTCTCTGAATCCACAGGCTGGAGCCACGGAATGAGCCTCACATGAGCCGGGCGATGGCCCCAGACAGGAAATCCTCATAACTGATGCGCATGTTGCCGGTCATAGATGTGTCCCTCTCCCTGAAGACCTGTGTCATGGTCTGGAGCTGGGTGCACACCTGGATGAAGCGGTCCAGCTGGATGCCGGGTCGCCCGCCCTGCACAGAAAAACGTCGCACCACGGCCTCGGAAAACTGGGGACTCAGGTTGTAGCCCATTTGAGCAAGGGCTTAAAAGTAGAAAGTAGAGAGGAAAATGGACTTTACTTTAAAGTTCATTTTAGTACTGACTGACTGTAAGTATGAAAATACCAATAGCCTAAATAATTATGAAGTATAAACAGGGATACCTTGCTGTAGCTCCATGCCACTGATCGACCCTGAGCGGTCTCTGTCGTACTGCTGGAAGAGTGCTCTCCACCGCTGCATGAAGTCCCACAGTGCTGAGAAGCCAAACACGTCTATTCGACCGGTCCGCGTTCTGTCAAACATGTCTGACAGCAAATAAAGAACACGTTCAGCACAAACAAGGTACTCTCGTGTTGCTCTTGCACAACAAATTTAGGTATAAATGTGAGAGCATTTTTCTGAATGTGTCCAGAAAGTATTGAAGTCAGCCTACAATCCATAACCATGGACCTTCTAATGTCACATATGTCAATTAAGGAAACTGGCTGGAAGATACAACTGGAATGCAGTCAGACTTGTTCTGAAAAAACAAACGTGACTCATGTTTCAGGCTGGCTCATGCCTGAAAGAATGTCTGCTTTTAAAAATAGAGTATTTAGGGGGCAGCACATACATTAAGCCAAACTACATCCTGGTCCTAACACTTAATTAATTTGTTTTCCATGATACCATGGTCCTCTCCTTTGCTATAACATTTTTAGGTAGTCATTAAAAATGTTTTTATTTTCCCTAAAGAAATGCCAATTCATCACCTTCATGTTGTTTGACTTACTGATCATCATGAGGCAGGTCTCATCATTAAAAGAAGACCAGTTGGAGTTCATAAGTGCCTGCTTCAACTCCTTTGGGTTGATGAAGCCGCTGTGATCCGTGTCAACCGTCATGAACCACTGGTAGGCTTCTTGGTTAACACCAGGTGGGATGTTACCTGTAGGAAGGAAATAACAAACTTGTAACAGGATGTTAATGAATGGCTCTGATTTTACAGATAGCCATTTTTCAAATAATTTTTATTAGTATGCATTTTCTTTCTCTTCTTCAGTCTTTGGCAACGACGAGAGTTTGATTCAGTTTAGCTTTAATTATTATGTCTCTGAAACTCAGGGAGAAGGAAATTAGCTAGCTACTATCTATTCTGGATGAGGCAGCTCGCCCTCTCAGTCACAAAATTCTTATTAAAAGTTATTTATTGAGAAATAAAGAGGAACTCTTCTACTCTCTGAGATGAAACTGTGCCGACTCTGCTAATCAGAAACATGATCATAAAAAATAGTACATCTATGCGTGACTCAGTCTTGGATGGTTAATGTCACCATAACCAAAGTTCTGGATAAAAGAGCACACCACTCTTATCCCTAATTCAACCGCTCAGATGATGAATCTGTTTGCCCATCTTGAATCTTGACTCCAGGATTCCTGATGATCGTTATCCAAAGTGTTGTTGCCAATAGAAAAATACTTTTGTATTATACAATTGCCTGGTCTCGTTTGCGAAAAAACAATATGGCAATTAATAGATATAAAATGAAAGATTCCTCCTACGTAAATGACACAGAACTGTTGCACCAGAAATGTGATTGAGTTTAATGGTAGACATACTTGCTAAAATAATAGGTGGCCAAGAGAATAGTACAGTTATGTAAATTACATCTAATAATTAGGGTTGGGCATTGCAGTGAATTTTCCAATTGCAATAAATTGTGATATTTTAGGAAAATGTAGGAAATGCATAATGTATTGACTATTTAGAATAGTTTTGTTATGCATTATAATTGGATTGTCAAAAAACCCCAACAATTCTGATTGTTGTCCTTAATTTAATCCAAAAATGCTAAAAGTAACAAGTTAGCTTCCAAGTAAATGAATGGTACAATATCCCATAAAAGATGTTCATTGTAACATGTTTTGGGTCTGATGTATATTTTCTTACATTGATGGAAAGATTTCCGACGTGATCATTTTTTATCTTGGTCTCATCCTACATGTTACAGTTTTACAACTTCATAAAACTGTTTGGAGTTACATATTTGGGATCCAGTCATTGATCAGATCCCCAAGTCCAAGAGTCAGTGGAAGTCTGACAATCTTTAATTATGATCCTTCACCTTCGTTCGTCAGGTGCTTGTCTGAGGTGAGTTGATTTGTATTTCCCTCCAAAGTAATTCATCAGCATTGCCATTTTTTTAAACCTTCAGTCGTTCCTTTGCTTTGACTGTCAGTTGACGACAACTGGCGTTTTTTTAGTGACTTAATGTGGCCGGCACAAGACGTTATTAAATATTTGCAAACTGTCATGTTTTATATGAGCTGTACTACCCCTCCTTCCATAACCAAACTCTCAACTTAGTCTGATAAAAAGTCTACCGTCCTTGTTTTATGCAATCACTTGTTTTATGCAATTTTTTCAATATTTTAATTTTCGTTTGAGAAACGGATATAGAAAATCAAAAAACTTCCTTTTAATAACCAGAGAGGGATGATAGACATTTAAAAATGTTTTTTTTTTTGTTAATTGAAATTGAAATATGAAAATATGTAATCCCTAGGAAACAAAAATTAAAATAAGGATCTGTTTTCTGTTTCTGAGACTGAATATAGTCGCACACGAGGGCACCATGACAGAAATACATTAGCTGCTCTGAAATTGGGTTGATCTTGATTTCACTTAGTAATTTCAATACACGATGAAGCCCAAAAGGCATACCAGTAAAAGATAAAAATCATATTGCTATTTATACTATCATGAGCGAAGTTTGGACTAATCACATCATCCGACATTATTATGGTCCATCTCACAGTATGGTAGCATGAAAAATGTACAGCTGCAGCCTGGAGTCCTCTCCACCTGGGACCTTCATTATCATTGAGATAAGATAAAATGATACTTTATTCATTCCACATTGGGAAATTCCACCTAAAAAAAACACCTAGAAACCACCTAAACTAGTAGTACTGGTGCCTCATCAGCTCCAGGATGGATCATGTAGTAAGTTTGACTGGAAGTTGCTGTCAGTGTGCAGACAGACCACAATATAAATAATAATTCTGATTTGACGGACTACAGCAGAATTGATCAGTTATTATGGGACACATGCAAACATTTCTTCAAACCGTAGCATATCAGTTTCTAGCTATGTAGAATACACAACAACCACATATGCTAAATGTGTTTATGTTGTGGTTTATTTGCGCACCTATTAATTGTTAGAATCAGATTACCTCGATTTCATGACGGTTGACGTATCTATTAAGAGTAACAGACCTCAGAGAGTTATGCAGACAAGACCAGCGAGTAGAGCTTAGAATCCACCTCTAACTTCTTCATACTGCTTTGAAATAAACCACTACTGTTGGGGAAGAAAGTGATAATTGACAGCACTCAAAAAGACACCCGCTCATCATTTCCTAAACGACCACATTTGGTTTTAAAAGTGACAAACGTTTTTTTTCGGTCTCCTAGTGATATTATTTTTTAATAATCAAATAAGAAAATTGATATCAAGCCAGTATTCACATTTCTCTCATTCCTATTTGATCTTTAAAAGGAAAACGTAATCCTAACCCTTACTTTTCAATTTTGATTCTTGTATCTCAAAATGGAAAAGCTATTTATAAATATTCATTTCCTATCTGACCGATTGGTTTAGATGATGAAGCGTGTTCAAGTAAGGAAAACAATGCAATATTCACGGAATACTCCCATCTTCCTACAGCTGCAAATTAGTTGGTATTCCGCTTAGGAATGTCTCATTAACTTTAGTTATCTATACTCACTGTTTCAGGAGGCTCATGTGGTGGAAATAAAGGTCACAGCAGGGTCAATGATTGAGGGACATGTCATCTCAGTGAGAGGAAGGAAGAGGCCATTACCAAACAAAGTGAAAAAAAATGGTATGAGATGGGGGGGAGGAATGGAGTAAGGTCTGATTGTCAGCAAAACGAATGGGAAGAGAGGGACAGGTGACACTTTCGGCCATGGATTCTGATGGATTCTGTCCCTGTGGGGAATGATAGCGACACAAGCTATCAGCTTCTGACTTCAGCTTAGCTGCAGCAGGATGCAGTGTAATCACAACACACACACTCTCTCTCTCTCTCTCTCTCTCCCCCTCTCTCACACACACACAAACACACACACTCTTCATCCATCTGTCTTTTAGTCTGTTTAGCCCTCAATAAGTATTACTGGAGTTATCACTCCGGCTGTGAAATCCTGCTGAAGGGCACAAAATGAGCCCTGTCCCTACATGACAGTTGGGGGACGTCAAGTCATTCTCTATACATCATCTCAGCAGAGATTAAGGTAGAGAGAAAAGAAGCACTGGCGTGGGATAATTAAATGCAATCTGCAGTGTCCCCGTGTGTGTACAAGATAAGCCTACCCAACTGCAACTGCTGCCTATAGTTACCTGCAGGAGCTGGATGTCCATAATGTCCTCCATGAGGGTGTCCCCCGTACGACCCATAAGGCCCCGCGGGGGCACTCCCTTGTCCAGGGACATACTGCACTCCATGACCCGATGTTACATAGGCACCATAAGCACCAGCTGTAGGATGGGTTCCTCCGGCGTATGGAGCTGAGGGATGTTGCCCATAGACACCACTACCTCCCCCGTATGGAGCACCAGGTGTTGGGTTGCCACCTCTTGGATAGCCCTACAGAAACAGATGAGTTCAAAGATAATGTATCATAAATACAGAGATTAAATGTGTACGTGTAGCTAGGTAGACATGTGGAGCGGCAAAATCATACATATATAGACTACTGTCTGTAATAGTGTATGTTGTAATAAATGAACTTGCCAATAGCGGAGAGCAAGTGATTACATTTGATGAAACTAAAAAGCACTCAGAGAGTGCATACCTCTGCCAACAACATGGTCTCTTACCCAAACTATAGGCAAATTTATTCCTAAAAATATACAGTATGCTATGCCAAAAAATAAATAAATCTACTACCTAATTCATTGAGTCAGTATACCTAGTTTTTGATTTCCTAATCGGGTGTTCATCATCTGTATTCTAGTAGAGAGCTTAACTAAAGTATGATTTTCAGTGGTGACAGATTCGGATGTTTTAAAAATTATATAGATATAATTTCTTATCCGTCACAGATACACAGACTCCATTTGAATGACTCTGAATCTGCATTATGTTGGCTACATTTTGTTAGGAGTTCAATGTCCCATACTCAACCTCAAATGATGTGAAACAGTGGCTCTGCACAGCATTTTTAAGATATATGTCATTAGCAGTTCTGAACATTACTCTGTCCTCCAGGATATCATACGTTCCCAGTCCCTTGTTGGCTTTAAACCTAAATGTATCCTCAGAGATTTAATTCAATGATATATGTTGTGCCATATGCCAGATGCCAGAGCAAGCTGAAAGATAACCCAATTATCTATTCATAGCAGAATAAGAATGGCCAGATGTCATCAAATTGAGGAAAACAATGCTGAAACATTGATGGAAATATGACACTTTAGGTTCATTCAACTGTATTTATACAGATAAATTGAGGCAATTGTAATAATAATGCAAAATAATTGAGGTTGACTTAAAACATGCAATCGTATGATTGTTTAATGACACCTATCTGGCAGTTGTCTGTAGGTTAAGAATTTAATTAAAAAATATGTAATCAGCTGACAAAATCACACACTTATAAAACCGTCACATTTTTCTGATTTTTGGAATTGCTATGAAAATGTAGTGCCATGGGTCATTTGACTACCATGGCACAACAACCTTGGCTTGATGTTAGTGTGTCTGCACTACGCAAATAGGCTTGCTTTGTCTACACCAGGGGTTACTTCATAACCGTGAGCACTGCGTATCTTTATTATTGTTCAACAAAAGTTTAGATGCTGAATGACATTGGAGATTGTGTTTGTGGAAATCATCTTTTACCATGTGTGGAACACACATCACACATTATCTCAGCAAAACCTGTTGATGACTCATATTTTCTTCTGAATGATTTGTGAAAATATATGCTTAATCAACATGATGTTGCTCTCCCCAACTTTTACATTTTTTGTGATTTATTTTACAAATCTATTGATACAGTTGATCAAAATATAAAATATACCATTCAATCCATCATACATGTATGGTAAACTGCTCTGCTTATTTCATGAAGACACAGCCAAGGTTTGTTGGGTTTACCGTCAGATGCTGAGATATTATCACATACATATTCATATATCTTTATAGTTTAATATACCAGAGCTTAGTTTGAGGATAAATGAAACATTAAGACAATCATTTTATATTTCATGGTCAACCAATTTGCTCCTTGACAGCTTCTGCCAACTACCTAGAGTTATAACTCAACAGCACAAAGTCTTTGTCATGACGTCACTAATGTAAACAGCTCAAATCCTATCCTAATTATTAATATTATAAAGCATATTATATCATAAAGTAGATGCCCACATTACTTGCATAGATAGATAGATACATAGATAGACAATACATATGCATTTAATAATAAATAAAAATAATTTTGAACAATACAATGAATAACTCCAGTGCAGCTGTAAAACTTTTGAATGTCTTACCTACAACGGACAATATTTGCAGAGAGGAACTATTTATATTACCGTGAAGGACCTGAACAAGCTTATTATCACTCAAAGGACAAGATGGTGCGATATTGTTTATGCAAACGTACATATGGATAGATATATAAGCAAGTGGGCTAATTCAAATACCGCAATGTACGGTTTAAATCCGTATTATAAAAAACTTCAACAAACTTAGCGCAAATTAAGTCACTGACCCTTTAAAGTACACAATGCTACATTAACTACTAGATGTTAACCGTTTAGCTACAATATTTAGCTTGTATCCATAGCAAACTCATAACATTACTTGGACATCTATGGCATAATGCATTAAATTAGTTGCGCTTTATGATTATAAAAATACAATACTATTACTCAACAATGTTAAGAAGTTGTTACAACACACAAAAAGCAGTTTTTAGGTACCTGACCGTAGAAACTCATGTTTGTCAGACTTCACTTCCTCCAACAGGCAGTAGTAAGGGCGGATACGGCACCGTCCACCCCGGGAAGCTATTGGGGCATTTCCGGGTCTGTCAAAACTGCACCACTTATCCTACCACTGATTGGCCAGCAGAGTGGAAAAGTAATGACGTCAGAAACAAAGCACTAAGAATGACTCAGTCAGCATCGCGTCATATCTGAATGCTTGGTGACTTACTCACTGTGAAAGTTAACTCCTTGCAATTCACGACACACCTTCCTCTAAAGTCAGAAATTAAATACGTGGGTATCTACCTTGTTAAGGACCAGAAACAAAACCAGTCACTAAATATTAAAAACAAAATTAAAGACTGTAAATCCATATTAAATTCTTGAATCTAAAGAGACTTTTCATTATTAGGTCGCATTTATCTTGGTAAAATGGAAGGATTGCGAGACCTGATCACTGTGGATTTTAATATTTGTAAAGTCCCAGTTTCAATGTCAGAATTCTACAGGCAAATACTACTGTATTGGAGAATGTTGTAACTTCTGACGCTACACCATAAAACTATGGAATAATAGATACATGATCCACAAAAAAACAAAACTTTATTTTATAATGATTGTATGAGAAGAATTTTTATACAATACAATTTTTTATACAATTTTATACAATATACAATTTTATACAAACGATACAATTAATTTTCTTATTACCAGGATCGATGCCATGTTTGGTTTTGTTCTTGTAAGTTGTAGCTGGTGCAAACTTTTACTTACAATAAAGTTTTGTTAAAAAACAAACAAACAAAAAAAAACACACACAACTTAGCTTAGCTGAGTAATACCGAAACAAGTATGGGGAGTGCTGCAGTTTCGACAATGTTTTCAGTTTTCTCTTTTAAACCCTTAAATTTCCTCACCAAGAAAACACAAACATGGAAAAATATTTATTTACATATTTTATTTATATTGTGCAATTATGACTTTAATATCTTAGACACCCTAAAATTTACCGTAAAATAACAAATAATTTGGAAAAGCACGTTTTTAAGCAGTTAAAGAAAATCAGTTATAAAACGATGTCATGATAAAATGATGATTTTATTTCATGGAAAACAGTATGTTCCAATTAGCCTTAGACCCTTATTAAACTTCTTAGGTTGTATCAAGTTACAGTGAATTTCTCTGAGTCTTCACATGCTTCATATACTTTCTCAATAATTATGGATAGTGCCTCATGAAAGCATAGAGGCCCTTATGACCTGCCAGGGCTGGGCTGGTCGAAGGCTTCATCCTTGCCCCCCTACTATTGACCATAGATATGGTGCCAATGAGTCATATAAACAGGCTCAGTTGCATTTTTCATTTAGAAATGGTGACTTGAAATGAGCTCAATCAAACAGTTGAGCGAGACATTAAAGAGTTAATTTAATGGATATAGTTTGAGTTGTTATGCATATAGGCTAAAATTTATACTGTAAAACAATCACCCGCTTGATTGTTGGCATGCCGATATTACCCCCTAATTATTTACAGATCATTAATGTTTGTAATTTGTGAGCAGCCATTCTCACCAACTGTGTGTACAATCATTCAATTATTTTATTTTTTTGTTTTGTTTTTTGTCTTGTAAATTTGTTTTGGAATTGTCTAAAATTGTATTCAATTTCCTTGTATGTGTACACACAGAGTGCCAAAAACAATGCTTCTGTATCTGATTAAGAGCAAAACTCTACCTGTCCTATCATAACCTGATCAAAGACTGCCACAGACTCAGTATGCATTTCATATATTATAATTCTTTATTTACATCTTTTTTTCCCCTTCTTTTCCTTTGTCATTTTTACACCCTTCTGTGAACTGAGGGGGAAAAAAATGTTGTTGGTTCGATGCCATTCTGAATCGAAAGAAAAATACATTTTCCAGGAATACCACACCTACATGTAATATTACCGGAAAGCCCTGCGTGTCGTCTTTATTGTACATTCAGGAAATAACAGTGTAAGTCAAGTGAGTAGAAAAAGGGAGATAACACCTGCTGAAGACGACACAACTGAATAGGGAGGGTCCCATGAGATTTACAGTTAAACATATACAGTATGTCCTTAACTGACATCGGTCAATTGTTTCAAGTATGTACATTTTTTTTTTTTAAATCAAAAAGGATAGAGGACAGGCACACACTGATATCTGTTAACAGTTAAATAAATTCACCAATCAAAACACTGAATACAATATGTGAAAATAAATGTATATATACTTTAAAGGGACCTTAATCTTTTTTTTAAAAATCTGGGCATAAACATATTTTACATAATTTTCTCCACAGCAATAGGATTTAATGTAATAGAAGTCAAAGTAACCCCTTGAAATATAAAAAATATTTTGTACTAGTTGCATACCTGAGAAAAAAAATTCCCTAAGTGCTTTAATCTGAGTCATGTGCAATGAATGCCTTAAGGAAGTGCTATGTGTGCCTTATCTTGTTTTTTGTCAGTAGGGGGCCGTGTGTATGTCCAGGGAAGTTGTTGACTCTGTACAGCTTTACATCACAGATAATTTAAACATTTTTATACATAGTTAAAGCTCAATTTACAAAGCACTTTGTACAACAGCTGGACAATAACATAGATACAAAAAACGCAAATTCAGATGCACATATTTCCATGCAGAAAACCATTTCCATAGTACACCCTCAAACCTTTAACTTCCTCTGTAATCATTCATGAGTGCCTCATTTGGTTGGATAAGGTGTGCGTTCCTGCAGAAAGTCCTTTAACATGATGATAAACGTCTCAGAAATCCCTGAATTGATGAATATCTTCGGTGTTGAGCCGCGGTCCTCCAACGGGGTCTGATGAATGAACTTGCTTGATCAGTTATTATACATAACCTCTGGCACACTGTACATTATATTTTCTTCAATGGCATCTCCTCAGCCTTGATTTCACTGATGTCTTGGATGGAGGCTGTAGGGTCCAATCTGATTGATCTTTTGGACCTGAACTCTGATCTGGGCACCGCCAGCAGTCTCATTTCATGACTCTCGGCAAAAAGTCTTCTCTCCGCTTCAGTCTTTCTCTGAACGAGTTTCTGGACTCGCTTACAGATAAGGTAAATCATCTCACAGATACACATTAAGATGCAGACCGCAGATGAGACCACCATGAAGAGGGTGAAGATCTTCTTCTCGGTGGGCCGTGATATGTAACAGTCCACCACGTTGGGGCATGGCTCCAGGGAGCATTTTGACAGGCGCGGCATGTCGTAACCATCATAGACGTGGTATAAGATATAAAGGAAGCCGGCGTCAAAGCTTGCCTTAAAAACCAGACTCACCTAAGGGAAGATAATTGAGGGTTAAAGTGGGAACACATTTACGGGAATTATAAGATAAAGAGGCAACATTTCATGCGAATTCATACATAATACAGTATGCTGGTGAGGCTTGGGGAATTATGGATTTTAGAATTTAGATGATTCATTTAATTCACAATCACTCTAAAAAGATAAACAATTTCACCTCTTGGAAGGTCATAACTCATGCAGCTTAAGTTCAGATTGAAGGGATGGTAATAATTATCCAAATGTCTACACAGCCAGCCATTATTTGTGACTTAACAATGGCTACCGTTAGATTTCTGAAGGCTGAAGTACTTTAGCAAATGCTTTTTATTTGTCATGTACAGCAAGGCCATAAATAAAATATATATAAAGTAACAACTAGTCCTAACAGCAAAAAAGTCCCCAATCCCCTGCATTGTTAGAGCAATCCCCCTGATTGTAATCCTAAAATTGTTTTTTGTAAAAAAATAAAAAATAAAGCTCCCCCTTCTGAGAAAAATAGGAACTATGATCTGGTGTGGTGACCCCTAAAGGGAAAAGCTGAAAGAAAGATAGGATGAAGAATAAAGTAAGATATATGCAAGATCGAGCTCCTCGAGTCAATTCATATGCACTAAATTTCGACTAAATACGACCAACAGTTGAAATAGTATGGCTCCAAAATAGTTTGGATATAGAGGTCCGCCTAGCACAAGAAAAATACAACCTTTCCTAAAATCAATCCAGTTCTTCCTCACATTTAGTTCTATTTGGGCGTACAATTTGAAAATGACTGATGAAATGGTTTTTGAGTTAACACATATTAACACAAAGGATCTACAGCAGTGAAAGCAGGAGTAGCGGACAGTATAACGATTCCATAATATCCCAACATAATAACCTTCACTTACCAGGTATGTCCACCACAACCCTCCACGTTTCTTCCCTGGGTTGGCATACAAATGGGCCCCCTTGTGTGAGGCAGTGTACTGCATGTCTTTCTTCTCACGATATTTGACGTGCCCCACAACCATCAATGATGGACAGGTGACAAAGATGAGCTGTAGCGCCCAAAGGCGGATATGGGAGATGGGGAAGACGTGGTCATAGCACACATTGTTGCAGCCCGGCTGGGCTGTGTTGCAGACAAAGTCCTTGTTCTCATCGCCCCACACTCGCTGGGCCGCCACCACAAACACCATTACCCGAAAGACAAAGACCATGGAGAGCCAGATTCGGCCAAATACTGTGGAATACTTGTTGACTCCACTGAGGAGTGACTCCAATGCAGACCAGTTCATGACTGCCGCCTCAGAGATGGAGAAGGGGATGGAAGAGGCTGAAGGAGTTGAAAGAACTCCTCAGGAGACCAGGTGTAATGATATTCTCGCCCTAAGCAATAGAAGATTAAATAAGATTAGAAAAAAGCAAATATGTCTATGTAGATTGTCATTCATCCAGGTCATGGTAATCCATGTGCGTGTATCCAAAGCAACTGGACTTCTATTTTGCCTTGAAGATGTTTCACCTCTCATCCAAGAGGCTTCTTCAAACAACAGATATCCAATTGCATTGGATTCAACCCACATGGATTAATAAGGTAAAACTTGCCAGCACTTAAATGTGAGAAACTCTCTTTTGACATATTATATAATGAAAGAGTTCAAATTCTTCTTTTAATATCTATTTTTTTAAGCAATTATGGCATTGAGGTTGCATATATCTTACTCAGTTACTGTCAAAGAGGTAACTGAGACATCCTGATTTATGGATGACGACACAAAACAAAACAATATCTTCCAAAATAGGATAAAGCCTCTCTGCTATCAATCTGTACTGTTGAAAACTGTCAATTCTAATGGCATAAATATTACATCACCAAGGTTATATACTCAGCTTTGGAAGTTCATTGTCTTTATGAGAAACCATACACTTAGTTTCATGGACTAAATTGTACTTCTCTTGCTTTTCATATGAACTTGATGCGTAAAATAGGTATAACTTTCATGAATTGCACATTTTCTAACTTCTAGGAATCAAAAAGGGCAATCATTTAAAAAAAAGGTTGATGCATTTTTTATCAATACATTAGCAACTTTACTTATTAAGGATACGTTAGTATTACGTTCTATGGCATGCTCTAAACAGGTAACGCTTAAAAAAACAACCACAAAATATGATCAGCAGCTTTGAGGAAATAACGCAATCAGGCCTCATTTTCCTAGGTATCGTTCTTCACAGCTAATCCAATTGCACAGAGTCACCTTTTCAGGACTGATTCACTAGATATCAGTGGGTGAGTCATCGCCCGATATCCCTATGCAGGAGAGACAAACCGGTACTCGCGCCTTTAGTAGACAGCTATTTGAAGAGTGTGGCTGATCAGGCATCTCCCTTATCCCAAATGGCCATCATTGCAGTCTATGTTCTTCAAAGGAGGGTAAAGGGATCAAACTTAATTTGCATTGACCCATGGGAACCTAATGATCTAATATTTTAACTATTAGCCCATCTGTGTGTAGGCTTAAAATATGGAGCCATAGTAGGTTACCCCCTTACATACTTTGGGGGGGCTTCAGGCAAAGTAGCCTGTCACTTGTCCATCTTCATTTAACATCATTAAACTAAATCTTTACAAATGATTGCTAATAAACTTGATACAGTTTTGTTTGCGTAGCTTACTAGCTAAGTGAGTTAGCAGGATAATGAGCTAGTGGTAGCGCCCCATTAATTCCACCCCCGATGTCATCCTCCTCACTCACTCCCACATTCTACATTTATACTTTTTTATAAAAGTTTGCTATTGGATTATGTATCACTGAATGCTTCAAATAGCAAATAACACTTGTCAACTGATTAGAAAATGAATGTTTGTCTTCCCTGTGTGATGACCAGACAGTTATGTCATGTTCTGAGTCTGTATGGCCAGTTGTAGAGGCTTTCAAACCAACATTACCAAGCTGTCATGTAGTTGCTAGAGGACCCCAGTTATGAGCTTTTGTTTTTTTGGCAGGGCATTTTCCCCTTCATGGGAAGTTCAAAGGAGGTATAATTAAAAAATATGTTAATATAAGTAACTATTTGGGGCGGTCTTGTCCCAAGTGTTTTCATTGCCTCCCCTGATGAAGTGCCTGTAGTTTTCTTTGTAAGTGGTTGCGTTTTCAGATTTTGTTGTGTGCTGTTGTGTTTAAACAGAGCGGTGAATGCATATCCAGGATAAGAAGTTATTGTCATAGCCATTTAAAATCTGAAAGGCATTTGCAGATTTGTCCTGGGTAGGGATTGAAATCTGAAGTGAGTGAAAAGCGCAAACACTATTGAATTTTTTTTTTGTATGACTGTGCACATAAGCAGTGTCAACTGAACTATACGAGAGTATATTTTTCAACAATAAAAAAATGCGTCTTATGGATTTACATCTCATTCGGCTGGTCGCTAGCAGATTGACAGGGGAGAGTGTTGGATAAGAGCGTTACTGTTCACAGTTCCATTTTCAATTCTGTCTCATCTAATCCTGACTGTTTAATTCAGAAACACTTTCCTTCAGTGTTTCAGTATCACTGTAGACATATTGAGCTGTCAGATTTGAAGTTGCTTTTTTCTTAAGATTTTTAAATCTCATATATGTTACTTTTAAATCAAGTGCTATAGAAGCTTATGCCATTCACAAATTGCATGTTTACTCCCACACAGGATGACTTTCAGACAAACACATATATGTAACACAACTGCTTGATTTTGCTTATGAATGCAGAGCATGTGATTTATTGCTATGATCTTTCTCTCAATTTGACACAAAATGCCCACACACAAACAGCCGTGAGGTGACATTCAGACTGGGAAAGAAAAACAAAGTTAGGGACAATGCTATATCTTGTCTCCGTGAGTTGGCAAAGCTGAACAACAATTTGTTTTCCTATTTGCTCTAGATTGCACTGCCTTCCCTGCCGACAGCAACCGGCCTCGTCTATCTCCTTGCAATGTGTTTGTCTTTCTCTTTGTTGTGACAGACGAGACGTATCGTGTTTTCTCAACTGGGAAACCTCAGGTTATTAGATGCTTCTTATTCCAATGCTCATGCTCAGTGCAATGCAAATATGGCTCTATAGTCTGAGCTCTTCAAGTAGTGGGAATCTGGGAAATCAGCCTCTTTAAATATTCTCATAATCACCACAAGCAGTTGTGATTTTAGGCAGGGATGTCCAAACATAATATGTCAATATTATTCTTACTTATACATTTCTTTTTCTTTTTCTTTTATATACATATGTGCAATTCTCTCAAGCGGCAGTGCGTCAATGAATCAACCATCAACAACCCCATCTGATACTGATAGGCCAATAGGTATGACTTGTTTTACAGGTTAAGCAAGTTGTGAATACTTTTCAACCCACCAAAACAACATTGTCTGTGTGCGTCAGTCTCAGTTGCGGACAAGGTGGGGTTCTATGGTCTGACTTTTTTCTTTCCTCCAAATTCTTCTTCCATGCTCTGATTTTGTTCTTTTTCAGTCACTTGTACATATGTTGGCTTTCTCCCTTTAACCGGACACTATTCTGTTATTCAAGTGCAGACGTATCAGCCTGAGGCAAAACCCAAGCATTCCATGTTATAGTTCTACTCACTGCTTCCAGTTATATGTCTATTACAAAACTCATCTTTATAAGAACTCTCTCTCAGATCCTGTAATTCCAAATCCTCCTTCCTCTGCATGTCAGAAGAAGGAAAAGAATGAAGAGGTTCTACCTTTTAATGTTATTCTGTACTCTTTAGCAGTAATCCAGTATTCATCTAAAGTTAAAATGACTTTATCCTACATAGTTTGACTTTTTCGACGTAATACTTCCTTAAAGATATAGATTAAACACCTTACCTTAGGCACAGAGATGCAATGTGGAACAGGTGCCTCCTGGCCTGGCCTTATGTTGTTTCTAAGTCACTTGCTCTCACCTGGATGTTTCTAAGGGGTTGGCTCTGAGGTGTGGACCTGTTTGAAGTGTTAAGCAATGGTTGGTTGTTTGGGTGGAGCATCACAGGCAACTGCCTACCCGCACACTCTGACAGTTCCAATCTGGACCTGTTTTACATGAGCAGACTTGCCCAAGGCTATTTTTAGGAAAATCCACAAAGTCTCAGAGATGACATTAGAGAACGGAACGAGAAGCAGTTTAACTGACGGTTTGATGTGGGAAAGGGAATTGGTATGATATTGGAATGTAGAAGAGAAAGGTATGCTGCATGCAGTGTGAGCTCTGCACTGGTTTCATGTGTTTACCTTTAGATCCCTTTTAGTATTCATCTTGATCAATTTCCACAAAAACATAACTCACTAGTCAAGGCTAATAGATGTGTCTTTGTGGCCAGTAGTACATTCCACAGAAGGGATGTGCATCTTTCATTAGTTCCAAACCCCTTGTGTGTTAGTAATAATTGCTTGGCTTTGATTTTCCAAGAAAAGCCTACACACCCTGTTGTCAACCGCATATGCCAAATACTATTATATCCTTCATTTGACAACGCTAAATTTAAAAAAAGTATGCAAAGAAAAAATAAAAAAAGAATTCCAAGAGGCTGGGTCGGAGTATTTAAAAGGTTTTTGTCCATCTCTGTTCTGACTCTGGGTCATGTCAGTGGTAATATATTACACAACGATCTCGATTTTTACTTTCACACACACATGTACAAATACCAAAAGGAGGCAGCCCCAGGAGAAATATATGAATAAATTAAACTAATGGGAAGGTCTACAGACACAGAGAGACGGACATTCGGCAGTAGCACACTGTTTACTGGTGTAACGAGTTCCGCAGCTCGTTCTTTTCTTCTTTTAAAAATAAAAAGAAGAAAAGAAGAAAAAAATTAGCACAATAAAAAAGAAAACTTTACACACATCTTTAGAAAACCACAATATATGAAAACCAAATAAAATTCAAATGAAAATAAAAGGCCATAAATATTTCTATAAATACCGAGTGTAAATCTGAATACCGAACTATGAAAACTATGAACTGGAAGAATGAAACTATTGAAGTGTTCAGAAAAGGTCAAATATATAAAGCATTTCATGGTAATTTAAATGATATTTGGGGGTACTTGAGATTGGGGTATCTGCGGTACCTTCACAACCAAGCAGGGGGTGAGATACACACTTTTGGACTTTTCAGGTGCACTCATGAGGAGCAGAATATTGCAATCCAATAAAGGTAAAATAAAAAAAAGTTTCAGTAATCATGTGTCTCCAAGAAATGCAATTGATGTCTCAGTTTGTAAACAAAGCCCTGAGTGTGTGGATATCAACACAAGTTTTGATCACAAACAATATCTAAAGGATTACCTATTGTAGCTAATTGACACCGTTAGCAGAATAGATTTCCACTCTTCATGATTCACCACCCATAGTAGGAACTTGTATTTGTCTGCATTTAAAACCAGTTTAAGTTGAGCTAAACGAGATGGAACCACAGCAAAAGCAGACAGCACAAACGAATACAACAAATGCAGTACGTGGAGGCAAATAGGTAAAAAGAACTTACTTGAAATTTGGAAAAACAATTTTACTACGTGTAATGTAAAAACTGAGATACATGTGAAAACTGCTTCAGATTAGTGTTTTTAGTTTTGTTCCTGTTGGGTAGAGATAGAGACAACCCGGACCTCAGAGACGTAAAGTATAGATCATTTAGGGAGTGTCAAATAGTGCCACAGACAACTTCGCAATGTCCTTAAAATCAAGTTTGCCCATTTAGTTCCTGTTTCAAAACAGTAGTCTACACAGGCTGGATTCTGTAATAAATATTTTACTCTGTGTTGCATTGAGATAAAAAGCAGAGAGTGGAAAAATCAGACACAGATATTAATGCCCCTCTATAAAGAATCTGTTATGCTCTCTATTGGCCTCTAGAGAATGCTGATGCTCCATCGTTTCATCACAGTTTTTTTTCCTGTCAGACAGAGAAGGGAAGAGAGGAGAGAAATGTCGGCGAGGCAGCGAGACTTAGGATCCCATCTCTCCTTTTAAAATCTAAGCAGCCACATAATTTTTGATAGAGAAAAGGGCAGCTTCCAAGCAAATCAGCCAGGCTGCTTCTCATTGGTGATGTTACTGTTTCAAACAAGCTATTCCACATTTTATTTTTAAGCTCTGATTTGAATTTACAACATCAGCAAGCTTTTAGTGAAACCAAAGAAATGATAGAGGCAATTGGCAACTATGCCTTCATGATGACTTGTCGTTCTTCATTAGAGCTCCCTTCAACTTGAACCACTAACTTCAGTCAATCAGAGAGGGACAGTTTAACTTGTTCGACGCAAGCAGTAACTTCTCATTGTTACGTCCAATAATATATCACAATGATTTATAATTGACATGATAACTTAAACAAACTCTCTGATCTCTTATTTTTGCAATGCATCTATCTAAACACAGATGTCCAAAGGTCAGTCTGAGGGGGTCTAAAAGTATAGAAACATAGAAATAATACTTCAGATGATGTTGGATGACAAACAATGGCTCCCATGCTATCGCTTGGTATAATACTAGTGTCATAGCCATTTTTACCAAGAAACCTTGCAACGCATCCTCATTGAAGACCTACGAGCCAATTCAGCAAAAATCATATGTTTGGATCGATAATTATCTATTAATCTCTCAATATATAGACTCTCAGCAAGAAGACTGCAATATTCACTCTCAGTAATGATGAACAAAAGCAAACATTTTTCAATCAAAAAAACAATGAATGAACAATGGTGTAGAGATTTTTTAAAACTATTTGCTTCACTTTGTTTGGTTTGACCTGTTTTTATCTAAACATTCAGCATTGATACAGTCATTCCGTCTGTGTTGTCTTTCTGATTATCCTTTACAAAACCCCATCGCACAGCTCACCCCTCAACCCTTCGCCACCCCTGTTGCCATCCATATCACTCACTCCCCTTTCCTTTCCTTTCATTCCTGTCCCATTATTGTCACAGTCCAGTCTTTGTTCAAGCCTGGGTCTCTTAGTGTGTCTGAACTGGTCTGAGCTGGTGACACTGAGCCAGAATCTGCCCCCCTGTTGCTCTGTGTTGTGACAGCACCATGTCTCCACCGCCAGTGTGAATGATGTCAAGATGGCCCCTCAAGGAGGTCATCATTTCTTTCAGCGACTCCACAGGATGCTGTGCTGTACAAAAGAAGGTTTGCCCAAATGTCAGGGACTGTAATAGATTTTCTGCAAAAAACCCCAAAACGCTTACTGTGAGCTTATTAATAAAGAGAGCCTAAGAGTCAATCGAATACCTGTTAATTATACCAAATGGATCGCACACAAAAATGCACGAAATCATGCTGTTTGACTCCATAAGCACCAGGTATACCACGGGGATAAAATTCAGTTATGCTTCGACGAAATTGAACATGCTATCTGCTCAACTGCATGCCAATAATAATATTAATAACTTATACTTATATAGACGGAGAAGAGGGTCTTCTCCATCCGGACGTAGAAGCAGCGAACACACAATGCCAGCGTCCTCTCCACAAATGTACATGTAATGATGTTCACTCATTTGTTACACAGAGAGAGCGAGAACCATTCACACTCAGATGAATTACTATGGGCAATTTAGGGTCACCAATTCACCTAAATTAGATTGGATGTTTTTGGACTGTGGGAGGAAGCTGGAGTTCCAAGAGAGAACCCACGCAGACATGGGGAGAACATTACAACTCCGGCCAGATAGGCCGGCGGAGGTGGATTCAAACTCTCAACCTTCTTGCTGTGAGACAGCATCGTTAACCACTGCACCAACTTGCCGCCCGAATACTATTTCCAAGGGGGGAAACTAGCTCCTACCTGCAATGCTGACAGTGTTGCCCCTTATCAGCAGCTTATATGAGGCATATAGCGTTAGTCCTGCATCTATGCATCCATCCATCCGTCCAGCCCCAGGTTCCTTGCCTGACAAAGCTGATGAAATCTGACAGCAACAGCTTTAATGACTAAAAACATTTACTGAAATGTTGTACTTAAGTGTACTTTTAAGGCACTTGTACTTGACTATTTATGTGTTATGCTGCTTTATACTTCTATACCTCAACATTTCAGATGGAACGGTTGTACTCCACTACATCTGTCTGATTACAGATTTGCAAACTCTTAATTTAACTCCACAACGGTTAATTTTGAATGTAAGTGATAAACTGTAGGATTGAGTGCATCTTTGGGGGTTGAGAAAATTCTCCATCTTCTTAATCTAGAAAGCATTTCCCAAATCATGTTAGATTGTCTAGAAAATGTCACAGATTTTTAAACCGACCAATGGAAAGTTGACTTTTTTTTTAACATCCGCAGCAGAAACATGGGTCAACACATTAATTCAGCAGTGATATTAATGGAAATATAATTCAATCTTACTGCACAATTTGGGGTTTTATTCTGACACTTACTAAAATTCCTTTTTGATGATTATACTTTTGCTGAAGTAAGGTTTGGAGTTTAGGTCTTTTCCCTAGAGTTAACATTAGTTAGTATTTTCATAATGTGGTGTCAGTACTTTAGCACAATTAAAGGATCTGAATACTTTGTCCACCACGGCATGACCCGCAGTTATTGGTCAAAATGAGAAACCAGCTTTTGTTAACTTACGTGTGAAACCTTAAAGCCTCTTTTCCAAAGTTACTACAACGTTTAAGAGGTAAATGTGCATCTATTATCATTATAATATGCTAAGCTCTATCAACGAAATTCTAAACATTTCCTCCATAGCTTTAGCAATGCATTCTGTTTATTTTGTTTTTTGCCACTCTAACTCTGAATTTGCTATTCCACAGAGAAACCATTCCTCTTTCCTCGTGTGTCTGGCAGTAATAATTGCATTTGAGGGACCAGTGAGCAGCATGTGAAACTAAACTATTTTGGTTTTGTTTTCCATTGAAGCAGGAAATTTGTGCTTTGTCATTAACAATAATATAATAATAATAATAATAATAATAATAATAATAATAATAATAATAATAATAATAATAATAATAATAATAATACATTTAATTTATAATGCACTTTACATTTGGATCAAATCTCAAAGTGCTAATGTCAATTTTCTATCAATAATTAGCATCTGGATGTTTCTATTTGATTCTTGGGTACAAAGTAAATTCACTAGTGTAAAATGTGCAGTATTAAAGTATCTGGACTCTTAAAGAGTTATTACAGCTACAACTAGAGTTGCCAGTGTGGATGAAACCGTTCAGGCGCGTAGTCTAAAACATACTCACACCAGTGTAAAATATCCTATGTTAAAGGACCTGGACTGTTTCACAGTTATCATAGCATATTTCTTCAGCGCTGCGACTCATTTTAAATGTGGCGACTTCAGAACAGTACCGGTCTAAAGTCAGTCGGAGAGTCAGTTACTCATTGCAACTTTGAAAGAGTTTGACGTTGGACGGTTAGATGGACGAGAAGTAACTTCCGCGCATTCGTCGTAATCTTCTTCCGTGCGCTTGACGATGATCTGGTACCTACTTCACTGAGGACAGTTGCCTTTCTGTTCCAAGCTCCATGATCCTCGATTCTCACAACATTCCCTTCCTGAAGTGTTTCCAGTCTCCTTGCAGTTTTGTCATAGTTAATTTTGTGTTTGAGCTTGAGCTTCATTCTCTTTTTAGTCATGCCTTTGTTTTTGACCTGATAATTGATGTGTGAAAGTGTAGTGCGCAATTTGCAACCCATAAGGAGCTCAGCGGGAGATGCTCCACACTCCAAGGATGTCGCCTTGTAGCTCAGCAAAGCCAGGTAAACTCTCTGACTCACTTTTATACTGTGGACCATTTTCACTGATAAAACATTGTGGAGCTCCATGTCGAACCAAGAAGCCCTTCAAATGCTTGCTAACACACTTTGCGGATGTACTGCAAAGCTTGGCAATCTCAGGGTAGTTAGAACAACAGTCTGTCACAATGAGATTATCTTTGGCATTCAGATGGAATACCTGTATGTCACTGCCAACCTTTTGCCATTGAGCAGTTGGTAGGTCTCCGGTCATCATCGGCTGTTTTGTTTGATACTCGGCTAATAAACTACTTCTCTGGCTTTCCTTTTGCAATTTTACACGCCAAGATGTCCCTCATGGATGCGACGAAGCATGTCATTTTGAAGGGATTGAAAGAATTACAATTCTATTCTGTCTCCGATCAAGACCATTAGCTACAGTAGCTCGTCCCATTAGCTCGGATCTGCTCTCACTGGAAAGAACTGAGGGCAGTAGAGCACTAGAATTCTTTTGATTTTTTTCACCATTTTTTTAAATATGAAATCATATATAGGTAGTGACTTACTACACTACAGGTAGCGCTTTTTCGTTGACCGTCATTGTTTTAGAGGCATATTCCACTGGTTGCCATTTTCTTCCACTCACTTGCAGCAAAACTTCTCCCAACACATCTTTTGAGGCATCTGGGGATATCTTTGTAGTTTTTGAGGGGTAAAAGAGAGCAAGGACTGGCTCAGTAGTTAGAAGTTTTTTCCATTCTTTCTTGTTACTTGCTCACCAATCAAACCTTGTGTTGCCTTGAGGCAGTTCTCTGAGACTGTTTTGATGGAAAGATTAGATATGAATTTAAGCAGAAAGTTGCTAATTCCCATGCCTCACAGGACCCCTTTTTCTGTCAGTCGGAGGAGCCATGGCAAGTTTAGCTTGAATTTTTGACTGATCTGGCGCCACACCTCCTGATATTTTGTCTCCCATAAATGTCATCTCTGTGACCCCGAAATGACATTTTGTTCTGTTAGGTTTTAGTTCCCTTTTGTTAGACTCCTTGCAGGAGCTTTTTCAGTCTTTTATTATGTTGCTGACGTGTACTTACCCAGACTACCAAGTCATCGATATACACCCTAGTATCTTCCAGACGCACAATTACAGATGCCATTGCCCTGTGGACGATTTCTGGTGCTGAGATTATTCCAAATGGAAGTCTCACGAAGCAAGTATCAAGCGTTGGCTGCCAGAACCTCTGTGAGGCATCCAGTTTGCTGAAATATTTTGCTCCTGCCATTCGTTTGAGGATTTGATAATATTCTCCTTCTTATATTTTCATTTAAATCTTTAGGATCCCGACAGACTCATCCCCACTTGTGTTATTTCATATGTGATGGAGTTTACCCAGTCATTGGGCTCTTCCACTCGTTCAATGACACCCAGCTGCTCTCACAATGTCTGAAGTTTCTTCACACTGAATGTGTTTTTTTTTGTATGTTGATTGTCCAATGCCCTATTCTCACTGTTGATCCTCTGAGAATTTGTCTCCTAAAAGTAATTCATGTCCATTAGGCACAATGACAAACAACAGGTTGAACTGTTTGCCCTTCACTCTCCCTCTCTCACTCAACATTGTTCTTTTTTTAAAATGGCTTATCATTGTATCATTGGTGTGTGTTCGCCAAAAATTCTTTTAGACTTCACTTTTAGTGCCTTGAGGTCATGCTCATTAATCAAACTAGCTTTCACTCTAGTATAGATTTTAAAGAGCGGCATTGACCCATTAACTAGCAGTGGTGTAATCCATTTATCATTTGATGCAGTGTTCACTGTCTTCACTCTGTCCTGAACGCTGTACTCTTAATCACGTGACACCAGCTTGATGAAAATTTTCACTCAAATTGTCACTGTCATTATATTCCACAACTGTGTTAAACCGTGTGCATTTTTGTTTTGACATCCACATTTTTGCATAATGGTTATGTCTTTTACAGTTTGTGCATGTTTGGCGGTTGGGAATTTCCAGCCATGCATCTTGCGAAGCTTTTGCCTTAATAAAGTTAATTCCTGGTACAATGTAATGTTCTCATGTACTATAAATGAATACTGAACATTTGGAACCTTCTGCTAGCAATGCTATCTACTTTATTTAGCTACTTTATTCTGTCACTGCCTTCTTCTTCTTCGATCTCTCATTTTAAATGTTTTCAGCCATTGTTATATTGATATCTATTGGTAGTACATACGTACTGCATTCACTCCTTACAGCTGTTTAAGAATTTGTTCACTGATTACTGCTTTATTTAGATCAGTATTATTCCTCCTATTATTTCTTTCTTCTGGATTTTGTTGTATTAATGGTATATTGTTATGATAACAGGGTGAATGTCACAACTTAAACATTTATTATGTGAATATAACCTGTACAGTTATTGTGGGTATTGGTAGTATTTATTGATTTTCTCCACAGCACTGAAAACCCATTTTGGTTTGGTTATGGATGTCAAATGGAAAATCCACCTGGTCCTCATGCACTTTGTCGGATATCTCTCCCATTTGGATAAGTTGTTATCAAATAATTTGGAGTAAATGTAGTCAGTGTGGTGGTGCTGGTCATAGTTATTTAATGATAGTATATACTCAGTACTCAGGCTATACTCAGTATAGCCTGGGTAAGGGTTTCCATAATTGGGTATTAATTCTGGCAAATTATCAGCAACACCACTGTTAAAAATAAACAAAATGGAGATACCAATTTCGTATTTGAACCAATACCGATACATTTAATTATGTACCAGTAGTCAACAGTACCTTTTTCACAACATTAATCTCAAAGTAATAATAAAAAAATGTGATATCATTGTTATTTAGTGATTATTGCTTTTTAAAGTTGATTAATGAAAGATGAAAGGTCATATCGGTGACTAGATTTGTGGCATGGCCAAAAGTGTTATTTAGGGCAATGTTAATCTGGAACATTTAACGTTGAAAGCCCAATTATTTGTGTTGTGTGTGGATATGGACTGTTGCAAAAGACTAAGTTAAACTTCCTAACACCTCTCTCCTGGTCTACACATAGATTCCCTGTGAACAACTTCTTCCTCCATTCCACGGCTTGATTCAGCTCTGGCACTTTCAGTCTGCAACCCAGGTGACACAGTCATCCTCAACATCCTGTAGCTCTGATTCTAGTCATCTTGGAAGAAAATTGCAGCCCCTCCAGAAATAATACAATTTTGTCACACAAATTCATTTGTTTTATGATCAGTTTTAGACCGCTAACTTATTGGGATTCAAAAGGTTGTCCATAAATTTGGTATTTATATTACATTAAGAAATTTTCCACCAACATTTTGTCTTTTTTATGTCCTGGACATTACAACCTATGAATTTGACGCCGTACTTGAGTCAATCATCAATGACCTGAAACTGCTTGAAGCTGAGAGAACTAAAGTTCCCATTTTATAATAACCTGTTAATGGCAGCATTGGGCAAGTCATGATGGATAATCTTGGCTTTCATGAACTGTTCAGTGCTTGGTATTGCTGTTGTCAAAGAGAAGTAGAATTTCCAAACCCTGTTCTCCGAAGGTAGAGAGAATTTGATATTCTGTATAAAAGACATGCATGCAGAACATTGCTATACTATACAATCAAATCCACAACTACCTCATGTATATGGTGTTAAGTGGGGTTGCAACGAATAATCCACGTAATGGACAAAAATATATTATGGAATTAAATAAGTTGACAAATACAAAATTAATAATGGTAAATTTATCTGTCACATCATCGAAGGTTGCCGCTGGCACCGTGTAATAAGAAGGAAGTAAAACAGTAGCAACATTGGCAACACCATCACTTAAAAAAAACATCAAAGGTGTGGGAGAATTTCACACTCAACATGGCCAAAAAGGTTGTGAACTGCAAGATTTGCAAAGCTGACTGGTCCTGGCATGGAGCATATTGGTAATGCTGAACAATTGTGAAGTAGAGGCATGTTGGATCTGTAGACAATGACGACTTGTATCGTTAAGTTAGCTAGTCAGCTAGCTAGCTCAATTGGTAAAGGCATGTACTTCACGTTTCTGTCTGGTTTAATTTTGCTATTCTTCGAATGTGGTGAGGTGTTAATGATGTCGGGAGTACCAAATAACTATTATAAAATCACCATGATGCTATTCATGTTACAAATGTGCCCCGTCTTGACAATCTTAAACTTTGCATTGGAGACGGGTGCACACATCTCTGTGTGTTCAATATGGGTGGTATCCAAAGTACTTTGAAGAATTTAGCCTAATAAAGCTGTTGACTACAGAATGCACAAAGCACCGAATGTTTTTTTTTTTATCTACCCTTGTACCTGTAACCCTTCCTTAAATTTCATGGATGTTTGATTTGTTTCCAGATAAAATACTGTATTCTTTATATATGTCCAGTGCTTTTCTTATATTATTTGATTATACATTTTAAACTGTACATATATGTATATCGTATCATCAGTGATGGGCCTAATAGAAATAAATAAATATACTGTTCGTACAGTTGATATACGTATGATATCGGAAAGGCTTTCCGAAAGGTTTTTTCAACTACCTCCTTGCAAAGGAATGAAATCTAATTCAGAAAGGGTCTTTCCTTTCGGAAAGGGGTGTTTGCATGTAACATTTTCTTTCCGATAAGACGTCTTTTCCGAATCTAATCAGAATTAGGCTGTCCATGTAAACCTAGCTTGTGGGACGACTCGTGTGAACGTACGCAACTGCCAAAGGACCCGCGTTCTTTGGCAGTTGTGTATGTGCCCGCGTGTTTGCGTCACTTCTCTCCTGATGCATTTCAAGCATTTAATCAACCACATACGCTAGAAGACAGCTCACAGGTCATACTGGTTATAAACAAAAGCTAAAACGAGTGACAATGGCTGTACGAAGCGGCAAAGACAGGACACGTTGAATGCTCTCCTGCTAAAATCTAACCCAGCTCACGAATGCAGTCTGAATGCGTACTATCGGACACGACGATGACCATGGAAGATATCATACAACCTGCTTGATATTCTCCATGCATATCCAGCATATCCAAATGTAAATTAAATACAATTAATTTACATTTAGCAACATTGACTACTATGTAAATTAATTAAGTCCAACTAATTTACATAGCAGCAACATTGAGTCCGCCCTCATTTGGCCAGCAGGCTCAGCTGCTGACAAAAAGCGGAGCTCATTAAAACAAAGCTTCTCCTTCATGGTAGCCACAGCAACACAATTCCTGCACGGAAACCAGCGATTGTGTCCCACTTTTGCTTCATCACATCTTTCATCGTCTTCTTGTGTTTGCTCAAGTCTTAGAGGTTGTCCTTGATTATGTCGTGCTCCGGTTCAAATTGAAAAGGCTGGTCAAATTCCTTTTTTAACTCTTGGATAAGTGGTTCAGAAGCCGGCCAGTGCGACCATTTGACGTCACTACCCAGAATGTATTTCAACATAAACAGCAATGGGGACCAACAAGTTAAATAATATATACAAAATTTGTACAAAACTAAAGAGAAAATTTAATGTTGCAATTATACAGTTGGTACCATCAAATAAGTTTTAAATCAGACAAGTCTTCACAGTCAAAAAAAAAAAAGCCAGCTTGTAAAATAAAGTCATTTAACTGTGGCTTCAGCGAGGGGAGAAATCATCACCCAGGGGTGAAGTTATTTAATGGAAGTAACGATTTGGGCCTAAATACTATTGAGACTTGTGACAGCCAAAAGACCTTTGACCGATTTTCTGTTTGGCACCTGGGATCTGGGGATAGGCTCATTAGGAGAGATGGCTAACACCTGCACTGGTTTGATTGCTCACCTTTATTTATGGAGGCCTGACCATTAAGTCACTCTCCTCCTCTTCCTTTGATATTGGGTATTTAGCTTTTTTTGGTCTTACATCTATATCTACAAATTCACACACCCACACACTGCAAACATGATTGATTGATTGATTGATTGATGGTGACAAAATGGGGCCTTGTAAAAAAAAAAAAAACACATTTTCGTAGCATTTTGTACTAGTTTGGGTGGTGTATTGCGCGTGACTGCAAAGGTGTTTTATAAGTTTGCGGGGCTTAATCTAATCAGTGATGAAGTGTTTGATGTGGCAGTATTTTGACTGGTGTTCTCCTTGGTTAGGCATAGCTAGAGGGTCTATTGCATGGTGTTTTTGTAGTGTGGTGGGTAAGGTGGTTAGAGCTTGGATCACGTCGCTGTTCTTATGCACTTGCTGTCCAATGATGCTGGGTATCAGTGCATAAATTCCCACTGCCGGTACTTGTTCAAAGACTTGGGATGTGTTTAGTTAGTTAATTTAACCGGTCAGTTTGTAATAGGGAGACTCCGGTTCTTTTAGTCACTTATAATAGTGTAGTATAGTATAAAGTTTTGAAGAAGATACCTCAATTTGATTATCTATGTTTTAAATTTTTGTTGGTGGTGATGACTAACATTGTGGAGGATTTCATTCATTCTCCCTCTCAGGAGTTGCTGGAGCAGTGCACTAATGATCAGCTGATCAAGATTGCTCAGCATTTCCCTTTTCTAAAAGAGCCAGAGAAATTTGCACATTCGTGACCCATTCAAGTCTACACTCTTACAGTCATGCCATTTGGTCTGTGTATCGTTCAAGCCACATTCAAGAGGTTGATGAATAAAGTTGTGTGTTGGCCTGAGGGCTGCGAAGTCTAATTAGATGTGGTGATTTATAGTGATTTGTGGAAAGAAAATCTTAAAAGAGTAAATTCCGATTAACAGGTCAAAATTGCTTCTGCAGAAAGTGAATATTTTGTTTTCTCCAGTCCTAACGGATGGTATAACCACGCTTTTGAAACACCAAACATTGTTGACCATCATCAGTATTTTAATCATTTGTTTTCAGCTAGAGATCTTCGGCCCAAACATCATTTCAGGATGGATAAGGAATATTGGACCGATTCTACACATGTATGCAATATGAAGCAAAGCATAGCTTTTTTTTAAGACTGAAGACTTCCAAAACTATCAAAGACATTGGCCTAAAAACACCAAAGATACATTGTCTTGTATTGCGAATCTTTCTGCAAGTGCAGATTAGCTGATGAAAGATGTTGTAGCTTGGAGAATTGAAATGGTCCTGAGATTGTAGCCAAACTCGACACTGTAATATCTACTAATATTCGGTCTGTAAAGAGGGTGAAAAAAAATATAGCCCTGACAATCGCCTTGGCTTAATTGTATGTGTGGAGCTAGCAGCTTAGATTTATTAACAAAATAATATACAGTATCTTTTAATACCAAGACTTCAAAAAAAAAGCTGAACAATTGTTGAACAATTTGTGTTGATGACGATTTTTATGCGTTTGAAATTGCATTCAAGACATACCAGGCACTGATTGTGTTTTAATATTCAAGATGTACTCTGCTTCAAACCAGTAGATGTTCAAATTGCATACAGAACAATAGACTCCTGTTGTTATAGTTTCCTATTAACATCCAATGCAGCCTTGATCAACGCTTTATTTTATGTTGAATCAATGTTGACTATGTTTGGTATCTTAAGGAGAGTTATGACCACATTTATTGAGATGTTGGCAGACATTTCCGTGATAAAGACTGAAAGAATGGAGTGATGTCTTTGTGTTTTTTCAAGTACTTGGAAGTAACACAAAACCACCCAAATATTTCGACATTTCGGGGTGTGATCAAGCTTCCTCTCCTTTGGTCTCTGATGTCATCTGCATTTAGCCTATCCTCCCCACTGGATTCCCTTTGGTCTCCTGTCACGTGACCATCACACTTCTACAGAGCATCTGAGACATATAACCGACAAAACTTGTCAAACTTGAATCATCAAGTCTAATGAAAACTTTTTACTAAAAAAAAATGGACATTGAGGGTTAAATCCGTACATTCCATAGATAGGGATTAAGAAAAGCTGTATTTCTCTATTCCAAACAATTTGTTTGCTTTAAGCATTAGCTGTACATAAAGTTTAAAATTGCCAAACATTCAGAAGAGGAAAAAAGGAGTCACTTGAAAATCAGCATTATATTGGGTAAAAATCAGACTAGCAGAGACTAAATCCCAATTTAAATTGTTGCCTTTCCAAACATCTTTCCGAAAGGAAAGACTAACTCCCTCCGAAGTAATGAATCTCTATCAGAAATGGGTGTCTACATGCAGTATTTTCTTTCTGATTAGGCTTCTTTTCTGAAACTATTCGGAATTAGGCTGTCCAGGTAAACAAGCAGACTGGCTTAGTGTTAAAATTGACTCTTTAAGTGTCTATTAACTGCATAATTTAATCTAGGTTATCCCAATTTAAATTATTTAGTGATTATATTTTTCAGGTCTATGGAAGCGGAATTAAGTTATTTCTCAGAAAGTATAACTGTGTAGCCTGTCACATAACATGCCCCAATGAGATTCAGTTCCCCAATTATCTCAGCCATAGAGTGATGCATTTAGCTTGTGCCTGTATGTCAATGTAGCAGGGGATGATGCCAAATAGACAAGAGCACAATTCTGAATATTTGGGGAAGATTGTACAATGATTGGTTGCACTTTCCTTGGGAGTTTCCTCTTCAAATCTGTAGCTCAGTTCAAGACATATTCATCATTTCATCAACATCCATTCACTAATTTCATCCTACATGGTGTTCAACCTGAACTGCTGCCCTGCATGACAATACATTTATGTTGTTGAATGTCTAAGCTAATGAAGCTATTCTCCTTTTTTCTCAATTTATTTCCAATTTCCAATTATCTTATTAGATTATATACTGTATATTAATTCATTGGTTTATTCATGGTTGTTTGACTTTTTATATCTTTTCAAAGGGGTAAAAATATCCAGGGGCAGTGGGGGTAATACAAAATTTAATACGCTGTAATATTCAATTTTGATATTCAAGGTGGATAATAAGACATAAATAGATTTGGGTGGATATATAAAAAAGACATTTCACAACCTCACTGCGAAATCTAAACAGGAAAAAAAAAATGACTGTGACATTACCAATTTCTGACAGGGTCAACTTCTCAAAATTAATTTTGGAAATTGGTTTCATGTGGTCAATTTTGGTATTTTTTGAGTGAATCTGAATAATGGGATGAAGGAAACTTGTTACACATTTCAACCATTTCCATCCGCTATGTCCATGATGCATTTGTGACATTCATGTAGTAATGGGGAAAAAGCTTCCTTTTAAGAAGGTTGTGTCCGATATTGCGCCCTTCTTCTTCAGCATTCCTTAATGCAAATAACAGAAAAACCTAAACAATAAGGTGAAAAATATGCATTATAAGATAATACTACTACCTATCTATAGCAAACTTTACAAAAGTGTGTTTGATAAGTTGAAAGTTGAAAAAACTGGACCTCATCTGAGGTGGCAGATGCGGTGGAGATGAAGATTTTTTTTCGGAGTGATGAATATGGACAGGAGTGGGAAAGAACACATCAGAGGGACAAAAAAAGTTGTACGTTTTGTAGACGAAGTTAGAGAGACCGGGATGAGACGGTTTGGACACATGAAAAGGAGGCATAGTGGATATAATTCAGGAACAGTGGCAGGAGCAAAGTTTGGAACCCACATACAGACACAATGGAGGCAGACAGAGGCAGAAGAGATGCAGTTCAATGACTTTTTAAAATCCAAAAGGATTTTATCCAATAATCAGTCCAGGGTCACAACCATAAAATGAGTCCATGAGAAAAACAATCCTGAAAAAATCCAAAATAATACATGAGAAACAAGGCAGATGAGAAAACAGAAAGAAACTAATCAAATACTAGGAGTAAACTCACTCGATAACACTGGGAAAAGGAAAAAGGAATGGCTGGGACCTGTGATGACAAGAGATCAACAACGAACTGGCAAGTAAGGGGACAGGGGAGCACAAAATAATAGGACAGTAAAAAGATTCAAACAATGACAGGAACCTTCAAAATAAATTGAGAAAAAAACAAAAGAGAATAAACCAATAAATGACTAAATGAAAACAGAGTCATGATATCTATTGGTAGAGGGATGCTGGAGATGGAGCTGTCTGGCAGGAGAAAAAGGGGAAGACCCAAGATGAGGTTTCTGGATGTGGTGGAAGAGGACATGCAGTTGGTTGTTGTGAAAGAGGAAGATGCAGAGGACAGGGCAAGAGAGCTTTGGCTCAACTCGAGAGGAGAACTGTTTACATGGACGAAATATTTTTTCTCAGGCTAATGAAAAAAATCCTATTTTCATGGAGGAATGGCTATGATACTGAAGCGCATCAGAGCATTGAAGCCCCCACAAGTAAAGGGATGTTAAGACCCGGGGACTTATTTACATAAAGCAGTGTGTAGCATCCATAATAATGATGTGCATGCACATAAAAGCTGAAAATAGCTTGCAGCAAAAAAGAGATAAGGTTTATATTACTGCGCTCAGACACGATCGCCTTCACTGTTAGCTTCATGAATGTCTGTCAACCTGGAAATGTGCACACATGGATTAGCCTCATATCTCACCAACATTCAACCATAAATGGCCGATGCATGCAATGCACCTCATATAAGCTGGTGCATAGAAATGAGGCGGCTGGTCATTGGAGCTTTATGGTGAATCATGGCATCATAATAAAAGGAATTTGGATACAAATATAGAGGTGCTTGTGACCTGAGGTGAAAAAGGAAGACTGTTAATTCTACCATTCAATAGTTATATAGTAGTCCAGGGACAGTGTGAGACCTTACAACCATCATACAGCCGCAGTTTATGGAAATCAGAGCGACAGCTTCACCGTGACAATCAGCAGAATCGCCACTATCATTAGAACATTTATGTTTAATCAGTTAACATGATCTATTTATTTAAAAAAAAAAATCTGGAACGCGCATTATTATGAATATAAGAATTTTTTTTTAAACGAGGAGAAACCACAATAATTATCTGCAGGATTCAAATATGAGGAGTTTTAAATTAATGGATGCTTAAAGCATTCACTTTCGATTAGAAACATTTTTTTGGCCCAGTTATCTGATTGCAGTGGCTTCACAAGGCATCATTTTCAGATAGATTACAGATGTTTATTTTAATCTAGTTTTGTTTTAGTCTTGGCTGGATAACTCAAGAGACGATTCTCGGGAGGGACTGTCTTCATCTTCAGACAAAAAAACTCATTCGGGTCTACTGGTACCTTGGAGTATCTCTGTTCGGTTTAACCAATTAGATAGATGCTGTTTGCTGTTTTTTCCAAATAATTATTTGGTGAGTTCAGAAACACAACGCATTTTTTCCCCATGTGAAAGCACTACACTTACTTCAATAAATCACCATTCCTTCCTGAAATAAATAAATCATGTTCAAAGTCTACAGATTTGAAGATGAAGGGCCAGGTTGTTCATTAAACATGCTCTACTGCAAAACTGGAACGTGGACTGTTTTTAATTTTGCACCCAAACTCTTTGGGGTTAACAGACAGCCAAGCAGCGATCGTGATGTTTAGAAGGTAATGTTGACCATGTTTCAAGTTTTGTGTTAGCATTTCAAAATAAGTATAACGGTATAGTGTAGGTGAGGATCCTGGGTGTTCCATTTGTAGTTCAAGTATTTGATAAACATTATTTGGAACTGATCATAAATATGAACAAAATTATGACTTCATAATGCTACTGTTTAGCTCAATCGGTTTAGCTGACGATTTGTCGTCGTATTGCAGTAAGTTCAGTTACGCTTGCTCCCCCTTGCTGAATGCCATCTCCTCATTTCATGTCTCTCTTAGTGTATCCTTTAAGTAAAGAACTTTGGCACTATGACGTTATCAGAGAAAAATGGCTAAATCAACCAAATCATTTCTATTCATTCTTCATTTGTTTTCATGAAAATGATGGCAATCCACTCCGTCATGACTGAGATATCTGTCTGGACCAAAGAGGGTGACCAACCAATCAACAGCAACAACAGAAGCAGCCATTTGATCCCTAGAGCCATGCAACTCTGGGACAAGACACAGCAACAGTTAAACCAGGGTGCAGCTTTGATCTTGCCTATAGGTAATAGAGGCCTCAGTTGATTGGTAATGCAAACGGGGAATTTAGGAATATTTTGGCTGCGATGGCTCTTATTTTTAACTTCCTCTGAAAATTCTTAGGTATTCTTAGCTTGCATACATGTATACATGTCTCAACTGACAGTTCCTGTTTTTGAACTCAAAATTATATCAAAGGTATAATGTGAATTTAAACTAAGCCTTTGTTGATCATTTTCTAAAAATCCTTGTGGGACTGTAATCTCTTAGGATGGCTATTTTCATGGCTGGATTTGTTTGCCTTTTGCACAGCATTCCAATTAGGTATTGCAACTAATGCCAAGTTTGTACTTCAGTACACTCCTGTTTAGCATCTAAAATATGCCAAGCCGTGTTTTTTTTTAACATCTACACTAAAGGCACCTTGCAGATTTATCTGATGTGATGAGCTCTTCAATTTTAAACTGAATTGTACTGAAGAGCTTTGTTATCCATGTTTATCATAACTTTGCATACTGCATAAATAATATGTGCACACAGGAAAATATGGGCATAGACATTCCTGTTAGTCAGATAGAATCAATCAGAGTATTGCCTTATAATTACCATGACATCGAAATAACTTGTCTGGTGCAGGTTGTTGATTATCCCCACTATTGCAAACATATATCAGTGACGATGTATGAGTAAGTGAAGGAGCATTCACTGGGAATTGGTGTGAAATTTCAGTCAAAGTTAACAGATTGAATTAGATCTTCAAAACAAACAAAATCCCACATAAAAAGCAAAAGGAACCCGAGTGACCACAAAATAATCATTTTATTTAATCAAGTATATCAGCTACCGATGCTTCAATCACCAGCGTGAAAAGGTATTAATTTCAATTTGTTGATTGTGCCACCTTCAGAAGTTGACTTACTCCTCTGCGTGGGATCATTGTCTTGTTGCATTTCCCATTTGTGCTTAAGCCTCATCTGAAAGACTGATAACGACCATCTTGTTCTTGTAAGGAGAAAAAAAAATTACATTTCCCTCAGATATGGCAAATCATCTGGGCATTGGAGCAGAGAAGCATCCAAACAACATCACACTCCCACCTCCATATGGAACTGTAGGTGCTTTTTTCGTGGAATACTGTGTTTTGTTTACATCACATTTAATGGGATTCCTGCAACATTTGACCAATCAGTCCATCAAATGTATTTCCCCCAAATCTCAGAGGGTCATCAAGGTGTGTGGTGACAACATTTAAAGTTATTGCTCTTCTAGGTTAGCAGTGGCTTTTACCTCAACACTCTCACATCGATAAATATTTAGTCTGGTGCCCTTTGAATAGTGGAGCCCTGATAAATGATTTTTATTGAGGTGAGGAAGGCCTACAGTTCCTGAGATATGTCTTTTGGATCTTTTGTGATTTCCTCAATGAGCCTTCTCTGTGCTGAGGGAGGAATTTCAGAAGGTCAGAGACCTGTTTTTTTTGGAAAGGTTCAGGTTTAGTGTTAGATACAGACAAAAATGGAAGACACCAGCTGGGCTTCAAGTACGTCTTCAAGCATAAAGAGAAATCATTTCAGGGAGAACAATCCCACAGAGAATTAAAAGTATATTCATGATCAACATTTATGGTGAGTTTCTGAGAGAAAAAAGCTCGGCATGACAAATTTCTGCCTACTCAAATGTATCGGTAGTTTGAGTCATGAAATTGTCCTTTTCACTGATTCTAATGAGACGGTTTAAGCCAAGAAGAGAAAGCTTGAAATATCCATTAATCGTGCATGAAGATAAAACCTATACTTTGATGCTCATGTGGGTTTCTTGTCAGCTGTTATGCTACAGAACTTGGACAGTGACACATTCATTAATGTTTTGGCTCCATGGAGTCTCACTTATTACTACAGATGTGAAATGATGGGATGACAAATCATTAAACTCTTATTTGATTTTTTTGGCTACACAACAGTCAGAATAAATTCAGATTAGGGGGCGTTTTTCATACTTTTATTCTTTTGCTAGAACTTTTAAAACTTTGTTAATGAATAATGCTTTTCTCACAACATCTTTTGTCGGCCTTCTTTTTTACACGCCATCTTTTTCGTAATGACCTTTTAGCTCTGATTCTGTTCAGCTTCAAAAGACTCGGTGAGATTGCATGCATTCAGCCAAGCAGCAAGAAGCGAACATAGCTCGGAAAACAAAAGAACATGGGTTGGAGCTTTCAACCAGTGCGGAATTATCAAGCTATGAAACGTTATAGCCTTATAGTTATCGTACTGTACTTCTGTCCATCCCACTGTAAGCATTTTTTGTTTGTAGACATTTCTCATGGAGCTTTTCTAACATCTCACACAAATTACTGCTTTTTTTTATCTTTAGCAAATGTTTAGCATTTCTGATTTTTTCATTTCAGTTCTCCTTTTTCCTCCTTCATCTTATTTTATTTATCTCTTTTATTGATGTTATGTTGGGGAAAGATGTTCGACCTGGTCGTTTTTGAGTATGGTCTATAGCCAGGGCGAGTTTAAACCTTTCAATCGGGAGAGACAGGTAAAAAACAAAGGTGAATATTTATTACAACAGATGATATGGGATAATTTCTCCATTTAAGAGTCTTTGGCCCTCAGGACTATTTAGGGAGATTGTGATCAAAGGGTATCTGCCCTGAGCGGCAACAAACTATAGCACCAAGGTATATTGGAGTCTGCTGAGCAAACCACAATTGATCATTTGTGAAAGGTGAGAATAATAAAGTAGAGTGTGCGAGGGGATAATCTTACTGACTGAACTTTAGATAGATCTTCGTTTCTCACGCCTTCACCAACCTTTGTGCATATACTGAATATCAGCCACATGCTAGAGTGGTGCCTTGTAATATTACATAAATTTTCTTTTTTACCTATTTTAAAAAAAATTGTGATCTTTATTTTAGAAGCACATCTTCCAAACTGTGAATTTTTTCTCTAACAAATTCTGCTTGTATAACAGGAATGATGCAAAATCTATCTTATCATTTTGAGATTCTGTTGTGACTATTTTCTGTTGGACCTGGCATCAGAGAGAGTAATTGTAGTTATCAGAGTAAATCCTGTAAACGATACAGATTCAAGATCTCTGTAATATTGGTAGTCATTTGCACAATTTTGATATTTACTTCTAAATAAATGATTAATAGAAAAATAAACAACTTGTGTGCAAATACAACCAAATACTTTGATTTCAACAGTGCTGGGAAGATCACCAAATGGCTCAAGTTTCACTAGTACACTCATACGGACTATAACACATCTGGCCACTGCTTGTATCTTGGGCAGCTGAAGATGAATACATTTTAAAAGAATAATTGAACTAATATGAATTGGCATACAAAGCAAAGAGCATTCTCCATTACCATTTGTATAACCTGTCAGTCTAACATGCCATTACACAAGGTTCAGATAGGGCACGGTGGGGTACCAAGAGCAGGGCCCAGAGCTCAAACCTGGCCCTCAACTGAGAGGTACTTAGCTGCAAAGTATTCCTCACACTCATTAGTCTTGCTTTTGTAAAACTCACCATACTCCTCATTTGTGATGTCATCACGGCTTTTGGGTCAGATGAGCTTGGTCTTTTTCAGAAACTCCAGATTTATTTATTTGTCTTTGATGTTATTTTACTTCTGCTTGTATTTACCTTTGATAAAAACAATGTTGAAGAAAATTGCGGTGCTCCCAATGGTCATTGGACGCTGGATAAAAGAGGAGGCTACAACTGTTGGACAGTATATCTTATAACATATCTTATGGGTCATTTTGTCAGTCCACTGATCCATTCTCGATGAGTAGAGAAAAGCAAGCAATCAGGGAAGACGAGATATCGAAAAGATGAATGATTTATTACAACAGCAGATGTGTGATAGTGAGTCTATTAGAAAGTCTAACGCTTCAGGGAGATTGCTGTCGAAGGGTCTGTGCCTTGAGCAGCAACAAGTAATATCCCCCCTCTGGAGTCTGGATACTGGTGGTGGTGGCTGATGAATGATGAATGAAGAGATCCCAAACAATGATGGATATCCGAGGAACAAGTGGTGATGGGGAGGTGGAGGTTGCGCGAACTAGCAACACGCAAGAAGTAGATGGATGGAGAGAGAGTCGTATTAAAGACAGCAGCTGATGGTGATGAGGTGATGATGAGGCAATGCATGCAGGTGTGACAGTGAGTGGATGGATGAGGCTTCCTGAATGCGTGCCACTGATATCAATTCAGGCCCTAGGCTGTGAAGCAGTGTTGAAACCAAGCGTGTGATAGGTGTGGATAACAGAGCGGTATGAGCCGTGACTGTGGCCATACTGTACCGGAGGATACTCTTTCTGACAGAACTTTCACTAGATCTCCATTTCGTGCATTGTATCAACAGCTTAGCTTATTAACATGTATGCTCCAACTCCAACAGTGCCAGCGTGATTAATATGGATTATCAAAAACAGGATTGAAGTCAAGCATGTGCTAAGGCAATGCCTGATTTCTGTTGAGTGTTACTGTTGTAAAACATGTTTTACAAGTGAGCCTTGTTTGCAGTTAAACCAGCAACTTTCTTGCTCTTTGATTAGCAAATGGATAGAAAGTGGGATTTGGCACTGTTGCACATACCGACATACATTTGATTAAAGGGATACTGCAGTGATTTAATGTTGTACTTCAATAAATTATTGCTGTAGCCGAAACGAATGTTTGTCAAGCTTACAAAACGGATCCTACATTTATGATAATGACCTTCATGGTTTACGTCATTCAAACTATAACTCACCCCATCTTTTTAGACGGAAACAAAATGTGTCCTCTTCAAGCTCAGAAAATCATCATGAAATCTAAATGACCCCATCAGGGTTTTGCTTAAATTTACCACTGCCTTTAATCCAATAAATTACATAGTCAGTTATTGAAAATCAATTTTTACTTTTACTTTTTATTATATCTTTTCATTTCAGTTTACATCACTTTAATCTTTGTTTGCTTTTTATGTAGTTTTTTTGTGTTTTAAGTTGTTTTAATGCTTCTTTTCCATATACATAGAGTATTTTTTGTCAAGCAAATACCTTGTTGAAATGGGCTTTAAAAGTAAGACTGCCCTACCGTGCCTCATTTCAAGAAACTCTATAGAAAACCATGAACCAGTAAACTGTATTTTACCTATAAAATCATTATATATCTTTAAAAAGAAAATGCTTTGTGCATGCAGGAAGGTTTTATGTATAGATTTTGACTATGATTATTTTTCAACCTAAACTAGGACAGATTGTGATGAAGTACTGAAAAGATCACAAATCCATCTATCCAATTTTGGTAACCACTTATCCTTACAGAGTTGCTGTTCTAATAAGAAACAAGCACATGAGATAAGAACATTATTTTATACCCAAAAAGTCTGGGATATTATGGCATCATCATCATCAGCAGATCCTGCGTTATAGCGCAATAATTCAAAAACCAAATCATGGATTCTTTTCAAACTTTAGACCCACGTGGACCTTAGCGTAGGAAAGAACTGGAGTGTGTTTGGGAGAGTCTTTTTCTTCTTCTTTTAGCTGTATCCTATGGGGGTCGCCACAGCGATCATTTGTTTCCTTCTTCCTTCCTCCGCATCTTCCTCTGTCACAAAAACCAACTGCATGTCCTTTTTCACCAAATGAAGAAATCACTTCTTTGGTCTTCCCCTTTTTCTCTTGCCTGGAAGCTCTTTCTCCAGCATCCTTCTACCAATATAACTACTATCCCTTGCATCCTCACCGTTGCATCTGTATGCCTTTAATTTTTTTCAACATCAGTTTTTAGGAAATTCCGGTGGTAAATTCCTGAGAGTGGGGGGAGTTTTATCTTCAAAATTGTCAGGCCATGATTTCTAAACCGTTGTTCGAATTTAGTCCACATTTTGTGCATATGATTCAACAAAAGGATATCTATCTGGCATACATTCTGGTCTACTCTAATAGTTCATATTTTACTCTTGAGGGCGAGTTTTTTTTGAATAACACCTTTTTTTCAGATATAACTTCCTAACCATTAGTTCTATTCAGTCCCAATTTGATATAGGGTGGCATGAGGGCCCAACGTCCTCCAATTGGACCTGTGCTCACCGCTCAGCACCCTGCAGCTAAATTGGTGTTTGCCAGAGAACACTAGAATGGGCCAATCATGGGTTCATCCTCAGTTTAACACTGCAAGCTTTGTGCCTACCAAAGCATGAAATAAGTAATTCAATAGCTAAGTAATTCCAGGAAAATAAAATAAACGTTTTCAAAAAAGAAAAGAAAATTCACAATTTCTCAACCGTTGGTCCATTTAAGTTCAAATTAGGTGCATATGAATGAACTCAAGGAGTTCTAACTTGTACAAATTATGTTTTACTTTAATAGTTGGTATTTACTCACTAGGGGCCGCTTTTTACAAAAAACACAGTTTTTAGAACATGACTTCCCAACCACTAGTCTGATTTAGTCCAAATTTAGTGCATTTGAATTGACCAAAGCAGACCTATCTTGTAAATATCTAAATTTTACTGTAATAGTTCATATTAGAGTGACTAGTTAGATTTAGGGAGAGATCAGCCGTATATTTCTGACACTAGGAAGAGTTTTTTATCCAAACGTTTTCTCCATCATTTTTACAATTTTGTCCAATTTCGATGAATTTAGATCGACTCAAGGAGAAATTTCTCGTATATATTCTATATATATACAAATGTATATAATTCAAAATTTTACTCACTATGGGGAGCTTTTTACGAAAAAGACTCTTACAGACATACCTCATAACTTTCATGGATCTTTTTACGAACTTAAAACCCCAATAGATCTTAGTGCAAAGAAGAACTGGATTGATTTTTGTACTTCTATCACTTGTCACTTGTATATATCTTGTTTATTTCACATTTAATCCATATATTAATCGTTTACTCACTGTGGAGAGCTTTTTGTTTTTTAAACAAAAAAAAATGTTGAAATAACTTCACATTTAATTTGAGGCATTCAATCAGTGGGATTACTAGTACAACAAAGGGGACTGAGGACTTTTCAGGAATATACCCTTGTTGTCGGGGGCGACAGTCTGGGTCTAGCTTTACATCCAAATTCTCATTTCACATAGGCACTCAATAAGTGGACCCATCAGACTAGTGTCCATCAGGTTGGTACATCTGCGTATCATCGGCATTGAAATCGAACCACTACTACGATACTTCATAAGAGTAATAAGTTAATATTACAAATAGTTTATTAATAAAATATAATTATTGACTGATACAAAATTTCCAGATGTTTCAAATAAGTACTTTACTTTAGTTGCATCCATACAACATAGTACGCTTTACTAAGGCGTAAACTGTAAAATGATGCACAACCCGGTGAGAAAATGTCACATTTAGGAACCAATTAATTGACCAAAATATATATATATATATATATATATATATATGTACACAGTGTATATAAAATAAATTATTTTATTTATTTTCAATACATTTTTTTGTTTAATTAGCTGGTAACATTTTGATTCAGTTTAAAATTGTAATTGTCACTAAACCTAGTTTCAGTTAACAAAACCTCTGGCGGATTCATAGAATAGAAGTTACATACGTAACTTCCATTTTGGTGACAATGTTGTTGGCAGTGCTATGCCAACTCCAGGGTCCTGTATGAAAGTCCTGTATTTATTCCATTCATCCATAACAACCTCAACCCTAATCTTCCCCCAAATCCTGATGGCATCATACTCACTGCACAAGTGGGCAGTATTTGGGCTTACAGCTAGCATCCAATCGCAAAGATGTAGCAAGTCAACAAGCACTAATCAAGCACAAAATAGTATCACAAAAAAATCCCAGCACTGTAAATCAGGACTAGAGGGGGAAAAAACATGAAATCTGGTTGTGCAACAGTACAAACACATTCTTTTTGGTTCTGGAGGTCACGGAAAGAGAGTGTAAATACTCTAGCTATTAGAGTATTATGTAACCATTCACAGTAAGTTGCAAAGTTGACATTAAATATCAATCAATAACCAACAATTGCTATTTCTATTTCATGTAATCTTTTCAGTAATTACTTTGTTTTTGTTGTTTTTTTGACTGCTCTTAGTGCACATACCTAGAAAGAGCACGCAAGGTTCAATGTCCAGAGGGTCCTTCATCCAAAGGGTTCAAACATGCACATACACACATCCATTGTTAAACCGATTGCAGATGTTGGGAGAGGTGGAAAAAATACGAGTCTTGTCTGTCTACCAACTTCTTTCCAGGCAAAGAATCAATGAAGGCCCAGCGATAATTCAGTTACATTCATTTAGTGTTTTCCGGCGATGCACTGATGCCGTCTACTTTCAGACACAGCTTGGTGGGACGGTGGGAAGAATTGAATTAAGTTAAGTCAATGGGAGAATGGCACCTGAGAACTTTAGATATTGAATAAACCACCTTACATGCACTTGCTCTTTCCCTTTGCTTGTCCTCCACCTTTTTTATAACTCACTCTCCCTCGTGTAGATAAAATACCTGGCTTCTTGGAGACAAGGCGAGGAGAGACATGCAAGCAATGCAGAAATGTCTCTGAACAATGCTTTTGAAAACGGTTGGTTTTGTTGATTGTAAACGTCTTCAAGGATCACTTGAGTATTTCAAATGATAATCATGGATAACCAAACACAGCTTTTTCTCGCTTTTAATTGTTGCTATTGAATTGAATAAATAAATTATATTTCTCTCTTCAAAAAGACAAAAGTCCTCAACAGCTTGATTGAAAACTTGAGTTTCTTTGTAAGGCCTGAAGTATGTTTAGATCCAAATGTGTAATGGTTGTTTGTGTAAATAATAAAAGGCTGCCTGCTTGGGATGGAGTGTAAATTAATACAGAAGCTTTCATATGACTTGAATGGATAACCCTTCACAAAGAAAGTCTTGGTTTTGAATTGTTTTGTTTTTGTCTAGCTGTTATTTTACAGCCTTTTGAGATCATGATTTTCTTTTTGACTAATGGATGCAGAAACCACAATGGAGCAGCGTCATATTTGCCAAGATGCTCTCAAGAGATGTTTCTTTCTCTCTCTTAATAGTCTGAGTCCATACATTACTGTGATTAGCTCTCTGAAAAAATGTAAATAAGAAGACTGCAGGATTATCTATGAAATACTGATCATTTGCTTTCTGAGGACAATCTTTAAAGAGACTCTTCAACCCAAATGGTGAAAACAGATGCATGATGTGGCTTCTGTAGCTCTGAATGAGCTGCACTTTGAATTTACATGTGTAGCAGGATGAATGCTGTTGCTTATGTGGCAATCAACAACCAATCATGACACAGTGGTATCAGAGAAATGGTGGTAGCTCTTCCCTGAGGCGCTTTTCTTTTTCCCTTTTTTTTCATTCAAATGTACAAATATTGCAGACATGTACTCCACCATGTACTGGAACAAAAGTTTATACAAATTAAAATAAACAAATAAATGTATAATTAAATAATAAATATCAGAAAATGAGAAATAAAAATCATACAATAGAGCTTAAAATAAATAATTCTTTGAATAGATCTTTGTACAGTTTGATTGTTTTGTTACTTCTCATAGTGTCAATAAGTGCTAGGCTGTTAACATATCCTTGAGGGGAACTTTGTTAAATTTAGATTTGTGATTGTGAAGTCTACCATACATAATTAATAAGTAAACGAAAAAGTCAATATCCTGTTTCTCATTTTCAAAACACATAATTACATTTATATATTCAATTTTGATTTCATCATTTATTTTACACAATATATAATTGTCAAAATGAGCCCAAAAGAAAGTTTTTATGGAAATAAAATTGATGTATTTAAGATTCTGGTTCATTCTTACAAAAGTTGCGTTTGAGTTCAATTTGGGGAATATACATTTGTTGGATATATAGCGTGTAAAATTTTGATGTGTAATTTCGTTTCTGATACAAAACTTGTACGGTTAGAACCAGGTTCTCTTCCAGTCTTTGCCTTTATATACGTTGTTCCAAAAACCTTTCCCTCTTGGAGATATTTTCCTCTTTTCATTAAATGCGTTACTTATATGTTTGTTGTTAGACATGTTAGAGATCAGTTACATCAATTATTCATTAATAAACCCAATTCTGCTTGAATATAGAATTTATCCTAAATGTGTTTTTTCCTTTATTCAAAATAATGGTTTTATGTGGAGAATAGTTATGGGAGTAAGATCATTTCCAAGCTATGAGAGCCTGTTGGTAAAGTTTAGACAGCTTCAAAAGCAATTTGGTAATGTTGAAATTAGAAGTGAGAATTCAATGAAGAACACCCAATGTTCATCTTTAAATAAGTTTTTATTTAACTTCCAATGTCTTCGCCATTTCTTATTGTTATCCTTGGAACCAGTTAAGTGTAACAAAATTATCTCATGATCAGATGGAGGAGCATATGAATGTGAGACATCAGATATATAGTGCATGCAAGGTGTAGAAGTAAACCATAAGTTGATTCTGGATTGTTGTGAACATCTTGCAGTACACCAAGTCAACTCTATCAGAATTCCGGAATTCTGTCTATCAAATCCTTCTGAGCGTCATTAAAATCACAGCCTATAATCAGATATGCATCTTTGTTTTTTGATTTGTTGTTCCAGAATTTTGGAGTAGACTTCATTAAACATTTCTTTTGCTGATGATGCTTTCTTGTGGCCATTTACATTCCATATTATGAAAAGTGAATTATCTAAATTAATTACAGCTAATCTTTGGATTTGTATTTTTATACATAGGTGTTTATTATTGTGATTTATGCCTTCAATAGATCTTCGCTGGACTTTGACAGCCAGCCTGGGTCACTTCAAGCTGCTGCTTTACTTGGTTTTGCTGCTCCGCTTTACAATGCTTTGAATAGAGATTTTCTTATGCTTGCTATGCTGTAATGTACTTAACTTACCTGCATACGGCTTCTGCCTGCCTGTTTTACCTATCCAGGTGAAACCCTAACCTATATATTACTCATTCATATTTGGTGTCCTATTGATAAAGTCTGTTGGTTTGAATATTGTCTGTATTTTATCATTTCATTTACACACATTTAATTTATATAGATTAATTTGCCTACCCCACCTGTCTTTATAGCGTGCAGTTGTATTGCTGTTCTATTATTTCTGTTTGATTCTGAATTTGTTGCATTACTGGTAGGAGGCTTTAGATAAAGTAATGACTCTTAACTAGTTTCCACCAGTAATGGTAGTTTGTATTTTGTGTTTCTAGTTGTGTCTTGTCCCTGTCCAGGCACTGAGCGCCAACGGTGGTGATGTCTGGGCCGTCCTGGTGGTCGGAATCCTCCCCTCATGTACAGTGTTTGGCTGTCGGACTCAGGTGTACTTGTGGGACTTTCTTATGGTGTACCTACCACCTCCCGATAAGTCCCTGGTACACCGATAAGACTCAGTCCTAAAGGGTGACTCTTACATTTAACCTATGGTTCTTTTATTAATGAACAATTATCTTAATTATCTTAATTTGTGAACATTATAAATAAACTTTATTATTGTTAAATGGAACACCGTATCATACTCCCAGTTTAACGTACCTGTTCACCTTTTGGGATATTGACATTGAGGTCAATTGAATAGTATCTGGGTGAAATTCCCAGCGTGGCGTTGTCGGATCAAATTCACTAAAACAGTGGTACTCAAACTTTTTGCACCATGTAACACCTCAGAATATATCTGGCTCTCCAAGTACCACTATTTTTAGCCATGTAAACATACATTAGTAGAAGTAGGTAACCCTATTCAGGTAAATGTAGTTCAAACAGGAAGAAACTATATTCCCAATAAAAATATTATTTATTGTTGACTAGTCAGCCACAACCACACAAAGTGCGAAGGACTAGCACTAGACCTGACACTTAAACTCTTTCACATGATTATAATGCAAGAAGCAGCCCCTCACACACATACAGGACAAACACATACAGTACATAGACATACAGTACACACATACAGTACACACACAGAGTAGGTGAGAACATTAACAATAACAACTGTAAGTCATTTCAAATTTGATGTAACCGGAGTCATACCTTCCTATTGTTTTCGCCGTTTGCTGCCGGTTGATGCTGTTGATTCAGGGATGCTGCTGTGTTCACTGTCTTCTACTGCAGTTTCTACAACGCTGTTAACAAGATTCATCTCATGATCCAAACTTCTCTTACTAAATGTTCCCGTTGGAAGCCACGATTGCATTGTTATGACACCATTCGTAATTTTTGGTTCTTCCACTTATTGCCTTCTTGTCCTCAGAGTTTAGCTTGTAACGGCTTGGCGCACATGCCACAACCCGACTACAAAGCAGGCTGATGGATGCCTGAACAAAAAAACTACAGGAATGGCTCAAATTATTTTAAAGCCCATTTAATTTATCTCATCATTACAATATTTTCATTTCATTCCTCATAGTATTTAGATAGTATTATATGTTTTCAAATTAATCTTATTTCATTTAGTAAAAGTAGGGAATTTCATAGATTCCTCCGCGTACCACCAGACGCAGCCTGCGTACCACCAGTGGTACGCATACCATAGTTTGAGAACCACTCCACTGATGCATTTAACTTATCCAAATAAAGTATTCTATCCAACCAATCTGATCATTCCATCATTATCATTCAGCACTGTAGCCATCACATCTTGGCTGCTGTCTACCCTCGTTGCTGCTACACATAGTGACTAAGAAATCTGGACTGTATTTTAAGAAATTTGCCAGGTAGGCCCGAGGAAATTGCATTATGGGAGGTGCGCAAAAAGATCCATGTTTGTTTAGTGTCACTCACACCGGGAACTAAAGAACTGACCTCATTCAAAAGCTTAGCTTGACTTTTTATTCTTCACCTTGAAGCATCATTTAGCAAAACAAACTTAAAGGCACAGTGTGTAGAATATAAATGAAATTAAATACACTTCTCAAAAAGATTAAGGGAACACTTTAATCACTGTCTGGATCTCGATGAAATAAACATTCAAGTTGAAAGTCTTTATTGATATACATTGCGTAATTTGTTTACAACAAAATTATGCAAGAACGATCAATGGAAGTCAAAACCATTAAACCGTTAAGGGCTGGATTCTAGTATAAACTCCAGTGAATTTCATTACAACAACTCTAAATGTGACCCAGGAGTGTGTTTGAGCCCCACATGCCAAAGGGACCTCCTAAAAACGTCTGGGCATGCTCCTGATGAGATGTAGGATGGTGTCCTGGGGGGATCTCCTCCCAGACCTGGATTAGGGCTCCTAGACAGTCTAAGGTCGGTGGTGGTGGCATCTGATGCAGCGATACATAATGTCTTATAGGTTCTCAGGTGGATTCAGGTCCGGCGAACATGTGGATCAATGGCATCAATATCTTCATCGTCCAGAAACCACCTGCAGAACTATTCCCTTTTTGGGGGTTGTCATGCTCTTGCCTCTCCATAGCACCTCTTGTCACTTTCATTTGCACCAAAACAGGTGAAACTGATTCACAATCACTTGTACTTCTTAAATGGACAGATTGATGTCCCTGAAGTTTAACTGGCTTGCGGTCAAACTGTGATGATTAAGTGTCCCCTTGATTTTTTTGAGTAGTATATTAATAAATATGGTGTTTTTGGTGCGTAATCAGCTGACAAAAACAAAGACATGTTTTTTAGAAATACTTGTGGAGCTGACCACTACCACCAATGTGACAGTATAACACCAACGTCAAGGATCTACAGGAGAGCCAAAGCGCTCTCCAGTAGATCCTTGCTGGAACATGCAGCGACAAGAAACACAAACTGAAATAAGAATGAAGTCCGCAGTCAGTCCACCAAACAACATCAACAACAACCATTTCTAGGAACAAAGAAGAACAATTCACAAAGAACAACAATTCACACTTTGTGAAGATATTATTTAATCTTCCTGTCTGCCTTCACCGTGATTGACATCATCAATCAGTAATCATTAATATTAATAGGAGGCGTTTCACTGACTTTTTACTGACTGTTTTTCCCCAAGGACAGCCTTTGGCGTTACATGAATTGAATTTCGAGTACATTGTTATAAAAGGAAATCGGCGTGGGACGTGTCAGCACTGTTTTATAAATCCACCATCTGGCGCAAATCTTACGCTAAGTTTTATAAATGAGACTCCAGATTATGGATGGGCTCTGATGTCTCATGTGTAACTGAACTCATCCTATTAATGTTGTTTTCCTCTGGTCTCATGGATGGAACTACTAACTTTACTGTGGTGGCTGAATGATCATACCCACAACGAAACGTTGCATTTAATAGAGCTAAGTCCAATGTAAACCAAAGTTGCCTAATTTTCAATCGCAACTGCCAAATTAATATAAACTTAGAATCGCAGTAAAAGGGGTTTCATATTAAAATGCCACATTGTGAGCATTCATGGCATCTGCATAAAAAGCATGAAATAATCATTGCACAGAATACAAATATTGTATTATTATAAGTATATGACTAACCAGAGTTTTTTGCCATATGTTCATATGATCCAGACTGGGATTAGCCTCACGACCGGGTCATGAACCAGTGTTTTTGACACTTTTACTGCCATATATTATTGCTTGATGCCAGGTTTACACTGACATGAAATAAACTTTCAACAGGTTATATCACAGCCGTGAAACATTCATTACAGTCTTATTGCTATTCCACATTACAATCCACAGCATAATGTTGTGCATGAACCGGACATTTAATTGAAGCATTCTTTATTTTTAATAAAAATTTTACAAAAACATGCTCATTTAATGAAAATCAAGAGTGAAAATGTGTTGGGTTCTTTTCAACCAAAAAAAAAGTAATAAGAATTAAATGCTCATACAGGATATTATTTATTTGGTCCTTGTCAAATGTTGTCTATGCTACTTCGCAACATGTTGCATAAGCAACATTGCTTGTGTTTCTCGTCTCAATTCACTTGAAGTCCTTCTAAATCAAGAGGGATGACTGACTTTTTGTAACTGTATAGTGTGGGAGTTTGAATATGTTTGTGGGAGTGCGTACACTGTGCCTTCCTGTGTGTATGGATGGCTGCTCCGTTTTTGCTTGGGGTTCACTCTGAGGAGGTAATGAAGATCAATGAGAGGAACCGTGGAGGCCGGCTGAGATCCAAATATTGTCTCCCTGTTTCAGGCCAAAGCTCTATCGATCCTCCCATGCTTCCTTCTGCCAGCATCTGATAAAAGGCATTTGCGCACACACACACACACGCACACGCAATAACACATACTTAGAGAATGCACACACTTGCACTTGCAGTATTACTCATGTGCACAACGAAAGAAACACACAAAGTTCCTGAGCTTAGTTCCTAACGCTTGGGAAGAAGTTTAACCTCCATCACCCTCTTACAGTTTTTCTTCACAGTCTCAAACACCTGGAGGAAAATGTAGGGCTCATATTTCATCATTGTCAAATAATGCCAGCTGAGTGAAGCTATTTTTCACACTGCCATTTGCCTTGTGGTGATGCTAAATCCAAGGGCACTGTAGTAAACTCATATTTCAGAATGCAAACGACAGAAATACAAGTAAACCTTTCAGTCAAGCGCTGCTTTTGTTTGGAGATAATCAGAGAGGATCTGGCAATAATAGTAGTCAATTTTTCACAGAAGGTCCACTGTAGCCCTTTCTGCTGGAAAAGCTCACTGTGGTTCTGACAGAAAGGTGTCAACCACACAGAACATCCCAAAATTGGTTTGGTGGAATGAAGTGGATCTACAGATACGAGGGAGTTTGTAACGTAAACTAATATTTAATGACTGTATTAAATTGTTATAATTTTAGGAGAGGTCCAATTATCTGACCTATCTATCCTGCAGCAGTGCTGCTGGGCCACTCTAACAACTTTGTTGGTTCACATAGTTATATCCCAGAAAAGTTTGGGATATTATAGAATTGTCATCACTGCAGCCACGTCCACAGATCCTTGTAATTGTTCATATTTTACTCATTAGGGGAAACTTTTTTTAAATAAAAATACTGCTTTCTGGACATAACCTCCTGACTGTGTGTCTTATTTAGTCCAGTTTCTAGCATATGAATAGGCTTGAGGATTTTTACTTTGTATATGTCATATTTCAATCTGCTAGTTTAAACAAAAAGATTTACTGTATAAAGTGGGGGGGGGGGGGGCTCTAGGAGATAACATTTTAATCTAATAGATCATATAATTTCTCGCTAGGGGGAGCTGTTTTTTTAGAAATTACTTCACATATTAACTTAATTTGAGGAGTTGAATCAGAGGGATTGCTTGTCCAGTGCAGGGATCAGGGGCTTTTCAGGGATAAACCCTTGCTGTGAGGGAAGAAGGCGCAGGCCCAGTTTCATTTTGTGGTTAAAAATACTGTTGTGTCTCTGGTGTGTAATTGGTCTATTTACACTGCAATACTATGAATAAAAAAACTGTACAACGGAACAATGTTTTGTGATGCTAACTTGTTGAATCCAAGTATAAAATGCAAGTATTGCCTTTGGAAATTCATTTTTCCATCTTGAGGACTTTGCCTCCATGCCATTAAGTTTTCCAATTGCCCTAATTGGCCTTTCTTTAGAGTCGGGGAATAATTGTGAAAGTGTCTTAGGTGTGTCGGTGCTGCGATCCGGTGATGGCACTATTATTCCCAATCCATTTGGATTTTCCTGAGATATTTACAGCCCAACAAAGATGATCCTCCATTTTTCAGGAAACAGAGGCTCAGTTGCTGTATGTCATCTCTGGAGGTCTGTGTTACTTTAATTGTACCTTGGGGATGTATTGTTTATGTGAAGTGAGAGATTAGCAGCAGTTTGTTTCAGAGGTATGTGTGTAAACGTGTAGCGAAAACTGTTAAAGCCGAGCCTGTGTCCAACTCCATTTTCACTCTCACACCTGTTACTTGTGCTTCGATCGATATTACTTTATGATCATCTGTCTCTTTCACGCTGCAAAGACAGTTTATTTTTGTCTGCGTTCTATCATTTCTTCTACCTTGCTGTATTTTCCCTTCGGGGGTGTCTAGTTGGTCTTTAGCTTGTTATTTCCCTGTTGATTACTACCCTTCCAATGTGTTCGGTATTTTCCAGTTTATTCTTCAGTCTTCAGTCTCAAACCAGATTTCTTCAGGGAGAGGTCCAAATTACCAACAATGTTACATTTCTTTCTTAATGTCTGTGTAAGGATATATATGTTTAGCATAGCACATGGGAGCTTTACATTTCTAAAATGCCTTTTACCGCAATCAATCAATCAATCAGAGCCAGCTCTGGATAGTTTCTTCTCCTCATTATTCGTATCAAGTACTGTATACACAGTGGTACCTCCATTTACGACCTTAATTCATTCTGAGACCTTGCTCGCAAACCAAAAAACTCGTAAACCGAAACAAATTTCCCCATTCAAATGAATGGAAACCCCATTCATTTGTTCCATATCCCAAAAATATTCATATTAAAAAAAATTTCCATGTTATTTTAAACAGAGTAAAAGTAATTTTACCATCAAATAGCAATGAAAAATGATATAAAGACAGCAGATTCTGGTTCGATTAACCTTGTCTCATTCGATTCCTTCCAAACGTAAGCGGGCACGAGCATGCGGATACTATTCTGTGAGTGTATGACAAACACTGAGAGCGAGCACGCGGGAGGCTGACCTGCGTTCCATTTGTTTTTCGCTCTAGTCTTGGGACGCAGAAAGAAAGCCCATGCTTGCGTCTTCCACTCGTTCAAACAGGATGCTCGTAAACCAAACCAGAGCAATCCTATACCAAGTAATTTATTTACTAGATACAGTTACGCGTTCATATCGGGTAAAATCCTTGTAAATGAAATCACCGCTCGTAAAGCAAGAAACACTTTTTGAAGAATCCTTTCTCGTAAATCAAACTACTCTTAAAGCAAGGCACTCGTAACGTGAGGTACCACTGTATCCACATTTTCACATCAGTGCAGGTATTTTCACAGATTAATAGGTCAAATTGTTCAAAAACAGTTTAAACTCATTGTGCCGGTATCCTGTCCCAAGTTATATGACAGTTTATTGAACATATGTGATAGTATACTACCTTTCTTCCTGTCAGCATTAGTTGTGGTCGAAAAAGAAGAATCAGTTATTCGTGAGCTTTTTGTGATACCAAAGACTACAGATACATACATTAACATGACAATGTTTTTTACATAACTGTTAAAGAGAATTGTTGGATGAACTCAAAAGAACATACTTAAACTGGTAACACTCAATATTAAATGTATAAAATTAAAAACTATTTACGACTTAAAGTAATAAGTTGGACTCAAAAATATATACTTTAATTTAGGTGACCAGTTGAGGTAATTTTCTTTATTTTTACAGTGCATGTTTAGACCAAAGCATGCACTGGTTCATTTGTGGGCAGCCAGTGTGGAAAGGAACCGGAACACTTTAGTTATAAGTTGTACCCAACCTGTTTGCACCGTAAGGGATTATAAATAGTGTATACTGTGCATGTAGAAATACTGCACTGGCTGTCACATTGTATAAAACAATGTTTTGGTAAAACATGAAGTGATCCTTTATATTAATGTAGAATAGAATGTACAATTTTTACCTTATAAATATAATGTACAATTTATTTCTTATAATTGATGAGGGTCAGACTTCCAAAACGATTAAGGTTTAAAAAATGTAGAGAATGTAACTTAATTGATCGAATTTGCTCATTTTTACTGTTGAAAGCTACTGCGTGGTCTCTGCAATGGAACACATTCTGTAGTATCTAAAAGAGAGTATGCAATGACTTTAACAGCAGAGCAAAGTCCAGACTCCAAATCCTCAAATGATCAAATTTTTCTTTCAAACTGCTTTTGAAAACTGCGCGATATCTATCTAAATACATTCCAAAAAAGGCACTAATATTCTTGGCTTTCTCTGAGCTCTGTTTAAAAAGTGAAATTTTGCATGCGGAATAGATAAGTGTACTATTCTGAAAAATCTTCCCCCTGCTTTATTGTGTTTCAAGCAATTAAAATAGTCAATGAATGCCAGATGCTGTTTCATTTTAATTTAGTGAGCCAGAGAAGCCTTTCCCTCCGATATGTGCTGCCTGGTCCTGGACCAGTTTTAACACTCTTCAGAGAAAGGTAGCACCATGCAGGAGACTCAGCAGAGTCAACTCCTACAGTCTGAGTCAGAATCTGCTAAAAACTAGGATACTGTCTATTAGCATGAATGCTGTGTGAACTTCTCCAGCTGCTCCTTGATGCCAGACATACATTGGATTAATTGACCTAATTTGCATTGCTGTGAGAGAATGCAGCTGGCTTGTTGTCTACATGGTGGCATGCTACTTCTTATTCACATTTCCTTTGGCTAATGCATTTTAAATCTATGTGACTGTGTGTGTGTGTGTGTGTGTTGGACAGAAATAAATTGAAAGAAATACAAAAGTTCAATCAAGCAGGCGTGAGCCATGGGCAAATGTTAGCCAAATCCACTCTGTGTTTGCATTTCCCTTTTCCAGTCTATTTCTCTGTCCCGGCAGATATTTTGCTTCCCTGCCCTCGCTGTGTGAACAAATGACACAAGAAACTTGATGACTTGTGGGCATTCCCTGTCTTGAAGCAATGTAGAGAGGCATCCTGTCTGGTTTCCCTATTCATCCCTTCTTACTTCCTCCTGCTCATCTCTCCATCTGATCCTCCCTGCTCGCGCATCTCCTCAGGCGAAGCTCATGGAATTCGGAAGAATGGTTGAGGGGATGGTGGGTGGACAAACAGGGAACACTTGTCACCCATTACGAGAGACGAGAATTACATTATATGATTCGTACGGCATTTTTCTGAAGGCGCCTGACATGCCCATCGCGCAGCTCGATCCACTTAGTGATAATGAGGAGCTGCTTGTCACATTCACATCAAGTGTGAGTAGAATTATCCCCTGGGAAGAAGACAAACAGGCATGCTGTGGGTGCTTGAATACACTTCTTTAAATGCACCCATGCACGCTGACATGCTCTTTCTGTCCTGCTGTTCATGGTTCTGAACGAGATTTAATAAACTCTTAGTATGTAAATGAAAAAGAGTCCTGCAAGCATGAGAGAGTGAAAGTAAGCGCTCTCTCCTTGCCTTTTGTTGCTTGTGGAAGTTCCTTGTTCATCAAGTACACACACATATTGCACACAGCAGGCTCAGACTTGGTGTCATACACCACCTCTCAGTGCAGTTACGGTGTTATGCATTTTTATGTTGGGCAAAGCCTCTCTCTAAATAGGGGTGTCAGGGGTGGGAGGTTCGGTAACCTTGTGCTTTATTGTCTCGGGGCTGGAAAATGGTTTTTATTCCAGGCTGAAGATGAGATAAGACTCTGTCAGGAATACTGGCCTCCCTGCCTCTTACCCTCACCACTGGAGGCTTATTGTAGCAGAGAGAACTAAAAATGCCACGCTCCTTCGAACTGTCTTCCTTGGATTTTTCATCCCGCCGCTTTCATTACATTTGGGGCTCTCGTTTCTGCTTTGACTTTCATGTTATTCTTACTCTTTCCCCTCGCCCCCATTTTCACCAATCTTCATTACGCTGTCTTCAAACCAGTTGCGCTTTCATTGCAATCATTTATCATTCTGTTGCAGAGATTCATTCTTGGGAGATTTTAATGCGAGCCCCACTCCCGCCGTCTCGTTCTTTTTCTCGGTCTGCAGTGAGGTTGCCCCATTGGCTTGAGATTGTACTGCACTGTGAATGTATGAGTATGATTGTCAGTGCGAGGCCAACACAGGATGGACACAATGTGCGAAACAGTATATCAATGTATCATGCAAATGCAATCAGACAAAGTATAAAAATAAGCAAGGAGATATAAATACCAACACTATAGAATAGGTCAAAATATGTGGAATGTCCATGTTAATAGTGCACACATATATAAAGTGTCATATATAAAGAGTATTGCAAGTCTTGTTTATATTGCACAGTAATCATCAGTCCTTGAAAGTTACTGGTGTGTGTGATCTACTGGGAGCAGTGCTGGTTGTAGATAATGACAGCGGCAGGAAGGAAGGACACGCAGTAGCGTTACTTCACACTTGGGGTGAAACAGCCTGATGCTGAAGTAGCTCTCCAGAGCTTTCAGAGTTTCTTTGATCTGGCGGGGGTTATTGTCCGGCATGGTCCACAGTCCTTCCGTTTTAGCTTTTCTTCACATACTGTGGTACCCTGACCACTACATGTTATAACCCCCAAAAGTTGGGGATATTAAGGAATCATCATTCACCGCAGATGCTTTGTCTTAAAGCGTGGATCATTTTCAAATTTTTATATCAAAATCGACCTTAGTACAAGGAAGAAATATATTGATTTTGGGAAAGGTTGATTGTATATTTCTGACACTAGGTGGAGGTTTAGGTCCAAAACTTTTCGAGTCATGATTTCTTAACCTTCAGTCTGATTTAGTACAAATTTGGGGTATATGAATTTACTCAGGGAAATTTATTGTGTATACATTGTGTTTTACTCTAATAATTCATATTTTACTTACTAGGGTGAGCTTTTTATGTAAAACTCTGTTTTTCGGACATAACTTCCAAACTTTGGGTACAATTTATTCCAGATTTGAGGCATATTAGCACATTGAGATTTGATCCGAATGTAAAGTGCATTATAAATTAAATGTATTATTATTATTATTATTGTAATTATTATTATTATATGAATTTACTCGAGGAAATCTGTCTCGACCTTGTAATATTTTACCCTGGATGTTAATTTCTTACTCACTTGGGGGAGCTTTTTTTTATTTCTTACAAAAATACTGTTTCTCAAACAAAAATTAACTTGAGGAATGAGCTTGTACAACACAGTCGGTTGTGGACTTTTCAGGGATTTGGCCTGACCCCTACCCTGACAGCATAGGCGTAATTTGTTACTTTCTCCCACTGCTGTGCACTCCAGCTGAGACTCCAAATGGTGAAAGGTGTCCTTTCTCATAAATTGCAACCGGTTGATAAATAGGTGTGCAGCTCTTAACACTTTACCTCTAAGTGCCCCCTGTAGCCCAGGATTGGCCGATCATAAATTGTCCCGGGTTGAGGGGCTAGAGGCTCTTTTGAAACAGATCTTTATTCTTGGCACCAGCATGATGACATAGTGGGTGACACTGCTACCTCACAGACAGACGGTTCTGCGTTTAAATCCAACTAGAAAACTTGAGCCTTAATGCACTGAGTTTTGGGGTGACTGTAGCTCAGGTGGTAAAGTGGTCATCCACTTTCCAGTTAATTAGCCGTTCAATCTTAGGACCCTGCAGCCTCCACGTGGAAGTACTTGAGGAAGATACTGAACCCCCAATCTACACTCCTGGTGCTGTACAAGGCTGGCCACTGCTCCTCAGGGATGGGTCAAAGTCAGAGAACAAATTTCACGTGGTATATTCTGTAATTGCATTTAACAATAAAGCTTCTTCTTCTTGCACAGTGGTGTTATACATTTTCAATAGAAATAGACAAAGAGAACCAGGTTTCATTGTTGCTCGTGACCAAAATGAAGAACTTTGTGCACTCAGTCATTGATTTATTGGGGACCCCGTTACTATAAATAATATTGTCTCATAAACAATTTAATAATTTTCTTTATTTTTATAGTTGTTGTAGATTGTGATTATCTTGAGGTAGCAGCAATTATTTTGCATAAAACTTAGAATCAACGCAATTCATCCGTGTAAAAACGGCTGAGTTAATAAACTTCCTTTCCAAATCTTTTGCTGCGCTTTCCATCTTTGGTATATGATTGCAAATTGTATAAGTATAGTTCCGGTAATGCTGCTAGGTCCACTGACTGGTTATCTCTATGGGCTGAAGAAAAATCTTGTGTTCTGATCATTTGTAGGAAGGAATTAACTCAAGGAGTCTCAGTATATATTTAAATATATGGGTTTATTACAGACAGATCTGTTATAACAGAGAAGATCCTGGCATGGATCTTGGGAGTCTCATCCCAGAATCATGTCCTTCAGATCCAGAAGGATCATTATATGCTTACAATGTCAGCCAATCTACCAGGTCGGGCTATCTTGTCCTTCAGACAGAACACTGCACCCATCATTCACCAGACATAATATGAGGAAAGACTTCATTAACAAGTAGGGCAAGTGTAGTTCTTTAAATTCCCCAACATTACGGGCACTTAACTTTACAATAAGCTTCTACAAAACATCATCTTTTTTAGGCAAATTTTTTTTTAACACAAAAAGGCAGTTTTTGAATTGACGTCTCATCTGTAAATCCCCCACCCAACCCAATTTTACGAACGTAAAGAGAGCTGCGGCCGCATGTGTCTTTGCGCTATTGCTTTAAATAATCTTTTCACATGAAAAAATCTAGATTTAAATTCAACAGCATTGATAATTAGCTTCCCTTCTATATAAAGATCATCTTTGCTTATAAAATTTGATTAGACTTACACTGATAGGCCATAACGTTAAAACACCACCTAATGTTGTGTAGGGCCCCTTATTCTTTTTCGGCTACTGCAGGCTGGGAACAAGACCTGCAGTTATATCATCTCCAACTGCTCATCCAGTTGTCTAGCAATCACAATCTGGCCCTTGTCAACGTGGTTTGATCTTTACACTTTCCCATCTTTTCCGCCTCAAATAAATCAGTTGTGAGGACAAAATGTTCACTTACTGCCTAATACATCCCAGTCATTGACAGGCGCCATTATAATAAGGTAATTCACCTGCCAGTAGTCACAACATAGAGGCTGATCGGTGTATATCAATGAGGGTAGGGTAAAAATGTCAGCTTGCTTTACTTTTTCTCCCCTGTCATAACTAAATCTAAAGTGCTGCTCTTCTATGGCTTACAAGGATGCTACACACAGCTGCACTCACATCCAACGTTACATTTATATCCATGAATTGATGCTTATCAATGCAACACAATGTTCCTTATGAAAAGACTGTCTGCTCCCTTCAAGCCATAAAATATTGTCTTTAATATGCTTAAGTTAATTATTCTATGCTGCATAACTGATGTGCCTTAGACCGCGGCTGCATAACAAGTGGACTGCTGGCTGTTGGATTTATTCATCTTAATTTACTGCATCGCATATTTCTCTTGATGGAATGGTTGACGATACTTGGTTGTGGAACATGGAGGCTCATGTTGTGCTCACACAAAGTATTTCCAAAAAAGACCATAGTCTGGATTTTGCTGGAATCTTATGATCATCCTTCGCCTCTCTGAACTGCTTTGGGCTTGGCATATTTTTCAGAGTCTTCAGTATATGGCTGGTATTGCAATAAACTACAATTCTGAGGGATATAAGATACAATATTTTGAGTTTTGTGTTTGTGTGTTCTTACACCTCTCGATTTTTTGGAAATACTGGATTTGAAGATGTTCACCTTTGGACAGAGCTAGGGTAACTCAAACCCTGGTATCAGCTACTTTTTTATTTGCCTGCTACACATATCAGCCATAAAATTATAATCACTGAAACGGGGAAGTGTGATTATCCTCGATAAACTCATTACAACGGCACCTGTTAGTGGATGGGAAGTATCAGGGGGGAAGTAGGCATATCATCATTGAAGTTGAAGTGTTATAAGCAGGAAAAATGGCCAATCCTATGGATCTGAGCGTCTTTGGCAATTGTGATGGCATATAACCGGGGCAGTGAATCTCCAACACTGCAGGTCTTGTTGGATGTTTCTATTCTGCAGTGGTTAATGCCTACCAATCTGGTCTAAGGAAAGAGAACAGGTGAACTGGCAACATGGCAGGGATGAGGCATGTTTTTCTGAACCCATATGAGAAATACTGCAGCAGAAATTGCTGAAGAAAGTTGATGATTGTTCTAATAGAAGGTGGCAGAACATATATTACATTGCAGCTTGATGCATATGATTAAACCCGCAGGACTACTTGCTAGCTAAGGGCAACATGGTTGAGGAGGCCAAATCTGCAATAGCCAATGTGTGTTGGTCAATAAAATTTGAAGCACATGGAGGCATGCAGCCACCCCCCAATACATGTAGCGCGCCACTCATGTGGTCAAATAGAGAGAGAGAGACTCGCAGACATGGGTGTGAGACACGCTGAGAGAGTGCGCACGAGAGAGGCAGAGCGAGTACGCAAGCGACAGAGGGCGAGATAGACAGAGCTGAAGTCTTCACTTGCAGTTATGTTAAAATAAAAGTCTAATTATTGACATAATTTACCACAAGTTCATAACAACACTAGATATAGAGAGGGGGAGAGTCTTCCTGAGCTTGTTCTTGACATTCATTCATTCATTTTTTTTAACAGCCCATACTGGACATCATTGAAACTGATTTTCCAGAGGCAGTCTATATTGTCATTATTTGATGTCTGTCAACATGTTTTTCTTTAAACTGCATTCATGCCTGAAGAAACAGCAGCAGCAAACTGACTACCTGGGGTTCATATAAGTTGGAATGTATGGTCGTATATAAATTGATATTTGCCTAAAATTGGATCTTTTCAAAAAAATGTATATATACAATCAGCCTACAATCCGTTGCTAGGTTTAACTCATAACAGCCAGAGGTTGTATAAAAACTCACATTTTCAGAGAATTGTTGACATGAAGCACATTCAAACAATTTAAATGATAATCCTATTATTATGGATATTATTATTTTACTTATTGTTAGAATAATAATAGTTTAAACCACCCGTTTAATCTGATTGATTGATTTATTAATTTCAAAAAACAAAAATGATTAAATAAATATTTATGCCAGTCTTCAATTTATTAAACTATTTATTATTGACACATTCATTGTCAGTTTTAGCCCTGCTTGTGTTAAAGGAAGACACTTCTCTACCTACGTCCTGCCATGAAGCAAAATCCCTGCACAATATCTGTTATCTTGAGAAATCAAGCCTTCTGCCAAACGGTATAAAATACAGTATAAAGGGATGGTAATCAACTTTGATTGATTGATATTAATATGTGTATCAATGTCCTCTGCTTTGTTCAGACAGAGAGAGGGAACACTACAGGTAACCTTCTTAACATCTGTAAATGTCTGCTTTTTGATGTGCATTAAAGTCTGATGTGAAAAAAGGCAGTGACCCTGGATAATATCACTGTCATGACCTCTCTCAAAGTAAATCTATCATATACATCCCTTTTTGATAAGAAGGCAACTTACTTTAAATAAAAGTAACTTTTCTTGTTTAGAAAATGAAGAAGTCAAAACACTATACAACAAAAAATGTACACTGGAATGCAACACCGCACAGAAACTTAATGTGTGGGAAGATATATGTTATCTGTGAAACGTATCAAAGGTTATTATATCTCAGTTGCTTATTCTGTGTTTGGGTTCTTGTCCCTTCAGGGGATATCACTGGTGGCTTTGCTAAACGAGGCATAAGTGAGAAGAGTGATGCAAAAAAATGACTCTTCTTGCTGCAAAAAACAGCTCATCCAGAATGCTGCCTTTCATCCCTCCGTGCAAAGAGAAGATATTAATCTGTTAGACAGAGCTGAAGTCTTGAGCAAACAGAAAAACAAGAGTTAAATGCCCAGAGGAGCTCAAGAACTTAATGTCTAAGATGGTTTATATAACATCAGCTACAAGAGTGTATTGTGGTCCATTGCTCTCTCTCTGGTCTAGCAAGTCAAAACACCAAATTACTTTATCAACACTGCTTTTGAAGATTTCAGGCTTGCCCGAACAAGTTTGAGATGGTTCTTGTCTCGACCAGGTCCATTCAAACAAGGTCCAAAAAGTTACTTGGCATTATTTCAAATCAGAGGTACTGTTGCAGGTTGATGTCTTTAGCTTCTGCCAGGTGTGATTGGATGGCCCTTCACGCCATGGACGTGCGGTCAGGGAAGCAGGTGTGGCTCATAATGAAAAGTAAAAAACAAATAATGATAAAATAGAATAAATATTAATATTTTTCTTCTGATATTTGCTATAAGTATATAAGTATTTCTGTATGATTCCAATCATTACATTCATTATTTTTATAATCAAAATATATTTTGCTTTCTCACTGTTTGTCAACAATGTAAAGTTTGTAGACACTTTCATTACATGTCCTTACTTTCCATAGATTAGGTCAAGTATTTCACGTATGTGTGTAACATATGTAGTCTTGCAGATCTGGTATAAAATCATAATGAAAAAGCACGAGGCGAGGCAGCAGTACCTCTGCCTCACTGAAGGACGTGTGCTGAGCCCACGGGTTTATGCATATTCTGCTGTTACTCTTTTTCTACGCAGAGACAAAATCGGAGTCAAGTTCACTTCAGTAGTCCGTTTTTTAATGTTTTGGTTGGACTGCTAAAATCAAAGATTCCAAGCCATCCTTATTAAAGTTGATTAAATATAGAAGAAATTATAGGTTCATTTTAATTTCTTTTATATTTTTTCAGTATTTAAAAAAAAATATTAGTCAAAATATTTTTGAAAACAAAAAATGTAAGAGGAAGAGCAATAAACTTAATTTTCTTATAATTTATAGAGTCTCTTTTTTGTTGTAAATGGGATGAAGCTAGAAGATATTGTCTCGCACTGTATGAATTGTAGAGTTGCTATGGCAAATTAAGAACAAACAAAGTTGCAGAGCAAATTCTTTCTCCGAGTCTATATGAATTTAACATTCTTATTTGGCCAAATATGAACCGTACCTATGTGTGTGTAGAGTATTCTGATATGAGATATGAAACACAACCAGTAGTCCGTGTGCAAGCTGGCATTAAACGGTGAATTTAAGCTGCTCTATTGGGTTCAAATATTTGTTAATCTGACCCAGAAAGGGTCAATGCCTCACCTCCCACGAACCTCACCGCACGTCACGTCGTGCTAATCTAATTTAAAATAGATCAGGGGTCATTATCAGTCTGTGAATAATGTGCATACTGGATGCTGAAAGGACAAACTGCTCGTCTTTATTGTGCACAGTGGGAGGTTTGGGCTGTAATTAAAGAAAGTTAATTTGACTCTTCATGTGGATTGAGCCATCTTTTCATCAGAAAGACAATATGCTTACTTCTTGCCTGATTGATGTCGTAGAATAATGTGTGTCGGCGTGTATTTTGTGAGGGGGTGTGACTTATCTATCGTGCAGCTGTGAATGGCCTTCTTGTGACACTCCTCTCCTCCATCTGCCTCAGTTGCCATGACACATCACAGACGTACTCCCGAGCCGCCTCACCTCCCTTATCTCCTTACTGTATTTTTCTGCAAGGGAACCAGCTCAATTATGATGCTGAAAATAACAACTGCTATCTGGTAGAGGGTTGTGAAAATATTAAGCATTGCACCTTTCCACTTTAGCAGAATAAGAACTTATTATTAGGAGAATCTAATTATTCTATAGCCCTGTTTTCATCTTGCAGTCTTTTTCATTTTCTTTCGTGAACTTTTCATCTTATATTGTTGCTGTTTTATGTTTTAAATGGTGTGCATTATTGTTTACAATCCTTTTTTTAGCTTGTGTTTCATTATTTGCTTATAAAGCATCTTAAATGACACGCAGTTTTATCTGAAAGTCGCAAATAAAGTTGGTTTGACTGGTTTTACAGAATAAATCGTCTGGCGCTGAGGATGCAGGAGACATTGTCTAACCCAGGAGATTTGGGAGGATGATCAATATTAAGATTTATAAACACAATGATATTGCTTTTCAAAGCATTTTATGAAATTGCAAGAATTGTAAGAGTGATCTCAAAGGTGAGAATGATCACTTTGGATTTGCTGAAGAACTTTGACGCAACTTACAATTTTGATGCTAGGAGTCCTCACATTATTCAAAAATTGTTTCATTGTTTGCATGGCAAACTTTATAGGTCGACGTAGCCATCATGGAGAGGTCTACGCCGCACTAACCACCACATAGGTTAGTATATGAGAGACGGCACTGCTGACGGTGGGAGATGTGCTCAGTGAGGCTGAACGCCAGCGCTTGGATTCCCTCTCCTGTCACTGCGCAGAGTCTAAGCTCTGTGTCTCAGTGCTTTTCTAGGTCAGGACCATCACAGCACTGCAGCAGAGCAGACAAAAGTGGACACACACACGGACCAGACGGTGTACGGTAAAATCCCATAATGTTTGTGCAATGCTCGCAGACACATGCATTAATAAATAAACACATGGAAAAAGACTTAAATGCATTAGAAGTGTGCAGACTCCCAGAGAGCAATTTGTTGTCTTGTCTGCTTTTGTTAAGATTACGAAACAGCCCTTTAACAGTAACAAAGACCGCTCTTTTGTAAAGCATAAAGCACTAGGCCAGTTAGACAGAGTCAATGAAAGATGCACAACTGTACTTCTGTTCATATATATAACAATCTTTAAAAAGGTGCCCCATATGGAGATAATGATTAATCATTATCTGCTCAATATGCTCGTTCTTTCATAGACGCTTAAAATCCTGACATTAGACCAGATTTGAATCATAATGTAGCAGCATTGCAAATTAATATGCAAAGCCAGACGATGTATTTTTACTTTAACATTTAATAAATTATTGGTGAGACATTTATTAGATATACATGCATTTACAATTTGGTCATATTCTCTGCACATTTTCCACGCAATATTTGTTAATGCGGATTCTAAATTTGTAGCTTGCTGCATGAACTTTGATACAATTAAAGTTAGAAAATCGAAAAAACCTTCCTGCAATTAGATTGTACACTCAAACTGATAGGGTGGCTTTTAATTAAATTTTTTAATACATTTTAATTGCATGTGATAATCAGCAAAGTACCGCTCTAACTTAGGGAAGAGGCTTGTTTAAGATCAATAGGAGTTCATTGCAGTAACTGAGTGTTCTTAAGCACAAAAATGTCTGCATTTATTTTTTGGGCAGCTAGGTTCTGCATGAATGAAATAACCAATGGATGCCCTCAGAAGGCAGTAAAGATTTAATCAGCAGAAGAAAGAACCGCCAAATAGTCAAGGCTCAGGTGGATAACAACATTGATTTTGACTGATGTGATCTGGACAGGTATGCTGATTTGCTGGTATTTAAAAATAATATATTGTTCATTCTTGTGAAGTCCTTGATTTTTGATTGAACGGCCAATTCTAAGTTAAATGACAGCATAGTGAGCTATCTTTGAATTAGAACTACAGTTAGCTGCAGCAAAGAGCACATGTGAAGCTAAGGATAATAACTATTTGCGTTCTGTTTGAAAATTACGCTCAAGAGAAAGTGTTAGAAAGCTGGAGTGACGCAGTGAGATACAGTGAACATTCTCCTTGAACCTTGTTTTTCAGCGGATGAGAGGTTTGTTTACTGGAGGAATTTCCTGGTATTTTTCCCAAATAGCAGCAAAGTGGTCAAAGAGCTCCTTTGGGTTATAGAAATACTCTTGCTACACACACAACATCAGGCAGACCTTCTCAGGCAGTTATTCAGTGCACTAAGTGCATATTATTTGTACAAATTATATTTAAGGATTCACATATCCATTTGTGCTTCTTTTTCTTCAAACATTCCTTCCTTCATTGAACATATCAAGCAAGAAAGGATATTTCCATGTAGCAGTTGGATGAATGGGAGAAAGCGTCATTGATTTGAACTTTCATTGATAAGTTGCCATGTGATTCCTGACAACGCACAGAAGAACATTTTGGACCAGTTTGATGGCATCTATATAAAATTTGCAGTGCAATATCACGGAAAAATGAGCAGCCCCTAAAATGAGGCAACACGGTCTGCCATTGAGAGGTAGACAGAAGGGGGAAAAAGCTGAACAAACCAAACAAAAACACACAATAATGAGCATTCCCCTGACTGATTTGATTGCATAACTCATCAGCTTTCCACGCTTTTCAGACCTCTCCCAGGAGGACCTGCTGTGCAAACTTTGCAGCACGTAGAAGTTTTCTCAATACTGGAAATTTGGGTGCGGAAAATATGTCATGCAGATGTCACCAGGGTGCCCCAACAAAGGTATGAAATGGTCGGATAGCGAAGATTTGCAGCAAGATGTTCAATTTCAGTGAAGCAGATATTTTCCACCAGCCGTGTTTTCTAACCCTACGTCACATGATGCATATTTCTTATTTAACATAGACAGGTCTGCACCAGTTAGACCATACTGATGCACTCTGTGAAGTTATCATGTGCCGTGATCACACTGTTGTGACATCGCAGTCAAAGCGTATAGTAGAGCTTTGCAAGATTCAGTGAAGCTTATTCCCTCGCCGCTGCTCGTGCTTCAAAAGTAGTGTACACTGAATTTACAGAGCTATTCATCTGTTCATTTCTACTCCTCTACCTGTCATAGGAGGTACATGAGGTTGCCAAGATCAGTGTATGGGACTGTGTGTGTGTGTGTGTAGATGTCAGTCTTGTTCCACCGTAGAAAGCCTCAGACACCTAACAATAATGTGGTAAAGTTGCTCAACAAAGCGTGAAATTACTTTATTGCATTTTTACATTAAAAGCACTGATAGAATACATTTCTAATAAAAGGACTACAGAGCCCTGGGGAGCGGGCATGGGCTCTGCTAGTCATGCGAGGTGACGGGCTAGTGTGTGTTTTTATGTGTGACATAAAAGTATCAGCGTGGAAAAAGAACAGAGCGACAGGGTAATCAAAATAGCATGGGAACCAAATGAAACATGGCAAATTTGCACTTTGACTTATTCCCACATACTGGGTACACACACCATCAGTGTGATGGTGCTAATCATTGCTATGTGTTATGTTGTATTCAAGCTTTTGGTAATGTCAAGTACAATGGTGTAATTTTTATGACAGATACATTTCCAGTCTTTCCAGTTTGTGTGTTTCATGTTTTGAATTACATTTTTTTAGATCTTAAAGAGGACGTGTTTTGAAATGTTCAGTTTTTTTCTAATCACATATTTGGCTTTCTAGGGAGACTACACACAGCGTTTTAAATAAGGCCAATCTGCAAGTTCTTTTTAAAAGCTATGTGAAAAATCACGAGATAGTTTCCACTGGCAGTCCATTCATAATTATTTATTTTCATGTTGTCAAAAATTAGTCCAATTAACAAAAAAAAGGTAGCTCTTTTGTTATTTCTAAAAACAGTTCATGTCCTACTGCTTCGTCAACTTGGATTAGATAAAAAGGCCTGACAGATTTCCTAACAAAGGGATCTGTACAAACAATTAAGCCGCAGAGGAGGTAACGGTAGAGGAAGTAAGTGCAATGTGTTTCTATTGGTTCTTTCCATTTCTGTTGGTCTATCGGGTGGATTTAGATTGAACAAAGATGCGACCGCAGAATACTTCATTGTTATAAAGTGCAAGTTAAATGATCGCTGATTCTTTTTAGGATGTGGCGGCTAGGACAAAGATCACTGGTTATTAGAGTGATAGCAGCACTTATGTTCCTGCTTCTTCATGTGATATATAAACGGCAAAGTCAAACCAACTCACCAGGTTAACATGCCTTTATGGAAAATGCCAGAAAGTCAATATGTAAACAGCCATTACAGTTCCCTTTAAAATTAGTTGCAACCTGAAAGAAAAAAAAAATTTAGGTGTCGCACTTGACATGACAGCCAGGGTTTATGCCTGTAAATTCCCCCATCCCCTGGGTTGTGCAAGAAATCTCCCTTATTGAACTCCTCAATTAAATGTATCAAAAATATTTTTTCCTAACAAAGCTCCCCCTAGTGAATTATAATGTGAACTATAAGAGTCGCATTATAATATTATCTACACGAGAAAGATCTCCTTAAGTAGATTCATACCCACCAAAATAAGACTAAATCAGACAAAACGTCAAGAAATTATGGCCTGAAAACTATCCTCCAAGTAAGCTCCCCCTTGTGGAAGAATCATTCCCCTTTTTCCTCACACTAAGGGTCTATGTAGGTGTAAAATGTGTAAACGATTCATGGAATAGTTTTTGAATTATCACGTTAACACAAAGGATCTGTTGGCGCAGAGGTTTTAGCGGCGACGGCCGCTAGAATATTTAGAAACAACACTGTGCAGGTTCCCAAACAACATGCTTTGAAGCCTGAGAAAAAAGCCTGAGCCCCTTGGAAAAACGTTTAGCTAGCAGATGCTCGCCGACAAGTTCCCTTCTCAGATCAGGCCCCCACAAGGGTACCAGTGTCCCATCTCCGGGCGAGGTGTAACAACTTCTTTGGTTACTTTTCATGGGGGTCTTTCAATTGTTCTTGGTCTGACTCCTCCCCTGGCACCACTTTACCTTTCGAGAACCTATTAGGGGCTCCTGACAACACAGCTCTCAGGTTCACAGAGGAAAACAAACCCCACACCATGTTAAGGTAGATTATTATTCGTCTGTAGAATGTTGCTTGGGAGAGGGACATCAGGAATAACCCTCTTAACCTACTGCCACCTCAACCTGACCCCAGGTAAGTGGATGGACATGGATGGATGGACTTTGCTTACATGCTTGCAGGTGTGTAAATGGTAAATGGACTGTTCTTGTACAGCGCTTTTCTAGAATGCTTGACCACTCTTTGAGTTGAACTTAGGGTTCAGTATCTTGCTCAAGGACAGTACGGCATGTGGACTGCAGTGGTCTGGGATTGAAACCCCGACCTTCAGATAAGCGGCTAACCGCTCTCAGCAACTGAGCTATCATGTACTTGAGCAGGTGTGCATGTGCATGTGTGTACCTTCATCCCCCCTAATCTTTATATACTTATCATGAGCTGCGCCTTTATTTCATGCACTTTCTTAGCCTTTATTACTCTAGAGTCGAATCGATCTGAGCAGCACCAACGTGCCTGAAATGGTAAGGCGGTGTAAGGTGTGTGTTCTTTGAAAAAAATTTCTATAATGTGTTCTTCACATTAAAAATGTTTCAGGACATAAAATCTCAGGTTCAAAAAATACTCTGTTCTAACTTTTTTCTATTTAGAAAAATGAAAACAGGTAGATTTGTCAGGTTAATGAATGGTTAACCTCACTTTGATTTCCCCAATTAATATTTGTTCCTCTTTCGAGTCTTTCTTCATTGATCTGTTTTTTTGGGGTAAACTTGCACGAGACTTCAGGGATTTCCCCTTTCAAAGATGACACATTTAAAATCAGTCTGAGAGAGGATTGATTGCTGCACGCCACAAACTGAACAACTTTAGGTTGGCTTCCGGTTTTTGGCTTCATTTCGTTTTTGCTTCGTTAATAATATAACTAAATTTAAGCTTTTCAAATTATTTATCTACAGAGCTATGGTGTGACTTGAAAAGAGAACTGCTTTGTGTTATCTTTCAAAAGCTCAAAGGTTTCTGGGAAAGATTTATTTTTATTTTTTATTTTTCTCACTGTTAATCTCCTTTATACTGAGCTCAATTTCCCTGATTATTTTCCTTTCAGCACACATTCAGGAGGAGGTTATAGCAGTGATTATGGTGATTCATATTATGCATGGGTGCATAATATTTCTGACAATGATACAGCTGCTGTCATCTTTATGATCTAGAGATGTAATATGTCAGACAGTCTGTATCCTTCAAGTGACATTGTTTGTGGGTTGTGTATCTTAACGGGAGTGCTCGGAAAGGTGAAATTTGCTTTCTGAAGTAGTAAGCACTATTCAGGGTGGGGGGATCCCTTCATTCACAAAAAAAAATAGAATCGCTGCATGTATAAGCTTACTATTCTAGAAGATCTTCCTCTGCTGCAAAACTGTCTGCTGGGTTCAGACGCAATGGCCTGCCATGGCTTTTCCTTCAGCCTACAGTGGATGCAAAATTGTCTCAATTCAAGCCATGTCATCCTGTCATGAGGACTACAAAAAGACCTCTATGACCTATATTAATTAATTTATTATTTTTATTTTAGAAATGAGAAAAACAGAAAAGGGAACATGTGATGCTTAATATTTCTATTTAGCACTGACCATTACTTTACATTAGTAGTTATGCTAATGGAAGTGGAAGATTATCAGAATTATTTACAACAGCAATTGAGTCAGCCTTTGGTTATTGTGCTCTGTTGAGGTCAGCGTCTGAACCTATTTACAGTGTGTTTGTTCACGTAAATGTTGGTTGCAACTCAACCAAAAAGGTAATTGTATGACAGAACAACATGACCAACCGAATGAGCGTGTGTTTTACATCCGATCCCCCTGCTTGGACTCCTCAAATTAAACGTAAAGATATGTCCACAATATTCTTTTTTTTTTAAAGCAAAAGTGAGTAAAATATGGACCGTAAGAGTAAAATAAATATACAAGATAGAGTTCATCAAGTAAATTCATATTCATTTATGATTATAAATGTTATTACAGTGTCAAAATTCTGTATAAATATTATAATTCATTTATACATATTATTAGTCTCAGATTAAAATGAACTGACCTTTAGCAGAAAGTTAAAGGTGGTGGAGGGGCCCTCTTGGGGTAAAGAGTTAGCTAGTCCTCAGTGGGGTGTGTGTGCGAGGGGGGAGGGGGAGTTGCGGTGATGGATGCTACAGATCTGGGAAAAAAGCTCTCCCTAGTGAGTATAATTTGAACTTTTGGCGTAATATTGATATATACAAGATAGATCCGCTGCAGTCAATTCATATGCACCAAATTTGGAATACATTAGCCCAGAAGTAAAGTAAAGAAGTTATGTCCAATAAACAATGTTTTTTGTAAAAATCTCCCCTTAGTGAGTCAAATATGAACCATTAGATTAAAATATGGACCAAATTTGGACCAAATTGGACCAACAGTTAAGAAATTATGTCGAGAAAGGTATTTGTTTAGCTTTGTATAGCGCGTCCTAGTATCAGAATTTTACATCCAACCTTTTCCAAATTCACCCCAGTTCTTTCTCGCTTTAAGGTCTGTGATGTTGTAAAATTTGAAATGTTTAAGTCATTGCATTAACTGGAAGGAGCTGCGGCAGTAGACACAGCGACTGAAACGATGATGATTCCATAATATTACTGACATTTCAGGGATAAAATGATGTCACCAGACACTGGTGTACACCTACACATCAGGGAATACGTTAAACCACAAAACATTTTATTTTGCGTGTTTTTGATGGAAATAATACGTAGTAATTTTTAGGTTTTCTGAAAAATCCTTTTTAAGAGTTTTCCGTGTAAAGATTATTTCAAGGGGACGAAGTTCAGAAGATAGGTCATCTTATCCAGGGCCTCTACCCAAAACGATATTGTCTCCCCTAGACTCATTAAAGGAATGGAGGATGTACCATATTCTGATGCATTTCTTGAACAATTTTGGAGGAATTCAGGGCAATATGGAATCTCTAGTTGACTCTTCCTGAAATAATTTGTCAGTGCTGTATTGTTTCCAGTTGTTTTGTCTTGTCTGCTTGAAACTTCCCCCAACATATCACCAAAATCTACACACGCTCTCTCTCTCAAGGATCGAGCATTTTTCAGCAGCAGCAGACCAACTGGAAATGCGTCATATAACAAAAGTTAACGACGATCCACATCAGCATGTTGATGTTTGTTATGGAAAACTTAGTTTTATAATCTGAGTAATACATCTTACAGAGCAACCTTTCTGGACAACAGTTTAACAAATATGGCAATTTACTGTGTTTATAATCTCCACTACACTCTCAGTTTACATGACAAAAGCCAAAGAAAGAAAGGGACTGATGAGAAAGCCGCTAAACCACATGTAATGTCGTCATCAGAAAGCCCATTGTTAGACATTAGCGTAATTGCCTTGCAACGTGTAGTCCATTCACCTGAAGGGAACAGGGCTAATTCAAACAACCCTTGTAGCCGGAGGGACTCTTTACACAAAAGTACCTACCAACAACATCACAGGATTACTGGACCTGCCTAATATGTAATTGTGTGGGTGACGGAGAGAACCAGATGAGGTGCAGAGAAAGAGACTCAGGTTCCTGTCATTACAAGGGTAATCGCTGACACCTGCAGTGCACTCTCATGAGAGAAAGGTAGGAGGGCCATTTATTGAGTGTGGGTTTTTGTGTGGGCGCATACATTCTGCCAAAACCAGATTGATTTTTGGCAAGACTGTTATGGTCCAAAGGAAGTGAAGCACATAATGTCATTTTTGGAAATTACCTTAAATGCATTACAACAAGAAGTACATGTCAGTCAAACAAGCCAACTATTTCACGATTATTCCAAGTGGAACCAAAAATATGTTTCCTCTTTCTGTCTTGATGAAAGTTGAAGGAGACCTAAAAGAATCATTTTGCAGAATTTGCCAACAGAATTCAGATAGACGCACAGGCATATTGTCCTAGCTGGAAGCGCCCCATATAGATGTTTGACCCCATATTCAAGGAGCATCTCAAGGGGCTGGAGGTAAGAACATATCCACTCCGCTCCCTGCAGCTGACCTAAAAATCTTCCTTTTTTTTTTTTTTTTTTTATCCCAGTTTGAGTCTTCCCTTCAGAGCTAAGGCAGTAAGTTCCATTGCTTGGCCTCCTTGGCCAACTCTTTCATTACTTTCGTCTTCTTGGACCCAATATTTTTTAGAGGCTCGTGGAGTCATTGTGAGGACTTTCCTATGAAGCCTCTGAAGCCAATCTCAATTGGGAAGGTATCTGCATTCAAACATGTGTCTGTGCACGCACAGAAAAATCCTTGTACTCCTAAAGTCGCTTCCACACTCTCCTGTGATGGAAAAATCAACTTGACCATGATAACCTTCTCAGCATAATTAGTTGTTTTTTTATAAAATTACTTCGAAATTCAATTTGGGTTTTGTTGAAATGGTTGCCATTTACACATCCTTGTCTTAGATGACTGACACCTACTATCATCAAACCGAAAGAATGAGGAAGGACTTACAAGAACTGACAGTTTGACATTCACACCCAGTTCAAGCCCTGATTGGCCGAGAGGTAAGAGAGCTACCAGGGATTTGATATTCTCTCTTTTCATTTATGACGGACTTATTTCCTTCAAAACAGTTCAAACACCAGGAATGCCTTCCAGGAGAAACTAATGAACGCCTTTATCCATATTTTAATAATAATAATAATAATAATCTTTCCATATCACATGTTACACAGTACATACATAAAGTTCAACATCATGAAATTTATCACTACATATAAGCCATCCCTGAGGGAGCAATGGCCCCGAAAGTGAGGTTTCAGGGCATTGCTCAAGGACCTGTACCCTGTTGCGTCAGGGAATGGGCTAAAGTCACCCGTTAATAATTCCCTGATTTGGTAGACTATCGCGCCTCCCTAAAATGTACATAGTATTCCTCCTATTTTAATCTTCAATTTCAGAGTGTAAAAAAAGTCACAGTACAAACATACACATCTAATAACCTTATATTGCTATATTTGTTTTAAATAATTGTCAATTGATTAATTTTGCTAAAAATGCAAATGTTGCTAATATTTCAAATTAAGACTATCCCCTTGCCTACTTTCCACATCTTACATATACACTCAGCCTCTTCACAGTCAGGAGTATCAACTTATTTAAGCTGTGCTCATCAGCTGGCCACATCTACCCAATAAGATGGTGACACACGTTCATGGCCTGTCATCACCAACTTTAAATTAATCTATCACTCATTACACTTTCCTTCGACCTCCCCATCTAAGTCCTTACAGATCCAACAACTTCATCATTCATCAATCTCGGCAGAGTCATCAGCCACCACCACTGCTATCGAGACTGTAAAGAGGGATATATATTGCTCCACCTCAGGGCTTATACCCTTTAATCACAATCTCCCTGGGGGTCGTCTCATCTTGAGTAGATTGAAATTCGTTCTTTCTTTTGTTGTGAGTGATAAACTTGGTATAAGTTTAACCCTTATTTTGTGTTCAGGTTCAATTTGATATGATCATTTCAAAGTTATTTACCAGAAAAATTATACAACAGAGCAATTTTTGGAGTTGATACTCCAAGGCCATATGCTTTTTTCATAATGTTGGATAGCAGTTACAGATAATAAAAGAATGAATAAGTCGGATTGACCATAAATACAAGCAAGAGCCCCAAAGTCAGTCACTGGTTAGGAACCTCATCCTTCCAGGGGAAGGGCCCCCCAGCGATCCATGGGCCGTCAACCAACCACAACCAGTCTGCTAAAGGAACAGCGACACAGAGAGTACCAGGAGGAACATATATGTCCAAATATAGACAGATACATCTTTTGTCACCAACCTCTGCCTAAGATTCGACCCTCAACTCACTTTTGAATTCCACATCAAACACATCTGAAAGATCTCCTTTCAACATCTCAGAAATATTTCCAAACTCCGTTCTTCACTCACCTTTAGTGATGCTGAAAAGCTGGTTCACGTGTTTGTCTCTTCCAGACTGGATTACTGTAACGCACTTCTTATCGGGATCCCTGATAAAAGTCTTCAAACTTCAGACTACAATATGTTCAAAACAGTGCTGCAAGGATCCTGATGAGAGTCCTTAAACACAAACACCTCACCCCCGTTCTTCATTCCCTTCATTGACTTCCCATCTCCACCAGGATTGATTATAAGATCTCTCTCCTCACTCACCAGTGCATCCATGGTAACGCACCCCCCTACCTAAAAGAACTACCCAACCCACGGACATCAACACGATCCCGCCGTTCTAACCACTCATACCGCCTCCTCCTTACCCGGACTAAGCTCAGCACCATGGGTGATTGGGCCTTCTGTTCTGCTGCCCCTCGTCTGTGGAATGCCCCCCCTGACCATCTGAGGGCTCCACAGACCACTGACACATTTAAAAAAAGGACTTTTTTGATGCTTTTATCTGCTTTTACTTTGTAGCACTTTGAGATTTGATCCAAATGTAAAGTGCATTATGAATTAAATGTATTATTATTATTATTATTATTATTATTATCTTTTGTTGTTAATCATCTTATGTAAGAACACCAACCTGCCTGGCTGCTAACATCATAAGAAGCATCTCAGACCGCAGGTTCCACCATCGTTGGACCTTCTACAGTTCGCATACCAAGCCCATCCAGCTGTGATTCCCAACATCACCTACTTTTTGCACTGGGTCAATCTCACCTGGATGGAAGTTACTGCACTGTGAGGATTACTTTCTTTGATATATCCAGTGTGTTCAACACCATCCAGCTCATGTTACTGAGTGAGAAGATGCATGTGATAGGTGTCAACACACCCACCATCTCCTGAATTACTGACTGGCTGAAAGACAGACAACAGTTTGTCCGACTGAGCAGTGTTCTGTCTGATGTGATGGACAGTAGAGAAGAACCTCAAGGGGTCTGTTCACTCCCCTTTCGTCTACATCTTGTAAACCTCTGACTTTCACTACAGCACTTGATTCTGCCAGCTGTAAAAGGTTTTGGACGACTCTGCAGTGGTGGGTTGTATAAAGGCTGGATGGGAGGAGGAGTACAGAGGAGTAGTTGACGATTTTGTGGAGTGGTTTAGAAAAAATCCCCTGCTGCTGAATATGGCTAATACCAGAGAGATAGTGATTGATTTCAGGAGGACAACCACTAATTATTCTGGGGGAAAATGTAAAAGGGGTTGAGAATCGCAAATACCTGGGGCTGCATGTTGGCAAAGGACTGAACTGGAAGATCAACACTCAACATACAAGAAGGGGATGAGTAGACTCTATTTTCTGAAGAAGCAGAAACCATTCAACGTATGCAGCAAGATTCTGGAGATCTTCTGCAAGTATATTGTCTCTATATTGCTCTCTACTATGCTGCAGTGTGCTGGGGGAGTAGCATCGGAGCCGGAGACATCAACAGACTGACAAACTGATGAAGAAGGCTGGCTCCATCTTTGGCTGCAATCCTGACACCTTTGAGGTGGTGGTTGAAAGAAGGACATTGGGCAAACTGTTGTCCATTATGGATAAGCCCAAGCATCCTCTCCACACCCTTCTGGACCGACAGTGTAGATCCTTCCAAAACAGAATCATCTAGTTCCACTGTCAAAAGGACCAATTCAGGACAACTTTCCTATCTCGAGCAATAACTCTTTACAACAACTTACTTCTCTCCAACAGAAGATTAATATGCACAGCAAAAGATTTGCACAATCTTTTTTTGCACGATATTCCATTTATCCATCTATCTACCTAATTGATCCTCTCAACAACTATCAAATTGCACAATGTCCCTGTAAATAGCTCTAGATTTCTCTATGCTTATATTTATACTCTGTTTACCTTTTCATCTCATTCTTGTGTGTGAGCATAATAAAACCTCCTGCTGTAACGAGTAACATTCCCAGCTTGGGATTAATCAAGAATGTCGAAGTCTAATATTTAAAGACAGCAGCTGATGATGATGGGCTCAGCATGCAGGTTTGACAGTGATTGGATGGATGAAGCTACCTGGTTGAGCGTAGCTGATATCAAATGATGCAACAGACCGTGGAGCAGGTCGTTGAGACTGAGCATGAGGATATTAGCATAATAGTGGTGTGAGCATTACACTTACACAAGTGTGTGAGAGGATAATCTTTTGGACCGAACTTAAGAGATCAATAGATAGATATGTAGGTAGATAGATCGATAGATTACAAGATGGATAGATAAATCTTCATTTGTTTCAGGATTTGCTGAACTCCCACAAAGTATAACTGACTCAAAAATAATATAAATAATCTCAAACCTCTATTTATATTATATTCCTCAGAGCAGTCTAAAATGTTTAGATTTTTTCTGAAACATAGCGCAGGTGGAATTCTCTTTTGGCAGGGTTTTGCTGTCCGGTCATGTTAATATCAACAATTTGATTCTGGTTAAATGTCCAAAATTATTAGTTAATGGCAGAAGAAGTGTGCTGAGCAGCTCGTTCCCTTTTTTTTCTTAAATATTTTTGAAGTCTCTTCAGCTTCACAGGGTCCCTTTTCTCTGGAAGGACTCTGTAATTGTACTCATGCCCAAGATCAGAACATCGATGTCCCCGAATGATTTTCTGCCATTGGCTCCATTATGAAAACATTTTAGAGGATCAAAAAAGGAGAGCTCTTGGGGGCAACTGAGTGCACACTATACCTACTCCAGTTTGCCTACAGTGTAGGTAGGGGTCTTGAGGAATGCTTTCAGCACCCTACGTAACACAGTCCTGAGTCATTTGGAGGGGGAAAAGAACTTTGCACTGATCCTTTATATTGACCTTCCTTCAGCATTTTAGCAGTTGGTCTGGCCTGCATTTACAACATCCACCCGAGTTTAATATATTGGCTGGTTTATTTTTTTAACCGATAGATCTCAAAGAGTGAAGGTAAATAGTGTTTTATCTAATGCAATTTTATCCTCCACCTGCGCCCTTCAGGCTTATGTCCTCTCACAGCTTTTATTTGTTTTATTCACCAACGAGTGCCAGAGTCATCATGACGGCTAATGTTTCATAACATTTGCGGATAACTCTGATTGTGTCACTACTCAGTGACTATGATACTAATCTCGGTCTGGTGGTGGATGATTTTAATATTTGGTGTGAATGCCCTTACCTGAATTGTAATGTGTCCGAAACAAAGGAAATTATAATGGATTTCAGGAAGACGCCTACACAGATTCCTCCTGTTTTTAACAATGGCCAAGCTGTTGAAAATGTACCACAGTACAAATATCTGGGTACAATAGTTTATGATACATTAAGATTCGATGCAAAAATTGATGCTGTTTGTGCAAAGGCATGACACTGCGTTCATGAATATGTTTTATTCTTGCTTTATCGAGTCTCTTTTAACCTTCTCTTTTTTATGCTGGTTTGGTTCACTTACCTTGAAGATCGAGAATAGACTGGAGCACATTGTAAAGACATGTATCAAGATTGCTGGACTCTGTCTGAACAACCTCTCACTCTCTTATAGAGCTGGAGCTACAAAGACAGTGCAGTCGATACGTGCTGATGGAAGATACCCACTTTTTTCTGAATTCAAGATGCCGCCTTTTTATCGCTGATACTTCTTATTGAGGTGCAAAACAATGAGACCTAAGTAAAAGTTTTCCCCTGCTACCATTGCCCTCATAAATTGCATCATTTGATTTTCTGTCAAACAAAAAATCGACAATTGTAATTTTGGTAACCTTAAAATACCTCCTCCTTGTGACATCAACATGTCAAAGGAAGACTTTGAAGACTTGCATGGGATGACTGCCTTGGAAAGACAGGGGGGAGGAGAGGAATATGTAAATATAGAATGGAGTGTAGTGGAAGAACTGAACCGAAGAAAATTGACAATTAAGACTGAAAAGCTTGAAGGGGATAAGGCAACTGAAAAACTGGAGACACTGAAAGAAAAGAGTAGAGGATACGGCGGGAAAAGAAAGTATAAAAAATAGAAGGAGGAGGACAAAAGAGACAACAGACCCTGGTGAAACAAAGAAAACATGGGCAAGAGCTGAAGATGAGGGCAGAGGGGAGATTTGAATGTATAGAATGGATGCACAGAAAGTTGTATGTCAGTGTTTCCTTAAATGGAGATTGGGATTCCATCATTACAAACGGCTGCTTCTGGATTTGGAATGTACACCCCGTTATTGTAATATTTCCATCCTACACTCATACCCCAACTTTTTTTGGTTTAATGGCGTGAAAATGAGCTGCGCACATTCCGAGTGGTAGCGTGTCTAGGATAGCATGTGCTCTAGGATAGCGTGTGACTTCTTTTGGCAGAAAATAAACAAGTCCAATTAGTGAATTTGGAGCTGATTTTTGAATATTTGATGGAACAAAGCATGAGTGTTAAATCAGATATTTATGGCCAGATAAAGATGTATTGCTATCATTCTCAGCTTTTTAAATTGCAGGTGAAGTATTTGGCACCAGAAATTGCATTTAATGTTGCAAATTTAACTAATCTTGACAAGTCCCACAGCAAACGCCCCCATCTTAATCATATGTCATTAATCTATAGTGAAATGCTCTCTCTCTCTCTCTTTCTCTCATTTTTGTGATAACAGCATGTGTGTAACAGTACAAGAAAGGCAGATTTGTGGACAGTATTTTACTTTGTGTCAATAAGGCTGTTGGGTGTGCCTCGGGTCTCCAGCATAGTGTCCACTCATATGATTTTCAAGATCTGCTGAAACAGGCCTGACAAGTGGTAGTGATGCATTAACACTGGATTTTATTGCCTCGGAGATGATCAGCTGCAGAAGACAGAATGTTGGAGACACATAAGCCTGCAGGATTAAATAATAATAATAATAACTTCAGCAACAGTAACAGCAAAAAAAAAGAGTATGAGGCTTTCTAAACCTGACTGTACTCTATGACTTGGCCTTCAACTTTGTGTAGAATTGCAGAAGAAATGCATACTTATGCTTGACAACAGCAGCACAGACCGCAAGAAAATAATCTACCAATCCACTCCACGCCAAGACACATTTAGCCCTGCCAGCCCACCACTTTCATGTGTTTTCTACCTCCTTTTAATGCAAAGATGTTTGTGTGTGTTGCTAATAGCAACATTCCATTAACTGATAATGATGAAGAGATGGGTCAGGGCCACAAACTGTGCCGAAAGCTTGATCAAGAAAGCAGTTTTTCTATAACGAGCTGCAACATTTCAATAATCTGCAAACTCCATAGGTATTTGTGGTATTTGCATTCCCTGACCTTTTGCTCTGTTCCTACTGTCTGCATTTATTAGGCATTACTCTAAATCGCTGCAACATGCAGAAAAAAAAGAAGAGAGCAGAAGGACATAAGTAGATTCTTGGAGATGGATGCAGTACATTATTTTGAGTATTGAAAACAAGCGTTTGCTGCATTACTCAAAGATATGGAAATGCGGGTGTTATTTATTTTCAGAGTTCACCCCAATACAAATCACTCTGTCACTTGGTACAACACAACTCCACAGGATAACACAAAACCGTGCAGGGGATGAAGAACAATAATGCAAGCAAATAAACACAACCAGAGGAAGGACATTCAAATAAACGCAATAAGAGGAAGGAGATTCAATACTGATTATTTATTCTCTTTTTAGCTTTTCCCTTCTTGCTAGCTGACTCGCTCGGCTTCAAGGAAAAGTAACATTTCCGGAGGTATAATTAACGTCAGAAAATAGAATAAAACTTTGCCCTGTCTTTATCTCAGTGTGCTACTGTTGAAGGTCATTTTCCCCTCTAATATGATTGATGTGAACATGGTGAGACATAAAATCAGCAATATAAAACTTGCTTATGTGCATTTGCAATGCCTCACAAATGGTTCTTTATGCACCCTTGGCATGGTGCACTGCAAACACTCATGTCTATAATTTACAGCGTGACTTCAACGATGGTTTTCATCCAGCGACCTTAATTTCAACTGCCCCTTGATTTATACGCGTGTCAGACGTAGGGCTCTTGGCGCTGCTATGCATGAACAAAGGTGGACATTATATAATGCATTTCATGAGGACTGGTTGGACAGCCATAAAGAGCTCCTGATAACTTGCTCATTGAGCTTCATTGGGCCTTAGGGGGGAGTAACTAAAGGGACAGAAGGTAACATCTGCTACTATTGCACGCCATCTCCAAGAGGTACAGTAATGACGGTTGCACCATGAGCATGAAGTCACCAACTATGCTAGCACTTACTGGAAAAACTTTTAATTTTGTATTCATTATGCAGATCTATTTTAATCACCTAATAATCAAGACATATGGGTATAGATTGGAAAACAGCAAAGTACTGGTAGCATCAGCAACTATAGCCTGAAGGGAATTAATTTTGTTATTTCAAGTAATTGTGAGTTCTCTTTGTCAGCAGTCTTTTCTTTTTTTGTGTCTCCTGGGCTTTATCCCAGTCTTCACGGCTAAGCCACTCATACACTATGCATGTGCGTGTTGTACAGCTGTGCCTCATCCTCAGCGGTGTGTCCCTTGGTATTCCATCTCTGGCAACTGTGTGTTTGTGTTTATAAATTTGTCCCCATGAGCCTGTGATTGTGTGTGTGTGTGTGTGTGTGCGTATATATGTCCATTGTATTTATGTAGATGCAGCCTAAATAAACTTTATAGGCTATATTAAGTGTAAATATATGTATCTGCAGCATCGTCAAATTTTAGTTTTAATCATTCATGTGTCTTTGAAATGGATTTGCAGTAATGCGTTTTTTTCTTCTATTCTTGGGATTGAATTTCCGTGTTTTCTCTCTTGTCTAGCTCCTCTACAGGCAGATTTTATAACACTCACAGACTTAATCAATTTTCACCCTGTCTCATTCATCTGAGTTAAACCCTTTACTATACTTACCCAAGAAAAAAAAACTAGGTGAAAAAAGTTTCTTTGCATATTTACTAAACTAATATCTTAGACACTCAGAAAATTGTTCGGTCAAGCATGTTTTTAAATTAAAAAAATATATATATATGGTGATGAAATTTTCTGTTGCATGGAAAACAATGTTAGTTAGATTAGCTCATCCTTTTCATAAAGAATTAAGAAAACTATTTGACACTTATGAGATGTTTTTGGTTTTATCAAGTTACAAGATCCTGTTTACTAACTCCTCGCATGCTATAATACACCAAAAGCGAAATCCCCATCAAATAGGACTTTCTCCATAGTCATAGTAAATACCTCCTCCTCAGTGACCTCCAGGGCCCCATCATTGGCCCCTTAGTCTTTAGCACATACATGCTGCTACTGGGTCAGATTCTAAACAGGTTCCGTAAAGCTGTACACTTTTTTTTTAATAAGAAATCAGGACTCCAAACAGTTGAGCTGGACATTAATGGGTTAACTAAGGTAAGAATTGCAAATCTCCCCCAGCGCAGTGATATGGGCTGGTAGTGTGACGGATGAGCTCATAAATCACACACTCCACAGTACTGACAACTGCCACTGTCGTTTCTCAACCCCGACCACACAGCTTCATTCCACTGACTGCATGTGCAAACAAATGTTCACTCCCACTGACATGGAAACATAACCACACTCACACTTGCACCATGTGTAAAAAACTAGCAATAGTCTCACGTTTATCTGGCTCTGCAAAAATATTGGTATTCAGTGTACCCATGCATGGACCTTCACATACACACACAGGGTTTCTGCTCCAGGCTAAATCCTCTTATCCCCCTTTTTCCCAGTTCAGTGGTCCTGCAAGTGGGTTAATGGTGTGCAGGGGGCTCTAAGGGACCCTCTGGTATTGGCTTAGAGTAGGAACGTTCAGCATGAAAATACCACATTGACCCCAGTCAGGTACTCATTCACCTCTGCAAAAGTGTTCCCAACTTCCCAAAGTGGGTCTATTTTGTTTTTTATCAGATGGTCTTCATGTTTATTGAAATCTTAATGGAACAGGCCTGATCTCTACTCTTTTGCAATCAAATTTAAACAGAAGGGAAAGGTGGGAGACAGGTGGCACTAATTTGGATGGTGTTTGTTTAAACTAGAACCATTATAGTTGTATTTGCCACATTTTTCATATATTCTATCCTGAGGAATATTTTCAAGTTTTTAAGTTGTCTATCCTAGGACAACTAGTTCTAGAACACCTAGTAAAGTTTTTGACATTATTTCGGTACCAATAGACCACTTTAGTCCAGACATAAGTATTTTAACAATAATCATAAATCAATATGACTTTTTAAAATATTTTTAGTACCTCAAGGAAGAAAAAAATTGTTAATTAAAAAGTTAGAGCCATGTACTGATCACATTCCTGAACCATCCACTTTAGAACCCTTGGGCGTTCTAAGCCCAAAGAAGGCCAAACATATCATCATTTCAAAAGTCATATTTATTTTCCTTTTATTTAATACATTTTTTTTTCTAACTCTATTTTTCATTTTCTATCTGATTTGCTTCAGAAGAACAAGGGTCTTTCCTGAAAAATTAAAACAGAGTTATCGAATCAGATTGTCTTGGATTGTTGTGGCAAGGCAGATAAAAGGCTGGCTCACTGATTGGCTACAACTTCATCAGCAGGAGAGAAGGCCATCATCGTGTCATTCCATGTAATAGTGCTACATCCTTGATGGTTTCAGTATGTGTCTATGCAGTTAGTGTTTATCCCTCATTGGTGTTTAAACTCATTTTAGGAACTTTTTTCAACTACATAAATGTTTCTGTCTTTTTGAATATGGGCTGGTTAGATAGTCTGACAACAGCCTGTAGCAGTACAGTCACTGTGATGGTATTGGAGGGAAGCTTAATCACAGGAGTATAGTACTGAAGACCCAAGTTGAAAACCATGGCCCACCTGCATTTCTGATGAGATGCAGGGACAAATTTTGATGTGAAGATTCAGTCTTCTTATGAAATATCTGATTCTTTAGTGTGATAGTGACAGAAGAAACTTGAGAGGGTGCGATTAGAGCTCCACACTTGTGACCCCTGGGAAAAGACTTTTGGTATCAGCTGAAGTATAGTTTTGAGGTAAACTTGTAGATTTTTGGCATAAAATGCACCCTTAGCTTGAGACCTTTTTGAATGTGCTTTAACCAAATGAAGAACCGGTTTGCAGTCCACTTAACTCAGTTTTCATCTTTTATGAAGAAGAAGAGGCGAGTGCACTTTCTCGTGGAGCCAAAAGGCGAAATTAGTCTCCCAAACAGTCTTTTGCTTTTTGTCCTTAGAAATCCTTCCTCCTCTATGCTTCCTCTTCTATCTACCAGCTGGTTCACTCCACATACATACATTATTATTTTACTCAATTTTTGAGTAAATGCAGCAAGAGCCACTGTTAAATCCAGCCTTTTGTTGTTTTGTTCAGATTTCCATCACCAGTGTTATTCGCTACATGTACAACAGTAATATGAAAAGTGCGTCATAACTGACCATGAAATTATGATATTTCAGAAGCTTTGTGGGGATTTTGAGCCAAAACAGAAGTTAAGGCAAATAAAATCCAGAAGACAAACATAAATGACATGAAGAGAACAAAGTGTACTTTTGTTCCGCCCCAGCCGTTAAATTGACTTTTTAATATACTCTTTTTTCTCCTTTTCTCTTTATTCCCTGTATATGTCAGAGATCCCCTTTAACCATGTGCTACTCTCTTTATTCAGCAGTATATCCTCACGTCACAAAGCAATCTTTATTTTTATCTTCCTCAGTATCCTGTCAGCTGTATACATTTGATGTTAGACCAAATCTTTAAAATCTGAAGCTTTATGACTTCACGGTGTTGTGTACACAAAGCAAGTTGGTACTGTCGTCTGCATGGCTTTTTTGTTTTTGTTCTTGTACTGAGTAACCAAACAGATTGCTCTATACTGTTCCAGATGCAGAGTCCATGCAGCTTGAGACTGCTTACATCAAATACAAAATGCACTTAATAACTATAAATGTTTCAAAAAAAGGTGTGATTAAAATCTAAACTATTTGAATAAATACAGCAGTATGAACTAAACCCGGGAACCAATGTGATTTTTCAAAAGCTTACCTTTTGGTTCTTATGTGTTAGGAATTGTTATTTTCTCGCCATCATAATTTTAGGAAATAAACTTTTTCAGCTTTGGTTGGTTCCCATCTCTTGCTGACAGATATGATAAATATAATTTATTAATCTTAACTGTCTAGATTGTGAAGGGCTACAGCATGCTGCCAGCAAGCCCGACATAAAGCTTGTGATTGGAAAGGAAACTGCTCTCTGAAGATAAAACATTAAGTCTTGTGTCTTTAATCCCACCTTTCTTAACTAGGGTTCTACGGCACACTGGAAGACCGTCGGGCTTCAGCATTTGACTATGTATTTTCACCTGAAATTACTTTTATATACAGGTCATGCATTGCAACTCTCATTATAAGAGTTGCATAAGGCACACAGATTAACTTGCAAAGATCTTTAGAAAAGCTCCAAAATCCGATATCTCTGTATTTGACCCCATAATTTAATTATCCAGTCGGAGCTTTGCAGTGAAGACATAGAAAATACATTGCGATCCATCTAACCTCTCCTAATATTTCTTATATGTGGCAATAGCCTTACATTCTATTCTATATTTATTACATACTCCATGCACCTATTCTGGTTGGCATATAGAGATGGAATACCCAAAACTTTCATGAACAGCAGTCCAATTCTGCCACAATCTCATAGTAAATATCCGTGTGAAATGGCTGAAATGAATCTTTTTTGAGTTACAAAAAAATAAGTAAGTGGAGTGAATGATGAATTTGTTTGCATTACATTCATCTCTGCCAGAAAATCTTTTAAGAGCATGTAAAGATGCTGAGTGAGAGTTCATTTCACCCCGCATCTGTGGAGGCATCATTGGAAAATTAACCCAACACCTCCTGAGGGTTTGTGGGTTCCCTGGATCCATGCATAAGAAAGCCCTCCAATTACTCACTGGTGAGACAAAGCAATGGAAGAAAGATGATAAGTGGAGAAAAGGGCATTTGCCCCACCAACTGGAGATATTCTGGAATTAAAGATGCCAAGAAGCCGATCTTGGAAGGGTGGCTCTGAGTGGATGACACTGCTGCTGCCCTGGTTGCTTCGATGGAGGTGCGATGGACATTAATGCCCTGCAGGTAATGAAGACCCATGCTACCATACTACCATGCTACCATATATATATATATATATATATATATATATATAATTGCCATTGGTATTCATTTAATTTATTACCTTTACATCCAATTTAAAGTATTTTTAGCCAAATACTAGGTCCACGTTTTATTGTTTTTGTAGGTTCAAAATGTAGAAAAAAACCCCACAGCATGCAGAGGTGCTTTGTGTTATTTACCTTATATTTGCTCGACAAGTATTAGAGTAGAAGCAATTTTTCTAATGTATCTATTGTTTTTGGTACAATACAAGAAATATCTTATTTACTAATAGACAAACATGTCTGGCTTTCCACCAATGATAAATATTCTATCTACAGGCAGTTAGTATGAACCTAACTTTAAAATTTGACATATATAGCATAAATAGTCAAAAGAATCATAGAATAGCATTCAGCAACCATGCCAATCAACCATAACATTAACTTCTTACAGAATATCACAGGTCTGAATAACTATCTCTTTACAATGGCATCTGTCAGCAGCAATCAGGCAGAAAGAGAAAACCATTCCTTCAAAGGTCTTGGGAAATGGGAAATTTTTTTTGTAAGAATCCGAAAACCTGATAAGAGCCGAACTATGATGGCTAGGCAATCTACAAGCCCAAATCTTCTCGGGTGTTCCTGGTCAACAGTGTTTGTAGAAGTGGAAGGAAGGACAACAAAACTGGGGACTTCAGCGGTTGGAGACGACCGCCGAAGTCGTGTTGTACAGGCAATCCCCACAATCAAGCTCACAATGCACGAGAATTAAAGGCTCAATATAATAATAATAATAATAATAATAATACATTTAATTTATAATGCACTTTACGTGATAATGCTCCTCAGTGTCAGACATAAACAACGGACCTTTCCCAAATTCAATCCATTGGCTTCCCATCTCCACCAGGATTGATTATAAGAGGTCTCTCCTCACTCACCAGTGCATCCATGGCAACGCACCCCCCTACCTGAAAGAACTACTCACCCCACTGACCTCGACACGATCCCTTCGTTCTACCCAGTCATACCGCCTCCTCCTTCCCCGGACTAAGCTCAGCACCATGGGTGATCGGGCCTTCTGTTCTGCTGCCCCTCGTCTGTGGAATGCACTCCCTGACCATCTCAGGGCTCCACAGATGACTGACACATTTAAAAAAGGACTTAAAACTTTCCTTTTTAGCAGAACCTATAACTGTAATTAACATTAATGCTTTTGGTCATGTTTTTATATAGTTATTATTTTATTTTTTTATTGATGCTTTTATCTGCTTTTGCTTTGTAACACTTTGAGATTTGATCCAAATGTAAAGTGCATTATAAATTAAATGTATTATTATTATTATTATTACCTGGGTAGGTCTATATAATCTGAATTTTCTCACTATGTGTGAGAGGTAGTATGTCATAAGTTTGTTTGAGCTGCCTCGGCACTTTCAAAATCAATGTCCCTCTCACTCTCTGATGATCCGCCACTAAGACAGACGGTAATCAATATGTGAATAGGTCACTTTTCCTGCCATCTGACTGAATTTAATTTTCAACCCCATATACATAAAACTTCATTTTTATTTTTGAACCACCCCTAATTTCCAGCCACAGAACCGAGGCTCTCATGGCCTCTCCCCCAGTTTCTGGGGGAGAGGCATAATTTCGCAAAAACAGACTGAGAAAGAGAGGGGATGGGCCATTATACAAAAAAGTGCTCGTTATAACTACTGTAGACTAAGGAATATAACTATTATGTTTCGTCAGTAACGGACAGAGAGAAAAAAATTGTTTCAATAGAGACCTGAATACTGGTAAGGATGTTGATGACCTGTTTTCGAGGGGGAGATCATTCCAAAGTGTAGGCACTGCGAATTGCAAGCCCTAAGTTAAAACCAGGCATGCTACAAGCTGCTCTTCCTGTGTCCTCAGTAGGAGATTTTGAACATATGGATGCCGCATGTCTGACGGGTCTTAAACATAGATTACACACACATACAGTACGCACACAAAGCAGGTGAGAACATTAACAATAACAACTGTAAGTCCCTGTAAATGCACATTACAAATGTAATGCTTTTTGCCATTTGCGGCCGGTTGACACTGTTGATTCAGGGATGCTGTTGCGTTCACTGTCTTCCACTGTAGTTTCTACAACTCTGCTAATAATATTCTCCTCCTGATCCAAACTTTTCTTCATAAAAGGTCCCGTTACAAGCCACGATTGCATTGTTATTAAACCACTCGTAATGTTAGCTTCCTCCGCTTACTGTCTTCTTTTCTTGTCCTCAGTTGAATTTGTAACGGCTTGGTGCGCGCGCCACAACCCTTTTACATAGCAGGCTGATGGCTGAACAAAAAAAACAACAGGAAGGGCTTAACTTATTTTAAAGACCATTCAATTTCTCTTAGTTACAATATTTTAATTTCATTCATCATAGTATTTTGATAGCATTATACGTGTTAGTCTTTTCCTGTTTGGGTTCAAGACAGCGGTCGGGGAAAAGGGGATATGTTTGTTTATTTACTCACTCAAGGGCTGAAGTTTCTCCTTCTGGACTAACCCCTTTACTCTTGACCAGCCGCAGGAAAACACCACACCGAAGACTCAATATGCTTTTAGAAGCTGCAGCCTTTATTTCAGACCAATGTGCCTTTCTGTACACATACAAAATCACTTAGTTGCTCCAAACTCTTTGCTAACGCTGTCTTTGTCCTGCCACTCTGACTCATGCTTCAGCACCACTTGCTGTCTCGTTCTCGCTCGACCAGCCCCACATACAGACACGCAGACTCCCTGAAAGGGGCCATGCACTCTTGCAACATACATGTTAAACTAATCTTTTTTAATTTGATGAAAGAAGGCAATTTCATAGATTTCTATGCGTACCACTAGAGGAAGCCTACATACGACTAGCGGTACGTGTACCATAGTTTGAGAAGGTCTGCCCTAGTGCAAAAGGGCTGTTGCAGCCAGCAGCCATTGCTTCCAGCAGTGAGAGGTAACTGTGAGGTGATAGATGGAAACTCTGCTCTGATCACAGCTCTATTTTAAAGGTTTGTAAGAAAAGCTGTCACCTGTAACAAAACTGTATTGATATGAGCTTCTATCAAAACACAGTTAATTTAAACCTCTATTGACATTTTGCTTCATAAGAGGTAGGTAAAAGAGAACAAAGGTTGGTAAGAGGCAAGAATCGAATAGCAAGTATCTGTTTGACCCAGAATTGTAGTCATTCATATTTTTACCTACTTCTTATGCCTCCGCCAAAGAGGGCATTTAGGGTTGAGGTTGAGGGTCCATCTGTCCTTCTCTACGTACATAACAAAGAAACATCTACCCATGTCTCTCCCAAAAACCACCGAAAGATTTCAATAAAAGTTCTTTCATGCTTTGTAGAACCCCTAAACGTGTGTATCTCGTAACTACTTTCTTCTTTTTCTTAAATTAAATTTTTAGCCATCTATGATTTGAGGTATGTAAAAGTAAGAAATATTAAAATAGTTAATATATAGTTAATTTTCTAATTTGACAACTACATAGACCACAGAAATGCATTGAGTTTGGGAAAGGTCGGAAATATTTGTCCGACACTTTGGGGAGCCTTATCTCAAAGTTTATGGGCAAGAATTTCTCAACTGTTAGTCTGATATAGTTCAAATTTGGTGCTTATGAATTGACTTGAGGAGATTTATATTGTAAATATCATATTATATTCTAATAGATTATATTTTACTCATTAACAGGGACATTTGAAAAACCAAAAACACTTCTTTCTCATTTAATTTGAGGAGTTCAATCAGGGGGATTGCTAGCACAGCAGAGGGTATTTTGGGCTTTTTTGGGGATATACACCTTGCGGTTGGAAACAAGCGCTTAGGCCTAGTTTTAAGTAATATTGCTTATTTTCAGATGATGTGGTGGTAGCGAGGACCATTTCTAGTTGGTCCTAGCTGTGGCTTTCAATTTTACGTTCTTGATTTATATTACTCCCTTTTGCCTCAACTGACTTTTATCTTTCGGATGAAATGAATAAATATTAACTTTCATTGGAAGGCTTTGTTTTGGCAGTCTATAACAGCAAGTTTAATCATTAAACCTGTTACGCGTGCATGTGTGTTAAGTATGACAATTTGCTCATCTCACTTATGGTGGAGTGTTTCAAGTGACACAAATGCAGATGTTCAATTATACCAGCAAAGTAGTGGGGTAAGGCTATATTGTGAATGATATGAGAGTCCTCATGGTTATAAAGTATAAATCCATTCTTGAAATTAGCTGTCCATATTTTTCTTGATCAGTGTTGATCTGACAATCTTTGTAGAGAACTAATGAAACTGTCTCCAATCATATATGGAAGGATTACCCTCTTACTGTATTTTTATGAAGCTTTAGATTTTTTCTGAAGCCTTAAAATGTCTTTAAAAGGAAAAATTATGGGGCTCCAGGGTGTAGATATTTGACCAGTGTACCAATGTAATGAGGAATGAAATGACCTGAACCTCTCTCTTCGCTCGACCAGGCTACGTAAGTGGCCCCCAGTGTGTACCAACTACCCAGCATCCCTAAGGCTACATTCTCTCTCTGGTCTCAAGTGTTAACAACCGAAGCTTGGCATAGACAAAAAATAACGAACTCATTAATGAAAATTAACACACTTTCTAGTTTTTTTTTCTCCGATATAATATTCATCCGAGCAGTTTGTATTTCAGCAAAAGACTGATCTAAACTGCTATGAACATAGTTTTTCATACGTTGTAATACTTATTTTTAATTAATTAAGCAAACTTTTAAGAAATAAAGCAAACAAACAAAGGCATTATTTACCATGCAAGTAATGAAAGAAGAATAGATTAATTTATTTTTGAAAACTTTGACTCTGCGTTGCATATAGAAATGTGATAAATTAGATATAAAATAGCCTGGTTAAATTCCCAAAATATATTAGATATCATACAACAGACTCCACAGGCTCTTCAATAACAATACCAGCTTTTCTGTTCTCCTTAAGTTGTTACGAATTTTAAGTTGATGCTTTTCTGTGATTTTGAGCATGTTTCATCGGGTGGCGCAGACGCAGACACACTCGCACACAAAAAATCTACTGTGCTTGTAGCATCCCATATCTGTATATCTGATTAATGCTAGCCGATGGTTATCCATCAACATCTGGCTGTCATTACCCCAATCGAATCTTGACTCTGAAAAGCATTTAGAGAAGAAAAAAAAGGAATTGTGGCTGTTTTTTGCTCATCGTCCCATCTGGTGGCATGGATAATTAATCACCTAAGCGATGTGCCTCCGTTCTTCATTATTTAGCCCCAGAGAGCTGACGCTCTAATATGTATGTGTGTGTGTGTGTGTGTGTGTGTGTGTTTGAATGAACGTGGTTTGCAGCAGCAAAAATCAGGAATGAAATCTGGCTCACTGTTTCAGCTTGTTTATGGCAGCTTGTTTGCTCGCCTCCAAAAACAAACATGATCAGATTAACAAACAGAATTGCTCAGGCAATCAGCCCCCTGTGCTACCATAAAACTGCGTATGCAATGAGGGGCATGAGGTACAAATGTTTCTGTTTGCTGAATGTGAAACACATGTATTTTTTAATAGGTCATTTATTATAAGTAATTACAACAATGTGTTGAACAGAATGACCACCAAGTGGGCACGTTTTCAGAAATGAAGAGACTTTTTTTGCCAAGATGTGAAGTATTTACTTGTGTTGGATCACTGCCAGTCCAGACTTTGGCTTAACTAAAACTACAATGGTTCATTTTTTTTTGAGTGAGTCAGTTTAATCACAGCTCTGGCTGTCCGCAACAAGCTGCAAGAAAAATGCTGACATTGTGTTCCAATGAAGTTCATTGTTTCCTCTCTACTGTACTCCAGTTCATTACATATTATTTACGGTAAAAATGAGAAATGCATTTTTAGGTACTTGTATTGAACTATGAGGTAAACATTAATGAATTAAGAATAAATAGAATATAAAGGTTCACATTGTTGTTTCATATTGTCTTGTAGGCTCTTTCCTATTCATGCTGTGTAAGCATGTCACGCAAAGAATTAACATTTGATCTCTTGTAAATGCTAAGATGGAAGGAAAGATGGATGGATGTCCATTCACCCATGTATTGATCCCCATTGATATACTGTATATACATGGTAAACTGTTTCCAAACCTAACTGTTTTAAATATTCAAAGCACAAGACAAATGCAGTATGCAAAATTAAGATATTAAACACAAAATTGAAGATTTAAATCTAATATATCTACAAAATCGAATCAAAATGTACAATGTGTAACATAATTTAGGGGGACAAGTAACCTATCCCTGAAAAGATAGATGTCATCAATGGCTCTTGTTGGCGAACCAGTAGATCATGCATGTGAAGTGCGGTCCATTAATGTGAGCATTATTTCCCATCAAAAGAAAAATTGCACAAAGCAGGTCTGTGTAGCACTTTATGTTCTGACACCTCTCCATCAGAACCAGCGTTAACTATCAGCAGACTCGGCACAGGTTGGCCCATGTCCAAGTCGATCTGATCGTTATGCCATTTTTCCAGCCCCCATTACATCAAATTCGAGGACAAAATGTTCACCTGTTACAGCAACTACTGCTGGGGGCCATGCTAATGAGATAATCAGTGTTATTCTGACTTCATTAGTGTAAGGATGATCGGTGTACGCACATTCATCCATACCCACGCACACACAATAACAACAACTTTTAGGTAATATTAATCACAGTGCATGCAAATTTCCCTTGCATGATATTGACATCCTTATATCTCACTAAAGTTACTCGATCCGTAAAAGCCAATAATAAGGTCCACTGTATCCAATATATTCCACAGCAAAGTTGTTGTTGAAATCATAATGAGTTAAACTTCATCCTGCACTGACACAGATGGTTTGCCGGCGATGTTCAAAATTTGGTCATGGATTCACTCCTTTCCTCTTCTTGGATATAAACATAAGTCCAGTCGCTTTGGATTCAATTAACAAAGACGATCCCACCACCTGCGATGAGAACAGTCCAGCGTCAGTCTCTCCTTAAATTCCAGCTCATGTTCGGAACATGTAAAATATTGTCTAGTCTCCATCCCCAAAGTTTCTGTTTGGCTTTGAGAGCAGAAACTTTATTCACCAAACTTGAAGAAAGTTGTTATTCTCCCCTGAATGCTCTTTGGCTCATTGCTGGTCTTTGGCCAATTGGGGGATTGTTTAAAGAGCACAGAAAGTAATTTGACAAGACTTGGAGTTGTAATGGAAGTCAGATATATGGCATAAGGTGAAGGTAGAGGGCATGCTCTTTTGATCCTGTCCACCTGCTCAGGGATCTATACCCTCAATCACACAAACAGTGGTCCATCTGTCAGATCTGAAAATCCAGGAGATTGTGGAAACAAAGGCTAGCATCTTTTGAAACTTCTGTCACCATGGTATGAGCTGGATCATTTGAAAGGCACTGGAGAAAAGAACCCGATTCTGATGTTGCAGTTGGCTTTGTTCAGGTTAGACAGAGTTCAGAGTTGCATTGAAGAGATTCTGTAGAATCTGGTAGCTGGTCTTCACCGTCCTTCAGGACCTTGTGGCTACCACCATCTGCACATGCAGCTTGCCTGGTGGAAACAGGAAGGAGGGTGGGAAAATGGAGCGGGGCTCAGTGTTTCCAATAATGGGGGAAGTGAGAGCTCTTTCTGTGTTTTCACCAGGGTCTTGAGTCCATCCAACTTATTCACCAGTGACATTTAATTACCCATGAGGGGAGAAAAATGTTTATTTAGACCCAACCCTAAAGCTCTATCCCTGCAACACAAATATCACCTCTTCAATTCATGGAGTTATCTGGGGTCTTGGAGAGTGACATGAGCTGACTCTGGAAGAAATTTCTGCTCTTGTTGTTGGCATGGTAACACAGAACTGCAAAATGGATCACAAAAATAATAGCAGAATTATTAGAAATCCAGTTTACAGTCTGAATTCTTTCGAGGAGAACATACAAAATAGTTCTAGATGCAATTTAAAGGTCTGAATGGTTTTAAAGCTGCTACTGCTGTGTGGCACATACACAATTACTTTCAGATAATGTAAAGCTACATTATGTGGACAAGATTTTGAGCAGGAGTCTTGAAATGTTTCAGGGACTGCTGCTTTCTGGCATATGCAGTTTTTGGTACAAAATATAAACATATATGCAAAGATTTTGGCAGAGTTTAAAGGGTTTATAAAGGAAATACTCACAGGGACTGTGAATATTTCTTCACAGTTCCATTGGAGCTCATGCATTTAACTTAAAATAAGCAATGAGTGGAGTTATTTTAACTTTACACCATGCTTTACTGCCCCTCTTCAAATGCAAATGTAAAATTTTTGATGTTGTTGAGCATTTGATCTGTACTATGCAGGTAAATACGCTTGACAACTGCTAACGTCTATTTCTGTATGTATTTTCGGATGCTTAGCTCCTTAGGATGTAATTAACTTGTAATATCCGAGTGTTGAGTTTGATAAATTAGTCAGAGGACCTGTTTCACTCCACTCCCTCCAAATTATACCATGCCTGGACAAGTGGTAGGTAAAATGAGCCCTCACTGCTAATTTAACCGGCGCTTTGAAAATATCAACTGGCAGCAACTTCTACAGAACCACAGTCAAATACAGCCAGTAAATCCAATTTCTTTCTGGTTACAGAAGGATGGTAGGAGGAACAATGGTCATTATTTTTATTTTCAAAATTAACCCATAGCCAAGATTCCCTACATTTGGCAATAACTGACATTTATTGGTTAGAAACATAGTCAAATGGAAAACAGCTTTCAGAAAGCTATGATTATATGAGCTGCTTTTTAGATAAATTGGAGTTGTAATAATAAAGTTCTCTGGAAAAGGATCTGCCAGAACCGCCGACCTCCATCCTAACTCTGTTTGCACTGATTTCATTCTAATGAAACCACAACATGCTCCTTAATCGGAATTTTAATAAGTTGTGTCAGACCTTGAGCAGGATTAGCAGTTACGGATAATGAATGAATGGATGTCAGAGCAAAACCAGTGTGTGTGGTGAAAGGCACAGAAGCAGGAATCTAGCATGATGGAGTAGATTACATTTGCACATTAATCTCACTCAATCAGAATCGGAACATTTGGCTGCTGTACAGTTTGAATTTAGATCATGGTTTTGTTACGCAGTCCGGAGCTTTTTTCACTGCAATGTGGGTGTATAGTGGGTAAAGTAATATTTTTTGGGGGGGTGTTCAAATACTAATAAAAGCAGGATCCATTGATTTTTATGTTACATGCCTGGTATGGTATATATTTATATTTATATTTATGCAGCAGCATTAAGAAAAAGCATTATGTTAGGTCCATGGGGCTGGAGGTTCCTGATGTAACTGCACTGTTTTTTACATTTAAGAACCATAAGGCATACACAGTACAGTTATAGATAGTTCAGATATACGATCTCTTCATCTGTTTGATAAAGATCATAGGCATTAATTCTTGTTCAAATCCACAACTGTCCAAGGTTTTTGGCAGGACAGGCTCCTTTTCAGGTCAAATTTCATGTGGTGTCAGACAAGCAACTTTTAGGAGAGAAAACAAAAAAAACAAAAAATGGAGCAGACCAATTATTTGAAAACAAATGGGAGACACAAAAATATCCAAAAAACGACTAAAAAGTAGGATGCTTGATTCAGCAACAGTGGCAGTAGATATTCCTTCTATATTATTATCCATAAATTATAGGATTTGTTCAGGACTTTCTTTTGGACAATTGTGCAAAATTGCAAATGCAAGTCCCAACAATGTAGCCTCTACAGTTGGTCTTTGTAAGTCTAACAAATTGCTTCCTGATGAACTTAAAAAAGTCTATGATTCACAACTAACAGGGATTCATATGTGTTTTAGCTGGCGAAGACACTCCTCTTATCTCTTCCCTGTGTGAGAGGAGAGTCAGAGGGGGCCAAGGTCAGGCTTTCAACTGCATGACCGGGTATTGCTTACGTTGGCTATAGTCAACATTCCAAAAATAACGACTGCGCAGTAAAAGTCACCCAGATGTGCTTCCACAGGGACAAAATTACAATTTAAACCGTCACGAATCAGCATCCTGTCATTTGTCATCCATAGTCTGGTTGACATAGCTGTTTGTAAAGCTGTCAAAGTAATGATTCTATATTTCTGTTGATAATGACATCTGCTTTACTTGACAGATTTTGTGCAGAATTCACTGATTAAGATGTACATTGTGACAAATATGCATGTATCGCTGTGTGTGTGTGTGTTCTACTGAAGGGGGATTTGTGCAAAGACAACAAATGGGTGAGATGAAGAAAGTAGTGACGCTAGGCTTGCGTAACAGACGTTTGTGGGAGAGAGGGCAAGTTTCTTGTCAAGACTTTTTCAAAGCGTTTCTCCCTTTTATTCCAAATGCCTGGTGCTTTTAAAAAGAGAAGTGTAGGAAATGCATTTCAGGGGCAATAATAAAGTCAGACCTTTGGGGAAGTAATTGTATGAAATGGTAATGGTGTTCAGAAAGTCTTCCTTGGTGGTAGAGGTCCAGGTTGACCAATTTTCTTCTAAGGCATTACAAGACTCTGGCTTAATCCGTGAGCAAAAAATAGTTCCCTATAATCCTTTCAGGTATATCTTTTTGTTTTGTCATTGTTACTTCCACTGCCGGGGTTATGTTTTCATCCAGGTTTGTTTGTTGTTTGTTTCATTGTGATCACGATTATGGACTAACGACAAGATGGATTTTTATGAAATTTTTCCCAGAGATATCTCATATTTTATTATGTTGTGTTTCATTTTAAATGCTCTGAAAACACATAACTCTGTGAAAACAGATAACTCTGTGAAAACACAACCTCCTTGGTGGAGGTAATGAAATATAATAAATTTGGATTAGTAACAATATGGCTGTTCTTCCCTCCTCTGATGTTTCTTTGGGGGTGGAGCGTGGGGCTCCATTTCAAGAGTTCCTTTGATGTTCCTTTGGGGGTAGAGCTGGGGTTTTCGTGGGCTTAGCAGAGACGCTGAAGTGGAAGGCACAAGAGACAACCAACTACAGAGTATTTGAAAGAAACTCAGAGTTAGTTGGAGTTGTCGGTAGATTTAGAGGTTGGCAATAACTCAGACATTAAAGAAGAAATCTGCTTCAACCTTTTTCCCAAACCTTTGGTACTGTTGCGCCTTGGCATAGGTTTGTCCTCTGAGTGCTTTTTATAGAATTTACAATAAGTTCATATCAATTCAGTGTTGGGGCTTAATCCTTTAGTGGTCAGCACCGTGGACCACCTGGTTTCAACTTGCTTTGTCCTCAGCGTCTTCCTCTGTCACACCAGCCGACTGCATGTCTTCCATATCCAGATACCTCCTTTTTTGTCTTTCCTTTTTTTGTCTTTCCTGGCAGCTTCATCTCCAACATCCTATAAATTAAATGTATTATTATTATTATTATTATTACAAACAATAAAACCAATATCCTTATTTTTCTCGTGTCCAAACCATCTCCCTCTGATGAGCTTGATTCTCATCCTGTCCATCCTCGTCATTGCAAATGAGTGGGCTGTAAGTATAAAGTGCATTTGAGTAATTCAATGGTGTTGTTTCATTGGTCGTCTGTGATATTCCTTGTTTTCCTGTCACCCTCAGTACTTGCTATAAATATACACCAGTGCAATGCATCTATGTAATAAAAGGCATTTGTTCAAATTAGGACGAATCCAAGTGAATAAAATGATTTTATAGTCAAATCAGGGACAATAATCTCTAATGTTTCTCCAATCTCTTCTTGTGTTCTGGCAGAAAGTGCACTGTTTATCAAAATAGAATTACTTTCTTAATAGGTTTCAGGACTTGTTTATTCCATACTCAATGTGAGATGAGCTGCTGTAAAAGAAAGCAAAGATCTTTCGGTCTCTTTTCATCCACTCCCATCAGATAACTGTGCAATGCAGTGACACAAAGTGCAGCATGAATAAATAGCAATGCCACAGTACAAAACAAAAAATATCAAAAAGTAACCTGGGCGAAGGCAGTATGTCCAATGTTTGCAACCAAGCTGAACAATTTTAACCCCTTAAAACAATACCCTCCTATTTCTGAAATGACAACAAGGCCTTGAGAAGAAGGCATGTATATTCACAAGACCTTCGCCATGAAAAGTGCGGCTCTGGAGATAGAGACAGGGCCAGAAACAAGAAGAACGTTGGGCAAGAGGTCGGCTTAAATTACAGTTTTACTGCACTGCTGACACCCAAGATGATGCCACGAGTGCCTTATCAATGTGGAATCAAGTGTTGTTTATCTAAAAGAACGATACCCAATCCCTCAGGAGGATGCAAATATGATAGATAGCTTGATGTTCAGTAAGAAATGCCCAAATTACCATCTAAATGACAGCATAGTTGTAATTACGATGATAACAATAGCAGCTGTGATCAATGAGATAATGCGTCCAATTATAAACATGACATCTCGTGGAGAAATAATGGGGATCATGTACCGCAGTTAGCAGTTATGATGTCCTTTGTGATTCAGATAATTAGAAAATGTATAGGTCAATGACAATGCAGCTGAGGACAAATCCATAAATCAGAACAAACAACACAAACTCACAATAAAATTAAACTGCAGCTACTGCTGTCGTGTCGAGCGGCGGATGCTGTTTAATGAAAACGAGACCAACCCTTCATCCATGAAGCAAATTTCTACAAGTACTGCACTAGGAAATAGTGAAGCTGGCTTCTTACTGCCGTCTGAATCAGGTTGCATATAGAAATAATCATTTGTCTATTCCCTTGATCTGAGTGGACATTCATCAGAGAGGTGTTCTGGGGGTCACCACTCAAAAGAAGGGAAGTGTGATGGACTTAAACCCATCAGTGTGCACTGTAACCCCGGCCTGCTCACCTCTGCAGGCGGAGAGTATTCAGCCGCGTGTTGGATAACACAGGCGAGCCGCTCAATAGCTTTGAATGGCTTTTTTAGGATTCAGGCTTGTGAACCCTGTCCAACTCAATTTGCTGCTATTGTTACTGTGAGAATACTACAGCAGCTTTCCGTAAGGCTGAAGTGTTATTCTCTTCATCCCCCACTCTCGCCTCAAACAATCTTTCTTCCTCCTTATGAGATCCGGTAATTCTCTTGCAGCTGAGTGACTTTCTTCTCTTTCTTCTAGCCTTCATTCCTTCATATTTTTGCTTTTCCTAGTGCTATGCCCTACTACTCCCTGTCAATCAATCAATCAATCTTTATTTATATAGCGCCGATTCACAACAACAGTTCCCTCAAGGTGCTTTCCAGAAAGAGCAGGTCTAGACCAAACTCTTTATATAATTATGTACAGAGACCCAACAAATTCCTCCGTGAGCAAGCACTTGGCAAAAATAGCGAGAAAAAACTGCCTTTTAACGGGCAGAAACCTCGAGCAGATCCAAGACTCAGGGTGGACGGCCTACTGCCATTACTGGTCGGGTTTGAAAAAAAAAAGAGAGAGAAGGACAGAGGGAGAGGGATAGAGAGAGACACGGGTGAGGAGAGATACAGATGTCCTCCTCTCATGTACATTTTTTTCAATGTTTTCCAACCCACCTGTTCGTTATTTTCTAACTTGCACCATCTTGTTTGAAGACATTGCCACTCTGCTTTGTGTGCCAAACCATTTTACTCCTCTTATGTCCCCGGGAGCAGAGGCATTGACAGAAGACATGGGAGTTCACTTACTCAAACATGAACATTAGGGAGATTGAAGTAGAACCTATCGTCTTCATAATATGCTCCTGTCTCCTGGGTTTAAAAAACCACTGCAAAGAGGGATTATCTATGTCATTCAACATTGCAACATGAGTTTGTAGTCAGTCATATTTAAAGAGTAAGCTTACACTTAGTCAGACATTAATGCAAAAAATAGACTAATTTGGATGGCATAAAACGAGAACTAGGACAAGAAAAAAACACAGAGTATTTTATCTGCCAAATTGATATCTTCATGTACTATGGCAAAAAAGAAAAAAAAAAGAAAGATCATATCAAGAAAACAATAAAACAATGGATGGGTTTTATAAAAGATTGCTGATTCTGATGAAGTATTTGCACATTGACTCCAAACAGTAATGTTGCAATAAGGAACGTAGAGAGAATTAATGAAATGCTCATTGTGTACTCTTTCCCATTGTAAAGAATATCAAAGACATTTTGTTACGGTTTAACGGTGAACAAATAAAATTAGATAAAAGACTCATTTCCAAAACTATGGCACAACAGATGAAAATAAAGTAACAAATAATTATCTAAAGCAACAAATTAAGATCCATAAATGCAAAGTAATACAGCTCTATAATATCAGGGTACCAAATAATAAACCATGAGAAATTTTTTTAACTAACTCTGTATTCAGGAAGCACAAGGAAGCAAGAAGGAGTCACAAAGGGATTCACAGGAGCTAACATGTACGAGAACACTGGCAAGATAAACAGGCAAGATTTAGCAAGCGATCTGACAAGGATAAAGAGGAAGACACTGTCTTAAAGTAACCTCTTATTTATACCCTGGTAAAAAAGGAAGTCATTGTTCACCAATTAAGAGTTCCTACTAAAACAGGTGAACCCAAAACCCAAAATTAATTGTGGAGGGGAATTTATTTTGTTTGTAATGAGGCTCATTTTGTCATTCCCGAAAGCAAGGGTATATCCCCAGAGTGTCCCCAATCCCCTTCGTTCTTTAAGCAATACCCCTGATTTTGTTTTTCATAGAAGAAAAGCTGCTCATGGTGAGTAAAATATGATCTATTAGATTAAAGCATGATGTATGGAAGAATGATCTCCTTAAGTCAATTCATACGCACCAAATTTTGACTAAATCTGACCTACAGTTGAAAAATGATATCACAAAAAGATACAAGCTGAAGTTAAAGCTTCCCCTACTGTTGGAAATATATAAACCAACCTTTATGAAATTCAATTAAGTTTTTCCTTGTTCCAACGTCTACGTGGTTATAACATCGTCCATGAAAGATGTTTTAAGTTATCGTGTTAGCATGAAGGCTCTGCCGCGCGATGATTTCAATTCCATAACATCCCCGACTATTCAGTGATTTGGCAGAATTGAGTTTGTAAAGCTACTCATTAATATCATTGAGGTTATTATGGATAATCATTGATTGTGTCCTTCAAATATGGAAGGACAGCTTAATATTTAGATACGAGCATTCCACATATTTTCTAATAATCAAATTTGTTTTCATCTTTCAAACCAGTGGAATTGTAAAAGTTGCTCCATGCACAGTGATTTCACTAACGATGGCTTCTCCCGAGTTTTTGACAAAATATTCACAGCACAAAAAACTTGTCTGGCTTTTGTTTGAACTGGTGTCTTGGTGCAAATCATGCAGTTATAAAAATCCAAGCATTAACACAGAAATGGAAAATAAAAATAAACAGGAATATAGAATGCATGCACACACGCAGAGACACACACATTTATGATTCATGCTATTCCCCTTGAATTCAGCTGTCACTTTCCCAAACAGCTGTAGGTGGGTCAGTAACCATCCGACCATCATCCGACCATCATCGACCACTGGGCTTTCAATCCATGTTTATTTTTTTGTTTCCACATGCAGCAATTTCACTCTAGAGTTATACAGTATGTGGAAAAAGATTTAGTGTCATCTTACCGACATGCCTCCTGAGCCGGCCTGGAGGCATTTGCGTTGCCCCTACCGCAGAGGAAATACGACCAGGGAATGAATGCTTGTTCTAGTGTCCCGTTCACCTGCTGAAAATAACTCCACAGGCCACGGACAGCTGCCGGTTTGAAGTGATTGCTCGCAAAGGAGGAGAGATGGTGAGCTCTTAGTGTACGATCACAAGAAGTAGTGAGTTTAAAAACGTCCTACTCGCATCATGTCGGCATCTATACGGTAGTCGGACCCGCATGTGTGGAGATAAAAAGGGCTTTACATGAAAAAAATGTACTTTCAGCTGAAAGTCCACAAAAAAAACACAAGTATAACCCATCCCATAAAAAGTATTTAGTTTGTTTGGAGATAGTCAGTCACATCATAATTCATTAGGATATTTAAAAACAAAACAGAGCAATGCAATCATCTTTTAGCATTGTCAGTCAAATACACAAAACTCCATTAAAAGAGAAAGTAATGATACCACAACTCCATCAGTTGTCCTTGATTGTCCCCTGAACTCTGTGGAGGAGTTGGTGAGAGAAGGATGTTGACCGAATTGACATCTATCCTGGACAACACCTCTCCCCCCCTACATGAGACTGTGGAAGCTCTGAGTAGTGCCTTCAGTACTGCTTTAAGATCGGGCTCTTCCTTATCTTTATTTTTTCGATACTTTATTCTTATTTTTAAATGGATCTTTGTATTTCTATTTTTAATATGTATAAATATTATACATATTTGTATGTAGATATATATATATATGTATGTTTATAGGTGTATGACATATATATATATATATATATGTATACATATGTGCGTGTGTGTATATATATATATATGTATATATATATATACACATATATATACACATGTATGTATGTATGTATGTATGTATGTATGTATACACACACATATATATATATATATATATATATATATATATATATATATATATATATATATATATATATATATATATATATATATATATATATATATATATATATATATATATATATATATATATATATATATATATATATATATATATAATGTGTTCCACAGTTTAGGAGTTGCAACAGATGAAGTTTACAACGCTTTGATTTATGTTTCCCATGACTTGGCTGACTATGAACCCTGATAGATGACTTGAATTACCACATGTTAACAGCTCTTAAATGCAAAGTGGAGACAAACGGGAGAATAAAGTGGAGGTTTAGTTTCAGTATATCAGTCTTCTGATACAGAACCAGCCGTGTGGAACAGACTCTCTGCAACGTCTGATGTTTGTGCTGGTGAGATTAACACTGACAGCAAGAGACGGTACGAAGCAAGCCAAGTGAGCAAAAAAAGCAGTAAATACAAAAAACAATGGATTTGGTATGCATTGGGGACGCAGCTGTCGAAGACTTCTTCTTAACCTGTCCTCCTCGTCAGCTGCTGGCATTATCGTTCAGTCTCATTTTAGTCACTAATGCCAAGATAACATCATTCAAGCTGAAATCTTCTGCTTGATATGCGCCGGAAGCCTTTGTGCCTCATCACATTTTCTGTCTGATGTCCGGTGCTGCTCTTTGGGAGAATTCATCACGTCCTGTTATCATGTCCCGCTCCCTCGTCTCTCCAGCACACCCTGTACATAAACAACACAGCGTCCACCATCTCCATTTTTCTCCTCCTGCATCCCTGCACCTCTTCCCTCAGGAGTCCTTAATTAATCCATCTGATCAATTTACCATCTGAAGAGCCACCTGAAAGCTCCAATTTTTTTTGTTCTGCCTCACACTGGTGTCTTGTTTGTGACAGACCTAAACAATCATCCTATCTATTCTTTTCATGGAATCAAACATAATACTTTTTTCTTTCTGATCTTTTCATGGGTCTTCATTAATTATATTCTGTTTCTGTGACTACTTGGCAACCCTATGAACCTCACACGGCAACAGATGTAATAGTCCTAATTAAGTATACGTTGCTTTCACTCCATTATCCAAAACCAATTTGTATCTTTTTATTCATTGCACTTCCTTTAAAAAAATTTTTTTTAAATCTATCCATGCATTTAACCCCATTCAGTCTCCCTTTCCTCAGCCGGCCTTGCACCGCCGCTACCTTCTAAACATAATTGAGGCAGTGCTCATTAAAGGACTGCCAAGTGTGCCCATACAGGACGCAAGAAAGCGAGTGATTGGAGTTGGGTGACACTGATGTGGCCTCCAATGGCACCAAGACTTAATACCTCCTAGCCATCCAAAATCCTCAACACAACTTAAGTGATTAAATTAGCAAGTTCTACAGCATTTACTCTCAATGCATGGCAGACTCATATTCCTTAACTACTTCAACATGGCCACAACTTTTATTCACTGCACTATATCACATTCATTTCCTCCGTCATTTTTTATACTGGAGGTTCTGAAGATGCAGACATGGCATTTTTCAGTACTCTATTGAAAGCAATAACTGTAGAGAGCACAGTGCAATCTAATTTTACTCTTTTATTTTAACCTATGAGAACCCATGGTGACTGTTTTTTATTCCGATGGAGATCTACTGAAAGTTCAGGGAGACAATCTTCTCATACTCTACGAGCACCATTCTCCTCATACCGCTGTTTTTCATCACCTTCTCTTATGATCTGTCTCTTTTACCTACCTCACAATCAGGGGCTTCAATTGATATCAGCTGCATCCATTCAGGTAGCTTCATCCACCCTGGTTACACCTGCATGCTTAGCCTATCATAATCAGCTGCTGTCGTTAAATCCTTCTCTCTCTCCATTTGAAATGGCCAATGGGAAGACGATTCATCTATTTCTATTCATCTATTTCTTTAATGCTGCTGGTTTAAATGCCCTCCACCTCCCCATCTCCATCATGTTAATCATTCACTATCCTTATCAGAGTCATCAGCCACCACCACCAGTATCCTGACTCCAAAGTATTCCAGTATTCCATGCTGGTACTCAGGGTGGAGATCCTTCCATCTCAATCTCCCCGAAGAGACTGTGTGCGAAAGACTTACAGATTAATCATCACACATCATCTTTCGTCATAAATCATCTCTTCTTCTTTTTCTTTTTTTTCTTGAAGTAATTTGGTTATGATAATTAACTGCCATATTTAAATTTCAATCCATTTTGGAAAGGTTGTGTATTTTAGAGGCGATTTTGTTATCTCTGCCGCAGATGCTATAATATGTAACAAATTCACTGTGTAAATCATAATGTTTCAAGAAAAAAATGTCCCCATTGAAACATGTTGAAATTGCAATTACTGATCGCACTAAGAGGAGGGAAAAAAAAGACATTCGTGCTGCCAGGGTTCATTCTGGCATCTGAGGTTCAAAATATGTTTTTTTTATATTTTCTTATTTCTAAATGGAAAATACATGCTATCCTTAAATAAAATCGTTAAAACTAGTCAGTATTTGATGGTATCGAAGACACTCTGTTAATGGCATATAATAATAATAAAACAATAATAATAATAATAATAATATTAATAATAAAAATCTTAATAATAATCAATTTAACACTTAGTATATGTAAAACAACCGATTTTTGCATTATTGTCATTTAACAAACCGGGGCGTTGTATGAAGTTGGATTAAAATCCTGATATCCCTGTGTGTCCTTATGGAAGAAGTTGGTCAGAATTAGCTGTTTCTTGCAATTGAGTCAATAAATCCTCCATTTATACAAAGGTTATTATATAACATGTAGATGTTCTGAATATGTTTAAAGCAACTGTTTTTAAATCCATGTAATAATAGATCCATATATAAGCTGTTATCTAACAGCTGCATTTACATTCTGGTGTCAAGGTCAGAGTGATCAATTGATCCATGTACACTACTGTGACAACACTTAACACTTTTCATCGATGTGGACGATGAGAAAAAGAGAGAGACAGGGGTAAATATATGTTCGGTACCTAAAAACACTAGAAGCAGACAATAAAATAAAGATATGCAGATGGGGAACTTTATTGCCATGGGTCCATTGTTTAAACTCACCGTACCCTTGGCTGTCCCCAAAATTAAAGATCATTTTTAATCATTTTGTTAATGGAAGCTTCTTTTTTTGTTAAGAGGAAGCTCTGATAGATATAAGAGTTTATGGGAGTTGACAAGGGACATTGAACTGAGGGCATTAGAACTGGCAGCTTGTCAAACAGGCCACTGGAAAAAAAAAAGAGCAGAGAGTTAGAGGGAGGAATACAAAGACTGTGGGGAGAAAGAGAGTGACGGAGAGAAAGGGAGAGAGGAGGGAAGGAGAACCACATAGATCAGACAGGATGAGTTCCCACTTTGTCTTCTTGCTGCTCTTCATCCTCCAGCTCCTCGTCTTCCCATTGACCATCAATTATAGCTCAGGTCATAAGAGAGGTGCAGGAGGCTCTCATTACGCAAAAACTAATAACTTAGACTTAATTACCTGCGGACCGGAGATTGTTCTGTTGTACTAGTAAGACAATCTCCTCCTTTAAACAAGATCTTTGCCCTCGTTGAGATGAACTGAGCCTGACGTAAAGCCAGGGAGTACATGGCCAGGGAGTACATGGGGAAACATTTGGTCTGTGCTATTCTATTGATAGATGTCATCACAGTAGCAGGTCCTATGAAACGTCGAACGGTTCGGGGTATTTGTGTATCTGACTCATTTATCTTCTTAGCAAGGCACATGTATTATCCTTATTTGGATAATATCCTTATTTGTTCTGTTTGCTGATGCAAAATTTTAGGCTGCTTTGCATGTAATAACATGTATTTTTTCATAACCGACATCCCTTAGTGTCTCTCTTATTTAATTAATGACATTTGTTTTCTTTTGCTCTCTGCATGAGTTCTGGACGGATGACGCTCCTTAATATCTCAGCAATTTTTTCATGCCCTTTTAATTCTAATACCACCCTCATGTATTTATCTCTGTAATCACAAGGTTTGCCTCAAAGCAGAGTAACTGATCACACAGGGTTTACAAAGATCGGGCCTTAATCTGCATTGGATGCACCGTGGAGCCATGTGGGACGCCAGAGTGATGATTATCGTAATTAAAGTCTGTGTCATCGAGAAATGTGCACAAACAACCAATAACAACATAACCTTCAAACTCAAGCGGCAGCCGCTTCCAAAATGAACCCACACTTGCACACCTCTACAGCTCTGCCTCGGCGGCAGGAATAAGATATTCCAGTCAATAATGTGCCCTCATAAGAAGGAAAAAAAAGGAGTCAAAAAGAATTAAATGGTAGATGCAATATTACGCATGGAATGTTGCCCATACCTTTGGGTTTTGTCAATAATTGTCAATATTTTCTAATCTCTCGCAACTTGGAAGGCAGATATATGTATGTAAATCAGGAAACTATTGTCATCCAAGATGGATGAGCTCAGGAGATGGGATGAGGGACGCCAGAGAGAAATAGGACCCCACCCCACCCCCAAACACACATTTACTTCTCACTGGACTATTTAGCACAGTGTTAACACCCTCCTTTGCCCCTTTCTGCATTACCTCGCATTCATCCCAATAAAATTTGCCCTACTATTATCCTCCCACATTCACAAACATCCTTAGTATTGTTTGTAACTTCCCTCTCCATTTTCCAATCTGACTGGCTCTACAAAATGATTCTTAATAGGTGGACTTTTAATGTGTGTTTTTTTGTTTAATTATCTTGGAGGAGTAAGGAGTAAGGACTAATTAACAACATCATGCTAGTTCACATGCTAATTCAATGAAGCCCAAATGAACCTGGCTGGCCATTACCTTCCCTATCATCTCATTTTGCTACCCACTCCATTGTCATGATAACTAAGAAAAATCAATGTCCGTGAGCCGGATCCGACGTTGTCGACGGTGGTATCACTCGCTGTCTGGGTTCACTGGAGCACAGCAGTTGCATATTAAAGGCAGTGATGTCGGATGAATTACAGCCGATTAAGATCTGGTAATCACATGCCCTGCCTTAATATTGTCACACTATGGTGTGGACATCATCTCCTTGGGAAAGAGGATATCTTGTGGGGGGAGTGAGGTGAAGGGAGTGTAGGTCAATGGCCATTGTACTGCTTCCTCAAAATGTCTCCTCTATACCTCTTAGGAGGTATATTTATCTCCATGTTATGGTAGGACATTCTCTGTCTTCCGGGTCCAAGTGTGAGATGTACTTGAGTTGTTCAGCAGATGGTTAAGTAGTGCTGCTACCATACAGTCACAGGCCAGAAGACTATTCATATCATACTAGGGAACCCCCACTATTGGTACTTGTAGGCCATAATATGCTGTAATTGCCCTCTCCTAATAAAGTGCATTGTTAGAAACACATTAGATATTTTTATTACTGTAAGAATCCTGAACTTTCTAATACATATTTTTGACCTACAGAGGTTGCCATTACTATGGTTGCGCAATGCATTCTGGGTTGGTATAAGTATAAGGGTTGTTGTTGAGGGCTGAGCTGATAGCGTTAGCATTATCGGTTGCGGTTGCCTACGTTAGTCTTAAAGGGTCCACAAGTCTCAATGGTCAGGGTTTCCTTTAATAATCCATTATGCATTAGACACGGAGTCTGCAGTCGGGAATCAAATATTGCTAGAATTTCCAAAGTTTCCAAATTTAAAAACCCAATTCTTCAACATTAATATACTGTACATATTTCTAAATTCATTAACAAGTGTAACCGGACCGGAATTGTCCTCGGTGACGTTGCTCGGCCGATCACTTAATACATCAAACTAGGCCTCTCCTTGCCTAGTTTGCGGATTGTTCCGGCCCATTGATCGGAGCCATTAGGTCGATGCAACTCTAGTGTTAGTGTCATGGTTCTGTTCTTTTCTCATGTTAATTTTGTAGGAAGTCAATGTAAGTTACAGGTTTTATATCTAGTTTTATTTTGAGGGTTTATTTCTATGTTTGTTTTATGATGCAAGTCCTTGTCCTTGTCAGTGTTTTCCACCTTTCACCCTTCTAGCTTCTCTCTTCCTTTTCCCGCTCCTGTCTATGTCTGTGAGTCCTGCCTCCGAATGCGTCTCCCTGACTGTTGAATGTTGTTACCTGTCCCCAGCCATCACCTGCTTCCCTTGTTTGTCTGCTTTCTCGTTGTATTGAAGTCTGTGTCTTACTTTCCCTACTTGTCAGATTGTCTGATATACCTCCCTGGAGCCAGTTCTCTCATGGATTATCTTTTGTTACTTTGGGATTACTATGCATTATGCTACTTTGAAATTTTAGTCATTATTTGCTACTTTAGATTTTTATTTGTTACTTTGAATGATTATTTTCCGCTTCATTGTTTTTATCGGCCTTGCCTTAGCTTTTGGAATTGGAAGGATAGTATTTTGCCTCTTGTATATAATTTGTTTTCTGAATCAGTGTCAAGACTTTGTGTTCATTTATTATTAGGGGAAGTTCTGTCATTTTGATTTGTGTTGCCTTTTTGTGTGTTTCACTTGTGTTCTTTTGTCCCTCTGTGTCTGTCCTGTGATTGGTCATCGTGTTCACCTGTGTTTCCCCTCCAGCTGTTTCTCATTGTCTCCTTAAGTCAGTGTATATAGTCTGTCCTCACCTTCCCTTCTGTGCCAGTTCGTTTTATGATGTTCCCCCGTGTCATCACGCGTCTCAGCCTTCTCCCAGTGTGTTGTAAATTAATCCTAGTGATTTTTGTTCCTGTTTGATCCCCTGCTTTTTCCTCCTGCCTTTTTGTTTTACAATAAATATTTCATTGCACCTGCTCTGAAAACCAGCCAAACCCCAGGAATGTTCCTAACAATCAGACATTGTTGTTAAACGTTATTTTTGTGCAAATTGCCTTTTGAGTGATTTTAGGCTTAGTTTAAAATGGTAACCCACATACATTAATAAAATTTGGATTGATTACATTTATGGAGTCAACAACCCACAAATCTTTTGAGTGCAGGGTTGTAGTAATGTTCTTGCATAAACTTGGCGGTAAGACATATTTCTCGATTTAGTTCTTTCTTTTCTCAAATGATCCAGTGGCTTAAAGCATGCAGCGAATGTTGTGCTAACAAAACCACAACCATTAACATACTTTTGCGTGAGCCACTCTTTCTGCCACACATACTTGTGTCAATGCCTGGATCCAAATGCTGACCAAAATTGATCTCCTTTTAGTAGTTTTCAAGTGGCTCTTATTTGACAAGCCAATTGTTCCACTCCTTGCATCTCTGTAATAGTGGGCATTACTCATATCATTGCTGCCAGCTTGACTTGGATATTAGCTGGTGAGCAGAGTCCAGTATATGTTTTATCATGTTCTTGCATTAAACCAGCAACAAACTGTGGGGTAAATAATACACTTGTTATATTGCTTTGTGTTGGTAAGCCTTAGCAGCAGTGCTACATTTAAGCCTTGATATTGTTTCTCCTTTCGAGTTCAAAATGTTTTGGTTCATTTAAAGGATTTAACTTGGGCCAAGCCCATTTGTTTTTCATATTTTGAAAGGATTAGGGCTTGTGTTTGGGAAACAATAGTCAGTATTTTATATTTCCCAAGCTCTATATGTTATATCAGAGCCACATGTGAAGATGCGTGATATCTATCTTGACAAAATACGTTATTATGCAATAAATTATATACCTATAACAATCATATTGTGAATCTTTAGGGATATATCTCAGTAGAATTTTTCATTTATATTATTTCTTGTGCTCATTGGCTTCTTCTATCCTCTAAGACCAGATAAAGACTCATGGGTGCAAAAGGTCAAGAATATGTAGGACAAACGAATGGAGAGCCTGCTGTGAACCAAACAAATGGGTTGCAGGGGCTTCAATTACCAGACTCTACATAGGTCACTCACTCTCCTTTGTACCAGAGGGTTACAGGAAAGAAAAGCCACTAAAAGCATAATGGAAGTGGCAGAAAGAGCACCAAGGTGGATGTGGATGTAGACCGGAGATCCGTGGTTTAGTGCCCTGTTTGGATACAGGTCAGGGACAGACCACCCTGATCATCGGTTGGGTTTTCCAGGTGTGTCTGATGATCTGAGACCCAAAACACCAGATGAACTTGATAACTATGATGAGTTGTCCAAGCCCCCCCATCTGGATTATTTTTCAAGTAAATTAAAAAAGAAGTAAAATTCTTGGTTATCACATCTTGACGAATCATGAAATCTCATCACTATTATGCTAATTGCCAAAATGTACTAGCCCTCTGTAGGTGGTACATTTTATTGGGGAGACATAATTCTGTAAAGGTTGTAATGGGTTTTCAATTTGTCACAGTGCATTTCCATTACAAGAAAAATTATCTTAAGTAGTCCCAATAGACAAAATCTAGAGGGCAGCCTTAAATTGAGTGAATGGGAGAGCATGTTAAATGGTTCTTGACTTTGCCCAATACCCACACTTAGATTGGCACAGCACAGATCCAGCCTTGACCTTGGGACATATACTTATCACTCTCTTTCCCCATCCCTCCTCAGAAAACTGATGTTTGGGGAACCTCTTCAACTAGTTTGGTTCATTTCATTAATCCAAGAGCTCCAAATCATCTTTTATTATTAGTTTTTCATTTTTAAATTGCTGAGAGCACTTTCCCCCCTTAGGGTCTCAGATATGGTAAACTATCAATCAGGGTGCAAGGGTCATTAGGAATTTATCAGGAGGCCATTAGATTAGTGAAGTAACATTAGTGTAGTAACCTTAAGGAATGAACTAACCTTGTGAATTCTACTGGGATATTAAGAATGTAGAGGGGTGGGAAGTCTGGGTCAACAGAGTATTTAGCGTGACACACGCTGTCAACATTATGTCTGTGTTACGATTCTCAGGGATATTTGGCTCCAGGGCTGGTGTTGCAGAGCTGCATTTACTTGCTCATGTGGCTGGCTTAAGAGAATTTATTGTGCTTTTCTTCCTTTGATCTCGTTTTTGATTATCTATAAAGGATCAGAGGATGACAAAAGTATTTATATATATATATATATATATATATATATATATATATATTTGTGTATATGCGGTGGTTCTTTTATAAAAGTGGCAAGAGAGAGTCAAGAGAAATGAGCTGACACTGCATGGATATACCCGACACTAGATGGCATTGTTCCCACTTCCCACAAGCAGTCAGCGTGGAAAGGGAAGAGCATCCCAGTAGTTTTAAAAAAAAAAGCCTCCTTATCATATTCTGCAATTCCCACCCATCAAATCTTATTTGAAAATCAAGAACAGGTTAGATAAAATGTTTGTCAGCAGGTGCATTGCAATTGTTTTATTTAGGTGATCAAGCTTCAAGATAACAGTGCTTCACTTTTTATAAACAAAGGCACTCATGGGATACAACTCATTGACCCTTAAATTGAGGAGAGTGGAGATAATACACTTCTGTGAAGTATAAGAAGGGCAAAAACACTATCATTGGGAAATATAAAACAAATACCAAATCCCATGTTGGTATTCTGGCATCATCACAAGCCATACATCTGCTGCTAACTCAAAAGCAGCAGATGACAGGCGGATGACAAAAAGTGTGAGAGAGGTGAGTAAGGAACCACAGGACTTAAAGAGAGAGGGAGGTTGGGTTGTCGATGGTGTGGATCAGTGCTTATTTGAAAAACAACCTTTTGCCTTGCCTGAAGCGATTGAGGCTGCATGGATGGAAGTCACATCGCTGCTCCGCTCTGCTTTCTCCTGTCTGAGTTAAACTCTGCACCCTGCACACTCTAGCGGGGCACACGAGAGATAAAGTAGGCAGATATAACCTTATTCTAAACATGCCAGGTTACTTTCTGTCTTTGTTTGTTTTTACCATAGCGAGCAGCTGCTGGCCAAGACTTTCAGAGATGTGCAAGCTGGTCATCTTCATATGGAATTCATAAGCACTGCAGACATCCAATTTTCCCTGTCCAGATCCATACCACTGGTGCTTTGCAGAGTAAGGGGCTTAGAATCTTAAAATGTTATTTCTCGAAAACTTGTGGTGTCTGTCGAATATGATGATGTGTGGGTTTTTTTGTGTTTTTTTTATCTCTACCACACTCGTTCAGTGGGTAGCTAAGTATATCACTCAGCACATCGTGCACGGCGTACTGCAGGTCGACACATTCTCAGGCTTTGCAACCTCATCACCCTTTAACAGACTCTCACACGCTGGATACATACCACTATCTGCCAGATGCATGATGTGAATGAGCGGAGATACAGGCCAACACACTTGCATACACACACCAAACAAATTATATTCAGGCTTTGACCCGCATGTCTTGCATGGGGATATAATTTTCCCGACACACTGTGCGCACATATTCTTATATAATTGCATAATCCCGTCTGTGGACTAGATTTCATTCAAATCATTTTACCCATCCGCAACCTCGCACATATAAACAAACACACCCCTGTCTCTCCGTATGATTATCATGCTTGACACCTCTCAGACTAAATGGCTGGTTTAATACTGACAGATCGGTGATCTCTGTTTCTGTCTGCTTCTGACAAGCAGACAGAGAAACTCCACCCTGCGCTCAGACCCCAACCCCTTTCCTCTTTTGTGTGAATGTAAATCTCTGCTCCAGCGTATCTCACATGGGCTGAGTGAGGCAGAAAGACTGAGAGAGTTGAAATGAGTATTGCTTATGTAAAAACAGCCAAATCCAGGTCAGATAGATTCTACATTAGGCACTGTCTCCCTGTGCAGCACGTGGAATCAAATGAGTCTAATCACAGATATGTCTACCTGAGCAGCAAGTATTGCATGTCACTGATGTTGTATCTCATTGAGGTTAATAGCAATGGTAGTTTTATGACAAACTGATCCGACCTTCAATAAAACATTATCACTTGTTGTAATTGAATAATTGACTAATTAAAGCCATCTATTAAGCAAATATGTCAGTCGAAACATAAAGCTTCTCCAATATTACAATATCAGTTTTTTATTATTAGCTAAAGGGGCAAATTGAGTGAGCACTTATGTGAACATAACTACACACAACTATTTTTCTTTTTTTAATCTAAACTGATTATTAATACAACATTTAAAAACCTGAAGACAATACAAATGTCACATTTCAAGAGCAGGTCTCTCAATTTCCAATGCCAAATATTTGGCTGTTGGTCAATTTGTTATTTGAAGATAGCATTTTGTCATGGACAGCTTGAAGACCGATCCATTGATTAATCCATGAATAATTGAGCCTTTGAAAACAAATTAATCAGTAATATAGAAAATGTATTAGTTGTGGTCCATTTCTTACAAGAGACGGTAAAGTTCCTGTAGTTGTCTTTTATCTTTGTGCGTTTATATTTCCTCGTTGCTACTCATTCAAATGCAGATTAAATTTTCATACCAACAATGGGCATGTTCCTGAGGCTAATGCACTGCCCTTTACTTTTCCTATGTCCATAAGACGACACTCTCTCACTTCTACTCTACACCCTCTTAGAACATAGAAGATGACGCCTCAGCTACTCATTTCATGTCTACAATTAATTGAGCTCATATTATGAAGCAATATCTTCTGACTCCCGCAGTGGAATGTCATCTCTGTCCTCTGAGAGCACCATGACTTCGAGATGCCCTGTTGGTAACTCTCCAGCATGTATTTATGTTGGTGAGATGGGGTATAACTGTGTTTATGATGCTATAAAGTCTTTTTAGCTAAAGCCGTTGCTGCCATCACTGTCTTTAGGTCCGTCATAAAGCTGGAATAGGCTCTGCCCTTGGAAAAAACAAGGTTGGTTTTATTGTATCTGCGTGTGTGCACGATCTTGGTGTTCAGTTGATCGGGGCAACTGTTCATGTTCTAGCCGCTATCTTTGTAGTCACACACATCATTCGAAATTGCATAATTGTATGCCTCTCATACTATTTAAACATAGACCTGACAACTTCCTTCACGTTAGTGATAGAAAAATGCACCGTTTTCCAGTGGTGATGGGTCTACAGGCTGTTGCTAAATTAGTACATTCATATTTTCCAGATATTTCCATATGATTAACCTTGAAATAAAGGTATTTGCCTGTTTGTGCGCCAGCCAAAGGTGGCATTTAGTGTTACCTCTGTCTGTCCATATGTTAAAGGGAATGGTCCACCATCTGCCTGAGAAACTTTGAATTTCAAGGACCTGAAATGTTTGCATCTCAAAGTTTGTCTCTTCAAATAGCCTTTTTTTAAATTTAAAGTATACTTTTAAAAATATACTTTTTTAAAAGTATATTTTAAATGCCCTTCCTAACACAACCTTCCCCATCTATCGGGGCTAAGGACCGGCACATGAAGTAGACTGGCGTGATGACAGCTAAAAGTTTGGCTGTAGTCCGAGAGAATATGTTTAATTTGAAGTAAATTACTGTTCATAGCTTCAGACTGCACACAGGAGTGACATTACCAGATAGAATTTGAATATTTGAATGGGGGTGAAACCTTGGACACGGTACACAGAGGGAACATGAGAGTTGGTACGAAGGGCAATGAAATGAAAGACAAGGTGTCAGATGGATAAAGTCAAACAGACAAAGAAGTTACTGTCAAATCATTGGGACACCCTTATGTCGCAAACATGAGTTGGTGTCTCCAGTCTCCAGTCGGAGAGAAGCTGGGTCTCCAGTCGGGAGTTCATGTTTCCACACAGATGTGCAGAAATAAAAAACAAGTCAGCAATCGTCAACTAGATGTGTCACCAACTGTGTGTGCATCACAGTAATCCAATGTAAAGTACAGCAGGATCGCTGCAAGCATTTAGTTTCATTCAGGTTGGTCCCATTAACGAGGTAGTTCCTCTGGAGACACAACTCTGTAATGACAAGAAATGCTAATGATCCTTTAATAGTTCTTGTCATTGCCCACTGGCCAGATCCTTGAACCCGATTTTCTTACTGTGCTCCCACTGATGAATAGAAAACTAACCATGGTTATATCAGCTATACAAAACAAATCAGAAAACCCATAATCTACTTTTCGGCGGCTTCCTTGTCAGCGGCGGCGCCCACTTTCAGGCCGCACATCTCTTCCTCCAGCTTCCTCCCCCTTGACTCGTCTCATTTTCTGGTACTTTCTCCTAATTCTTTTGCTTTTCATTTTGTCTCTTTGTATAAAGTCTGAGTTCATTCTGTTCTTCAAAAGCTGTCAGTTGATTGGATTCTTTTTTTATTGGCTTCTGGAGTTAATGAGGGGTGACCGGATATGAGTTGAGAAAGCAAAGGAGGCAACTCTCAGGGTGGTGCATTGAGAGCAGACGATATGTAGACTAGCAAATGTGAAAGCCATGTTTGTGTGTAATAGGCGTTTGTTTCAGTCTCACAGGTCCCAGTTCAACGCTCAATGGTGATAGATAAGGATTTTGTTATTACCCTTCGAAAGTTTCATAGAAAACGATAATATAAAAAATATGAGAATTGATTGTATGTTAGTGTTTGTGTGGAGGTGGGGGTATGCCCCGTTATCAGAAGTGAGAAAATCGAGAGAAGGCCAAAGGTCCAGACTTAATCTCCTCTCATATGGTTGGGTTTCTCACATACCCTTGATAAGATTTATAGGGATTAGTTTGTCCCCAAAAATAGCGGGAGTATAAAAAAAAGTCTTTGTCAAGGGTCCTTTAATCTCATAGCCATCAGCACTGTTGACACGACAGTCCAATACTGAGGAAGTGAGACCATCTCTTTGTCTGACTCAAAACCATCAATGTCAAGAGAATGGGCTCGCGGAGTTAAACAAGCTGTGGATGAATAGCATCAGCAATTCTTTCACGTGTGATTGAAAACACACACCTTCACATTTACAAGGTTTAGTTTGTCTTTGTTGTTTCTTTTTTGAGGTTTCTGGAGCAGCTGCCTGTCTTTGTCTCCTAGTCTCCCCCTCAGCCACTGAGTCCCTTTAAATAATACAGCACAAATCCAGGCCAGACTTTAATAAGATGTCAGTGTGTCCCCACACTGATGGGTGCTCAACACATTAGCATAATCAGCTGCTAAAGTCTTAGGACACTCTCCTCTTTTCAATTTCAAATAATACAAAGACATGCCGTCTGATTCTTGTGGCTCTTTACACTCCTGAATTAACCTAAATGAAACTACTGAATCCTTCCCTCAACTATCCTTTTCACTCCAGCCTTCAACTGACCTTGAAATAATATTACAGACCATAAAGCACTATTGCATCATAACTTTCCCCATGGCCAAGTGTATAAGTTTGACTGCAGTCAGAAAATAAAATTCTCTTTGAGATTTTTAAAACATGGAAGTACTTTCTGAAGTGCTTTCAAGCCAAGCATATTCAACCATTGATCGTTAATAGCTTTAATTTATGTGTAAGGGCTAACATTGATATTGATGTTGACATGTAAAAACATATCTAATGATGATATACATATAAGCCATAACATTACATCAACCGAATTACATTGAACGATCACATTGCAACAGTGTCTGTCAGTGGTTGCGATATATTTTGCTGCAAATGCAAATGCTGAAAGATGACGTTTAAGAAGCAAAAAATAGGGGCAATCGTAAAGATCAGAGTTGATAAGAAAAATTGAAAAGAAAATGATTGACAAAATTTTGATAGCTCGTCGATTTCGTCCAAAACTTTAAGTCTTCATGGTTGGTCTGAAGTGGATTATACCAACCAAAGTGGATAGCCAAGGATAACCTGTGTTGTTCGATCCAATACAACGGCCACTGAAACATGGACCAAGTTAGTGCCAGATCTGATGAAAAGCTGTCAGAACACACAATATTCATCTCAGAGTTGCTTTGAAAGCAGCAAAAGAGACCTACACAGTATTAGGCTGGTGATGACAATGTTTTGGCTGATCAATGTATCTATCTTATTTACATATTTATCTTCATTTAACGCAAGGATTGAGGCTAAGATTTCTGCCTTGAATTTTTAAAGTTCTCTCGTTGACAATATAATCTCTAAAACTACCTCAAACATCCTGCGTGTTTTCATGTGGAAAACATGTTGGCTTTTGTTCTCGCTGACTCATGGGAAAGCTTAAATCCTCTAGTGGATACAACAATTTACATGTATATATATATATATAATGTAACTGATACTTGTGTGTTTGTATTTTTGATAGGACGCATTTCTGAAATTTGAATTAATTAGAATCAAATAAATGAAAGTTTATTATTGTATTTAATTAATTAATAATATAATCTTACATCAAAGTTCTATACAGCTTTTTAGACAAGGTAGCATTACTCATTAGATTATACAAATTGTACCCTTACTTATTCTATAATAACTTCTTGATTACATGTTGTGTAAATTGGTTATACATATCCTTTACATTACCAGGTAAAGTTCTCATTGAAATTAAAAAACTCTTTTCCAAGGGTGATCTGGCAATAAGAAAGTTATTTAAGAATTAGAATTGTTCGATATATTGAAGATTAAACTTGATAACTAACAAATAAGCTGCAAATGATCACGTAAGGACTGAGTTAGGAAACAAGGATAAAGCTGTATAACGAACTTCACAAAGTATTTAAATGATTTATGACACTTATGTCACCATCGTTAATTAAAGGTTAAAGGCTAAAATAATCTTTTGAGGCATGAGTAAAGATGATATAATTAAATGCTAATAACTCCACTAAGTAGACAAACATCTTTTGATGACCTTGTCATATGAAAAAATATGTAAATTATTAATTGTTCTAGAATGAAATACACTTAAAGACAATTTTTATTTTTTTTAAACTATCGTCTTCAACCTACAACAATGAATCAGCTGTCCTTCTGGCAGGAAATGCATGTAACATCTCATATTTATTGCTTCCTGGAAACATTGGCTGGTCATTAAAGTAAGCAATTAAATAATACAACCCAGCAATACAGTTTATCTAATTTATCTCCTTTACATATCTTCTTAATAAAAACTGTATTATAAAGTAGATGTCAGTTTGATAGCTGATATGATACTGGTTGCAGATGCAACGAGCTTGCTAACAAGATTAAACGGAACAAAATTCACCGTGGCCATGCTGCCTAAGGCAGGGATGAGGCAGTTATGGAATTCAAATCTTATCAGTCTTCTCCGCTGGGGATTCGGGGATACAGTGCAAAAAGGGTATGCGGACAGGTCAGGTGGACTGATTTGTCATGGGCAACATCTCCAGCAAACAGATTTGTTTGAGAGTGTCAACCAAATATCTGTTGCACTTGTCTGTGTGTGTGTTTGCGTGTGTGTGTGTCTGTGTGTGTGAGCGTTTTGAAAGCTTAGTGGGCTGCAGTTTCACCACAGTTTCTTGGCAGCTTCTCTCATCTTTTAATTAGAGAAAAAGCTTCTGCAACAAGGGTCAAAAGGGAAGGAGAGAGAAAAGGAGGTGGTGTTCGCATTGTAATCTAGCCCAGTCCATTCAGCCAAACGAGATGCAAGAATCACTCAAGGTTTGTTGTCAGTATGCGGGTTGACGTCATCATTTTAGCTGACAATTAACCGCCGCGCCTTTAACCCTTAAATGTCCTCACAAAGAAAAAAGAAATATGGCAAAAATATTGTTTTGCATTTTTTATATCTTTGTTTGCAGTTATTATTTTAATATCTCAGACACAATTTACCATAATATGACAAATGATTTTGTTAAGCATGTTTTAAAATCTATTAAAGAAAAAAGATAATTTCCTTATGAAGATTTTTATTTTATGAATAATAGTCCATTTTATTTAGAAAAGCCCGAGCTTTGGGTAGAGCATGTTTTTAGAAACTATTTGACTATTATTAGAGTTTTATTGGTTGTATGAAGTGGTTCAAACATTATCACAAGTTGCATTACAACATTACAAGTCCAAACATTCTTTAACATGCCAAAAAATCCTACTTATCAAATGGATCAAAAAATGCCTACTTATCAAATGGACTTTTTCAATAGCCGTGGATAATAACTCCTTCTCTTTGGCCCCTTTGACATGACCTCTAGGGCTCCACCTTTGAACTCTACTGGTTCATACTATAAACGGGTTCATTCACATTTTTCAATCTGAAATAGTGACTCAAAATGTCCTCAACAAAACAGTTGAGCAGGATATTAATGTGTTCATTCAAATTTATTTGTCTTCTTCTGTTCAGCCCACCTAGTCTAATTATGATTTAACAACAAAAATGACCATCTTGTGAAGTTAAGGGAATTTGATACGGTCGTGTATCGATAGATGTTTGCTTTTGGCGTAAAAAAAAAACCAGCCAACAGCGGTGCAGTGGTGTTTTTTGGCTTTGCCACGAAATGATCCAAGATAATCATGCCAACAGATTCTAATCACAAGTTAAACATTATCAATGTGATAATAAAATGGTGGTGCTATCATGTTTTGATTCTCAACTTATAACAGCATGGAAGCAATCAGGTGATGTCATTAATGAGGGCAAGTCAAACGCTGAATGGAGGCAAACGAGCAGAGATAAAAGTAAAGATATGTCATTTCTATTTCATCCAGCTTTTATATACAGACTGATTATATGACCACTATGTAATCATTTGAAAGTGCCTCAGATCTTCCAGAAGAAACTCCTTATCTAACTTCCACATATACGCTGTGTTTAACTCTGGCCTCTTTACTTAGGGCACATTTATCCTTCGTACAAGAGTGTTTTTCAGACTATATAAAGGAAACGGCACTGGACAAGGAGCATCATCCTGTATTAAAAATGGATGATGGAGCCATATATGGGATTGTATAGGTAAGAGGTCAGGTAAAACATTCATGATCCAAACCGGGGTGCCATTAGTGATAGTGCTCTTTATTACAGTATGAAGCTGACTAACTCTGTGGTGTTTATGTTGTTTAGATGAGCTTGTTCATAACGTTAAACCAGCACTATAACTTCAGTTTCTGTCTATTTGACACAAACCACTAATTTGGCATTATATCATTCCCTAGTCTTCCATGGTGGCGTATCTATAGCATCAGAGCCCAATCTTGAATTTGCTCTTTGATGTCCTAAATTAAAAACAATGGAGTCACTAAGATAGCGTGAGCATCATTAGTCACAGGATCATTAATGTGCTCAATTTGCTGCACTGGTCTTCAGGGGCACTAGAACCAGGAGTTTGCCGTTTGTTCCCTCTGCTCCTCAGGGACTCCTCTCTCACATCCTGTATGGAATGCTTTATTTTTCCTTGTTTCATGCTATTTTTCATACATCTCAACTGCGCATTGATCCACATCAACAAAGTTTATTTCTGCTCATCCAGACTGAACACGTCTCTCCCGCCTGTTTCATCTTCTATCGGTGTTCTATAGCCCCTTTCTGTGTTTCAGATGTAAAAATTGGATGACACCTGGTGAGTCGTAGATTATAGTGAATGTCAATCACCATCTTTTTTTTATCCTCTCCCTTCCAAGTTATCGTCCCAGGTGGCGTCACATACCTGCAAATTTAACATATTTCCCTGCCTCTTTCTTACTCTCCTGTCAGTATTCCATAACCTTGTTCATATAAACCCCACCAAATCCTAATTGCATTCCTCAAGTAATGGTAGCCTTCACACCAGGTTGTTTTCCGAGCTATTCTCAGGAGACTGTTTTTTTTATTCTCAAGTTGATCCCATTTCACTCCTCTCAGGATCAGAAACGTATTTGCCTTTCCCTTTTTCATGTCACTAACTGTCTGGTCCTCCCTGCTTCATTTCCTACCTTGTTATAACTGAGGTTGGTGGAAACTAGAAGATGGAAATCTCCCTTCTTTTTAAGTGATAAAATCTCACAGTGCTGTACCAAAGTTTCTAAGCTTGTGTGGGGGAGAAGAGCTTTGAGGCAGAGAAAGATTGGCAGAGTGAGGAGAAAGAGAAGTGGTAAATCAAAGACAAGCCACTTCTTTATCTGTTTGCTCCTTGGGAAGTAGAGCATAGAAATGGATGATGATATAAGCTGGCCATTAAATTTCTACCAATTTCATTAGCACCTCAAAAACAGTGTTAATGATTCAATGGCTGGAGGAAGTGATCTTATAAAACAGGGTTTTTTTGTGAATAGAGTTCAGACTAAGGTACATGTTTGATAATGTGACAATATGTTTCAGTAATACTTCATTTAAGAAGATGTTAATCAAAGTAATTGGATTTTATCAAGGATTTTATCACATTTTTTGAATATAATGTATTATCATTTTCTTTTAGGATGGTTTCATTTACCTTTTCATGTTTTCTTTCTCCATCAAATTCACAATAACAGTGACGAAAATTAAAAACAAAATTAATTCGTTTCACTTCAGAGCTGGCCGGCTCTTGCCCAATGATTGTAACCAATTTTCAAAATGACATAGTGAAAGTGAACTGATTACATATAATTGTAATAACGTCTATACGAATAATATTTGTTTAATATAAATTTAAAACTTGATAGCGGGGGTGTTGTCATCAGTGCAAATGTCACTGTGACAGTGAAAATTAATATGGAACCCAGCAGAAACGACACTTTATTTCTGCTTAATATGTTGTTATATGTAAAATATCCCCTGTAAAAGCAAACTGTGACCGCCAGAAAACTCTAGAAAACCATAGCATAGAATAGGAAGGTTACATGCGTCATAATTGATGCTAATAAAGTGTAGCAGAGTAAAGTTATGGAAAACTAAATGGAGACATGGTCAGGTGAAACTGCCTATAAAAGCCCTTTTGGGCTATATATCTGTAAACATATATAGGTGTACATAAATATACAGTATATGTATAACTTTCATACACTCATATGAGAATACAATGAAATACTAAACTACTAAATCAAATCCAGAATGAATGCAATGCAGTTTCAGAAACAATCACATTCACCAAGTACAATGCTTTTCACCCCTTTAGCTGAATTTAAACATATTGATAAACTGTCCTTCAAAGATTAGCTAACAATGGGTTAATTTCTTACTATTTGATGGTGTTCATCGTTGGGAATGCAGAATCGCTTGCATAGATGGACCTGGATATGGTGAGCATGTATAGCCAAATTCTTACAAGTGACCTGCTGTCCACTTGCGATCTGCTGACGCAGAACACATTTTAAAAACAGTTTTTTTTTCTTTTAATGGAGACCAACAGCATGACCTTGCCACATTAGGACTTCCCAGCTGGATCACACAGAATTCAATGACAGTCCTGGAAATAGCAATATCCTTAATTCAGGCATAGAAATCCTACATCTCGTTATTATTGTGATTCATTGATAGAACAGATCAAGATAGTGACAGGAAACATGGGAAACGGAGAGAGAAGGGGAAGCCATCTGACAAATGTTCACAAGTGTTAAAACTCGACTTACCTTACCATATGACCTTAATGACGCCCCACCCATGTGTTGTTTTTTCCAAAAGTATTGGTTGTCACAGGCAACTTTTGTTTTCGTTTGCTCAAAAAATTAACCATTGATTTTCCTTTCTTTGCATCATGATACTGTGTATTAACCCCAAAAAACATTTTTTAAAATACTGTGTGCTTGAATTCCCTCTGTTGAAGTTAATTACCGTCATTGTTTTTGTCCAACTCCTCTTTCATATAACCACACTTTGCACAGCACAGTTTGGCGAATGAGACAGTGAAGTGCATTAACTTCCACAGCTACATTCTTAATTAAACTCACCAGACCTTTGTTTTTGCCAACCATGACAGGAGCACCATCTGTTACAATCAGGTTGACTTTACTAAATGATGATCCGTGCTTTTTAAGTAGTTCCTCCAGCTCTCTAAAGAGTCCGTCTCTAAAGTCACGCCGAGGCCAGTACCTTCCAGTGGATTCATAACAAAGACATATTCGTTGAAATGTATCCCATCAAAAATCACATCACAGACAATAGGTTCATGGCTATCCAATAGTGCACCCACCTGTGTAATCGTCACTAGGTGGGTTTACATGGACAGCCTAATTCCGATTAGATTTGGAAAAGAGGTCTTATCAGAAAGAAAATGCTGCATTTAAACACCCCTTTCAAACTGGAAAGAACCTTTCCAAATTAAATTTCATTCCCTTGCAAGGAAGTAGTCAAAATCCTTTCGGAAAGCCTTTCCGATAAACGGTGTATCAGAAAGCTTTCTGTTTGAGTTGTATCTGCGCATGCATAGCGTCATGATGTAATGCTCCGCTAAGTTTGTTTCAGCGCCGCGATGCATTTTAAATACAGCGACTTCAAACAGTACCGGTCTGCATGGGAGAGTGATTTATTCATTGCAACTTTGAAATATTTCGACATTTTTGGATGTCCTTCTTCTGGGCGCTTGTTGGCGCTGGGCACCGAGCTCACCGAAGCATTATCGCCACCTTATGAACGGGTATGTGGATCATCTGCGCATGTGTGAAAGCGTTTCCGATTAGGTGAGCTGACGTATGTAAACACCGGGTTGGAGAAGATCACAAGTCATGTAAACAGCCGACCGACATTGCAAATTCGGAAAGGTTTAATTCAGAAAGGAGAAAAGTGTCCCGTGTAAACCCACCTACTGTTGTAGGAGTGGTAGCCAAAGCAAACAGGGACGTAAGAGTCCAATCGAATGCAGTTGTTGTCCTCTCCTGTTCCATATAAGTTCAGGTTTATCATTCAGTTTGCATGACTTTCAAGTTTGTAATTACTCTAACTCATTAGGATATGACTCACTCAAAGTTACGTGCTCTTGTCATGGTGACATATAAGGTTGTCTTCTTTGTAAACAATCCTCTTTCACAGCAGATGGTACATGTATGGAGATTGAGCTGTGTTGAAAACCAGTCCATTCTTCATTAAAGTTGTGCTTTTCGACATCTTTGGGCTCTTTGGCAGTGTTTGATCATTAGGTCTTTTCCTACAGGGGCCTTCAATCGGGACACTGCTTGAAGCTGTTAAAAGGTGATTGATTTTTCCTACCTAACAAAACAGCATCCTGTAACTATATTTTCAGAATTCATTGAATTAGCTTCTTGTCAGAGTTCGAGGCATTAACAAGTACGGCATTCATCATTATGGATCAATGGATGTTTTATGACTAAGTTTGCACCTATATAGTGGAATTAAACTCAAAAAAGGCATTACATTTGTAATAAAGTCAACCTATTTCGACAATGATTGAACAGCAACTGGAGTTCCATCGCTTTGGAACTCCAGTTGCTGGTTCGGTTTTTCTACCTCAAAACTTGAAAAAGTACAGTTGCTTTTCGACTTCAGTCATTTTGGGATTCCAGTAGTTCTGCCTTTTTTTTACTCACTTTGGGACTCCAGTTTCTATGGGATTCTAGTTGAGACTCAAATTTTTTGACTTTGGGACTCACCGCTGACTCAAGTCCCCCTTTGAAAAAGTCTGGACAAATGCAGCTGATGATCCTTGGTTTAAACTAGCAGTTCTGTGAAAACATAATAATGTGAAAGCAAAGTTTTTGTAACCACCATAATGCTCTTTCTACGAAGTTATAAAGAGTTGCTGGGAATGAGCTGTCCCGAAAGAGTTCAGTTTAGCCCACACTAAACACAATGGTTTTCTTTGCCGAATGACAGTTAATTTGAAGTGCATTATGTAGATGACAGTAGTTATGACAGTATGCACAAGCACTGCATTTTACTTTAGTCCACAATAAGATAAACGCCGCACATGTAGAGGAGGTCTAATATTGCTCAATATTAGTTTACATTTTAGGTTCTTTTTATTTCCAAGAAGTTACGTTATCATTGCCATTTCAATCAATCTAGTCCACATTAGATGTAACTGATCGTTATCTGACCAGAGCCAGGTAGAATTATAAAGAACCCAGGTTTGGAAAAAAAAATGCCTTTGTGATTGAGTGATTCAGCACTCCTGAGGGGAACTTCAAAGGGAATTCTATTCAATGATTTTGCAAGTTGATAGCTGCACCATATTGTCCCCTCGGTGATTACAAGATGAACACTGATGTTGAATATTTATTCTTTGCTTTTATATGCTATAAAAGCAAAGAATGTGAAGTTGGTGGTGTGAGTGCACAGTGGCTCTTAGCTCTCCCATTTGGTCCATGTTTGTTGTGTATATACTGCTTATGCTTAGTGTATAGAGTCGCCACGACTTAATATATGTGAGACTACTTAGTACTACAACTGTTACAAATTACTTCAAACAGACGCACAACATACCGGAGGATATTGTGAGAACACACAGAAGCTCGGATGCCGAGCAGAACTACAAACCTGGCTAAGGAAAAAACCTCAAAAAACATATTCCGAGTATCATCCTCCCAAACATCCGGTGTATCGTTCATAAGTGGACAAAGAGCTGCAGCTGGCTGACAACAAGTTTGTCCCAAACTGTTGGGTGATGGTGATAACTGAACCATGGCTTGATACGCTGATCTTGGACACTGCTATACAGCTCGCAGGCCGCAGCATCCAGCAGCTGAACAGCGACTCCGGTAAGAGCAGAGGAGGCGGCCTTAGCACACACAGCCGAACTGTCCACAGCCACGGTGTGCTCCTTATCTAGAGGCTCTGCCAGTCATATGTAGACCTTTTTATCTACCGAAAGACCTAACAGTAGTAATAATCACTGCTACTTACATCCCTGCAGGTGCTAACATTAACAACGTCACTGTAAATAAATGCATCCAGGTTCTTCCAAACTCGAAACCATGGATGACGAATGATACGTCAACACAGTTGTCAAATTCCGCAACGCTGCATTCAAGTCTGGAGACCGGACATGTTATTGCACAGCCAGAGCTGACCTGGGATTTGGCACCATGGATGGATGGATGGATGGATGGATGGATAGATGGATAGATAGATGGATAGGGAAACTTTGGTCTTTGCAGAAGCTCCAACATACACGTATTCTAAAAGTGACTAAAATTGAAGACATACTATATAATAGGACATCTTCTGAACATGTTTAGATTAACATAATATATAAACAATATATTCATATATATATATATATATATATATATATATATATATATACATAGTGCAGTTGGAAATGTGCAAGAGTTGTCCAGTCGCAGGTGTGCAATAGCTGTCCAGATGCAGATGTGCAGTAGTAATTGAGGAAAACATTTGGTGTGTAGTCGGTTGATGATTTTCAGATACACACAAAGATGTTTAGTGAGGTAACAGAGTTCTGGGTTCAGACACAACACAGTCTCACAGCTGCTCAGAGCTGCCGCAGTCTCATGTAGGGGGTGAGAGGTGTTGTCCAGGATGGATTTCAGTTTGGTTAAAATACTCCTCTCACCCATTTCCTCCAGAGATTCCAGGGTACAGTCCATGACAGAGCTGGACCTCCTGACCAGCCTGTTGAGTGTCTTCCTGTCCCTCTCTGGGCTTCCTTCACCCCAGCAGACAACCGCGTAGACAATTGCAGATGCTACTACAGTGTTGTAGAAGGTCTTTAACAGAGTCCTGCACAATTTGAAGGACCACAGCCTCCTCATTATGTGGAGACGACCTTGGCCCTTATTGTACAGGACATCTCGGTTGCCTGACCAGTCCAGTCTAATGTTAAGATGAACACCCAGGTATTTGCCCTTGATGTTCATTGGTGGGGTCTGGGAGGACCCCCTGTGGAGGTCAATCACCAGCTCCTTTGTTTTCCTGGTGTTAATCTGAAGGTGATTGACTTCACACCAGTCTTTAAAGTACTTTATAGTGCTATGGTACTCCAGATCGTTCCCCTCTGATAGTTATCTGACAAAAGCTGGGTTTTCAGAGAACTTGAGGTGTATCATGTGAAATAAAAGGGGATAGTAGGGTCCCCTGTGGAGATCCCGCGCTGCAGGCCACCACATCACACACACAGTTTCACCAGCCTGACGTTCTGTGGGTTTATATTACATTAGGTGGGTTTACATGGGACACTTTTCTCCTTTCTAGTTAAACCTTTCCGAATTGCAATGTCGGTTGCCTGTTTACATGAGTTTTCCGACCCGGTGTTTACATGCATCAACTCATCTAATCGGAAACGCTTTCACATGCGCAGCGATCCACATTTTCGTTCAAAAGGTGGCAATAATGCTTCGTTGAGCTCGGTGCCGACCGCCGAACGAGCGCCCAGTAGAAGAATAGGACATAGAAGTGACATTTCGACCATCTAACCGTCCAAAAATGTTAAAATATTTCGAAGTTGCAATGAATAAATCACTCTCCCATGCAGACCGGTACTGTTTTGAAGTCAACGTATTTAAAATGCATTGCGGCGCTGAAAACAACTTAGCAGAGCATTACGTCATGACGCTACGCATGCGCAGATACAACTCAAACAGAAAGCTTTCCAACATGCAGCGACTGGCAATCGGAAAGGCTTTTCAAAAGGATTTTGTCTAACTCCTGGCAATGGAATGAAATCTAATTCAGAAAGGTTCTTTCCATTCGGAAAGGGGTGTTTACATGCAGCATGCAGCATATTCCTTCCGATTAGACGTCCTTTCCGAATCTAATCGAAATTAGGCTGTCTGTGTAAACCCAACTAGTGAGGTAGTTGGAGGTCCAAGCAGGAAGGTGGCGGTCAACACCTGCCTCCTCCAGCTTGCCTCTCAGCCGTGGAGCCTGGTTCATGTTGAAAGCACTAGAGAAGTATAAAAACATGACTCCTCACAGTGTTTCCAGCGTTCTCCAGATGACAGAAGGATCTCTGCAGCAGTTAAAGGACTGCGACATCCACTCCAATGTGTGGCTGATAGGCAAACTGGACTACATCCTAATCGGAGCCAACCAGGTTTAGTGCGAAGGTGCAGCTCCAGTCAGATGTTGTGGGGGGAGGAGAAATAGGCTAGCTGGGGCTTGGTCTGTACTCTGCTAAGAGGGGGAGAGGTACACATCAAAGTGGTTAAAGAATCCACTTAATGTATTTGCCCAGTCCCGATCACTAGAATCCAGACCTCCCCTGATGCCCTTCCCGTGTCCAGACATCGATTTCAGCCCTCTCCAAACCTTCCTTGAATTATTTTGCTGCAGCCGCGCCTCCATCCTCCTCCCATACGCATCCTTCCCCTTCCTGATCTTCTTGTTGAGGTCCTTTTGGATCCTCTACTGCATCAACTTGTCCCCGGATCTAAAAGCCCTCTTCTTCTCTTTCCGAAGAGCCTTAATATTCGGGACTTTAGACAGGGAGGAGCTGGACCAGGTTGTGGGAGGAGGTGGACCAGGTTGTGGTCTGAGCGACCAAGTGGGCGGAGGGGTGATTAGGTGTATTCCTCCTTGGTTTTGGCTTGCGGACGGTCCTGTGTTCTATTGTTCCTTGTGTGGCATGTAATGTAATGAGTTTAATCAGGGAGAGTGGAAGAAAGGGAGGCAGGATCAAAATCACCTGAGATGATGAGGAGGGTCTGTGGGTGAACAGCATGCAGCTCTGAAACCACACTTTTAATCAGTTCACAGGCAGCTGCAGCCTCTGCGGAGGGAGGAAAATACACCCCGATCGCGATCACGTGTGTGAACTCCCTCAGCAGGTAATATGGGAGCATACTCACCGCCAGCAGCTCCGCATCCCTCGTACAGCGTCACAGGGATGTGCGCAGAGTTACATCATCTACTGTTGATAAACAACACTATACCAACTCCTTTCCGCTCTCCCCAGCTGTCCAGTCCACTCCCAATGAAATGAATGAGTTCTGTGTGAGACTGTCACACAGAACACATCTCAGTGAAGCATATAACATTGCCTTCCCGATACTCCGCCTGCAGCTGCGTCAGCGCTGGACTCTGGCTCTGCGTACACAGAGCATTCAACACCATAATTTCAGATATCCTGGTCACCAAACTGCTGGACTTAAATCTTCCCCCCTCCCTGGATTCAGAATTTTCTCTACACCGTACTCCTTCAGTGAAACTTGGTTCGCAGTTCTCTTCCCCCCTAATACTCAGCACCGGCTCTCCACAGGGCTGTGTAGTGTGCCTGTTACTCTGCACGTTGTATAACTATGGCTGAATTCTCTCCCACCCCACTAACACCATCATTAAGTTTGTAAACAACACCACCGTGGTCTGGCTCATCTTAGGTGGTGATGAGTCAGCCTTCAGGGATGAGGTCCATTGACTGACAGTGTCGTCTTCAAAAATTAACCTGGGGCCAAACACCTCAGAAATAAAGGAAGTCATCATTGACTTCAGGAAACACAGTGTTGACCATTCCCCATGAACAGGTACTGTCTGGAAAGGGTATCATCTTTTAGATTCCTGGGCAACCACATAACAGAAGAGCTCTCCTGGTCCATAAACACCTTAGCAGTTGCAAAAAAGGTTCAGGAGCACCTCCACTTTCTGAGAGTCCTCAGAATGAGCAATCTGGAACAAAAGCCGCTGGTGGCCTTCTATCGCTCCTACAACGAGAGTATTCTGGCGTACTGCATCATTGTGTGATGCTGTGGATGCTCGGCTGCAAACAGGAGCCCTTTGCAGAGGGTCATCAACTTGACCCAAAAGACAATCAACAGCACAAAAGACATCTCCAGCTCCCGTTGCTACTCTAGAGCCCAATCCATCCTCAAATACTCCACCCACACTGCACATCACCTGTTTAACCTGTTGCCCTCTAGTGCCACAGGTCCATCAAAACCCATACTTACAGACTCAAAAACAGTTTATTTTAATGGCCGATAAGATCACTAAGCACCAACGAAAAATAACCTATGTGCAACATTGGTCCATACAAGTCCAATACCCCTTCTGTATAATACTTCTGTTTAACGCTTCTAGATTTTAAGTGTAATGCTGTCTTCGAGGGACTTTTTTTCCCCAAGTGCAATAAGCTCAAGACAAGATCTGGTAACCTAACTGTACTGATCAGTATTACAGTGCATACATTTTAGCGTTTCTCTGTACTGGTTGTTATTTTTCATGGTTGTTTTTCTTTTTCTTCTATATATGTCCTATCTTCTGTTTTCAATGCACCAACCTGAATCAGCACTCATAGCGTTGTTGTATTCTGTACAATGACAATAAAGCTTCCTATGTCTCATAGCTGTATAGAGTATAATGGAATAATCCAAAAGAGTACATTTATGTCAGACACTTTTACATAGTTTTCGTTCTTCAATTTATATCTGAAAAGAGTCAGTCACATGGTGACCTGCATTACCCATTTGCACCAGTCATTTACGGTATAAATGCTTGAAACAGACACTTGCATTGTACACAATTGTTGTGGAGGTAGCTGAGATAGTTTTAAATGCCCTAATCAGTCAATATACAGCATAGGTGTGTTTCTCCTTACTGGGCTAATTTAGTGCCGCTACACCCACATATGATTTAATGGCTCAGATATGAACTGGAAATGGTGCAAATATCCAGAAATCCTAACTATCGGTGGACAGACAGTTCATCTGAGGTAATATACTATCATGGTTTGCTGTATGGCAATGCTAGAATCGAGTACATGTCCTGCGTGTTAATTGGCAACATGCATGGACCATGAACTTGGCCGGTGTAGAGTAAGATAATCTTGGCAATGCTCCAGCATCATAAATGTCCACCTCTCTTGGAGTATCTTTTCCTCACACAGAATGGTTCAGGTCAAACAGAAGTTACAATTACGTAAGGATAATTACCTTCAATGTTAGCCGTAGTGTTTTCATCTGAACTAAACAACGTTAGGCAGCCACTAGGACAGTTAATATGAACTGCTGTGTACATCAATGAAAGAAGGATAATCATCACTTCAAACCTTCTAGTCGCCACATCATTCTTCCCTTTTTATTTATTTGTTTTTTTTACAGATTTGTTTTGCTCATTCAGTTTGATCTTACATAAATTTCAGCTTTGAAACCAATACATCTGACTTAGTCGGGAAATGAGCAGCTGAATCTTGTGAAACATCAAATTATGTTGAAGAATGGGTAAGCAAAAGCGGATATCTGCTCTCTTATTTTGACTCAGGTTGCCCTGCTGAATTATTTTCCATTAAAGCCTTCTGTTTGCTCGACCAAAGCATTTAATTTTCCTTATATTACTCCGAAAAGATGATGAATGATGGTATGGTGTAAAACAAGGACTTTTTGATTAAAGTACAAGGAAAGGCTTCAGTGAGTAATGCTCCCTGAGCTAAAAAAAAGTAACAAAATTCCATCTTTCCATCCCTTTTTCTTCCGCTGTCCAGGATCGGGTCGCAATGGCAGCAGAATAAGAAGGGTATTCCAGACCTCTCTTCCCAGCAACACTCTCCAGCTAATGTTAGGGAATTCTGAAGCATTCCATGGACCGATTGGATATTTAGTCCCGAAAGTGAATTGTTTGCCTATCTCAGGGTCTCATCTCAGCTGAAGTCATGCTGATGCCGCACCAAACTCCTTGTTAGAAAACAAACAAACATATGCATCATTCTATCATAAGATAGAAATATCCCCTGATGCCTTTTGGATGTAGAGTGTACACCACTGTGTGACAGAAAACAAGGTAATTGTGTGTTAATCCTGGTTTAAATAGGTGGATGAGACAGGAACAAAACAAATGCTTAATACATTATACCGGTCATTTCATTAACTGGGGTAGTGGGTTATGCTAATTTTGACCTCAGGAGCAAAATGCAACATTATATGTTTAATGGGCACATTTTATGGGTAGTTATGATAAAGTATGAAAAGGTCAGATAATTTAAAGGGGACTTGAAGTGAACTTTTAAAAATTATGAAAGAAGGCGGGTGGCGAGGGACGAAGGGGTATTGGCTGAATAAGTAGTGTAATGTATCACACTGGCAGAGGTCAGGCTAGAGCAGGCTATGTAATTAGCTATAGAAGAGCTTAGTAATCATGCAGCTGATACAGTCATTCAGTAGATAATTAGTCTGAATAGTGTAGCATGATGTCCCAGACACTTGTATAGATATATAAAGATACATATGGTTTGTGTCATGTGTATTCTGTAACATCATAGTAGCAACATATCTGTGTTTAATTGAAGTGTGTGGGACTACCCTCAGACCTTTACCGACTTGCATGCACAACATCAATGCAAAAAAAAAAGAAGCCTCCCAGCCTTACTTTTTGTTTTTTCTCTGCACCTTCTGTCCTGCACATCTTCCTCCATCTAACTGACTCCCCAAGAGAGGGGGCTAATAGAAGCTAACGACGGGAACGCATGCTGTCGTTTCCCTTTCATTAACGGCTTTCATCACAGCCATTCTGCTAACTGCGCTGGCTCCTCTTTTCCCTCCACCCATCACCTCCTTGCACTGTCTCTTATCCTTTAGAGCGTCTTAATTTCTGGTTTCCTCAATCTATACATATCTTATATCTATACTATTTGATCTATGTACCGATTTTTTTCATCGCCACCTCCCCCTCTATGAATACTAACATGGGTTAATGTGGTCCAATATACTGCTACATGCCATTTCAGTGGGCAGAAAGAAAGTTTTGGGGCGAAAAAATCTCTTATTATGCATAGCAGTGACCAGAGGCAGCAGTCAGGAGTAAATGAATCAACAACAGAATTAAGGTTTTATTAGATGAAAGCAATATGAGGGCTAGGGTCACCAAAATTACTGTTTTTATTGATATTTTTGTTAGTTAAAACAGCTTATCTTCTATAATGGATAAGTGTAGGATACATTTCAATATATTTCCATAGCCCACTAACCCTAACCCTAACAAGGAGATCTTTCTCCTAACTTAGTAACTTAATAACATTCATATTTTAAATCAGAAGGCAGTTTTATTTTTTGGTAAGAAAAAAACAAAAGGTAATCATTTGAATTATATGAAACAAAGTAGTAATCAATGTGCTGACATACACAGCAGCAGATGGGATACAAATATAGCAGCCTCTAAATGAGTCGTGATATGCCCAGGATGTGACCCAACATGTGATGGATCAATCAGATATTTGCATCAGTCTTATTGACACTATAAGATCAATACTCAACACAGGACATTGCGTCAGTTGCATCCACACTTTTGGGATTGATCTGCCCACCCCGTAGAGTATTTAAACATTTTTAAATTATTTTTCTGTCCATATTAGGCATATGTTTGCAGGACATGTCTCTGTTGCATTCATTAGCTATCAGCCACTCAATTAGGCACCAGATTTGTTTAGCTGGCTATCATAGGCTACCTAACAACTCAAAATATTTCCAGAGCTAATGTACATGGGCGGACTATTCCAACTGACTTGCTGAGGATCGCAGGACAAGGTGAAAATTGAGGCACGTTAGAAAAACTGTAGATAACCACAGCGGCCTTCGAATGTTGTACAGGTTTCGCTTAATTTCCTGTTTATGGTTTTGTGACTCCTACTGTTGCTCTTCCTCTCTGATTGTCAATACTTGCGACTTGTAAACGCCTACCTCCTAGTGTATTTAATGTGTACCACTTGATCACTTGTGACCCGATTGCCCAGAATGTGTTATAGTCTAAACAGGATTTTGCATGTCATTGAGGTTGCAAGGAAGTAATTTTAAAGATAAGCTTACAATATTTTGTATCTTACCAGAACCTATGTCTGCGAGCCTTGTCATTACACTTTGATTACAGGCCCTTTGCCTCTCATCCAGACGAACAAGATACTGAAAACATTTGTGTAAGATGTGCAATGTCTGTCAAAAAGCTTATTAATAAAAAAAATTGTCCATTTCAAATCATGTATCTTCCATGCACCTTTACATTGACTTTGAATACTCCACAAGATGGAGGTCAAGCATCAATTATTTCAAACTAAATCTATCCAGCAAGAAGAAATAATTGGGCAGAAAACACATAAAATTTACTGACTTCCTGCCAGGTTTACATCATAGCACCTAAAGGCATTTTATTAGACCATTCTATAATAAAAATGTGGACCAAATTCAATTCTTCTTGGTGAATAATGCGAGGGGCTGAATTTTTTGAAAAAGTCTAAGAAGCACTGTGGAGCCATTTCTTTACACTTGATGTTTCTGCAAAGTTTCATAGGGTTTTCGAGAATTATAAAGCCTCTAAAATGGAAATTCATTTGGAGGAAGCATAATGACATGTAAAAAACCCTTGCATTCAATAGGGTCCTATCGCTGCTTAGTGTTTAGACCCAAACTATATGACAGTAGAGGAGTTTGTACCTAAACCACTTAATGTTGCTATAGTGGTTTCTCTCAATAATGAAGCAAATTATGGATGGTAAAAGTCTCAATTATATGATCCGTGCACACTGTACAACATGGCAAATGTATTTCTAAACTCCTGAGCCTTCGCTGTTTTGTGTTACTCTAAATTTTTGAGACTAAGGTCTCATCACTGTGAGGGATCAGATGATAAGACAGATAAGTTCATTAGACTCTCCCCGGCACTGTCCCCTGAGTCATTCCTACTGTATCGTCCATGCCACTGTGCTCCAATCAAACCTCACTACCGAAGTCCATGAAAAATAAAATGATGCAAAGACGGAAGCAATATCTGCCAAGTCAGAGTTGAGTTTCACAGGAAGGGAAATAAACAGTCAGGATCTGCTTTTAAATGGGACTAATCAGAAGAGAGCAGACTGGATTGAATACATTTGCATCAGCCTGAAAATCATAAACCGTTAAAAGGTTTGCACGGTGTCACATTAAAAGGACCATACGTGAAAGTGCCATGGAACGCTATAGTGCAAGAGGAAATTAACAGGTAATAATAGGACAGTGCGCAGTGTGCAGGACTGAACCTACTAGCAGGAGGAGCCGGCTGAACTGCTTTCTGCACGCAGTAGATATTTCAATCAAAAGAGTGGTGTCGTCTTACCAACCGGGTTAGTTGCAGCTTTAGCCATGGGGCTGGTGACCCAGTTATACTATGTGGTGGTCTGTGAGGCCATTAAATAAATCTTGTCATTTAGATGAAGAAGTTTGTTTAGCTTCCTTTTTGATTCTTTAATGTATCCGACAATTGTCCTGTCCTACTGGAATTATGGTGACACTGCCACCTATAATTTCTTGTGGTATTGCTTTTCATTTCATCAAAGCCATATGGTCAGAAAGCATAAACACATATTGATAAAAAGAATACAATTTGTATGTGAAGAAGGCTTTGTCTGTAAATATGTTAAACAATGGGTCCTAAGACATGAATAACATGAAATGCCACTTTAATTATTCTTAGGCAAAAAAAACAACTACTGGTTTAGGTTGAGGAAAAGCTAGGGGACATTGTGCTTAATGCTACTGTCTTTTGCATGAAAGCATTTTGTGGGATGTACAAGTAATTCCGCATCTTCCACGACTCTCTGTAACTCTTTTGTCCTCCACGACAATTTGTAAACCCCATCATTCCTGTATAAATCATAACGGCATAGGTAGGTATTAGTGATAATAGTGAGAAGAGATAATATAAAGTCCTCTGCCTCTCATTCAACAATCACGGATGACTTCTGTGTGACTAAAAGGTCAAAGGAAGTGACAAATCTTCTGAGTTTCAGCCCATGCATAAGACAAGGGATATGAACACAGAATTGTGTGCTTTATTAATAAGATTAAAACAGTGACATTCAACAAGGATCCCTGACTGGATTTTACTCAGGACCATCTGTTGAATTACCACATCTGATTTCATACTTACTTCATCTATTACTCTCAATTGGAGTGTCTCGAAGTATGTCTGAGAAGAAGGATTAGCTGACTTATAATGCTTTTTTTCCTACTAAGTTTGATTTTGCGAGACTATAACCCGAGATGCTAAGTCAGTTGTAGGAGTTTTGCACCTTTTTCCCATGATATTTTTCACATTATAAGCTTGTTCAAAGAGACAAGCTATCACCAATTTTTAAAACAGACAAGGAACAAGGGGGCAGACATCAATGCCGTGCAAAAGCTACCTAGCTACTGCTTGATTCTTTCTACGTTTCCATTTGAAATCCTGCTACTCCAGGTTGTGCATGTTCAATAGCTATAAACGACACATTTACTAGCTACCAAGGAAATGAATAAAACATCAAAGTGGGCACTGAAGCAGCAGCGGCAGCTGAGAGTAACTGCTTGCTGGTATAGCTAAGGCGAGAGACGGGGCTTTATTTTACATACATGCTTGGCAACTGAAACAGCCTCTTTTAATAGAACATTTCTGGGATTTTCATAAGCAATTATATCCTAAGCCCAATATTGTATATTTTATGACTTGTGGGCAAACATTGAGTATGGAGTCCACTGCCGCTAATTAACTCCACAGTTCATTTTTTTTCTAGTAAAGAACCAGTTGCTATTGGTACTGCTGGTGGATGCTCTCAAAAAAGCTATTCCTGGGCTGTAGAGACTGTAGTTACCATTTTTTCCCCCCTACACTGTCCACAGTAGTAGTAGTCAGCATTATCACCTATTTTCATGTTCTTTATACTTCAGAAAATAGAAATCTGCTGTCAGATATTAAAGCATCGTGGTTTGTTTTTCACATCACTCAAATTTTGTGAATCCATGGGACTGGGAGTGCTTCCAGGTCGTTGCACAAGATTGGCCTCTGGCACGTGTGTATACAATCCTGAATTCCACTGAGCTGCTAGTAGACACACAACAATTCACCCTCAGATAGGCCATTGATGGTTTAAATTTTGCTGTGAGATGAAGCTCTGCACAGTGCAGGGAATAGATTTCTCGCCTGCTGCACTTTGTTGCTTTTTTGGCTCAAATCGATTTGGTAAGCGAGATATAATTAGATCAAATCTTGCTTTGTTATCATTTCCCATTTGACTCCTGCTTTCCACTCTTCAATCCTGCTCCTCTTTCTTTCTCATGGCCTTCCTAAAGGGCTCTGACCTTTTACTAACACCCTGTTTTCTGCTGCTCTTCCCCTGAGTGTGCAACATTTAAAAATTATCTTTCTGAAACAAATGGGGCAATTAAGACTTTCTCATTAAAATCCTACCTATGCACACTCCACTCTTCTAAAATATCCCCCCTTCTTCATCTGTTCCTATCTTAGTCTGGAGGGCTTTGTTAGGACGAGGTCATAGCCTGTTGCTATGGCAGCCCTTCACTGACCTGTTTTGTCTGTGCAGCAAGGGTCAACATGCTGGAGCAGTACAGTAAAGAGGTTCCAACACCAATTAATATTCAGTGATCACCAGATCATATTCAGTGTTAGCTGCAGTTAACTCATTGCCGTGGACTCATTGTGGATTATTTACATATTGAAATGAAATCATTAATTCATCTATTTATTCAAATGGATCAAAAATCTTGTAACGTTACACGAAAATATTTGACATAGATACGGGGGTTGAAAAGGTAACACCCATTTAATTGTCAAAAATTGAGAAAATGTTTTTAGGATTTCAAAATTGTTTAGGTTCTGTCAAAATTGGCACAATTGATTTCATGAATAGTCATGAGTCTGAAACAACAATTTTTAAAGAAACCGCCCCGAAATGATTATCCAACTATAGCCACATGGCCACTTCTTTATTAAACTGACACCAACTTAGCAACAGCTACTGCTGCTACTCACTGGTATTAAATGCCAATCTTCCCAATTGTCAATTAGCTCCTGCTGTGCTCCTTGCTACCTTAATAACAATTTTATCTGCTTGAGCTGGATGATTAATTAACTTGCTTATTAGCTAGCGTTAATTAAATCCATTAAATGTTAGATTGATTAACTGAAACTAAAATTCACATGCTTTTCTTTGAATTGAGATGTGTGAAGGAATGAAAGGGTTGACGATGATAAAACTAGGCCCACACTGTTTTCCCCAACAGCAAGGGTAAATACCCGAAAATCCCCAAACAATAAAATATGATATCTATAAGAAGGGGCTCCTCAATTCAACTAATATTCACTAAATTTGGATTAAATTAGACCAACGGTTAGGAAGTCATGTCCGAAAAACTGAGTTTTTCATAAAAAATCCCCCAAGTGAGTTAAATACAAACTTCTCCAGTAAAATATGATAAATAAAAGATAATTCTCCTTGGTTCGATCCATGTGCACAAAATTTAGATTAAATCAGAGCAACGGCTGAGTGATGGCCCAAAACAGTCTCTCGCAAGCGGCAGCAAATGGTTCAGAATAGTGTGTTGGATACCGATGTATTACATCTATTTCATACATTCATCTGTTTAAGCTCTGCTACTGTGAAGTTAAAAAAAAGAGTATAGAGAGTATGGTCTTGGCTTTTGAATTAAAAGGTTGTTATTGGAACCAATAATGACTGAATGTTTGATAGTACATGCCTCGAAAGAGTTTTTTGTTTTGTTGGCAGAAGGGGATCATAAACAATATCAGGCAGATGTATATGATTTATGACTTATTTTGCATATGCTGTGCAACTTCCTTCCAGTTAATAAATTGAAGGGTTGTAATAAACCAACCCTTCAATTAAGATAAGATATCTTATCTTATCTTATCTTATCTTAAATATTTTGTAATAGAAACTCCTTGTGGCTTTCTCTTGTAGCGTCTCTTTTCTATGCAAAGGAAATTTTCAAAACTAATGTGTCGATGTCATTTCCTACAATGAGTGGGGGGTGAAAAAAACTCAGACAATCAAGTCAACCTGTCCTGCCATGAGAGGGACATCAGGATAAAGATCTTTTTATTATCATGTGTAGTTCACTGCGTGAACTATTGAGATTTCTTGCAATTTCCATTCTGTTTTGTTCAAATTAATGAAATAATTTGGTACATTTTCCTATTTTCTGCTGATTGTACTGCAGATTATTGGGAAAAAAATATTTGATGTTACACTTCCTGTGGCAATTACTGAATAAACAGTCATTTTTAATTTTTTTGTCAATGAACATGAACAGTGACAATAATCAAAATGGTATGAATGAAAGAAGGCATATTGCTCACAAAAGATAGATTCCATTCTCTTTTCTATCAATATAAAATGTGTTGTAGGACGTGATTTCTTTGTCAAGGACTTAGGATTTTCGTACTCTTTCATCCTAATGTTTTGTTTTGTCTCTTTTGAACTGCAAATTTCTAAACAGATATATCATCACACATCATGAGTACAAAATAAAGACATGAAATGTAATCAAACAAAGCAGAGAACCACATGGGAACTCTACAAATAGATGCTGTGGCATTGTTTAAGCGCTTGTGAGAGAGATTTCACTAATTACCTGGAACGAGCCCATATATATTAGTTTTTCATTTCATCAGAAATATTGCCAACAGAAAAAAGGAGTGCATTGCAAATGTCATCTCAGAATGTATAGCAAGTGTCCAGTTGCTTTCACAGAACTGTAATCATTTCTTAACGTTTCCTTCCTAAAGATGAAAGATAACATTCATAAAGCTACTATCATTTGTGAAGTACGGACAAATCACAACAACCCATTTACGAATCATGAAGGTGGTGCGTCTGGAAATGGATGTGAGTCTGCAGGTAGATCTACTGCAGATGATGGCAAAAAAGGAAAAAAATGTTCAATTAATGTAGCCCACAGTTTAATCTGTAAATTTTTACACGAAAACATTAAATTAAATGCTTTCTTCATCTGCAGAGTGGCATCAATTTTTTCACTGTGTATGATATTCAACCATCAGCTAGTTACTGGTTCTAATGTTGTGGCTGATCGCATATATACCAGAAGTTTGAATCAGAATAATTACATTTCAGAGCTGCTAATGTATTTTCTGTTATGATTCAATGGACATAGAAAGTAAGGTAGACCATATGGGATGCAGAGCTGAAAATACCCAACAGGCTTTTTCAAATTGTTGTGATGTAAACCGCTAGAGGTTAGAGAAAAACTGATGATTGACAGCGCTGCTGCTCTCTCTCTTGTTAAAGTAAAGTCAATTGGTGAACATTCACCGTCATATAGATTTTGCTATAGGATTGTGTGGGGCGCTTTTAATACGTACAAATGTGTGAGCTAACAACCTAACAGCAAAAGTTGAACAAATTCAATTTATTTGGACAAGACCTAAATAAAACATTTATTTTTAGTCTGTCCTCCTCTGCTCTCCACCACTTCTTAACACAGACTGCCATTTCTCTTGCCCACCCTGTAGGTCTTGATGTGGAAGAATAATCCGAATTCCATAGAGTGACTTTTTACCCAAGAATAAATTGGTAATGGTTAATTTCAACCAGTTACCCTTTCTATGTTTGAATTCCCTGTTGCTTCTCAAAAAAAGGAAAAAGAAGGAGCACCATCATCCTCCAAGGACCAGCATCCTCTGATATATATATTATTATAAATACATTTATTCAGAGATAATTTAGATTGAAAAAGTTAAAGACGATTGAGGACTATACTTTTATACCGTGTACCAGAAACCCAACTATATATGAAAAATGCTATCATTGTTCTGTACTGATGCATCCATTTGTTCACATGATGTGAAATAAAACCTGATTCATCTAGATCGAGTTTCACAATTTGGCCCTTGTCAAAGAGGCTCAGATCCTTACCCATGCCCACATTTCCTGCTTTCAACACATCAACTTTGAGGTCACAATGTTCACTCGCAGCTTAATATATCCCACCCACTGACGGTGCTATTGAAATGGCATAATCAATGTTATTCACTTGACCTGTCACTGGTATTGCACTGTTTTACAGCACCATGATGCGTTCATGTCGTTGATGGGTTGATCATGCTTCAAAAGCTCCGGGAAAGCCTTGAACACAGCTATGAAAACTCACTTTGATAAACATATATCTTTAGGCTAGATTAAAAAATAAGATAATAAACGTAGCACATGGTGTATCAGATGTATGTCAGCTCTTTTGAACATCTTCTAGTGGGAGACAGAGAAACTGACACCCTCACTCGTCACAATTTCAGTCTTGATTTTTTTCCTCTCACAGCGTTGACACAGAAAGTTGGACACATGGATTCACATCAGAGGAGAACAGCATGCTATATTGGCATTTTTCCAAACCATATCGGTATATCTGAGAATATACTATCTGGATATAAGAGGTGTGAGAAGAAAAGAAATGGGAGTTTTCTGAGTTAATTTATTCTGGGAAAAAAATAGACTGTCAGGCAGGAAGTGATGATGCAGAAGAGGCTTGTTAGAACCTTGCGTGTTACCTATGTCAAACATGTAAGCATTGAAGGGGTGTATGAGTGAAAATGGAGCAAGATTTCCTGTCATCTTTGCGTGTCTCATGGGATGCTTCACCAGAGATAATCAGTGGTTGGGCCTTATTCCTCCTCTCTACTCATGCCTGTTTCTCCTACGTTGCATTCATTGCCTTCCTGTTGTTTCGGTCGTCTGCACCACATACTGTGTGGTAGAGGGCCAATCGAGTAGAAAAAGAGGATCCTGGCATGGAAATAAAGTGCTGCACATCTCCTCTTATCTTTCTCCGTTCAAAGCCTATCACGTAATACTTGTGTCCCACAAATGAAGAAAAAATATGAGTGATTTGAGAGAATTTGCAGCAGAATAGACTAGGATACATCTCTATATGATAATTTAGAACTATATATATATATATATATATATGCATTATAAATTAAATGTATTATTATTATTATTATATATATATATATATATATATATATATATATATATTTATATAATATAAAGCACGCAGGAAAGTGTTTTCTTTGTATGTGTGCATATGGCATGGTGGCTGAGTGGGTTAAGATGAATAAGGTTCCTCACACAGCCAAGGATGTCTCCAAGGCTTCCCACAGTGAGAGGCAATGGGTTTTCCCTCTGGATAGTTTTTAAATGTCAACCTCTCACAGCCCGTCGTTCAGTTCAGGGTTCCATGCCATATTTTGTTATATTACAGCAATAATTCCTATCATGACTCAATTTGTGTCTCTATAACCCTCTAACCACCGACAGCACCTTAGAGTCATTTGAGGATACACTGTAGCACAGTCAATCAGACATGTATCAGAGAAGTTTGACATTTTGCCTCAGTCTATATTTTCCACCAAATCAGAAAATCATTTAAAAAAAATCAAATGGGAATATTTCATAGTTCACATTCAGGCTGCATTCTGTACAGTAATAACTGTCCATGGACCAGTGTCAGTGCTGTATGCACTTCCATTGACTTTGTGACATTTACAGTGACATTAAGAAAGTCAATACTTGCTATAGAGGATTGAAGAAATTGAAGAAATTCATTTTTTCCATTTCCTACCTCAGAAACATGTAGAAATACTTTGGTCAGTGATTAGTGATGCACTGCTGCATGCCAAACAATGACGGGAAAATCAATCAGGTTTTGGGGATTTTTTTCACTCTTTCCCTGAATGCAAATTAGAATGTCACCCAGTTTGAATTATGCGCGGTTCTTAAACCGTGGACTTTTAATAAGTGTCTTCATTAGACAGTTAAGTATGCCAGCTCTTAAAGAACATCCTCATCCACCAAGCTGTCTGTGCTAGAAAATTGGTGAAACCTATGAAAAGTTCAATTGAAATGAGTTATTTGGTGAGATGTTATGTAGGACTACAAAAATGTCACTGCAGGAAATTGAAAAGACCTCACAGGACAGCAGAGGAAGTTATTGAGGCAATCAGGGAATTGCTTAACAAACTGAAAACATTTACACCCCACCAAAAAGCTGAAATAATCCTTCAAGTCAAGACCAGGTGAAGATTACGCTCAGTTCCATCAAATGTTGGTCTCAAAGTAGAAGAATCCCAACTAACAAATAATTCATGGGATTTACAGCGCCACATTGACAGTTGTTATGAAGATTGAGATTGCTGCCAGAAGTGTTTTTAATAAGCCTTCTTTGTTGGGTTACTGGGCTCAACCTGGGAGATTAGGTATGGAACTTGGAGGGAACTTAAAATAGAGCTGCTGCCCCTCCACGTCAGAAGGAGCCATTTTATGGATCAATTATCTCATTAGGAAGCCCCGAGGACGCACCACACAGGAATTCGGGAAAATTCCTTCAAATTCTCAAAACCCTCACTTGAGGTTAAATACCAAACTACCCGCAATTCAGTTATAACGAAGAAAGCCTCTTGGATAAGAAATGAAATGTTGTCAGCATTTAACAAGTTGCTTCGGATTCAACCTTCAAGGACACTATTGGAGGAGACTATGGGATGGTTCCCACAACTCGCTGGGGGGCTTATATATGCTGAAAGGGATGCTAGAAGAGGCAGGTGTTGACCACCACCTGGCTGCTTGGACCACCAACTACCTCACTGACAGACCACAGTGCGCCAGGCTGAAAACTGTGCGTCTGATTTGGTGCCCTGCAGCATGGGAGCTCCACAGGGGACCATGCACTACCCTTCTCCATTTACCCTTTATACGTCGGACTTCAGCCACGACACAGCTCACTGCCGTCTCCAGAAGTTCTCTGATGACTCAGCCGTCCTCGGATGTATCTCAGAGGGGAACAATCTGCAGTAACGAAAATCATCAACGACTTTGTGGACTGGTGTGAGGTCAACCGCCTTTGCATTAACTCCAGTTGGACAAAGGAGTCGGTGATCAACCTTCGCAAGAGCATCTCACACATCACACCCTGGTGAACATCCAGGGTTATGATATTGAATAGATGAACTCTTACAAATACCTGGGTATTCAACTCAACATTAAACTAGACTGGTCGGATAAAACAGATGTCCTGTACAATAAGTGCATAGGTCGTCTCCACATGCTCAGTAGACTGAGGTCCTTCCGAGTCTGCAGGACTCTCTAAAAGACCTTCTATGAAACTGTGGTGGCATCAGCAATCGTCTATGCTGTGGTCAGCTGGGGTAAAGGAAGCACAGATAAGGTCAGGAGGAGACTCAACAGGTTTTTCAGGAGGTCCAGTTCTGTCATGGACTGTCCGCTGGATGTGGGTTTGAGGAGGATGTTAAGCAAGCTGACATCCTTGGTTAACCTAAAGTTAACCAAGGATGTCAGCTCCCACCACTCACCCCCTACATGAGACTGTGGGAGCTCTTTCAGTGGCAGACTGCAGCTCTGCAACAGTGGCAGACTGCAACACCAACAGTGTAAGACAGAGCGCCGCAGCAGATTCTTTGTCCTGACTGCAGTCAGACTCTAACAAACACACAAACTGTTCAAAAAAAACGTAAGGAAAAACGGAAACTCTTTGATCATTCTTGTACCTCACAATATAACTACACCTACACCAATTGCACTATTACACAACTGCAAAGGACTACTTTTACTTTATATCTTTTTTCCTTCCTGGAGCTTTGACTTTTTTCCCCCATATTTATACCTTATTTATCTTTATTTAATGTATGTTTATTATGTATGTTAACATATACACAAATTTATATGTCTTGTTTTCTTCTGTTGTCTTTTACAACGTTGGAGCTGCTACATTGGTTGATCTCAAACCTAAACATATAATCGCAATTTGAGTATCCGAAAGCGGAGCAAAAACTAGATTCGAGTGGTAACTTATCTCAGTTATATCAATTTATTTTAGGTATTGTCGTATCAACCTGCTTGCTAACGTTTTGGCCAAGTAGCATTCTTCAGTCAGTCATCAGTCAATCTATAAAATTGTACTTCCTGAGATGACAAAGATTTCAATGAGCTTTTGAGGTTTGATTGGGATAACTTTGGATGTCCATGTGACTTGGAGTTGTCTGCTGTCTTTGGATTTTGCTGGCTTTTGTTTATTTTTAAACACTTAAATAGACAAAAATTTGCATTTCATCAGTTTAGTGATTGTAGTCCACAAACTTCTTTCCTTGTTTGAAATGAGAACTTTCTTTCTGCTCTACGTTTGGCTTTTATTCTTATTTTGGTGACCTCGCTAGCTCTGAACTCCTCTTATGTAAACTGAAAGGCAAAGAGAGAGACAACAGTTCCAGTAGTAAACATGCACTACCTCAAATATGTAAGAAAAAAGTTTATTTTTTCTCTGTTATTGTCTAATATAACCTGTGACCAGATCTAAATAATGGGATGAAAATGAAATAAATCAGGAATTACAAAGATACATTCATAGGAGTTATGGCAGATATACTGTATTCCATTTACCTCCATCACCGTCTCTCTATTCTGTCTTTGCGGGCAGAGCTGGCCATTGAAAGTCTAACAGCTCCATTATTTCACAATCTGACTATTCCTGCAGGATATTACCTTTTAAAGCCCCCAAGAGCATTATACCTTTACCTTCCGCACACAAATGATAGCCCTTCTTGGGAAAGGTAGGATGAGGTGTGTTTTTTTTATCACACTCTTCATTCACAAATGACTGTTTACCTTTTAATAATTCACTGACACTGTGTATATCTACCATTTGCGGCCAGCGCCTGCATCTCCAGAACACCTAAAGTGTGCTTGATGGTGTTACTGTATGGGAGTCATGCTTTTATTCTCAAGACCCTGCTGCAACCAGCCATGAATGGCTCCACGGTAACCTCTCACAGCATGAATGATGACCACTATAGAGTGCATTAAGACGTTCCACATTTATGATCCATAAACTTCCCCTCAGCGAAGTATGTGATAAAAAAAAAAAAAACGTGTAAAAAAAATGTTGTGCACAGCCCTTTTTGTCTCTCATGATCAATGTGCTTTGGTCATTGACAGCGTACACAATTTTTTTGTGCGTTTTTCTAGATATTTTCACTGGAAGATTAACAATTAATTACATTTCATCTTAGACTTTGCTGATTTGTGTCCTTTTGCGAAGTGTTTCAAAAGAATTTCAAAGGTTCCTGTCCTCATAATGGCTATTAGGTGTTCAGAGGCACCGTCAGAATGCACCGCCAGAACCAGCTACAGATTCATTCAAAGTGAACAAAACGTTATGATCAAAGTGTGTCTTATTTTAAAAGTGTTTGCTTACGTGCTTCTCTTGTAGGGGGATCAATATAACAGTGCAAATAATGTTCCTAGTCATTTGTTATCTCGCTGACAATATGGAATCAATATTTAGCAAATGTCAATAACTACAACCTTCGGAAATGTCCAGACATCTGCCCTGGCAATTATTGGAGGCTATATAAGAGATGAAGCAAGGAAATGACATTAACCCTCTTCTTGAATCATTACCTCTTAAATCACACTGTTCTTTTGACTGCACGTCTGAGCCTCCTACATTTTGAACACCTTGCAATGACTTTAAGATAAGATAAGATAAGATAAACCTTTATTTGTCCCAAAACGGGGAAATTGCAGGGTTACAGCAGCAAGAGCATATTACATAATAACTAGTTAAGTTTAACTCTGAAACTTAAAATTTCACTTATATTGTTTAGAAAATAAAATAAAAATACACCTGGGGAAGATCTTTTGTCTTCACTGGGTACTTTTTGCAGCCCCGCACCCGACTTAATCGATCGACACAGGTCTTTGTCTGCCATTGTTTTACAAGAGTAACAGCAGTAACAGTACTTTCTTAAGTGGAATTAGAGGAAAGTTTGATATGACTTGCTCAGACAGAGGGTTGCAAGACATTGTCTCTATGTCTTTACGAGGCACAACCAAATGCATTAAATAGATTTTTTTTATTACCTCTGTTCTCTTTATCTACAAAATCCATGTTATGGCTTTCATATTGAAGAGAGGATATTGTAAAGATGACAGTTTCCCCGTGACAGCTTTTCAATGTCTTCAACCTGGTTTAACTTTGAGCAAGTTTAGTTTTCACTAAAATCTAAGTACCTTTAGATCTCTGATAGAGCTGTAACAAAAGGGGAAAATGTAAACCCAGCTATGAAAACTACTTAAGTACAAGTACTGTACTCAACTACAAATATGAGGCACTTGTGATTTTAACTTTTCTTCAAATTCTCTCTATTTTATGACAGAGAATATATGATGCTCCATTACATATGTCTGGCATTGTTGATTAGCTAGTTTTAGTTTAATATATGTGATAAACAAGGAAAATATACAAGGCATTACAAATTCACAACCCCTTATAAAGCAACATCTCATTGGACATCTTGTCATATTTTTATGGTCATGATTGGTCAGTAGTCTGAACAAAAAAATGTTTTCAGTTGGAAGTTCTCAAGCTCATAGTTGGAACATATTTCATATATTGGATAACACAATAATAGGCAACACAACCAAGGCATAATATTATAACCACATATAACATATAACAATATTGTTTAAGTCCCTCTTTTGCCACCAAAACAGCGCTAAACCAATGAAGGCATGGATCCCCCGAGACCTCTGACGGTGTGCTATGGTACCCTTATGACTCGGAGGTCGTGATGTGGAGAACTCTATGGATTGTCCAGTTTAATCCACAAATCTTTAATTTGGATTAGATCTGAGGAATTAGTCGACCAAATCAACACCTTGAAGGTGTTGGTGCCATTAGGGAATCCCTGCAAGGTGAACTTGGTCTGCAACAATGTTTAAGTAGGTAGCACATGTCAAGGAAACATCCACATGAATGCAGTTGCCAAGCATCATGCTGCCTCCCCCAGCTTACCTTCTTCCCATAGTGCACCCTGGTGTCCTTTCCTCCTCAAATTAGTGAAGCACAAGTACCTGAAAGTCAACATGATGTAAAAGAAAGCATGATTTATCATACCACGGAGATGTAGATAGATTAAAAAAAAAGGAAAAGGACCAAAAGCTTAACCACAGTTCAGAGCATGGCAACTAATTCAGCTGTGGGGCATCCTGGGGCAGAGTCATCTACATTTTCTAATGATGACTTTGGCAGTCAGTTAGGGGCAGATGAAGCAGCAAAGCTCATCATCTGGAAAAAAATAACAACAGATCGGCAGCGAGTGAGTGTGTTTGTGTGTGTGTGTGTTTGTGTGTGTGTATGTATGTGAGAGAAAGAATCAGAGGAGGGGTTGTTGTGTGGATGGGGGGAACAGGAGAGTACTGGGTACCGGTGAGGGATGAGAGTTGGTAGGGCAAAAAAAGGCAAGGTTGAAAAGCTATAATGGCAGATCAGGTCAGCATATGGGTGTGCTCTCTAGCCTCAGACCTCTCAACCCTCAGTCTCAGAGTGGGTGATTAGCCTGAGCAGGTGCAGGAGACTGGGACTCCTTTTCAAGTGCATTTTGCCCATAGTTTCAGGCATAGTTGGAGACATAATACTATTCACACAGTGTGAATCAAACCAAATGTTGTTTATGTTATATTATTTAATGTAGCTCATTTTTTTAATGTGTAGTATTCTGATTGTAACCCATGTCTTCTCATTATTGTCTTAGAAGGTTTGTTATTTATTTTCTTTTTCTGTTTTTCCAACTGGAAAACACTGTTTTGTTGATGTGGAGGTCTATTGGTCAGGTTACATGAGATGTACTCCACTTGCAATACGGAGAATTAAGGATACATGATGATATGCACAAGACCTATTCTAGCGATTTCAATTCAGGATTGTACTGTTTTATTCGTACAGTGCCAAATTGCACAAATGTTATCTCAAGGCACTTTCTGAATAAAAAGGAGGTAGTATGGCATCTGGCTAAAGATTAGTTGCCAGAGTCCGTTGTGTAGTGGATGGGTTGGGTTGTCCTGGATGGACCAGATTATGTCCCTTGTCCTCCTCGATGCCACCATCTCTACAACGTCCAGCTCTAGACCACCGTCAGTGCTGCAGTCTGTTCAGCTTGTGCAGCTCCTCTGCCTTGATGTCTCCTACCCAGCATGTCCCAGCAAGTGTGCTGGCTACGACAGACTGGTAGAACATCTCCAGCAACCTGCTGGACACATTATTATACCTTAGCCTCACCCAAGAAAGAACATCCTACACTGTGTCTTTTTATACATTTGTCCTCAGTGTTGTCCTTACTTTTATATATCTAGCATTAATGTACTTCTAATTCAGAAAGAAAGCAAGACCTGTGGCTTTGTTCTTGCCACTCTGTGCCCCCCTGTCCACTCGCACAAGTAAGAATCCTGTATATTCTCAGTCAACCGTGTCTCTTTGAAGCACCACAAGCTGCACTCACGGTATTCGCACTGACAGTTCACCAAAGCCGCGAGTCATCTAACTTACTGGCCAGCGACCTACATTTCCCATGACAATCTCTGGAAGGTACACTTTTCAAGTTCTTGTACCTCTGTTAGCACATCGAGTGCCATAATTGCTTAACATTATTATATAATCGTAATGACAATATAATTGCCAGTGAATGCTTAGCCTTGCTTAGTCTCTGTTATTACTAAATTATCAGTTGGTCCTCTTGCTGCAATGAAGGAAAGATATCTGATAAGCAAAACCAGCTACAATCTAAACTAGACCTATATTGTTGTCACACACAGGAAGTGTATATCCCCAAAAAGTCCCCAATACACTGCGTTGTGCAAGTAATTCCCCTCATTTATTTGTGAAAATGCTCCACCTAGTGAGTAAAAAATTAACTTTGACAGTAAAAGACAATGCAAAATAGACAAATCTCAAGATGATTAATTTTCACCAAACTTGGATAAAATTGGACCAAAAGTTGGAAAATTGTGGCCCAAAAACATTCAGAGATAAAGCTCCCACTAATGTCGAAAATATACAACCGACCTCTAACAAAATTAATCAAGTTCTTTTTTATACTACGGTGGATTTGGAGGATAAAAGTGATCAAGGGAAATAATCCATCAATAGTTTTTGAATTATCCCGTGAACACAAAAGATCTGCTGAGGATGCTGTGGTGATGATGAATCTATAATATACTCAACTTTTTGAGGATGTTATGAGGCAAACCTGCTGAAAGTAATTCTTGAGTTGAGTACAAATGCCGCAAAGTACATTATGTAATGGCCTATACTGCAATTGGGCCTGGAGTCAATAAAAACTATTAGCATTAGATTATCCAAATATCCTTAGAAAGCTTTCTCCTCCTTCTGTATTGTTACCTTTGACCTATTCGCTGACGTTCTTGAGAAAAGGGTTCATTAGCCTTAAGAAAACCATTTAAAGTTGTACGCATTAAAATGGAAATAAAACATTCCTTTTGGACATCGCATTGGAATGAATACTTCTTTCTTTTCCTGTAGCTCTCCAAGGCTACACAGTATTGTATCAGTGGTGAAGAGCAGTGTGCTTGTTCCTCCTGGTGTGTTCCTTGACAGAAAACAAATAGAATAACAAGTGGCCGTTAAATACATTTTACTGTGAATAAATTTCTACTGCAAGTGAAACAGAATAAATCCAAACAGTGTGCAGGAAAGCAGAGCGTGTCTACGTGGGGCTTTGCCTAGTTTCCAGTGTGAGATTTTATAGAATTACTGACGTTCTCTTTTTGTGGTCTTCCAAAGTACTGTGTAATATTTCCCCCCGGATGGACAGGTCTATTTATCAAGTGAAACGAGAAGAATCACAGTTCATCCGAGGAAGAACAGGATTGTGGGAATACATTTCGGAACATCTGAGACTAAACAGGAATGGTAGAGGTCTTATTGTAGAGGCACAACAGAACGTGTCACGTTGCCTGCACATAAAGTGAAAGTCACACTCTAATTCCACCCAAGCTGGAGGAACTTTTGTTCAAACTGCCAGAGTGACATTCAAAAATCATTAAATTAGTCTAAATTATACATTGGGAGTGCTTTTAAGAAACTGTTTTGTAAGAAATAGATGTAGAAAAGGGAATGCCATTTTAACCTCGTTTTAGTTCCGAAGCAGAAAAGCGCCACTGCTTGGCAAATGAAGGTTATCTAATGCCATATAAGTTTCACTATTGGAGATGCTCATACATGTTGACAAAATATCCAGTTACATTAATCCTAGTGAAGATAGAGTTGATGGTCTTTGCTCTATGATGAGGGAATGAGCACAGTGTTATGGCCATGTGAATGAGGGAGACGATGTATTGGCGCTAACACGACATGGCTTTAAGTAGGCCGGCGGGATGGGGAGAGCTGACTTTAAAGAGATTAATCTGATAAATAGACTGATGAGACTGGATGGCTGAGTGTTCTCTCCATGGGTAAGCGGGCTGAGCCGTCATGGTGGTAGTTCTGCAGCTTTGATGAAATGGAAGGGATTATGACATTAAGGTGGTAAAGCATCTCCGATTTGATGGAAGTTTGGTGCTGCAGCATTAAGTATTTGTGCTACTTTAAACTTTCAAGAGGGGCAGACTGATTGTAAATGGTTTAATAGGGACTTTTTGATAATAAATGGTTTAATAGGGACTTTTTGATTTTATACTGAGCAATGAATAGGCACTGTCCCATTGATTGCGGTTCATCTTTGACCATAGCAAAAAATCAAAAGTGGGCCCAAGAGCCTGCATTACAGAATTCCGATTGTGAGAGAGAGGCTTTTGGTGTGATGAGAGACAGAAAACACAAGAAACATTTGGATTAATTTGTTGGTGGATAATGATTATCCAATGGCAAATTCTGAGATAGATAGATAGAGACAACCTATAATCAACATATTAATCACATGCCACCGAATAATCCCCCCCAAAAAATATCCTTTTTTTTCCTACAAGATTGATTTGTTATTGAACTCTGTTGATTAAGGACAATATTAAGAGTTAATTTTGACTAAAATGAATGTAGGCTTTATCTATTTACATCAGCTCACATACTTGTTAGAAACTTGTTGGTTGATATTTTTCCCCTAATGACTATTGCCAGCCTCCCCTCCTTCTCCTTCTCTCCTTTGTATCTTGATTTGAAGATGTTAGGAGACATTCCGCTGACTTAGAACAGCAGTTAGCCATTTTATATTTCAAATTAGCTTGCTATCCGATAGACATTAAGTAATGGAACCCTGCTCCATTAAACATAGTACTTCTTCACTAATGCTTCAGCTGCTGCATCAGATTCAGAACTGACAGATACGCTTCATATCTGATGATTTGGGATAACAAACTTTCAAGAATGCCAGACTTCATTCTTAGAGGAATAGGGTACCATTATGTTCAAAGTCGATCACATTCTCATCATTCCGTAGTCATGGTGTCAACCTCTAACATTGAAAACCTCTGCCCGATGGGAAATCACGGGATGACATTCAAGTTGAGTCTAACCAAACAGCTTTTGTGGCTATAACAAGTCTGCAGTTCAAAGGGAACACATAAAAAATTACTGTTTTTCGATGTTTCTATACACCTATTTGGGTATTTGGAGGGTCTGCCAAATCTCAGAGTGAAATGAGTATATCATAATAATATCCCATACTTTCGGATATAATTAAAACCTAGTAGGCTCCCATCTATTCCAAACTGATATGTTCAGACAGTTTACACCGGAGTCACCAGTTACCATTATTTCAATAGTTTTATAACACACTACTCACTAAACACTCTGTAATGGAGCCTGCAGTAGCATGTGGATGAAGCTGACATACAATCAAAGACATGTACAATAGCATAAGGTTGATAATTGATTACTAAATACCATCCTGCTGTGTCCGGGGTTCTTTATCCTCCTCGATAGAAACCCGAAATTCTGGATCAGACTCAGGATCGAACTCGTATTTTTCTTGTAAATTGTATGTTTTGCTTTGCCTTCATGTTTCTTATAGTGTACACGTGGAAGCGTTGCCATAGAAGCAGTCCGGTACTCCTGTGGGCCCACCCACAGGAAGAGGGGAATGTGGTGATAAGCGGCTTGGCAATATGCACTGAATCCGGTCGTTCCAAATAAGGCTGTTTGAGCAGCAATTGAGGGATCCTGTCTTGCTCAATCCTAACGGAAATCTTAACAAACAGGGGTCACAGACATTTCATTGATACAATTCTACTAACTTGCATAAAAGGTGACTAACATTTCACCTCTAAATTCTACCTGCTAAAATAGACCATGTTTACTGATTAAATTGGGTATTTGTACTGTATTAATTATATCCCCGAAAAGTCAGGGATATTATGGAATCATCATCGCCAGCACCGCCACCGCGTCCATCACAGATCCTGCATTTGAATGTATTAACTCAAAGACTAATATATGGATAATTTCAAAATTTTAGGCCCACATAGACCTCAGTGCAAGAAAAGAACTGAACCAATTTTGGGAAAGTTCAGTTGTGTATTTCCAACAATAGGGGGAGCTTTATCTCCAAAATTGTCAGGCCATATTTTCTCAACCGTTAGTCCAATTAAGTTCAAACTTGGTGAATATGAATTGATGCACGAAGATCTATTTTTCATAAATAATGCCCTACTTTAATAGTTAATATATTCCTCACTAGGGGGAGTTATTTACGAAAAACATAGATTTAAAAAAAATAACTTCCTTACTGTTGGTTCGATTTAGTCCAAATTTGGTGATGTCTTGACAGATAATTTTTGTTAATATCATATTTCACTCTAGTAGTTCATGTTTTACTCACTAGTGGGAGTTTTAAAAAAAAGAAAAACAATGTTTTCTGGACATAATTCCAAAGATATTTCATGAATAATTTTCAAATTTGATACCTACATAGACCTTAGTGCAAGCAAAAAGTGGGGAAAAGTTCTCAGCCCAACTTTTCAACCATTGGTATGATTTAGTCAAAATTTTGTCATGCTTTCTAATTAGTTGTTTAGTTTTCCCATTGTTTACTGTTGCTCCTCCGATCTGATTGTCCTGTTTGATTGTCAAAACCTGCGTTTTACTAATCCCTGCCTCCCAGTGTATTTAATCTGTGCTCCCCTCTCCACCTGTGCCAGATTGTTTTGTTCCCTTGTGCCAACCTCTCCAGCGCGATTCTTCATGTTCCCTGTGATTTATGGTACTGACCTCTCGCCGTGTACCAAACGTTGTCTTTAACCTGCCCCCTTGGTTATTGTTAGCCTGCCTTTACCTAGTAAAGAGACTGATTCACCAGACCTTATGGAAGTCGTGTTTTTGAATCCTAACTGTGGTACCAGCCTGACAAATTTGGTGCATATGAATTGACTCGAGGAGATCTGTCTTGTAAATGTCATATTTTACTCACTACGGGGATGTTTTTCTGTTTTTCCTTCCTAACCTTTGGTCAGATTTCGTCCAAATTTGGTGAATATAAATTAACTGAAGGATATATAATAGTTTACTCTCTAGGGGGATCCTTCCTTCTAGAAATACACAGGGTTTTCTTTTTTTTACAATGCAGGGGATTCTGGGGATTTTACCCTTTCTGCTGAGAACGACAACTTAGGCCTAGTTTGTTATGTTCTGTTGCTGGTCGACATTGCTTCCTGTTTTGGTCTTGCTGACTTAAATTCCTCCAGTGGATCTCCGCCACTGTGATTGTCATTAGTGTCACTTGTTCTAACAAATTTACTTGGATGGATGGATGGATGGATAGATGGATAGATAGAAAGATACTTCATTAATCCGTAAGGGGAACTTTTGTATAATATATTCATTAAAAAAAAATATATACATATATATATATATATATATATATACATATATATATATATATATATATATATATATATATATATATATATATATATATATATATATATATATATATATATTAATAGTGCTGAGGTATCTTCCAAATGCCAGGATGACACACTTGTCCTCAGGGAGATTCAAAACAATTCTGTGTTAATCATGCAGAGTTAATTGCCATTAACTTGGTTTATCTTCACTATTTAACGCATAGTCGCTGTCTGTAAGCCATAGTCATCCTGGGAAGATGTCTGATGAGGAGACCTCTGGTGTTTTAATGCTTTGCAAACATCGCCCACAGAGACCAATTCACATGATTTCACAGCAATAGGGTCACACAGTAAGATGCAGGATCCATTTTGGTTTTTACAGACCTCAAGAAATGAATATAAATCCCAGATGGCAGCTTTGATTCAGCTGTAGGGATGAAAACAGTGTGTGGAAAACAAGTAAGGGGTAGAGAAAAATTGGAAATAGTGAAAACATGAATACAATTCAACAATTACCTCTTGTCAGAATTATACCCACTAACTTAAGATGTAATTATTCAACTCAAAGAAGAATCCATTACATTATGCCTAGTGAAACATTTGCATTCTACCATACACAATTTCAACCCAAATGGGCTTGAGTTGAGATCTGTTCAGGGTTTCTACCAATTAAAGCATAATTTTTTTCCCAAGTGGCGTTCATGTTGAGTTACAATGGAATAACAAAGACTTTCTAGACATTCTTTTTTTGGAAAGTGCCTTTAGATTTTTTTTCAAGATTCAATGCTATACAGATAAAAATTGGTTTCTGACTCCATGCAAAAATTCTACAACATCCCTTTAAGCATTGTTTTCATAAACAGTAAGGGCGAAATGAGTAATTATTGATCTCTTTTAACCAGATATTCTCTGATTCATCTGGTCTTGTTGATCTAAAAACAATGACGATTTCAGCTCTTTCGTCATCAAATAAAAGAGCTGAAATTCCCTGCAACAGGTTTCAACAACATTGGACTTGTTTCATCTGTCATTCCTGGCCCCCCCTTCCGTAAAATGCCAAGACAGAGGGAACGAGAGAATTTAGCACAATCATATATTCAGTGGAGACTCACACTGAGCCGGACTGAAATAAGCACGAATAAATTAGGCAAGCCACATAAATAAAATATTTTTTGTCTTCAATCGGGGGAATGAAGCCAGTTAGGGAAATATGGTTGTAAACTATTAAACTCTATTCTTTTTTTCATCAATGATTCGTTTAAATACATTTTAATGGAAAAACAAAATCAATGATGTTTCTCTGCAGTGCATCGGAGTCAAAAGGAATGATGAATTGTTAAGTATGGCCAGTATCCAAATGTTGGTACACTCTGGTACAGTCGGTATTACCACTAACTGGCTAGCTTTAACAAACTGTTTTGTTTATATTAGTATTATATTTGGCTTTAGCTCATATTATCTCAATTGTCTGTGGTGCTAATGATTCTATAGCTCAGTGTTTCTAAATTTGGGATATACATCCCCCTGTGGGTACTTTGGGGGCTGACTTTAGAGACAGAATTTTAACGTTTTTTATTTTTCTGGCTCTGGGTATGTACCAGCCACATTTTCTGCATATAATCAGGGTACGTATTCAAAAAACCTAATAAAAAAGGGGTAAATATTTTGAAAGTCTTTGAGAACCAATGCTGTAGCTGAATGGTTTGACTTTGATGTCAGGTCGATGCTGATATCTAGTTCAGCAATGCTCACAATGAGCAAGTCTGGATACCATACTGGTACTGCATACATCTAAGAGCGGTGAAGACAAGTATGACAAAAAATAATTAGAGGGCTAAATAATTATAATGGCCACGGAAATAAGGGTTCTACGACCCTATTGAAACTGCTTTGTTTTTTTCTTATTATTATACTTTTCCCAAATTAATGGCTTTTTGGGGACTTGGGGACTATCATGCACAAGAACTCATTGAACTTTGAAGACTTATCGGTTCTGCCTAAAAATGTCGCATTTTCTGGGTTGTATCAAGGGGCTCAGCAATATTGCCCCAGAGTGCCGCCTAGAAATTTTCAAGAAACCCAACCATTGGACTTTATTTTACCTAGAAGTATCAAATTTGGTACACATATTCAATATATCAGGATCATCCAAGGGACTACTCTGACCTAAACAGAGCGGCGAGTCGTCATTTTGATTTAACTGTGCTATTTTAAGGCATTTTCTGTAGTTTCTAGGTGTTGTATATAAAATAGCTTCCCCTAGAGTTTGGACCTGATCAAAGTTATCAATAATGTGAGTTTTCATTGACCGGTCTGGACACAAGAGTTCAGCGAATATGATGTCTTGCAAGACAACAAAAAAATTGCTATAACTTGGCTTTACATGGCTTGACCCGCTTCAAACTTCACATGATCTATGAATGTCCTGAACTGAGGACATCTATATGAAAAAAGTGAAAATTGACATCTAGTGGCAACCGAAAGTGACTTGTTTTATACTTTATTCTGTGAACACTCCATGTTAATCGTTCAAAAGAATTCTTAAACATTTCAGGGGCCTTGACAAGCGACAGAATTAAGATTTCAATTTGTTTCACTTAGAAGTATGAAACTTGGTACACGTGTGTATCTTAACAAGATAGACAAAAAAGTCCCGTGGATCCAAGACGTAAAGTAAACCGGAAGTCCGCCATTTCTAATGATGTATCAGGTTTTCAGTGATATATCTGATCGAACTCGTCCTTCAGAACTTGAAAGGCATGGCCATTGCGACTTGAATCTCCCCCTTCCATCCTCATTTGGCCACTGTAGCTCAGTGGGTACAATGACCATCTCCCAATCGGAAGATTGATCAGTAGCTGATTCAAGCCCCAGCAAGTTTACATGTCGTACTGTACTTGGGAGAAGAATCTGCAAACTTCTCCCTCACGCTTGCGTCTTTAATTGTAATAGAATCTCAATTACAATTTTGGCTTCTCAAAGTTAAATTAATATGGCTGGGCAGTTCTGACGTTTGAAATATATGCTCTGTTGGTACAATACAATGCTCTGCTGCAAAGGCAATTAAGCGCTCCCTAACCCACCAATCACAACTGTTCCCTGTAACATGCTGCCTTTACAAACATTTCCGTGATGCAGTCTAGATGAGTACTGTTCATGTTTAAAGGAAATTACTAATATGCAATAGATAGCAGATGGTCGAAATAAAAATAAAACAGAGCAGAGGGCAACATGAATTTCCTTCAAAGCAGATCATCATCCATTGCTTTCAAGTCTTCAGTGTTTACATTGTTGATCAGGTGATACTAACCAAGAACAAATTGTTTGCTAACAGGGCTTTGGAGTTGTGTCTGTGACGCAGAGCTACACAGAAAACGTGTTTAAAAAAAACTGAGCCCAAACTTCTGTATGATTAATGTATGAAGGTCAAGAAAAACCTTGCTCGCGAAAGTCACCCATGATCACCTCATACATCAATAACAGCAAGCCCAGCACAGACGATTTCTGTATGTGTCAGTGAGTTATTGAGGCTGAAGCAAAGTAGGCAACAGACACAAAAGGCATGCAAAAGGTCGAGGGGAAATAGAAAGGGATTTCATAGCTGTTGACTACTTTCATACTACGGATGACCTGTTGTCACTCACAGCAGTGGAGTCCCACATGTGCCTGACAATTCTTTAAATCAGATAACAGTGATGGATGATCATTTCAATATTGATTAAAATAATCTGGATTGTCTTTTTTGTCCAAGAACATGTACAGTAAAAAGGTGATTTCCCATGGCTAAGAGTCAGGGAGAAGAAGACACTACAGTTTGGGATAGGAGACACATGAAAAAAAGGGAAGAGAGAGTCAGGCATCAGCAGCAGGTGAATATTCTAAAATTGTACCGAATGACTTGAGGATTCCTTTGAACCAAACTAAATGTGACTATTTCTCATTTGAAGGAAGGCTATGAGTTAACAAGGCGTTTAAAGTAATTACGGTTCTGTTTTTTCTCGTGGGGGCAGAGGATGTATTTGAGTGTAAGATTTGTTGGCAGAGGTGGTGGAACTGAGGAAGAAAGGGGTCAGTCAGGTATCGAGGACCGGAGGGTTTCTCATTGTGGCTTAGACTTAACTGTTGGAGTAGCTTCTCAGGCTCTTAAAATCCAGGCACAACTCATGTTTGATAAACTCCAGTTAGGCCAATTATGCACAGATAGGCAGGCGGACATGGCAAAAAAAAAGAATAGGCATCTTAGTGTCATTAATTCATTAACTCTGCTGTTACTTTTCAAATGTGTCCATTTCTTAACTCCACTGTTGAATAACTTGGCGGGTTTACATGGTAACTTTTCTCTTTTCCGAATGAATTAAACCTTTCCGAATTGCAATGTCGGTCGCCTGTTTACATGACTTGTGATCTTCTCCTATCCGGTGTTTACATGCATCAACTCACCTAATCGGAAACGCTTTCTGACATGCACAGACGATCCACATTCCCGTTCATAAGGTGGCGATAATGCTTCAGTGAGGTCGGTGCCGACCACCAACAAGCGCCCAGGAGAAGAATAGGACAAAGAAGTGCCCTTCTAACCGTCCAAAAATGTTAAAATATTTCAAAGTTGGATGAATAAATCACTTTCCGATGCAGAATGGTACTGTTTTGAAGATGCCGTATTTAAAATCCATTGCGGCGCTGAAAACAACTTAGCGGAGCATTACGTTATGACGCTACACATGCGTAGATACAACTCAAACAGAAAGCTTCCCGATACAGCGTTTACATGCAGCGACTGGCTATCGGAAAAGCTTTCCGAAAGGATTTTGACTACCTCCTTGCAAGGGAATGAAATTTAATTCGGAAAGGTTCTTTCCACTCTGAAAGCGATGTTTAAATGCAGCATTTTCTTTCTGATAAGACGTCTTTTCCGAATCAAATCGGAATTAGAATGTCCATGTAAACTGTCATTCATTCTGTCTGCCTTCTGACTGCTTATTTCTTATTTAGAAGAATATATCAAAATGTATTATCAGCGTTAAATTCAATTTGTAGAGATGGGGTGCAGTTCTGTTGATTAGGTTTTTGGATTATATTTAATGCAGATCTAGGTGCAGATTGAGGATATTCTGCTGTAATGAAGAAAAAAAATTGGTAGACCATTTGTTCGTTGGTTGTTGTTTTTTTTGTTTTTTAGCTGTATTATGCAAAATGCAGGATGGATTTCCACAAAGCACAACAGAATGATGAAGCCTATTACCAAAAAGTAACTATTATGTTTCCATATGGATTCAGATAAGGGGTAAATACATGTTTTTTTTTGTTTTGTTTTAGAAGTTTCTTTAACATTTTGTCGACATTTTCCCATTTATTATGACCAAAATCGATAGCATGGATTTCAATGAAATTTTTGGGAAGTGAGCAAGTGATCATGTTCCAAGTAATTTCAATTGACTTGTACAATTGTTTGGCCTTTGTGGAAGTATGCACCTGTTTGACTGCCTTTGTAATTTAAAATATATATATTTAAACTGATTGACTAGCCATTTCGTTTCAATTTGCACCTTTAATGTGTTGTTGGTTTCTTTGCTTAAATCATCAAGGGAAGTTAAAACCTCCATAACACCACGGACCCCAATTATGTGTTTTTAGTCTTGAGTTTCTTATCATTTACATTTAATGACATGTCATTGGTACAAGAGGGACTGGCATTAACAAATACCACTGAGACGATAAGCTGTAAACAAATAGAAAACTGGCTCTATTTTAATTTGAAACTTAACTAATGTCTCTAAAATGACTTGTAAGTGGAGTGCTAGAAGGTAGCAGTGGAAATTAAAAGTGGTTGAAAAACAGTTGTAAATTGGCTTCCAACTAAATCCTTTGATCCAAGGAATATATCTGAAATTATATGGACTTACAAAAAATTCAATTTGGAACAAAGGCAGCTGAAGCACAGAACCAAGCACCACAAGCTACAACCTGTAGGCGTAGATCTGGCTCTGCCACATGCAGACGGTAATTTGGCAGGAGAGCTGACAATGTAAGTTTGGATCTGTTTGTGTCGACGGGAAAGGTTAAAAGGACAGAAGTATCTATTCTCATGGTGGATGCCATGTCTTCTTTCAGAGACTTGACAGTGGAAGAGGCCTCTGCTCTCACTCCCCCCTTGACACATCTCTTCTGTTGAACAACATGGACGACGTGTGCAAATCCCCAAACACAGTCCCATTAAAACCTTTTGGCTGCTGACAAGATCCCAGAAGACGGTTGACGTGTGCCGCCTTTGTCATGTCACCATATCTCTCTCCCTAAAGGGGAAATATCAGTGAGAAAGTTTCTGGCTGACTGGATTTGTGAGAGACTCTCTCATATGTGAAACAAGGAAACCATCCAGTCTCACTCTCAATTATTAACAGCAATGTAAAGAGTATGAACGCAGAAATGCTGTTCATCTGACAGCTATATTGTATTGTGTGCATTATAACCTCATTGTTCAATAATATTATAAGAAATTATGGCTATGAATCGCATCTTTTGACCCAATGAATTAGTTCAAAAGGATAATTGATTCCTTCATTTCACATCTAGCTAAGCAACATTGGGGAAACACAAGAAAAACAGGAGATAAGGGTTAGGGTTAGGGTTAAGGGAGATAATGAAAATGGTTTTTGCCAGGGAGGGGTGCCTTAAATTCGAGTCAAACTGTGTGATAAACAATCAAATCATTCACAGAACAGTCAATCGAGACATCTTTTAAAGTTTGTTCACGAGGATGACAGTACGTTTTAACTAATGGATTAATTTCTGAAGCCATGAGCAGGGATTGTAGTGTAATCACAACAAAATCTGATCTAAATGTTCCTGCTGCAATGCTATAAATATCCGCTACTTCATGCACAAATCCACAAATTATATTTAAGAAATGCATGCAATAAATCCAGAGAGGTGTCTTACTGCATGGTTAGTTTTAGATTTATCAATAATATAAGCTCATCCTCACGTGCTTAATTAAAGCTATAGAAACATGTTTCCACAAGGGGAAGACGCGTCTTTTATGACAGAATCGCACCAAAAGTGGCAACACATCATGTATTTGTCAGTTAATGTGGCGGTGAACTGCATTTTTCCCTCATAGTCCTTTATGCATTAACGGCTAGTTCATGAAAAATATTTTACATAGTAAAATCCCAAGTGGGCAAAGTTAAGTCCAAATTGTTTGGAATTGATTCAACTTTTAATTTCATCATGTAAAGACATGAAGCATCAAAGAGGAGCTATATTCATGTTTGGATTTTTTTTTTTCTTGATAAAATGGCTTTGCGAATCCCTACCAATAAGATAAGGTAGAACTTTGAGGGGGAAAACAGACAATTTGATCTATTTAGAGTGTAGGTGCAGGAAATACTACTGGACTAGTTGCACATGAAAAACAATCAGTGTGCTTTTGTGCTTGATGCATCAGTTCAACAGAAACATGTTAACAATGGTGATATAAATGTATGCTGAACAATCCATTAAACACCGGCATCAGCTCTTTATGTAAAAATGCAACGTCATACCTTTGCAAATTCGTTACCCTCGAACTTTTCAAGCAACACTCTCTTTGAAGTTGATGGCAGCCTTTCGGCGTGTCGTCTTTTTCACTTTAAACAAAAAAAGCATAAACTCTGTATTTGTACATTAGGCTACATCTCCGGAGGAGAAATCTGCCTTGCAAATGGATATGGGTCATTGTGTACCGATGTGCTGTCTCCAAGATTTATTTTTGAGACAAATCTCTTGAGGTGCGTCGAATCCTGCTGTGCTTAACTTCTCTTTTTTAAGTTAGGTTATACCAATACTTATTTATTATATCCCTGAAATGCAGTGGCAGGCCTTGGGTTTTCCACCAGTGCATTCAGTGCTATACGCCAGCAATTACGTTGCGACTATGTCACCAGCCCATATTTAAAAAGACAATAACATTAATCTTGTGGAATAAAGTGGATACAACGAGGGTAAATATAATACGACCACCAAGAGAACAAAAATGCCATATAATGTAAGAAGGATTCAAGCGTGTTTCTGCTGGCATAAAATACACTCCGTCAGGCATTCTGGCACCAGTAGACCACTGAATATGGACCTCATTCACACCACAACAGCAGCCACCATTCAAAGCCAGCAATAATCAACAGATATTTAAAATAATTTAAAATGAGATTCACCAAAGTTGTTCCTCATCTGTAGATAAAATCCTTTTTTTTTTAAGAACAGTCCAATAACAAGGTCCTAGAGAACACCGGTGTGCATCAGTTCCATTATAAGTTTATTTTCCATTGGCATGTAAGCCGGCCCTTCTCTCCCAATAATCTCCTCATGTAGAATACTAACGCAGGACGAGTCTACCTTAAGAGCACACCCAGGGCTACCTAGCATACTTTTGCATTTCAAATAACACGGCATAAATGAAAACTTCAAAATCTGATTTGTTAAAAAACATGAAAATGAACAAAATCGTCCCGGTTTTTCTAACTGCAGAGGCCGTCACTGTGAAGGTTGCTTTCCCCAGCACAGGTGTTTTACCCAGAGACTGCAGTGGAAAAATTGGATAAAATAATAAAACCTTAAATGAGCTTTCTCAGGGAGGCCGTCAATGGAATGAAGTCAAGAAATGGATGGGAACAAAGTATTAAAATACATGTAGTCTCAGTTAAAATGTTTAATAAATTATGATGTTTTATTTAGATTTTTTGAATGGCTGGGCAAGCAGAGAAGGCCTTTTTTGCTCCACTGGTAGGCCACTGCCGAAAAATTGTGATTATTATGGAATCGTCATTGCCACAGCTGCACCCACCGCAGATCATTTGCGTTAGCGCTGTAATTCAAAGACTCTTTAATGGATCACTTTCAAATGTTATAACCCCATAGACCTTAGGGGAAGGAAGAACTTGAGTGATTTGGGGAAAGGTCAGTTGTATATTCTTTACACCAGGCAGAGCTTTACCTCCATATGTTGTTGATCCATAAATAAGAATCAACTCGATGAAATTTTTCTGCCCAGATTGTGTTTTAATTTTGCAGTTCAAATTTTGCGAAGAAAAACAAGTTTTTTTGGACATACTTCCTAATCCTTGGTCTTATTGAGTCCAGATTTGGTGCATATGAATCAAATCAAGGATATCTATCTTATAAATATCATACTTTACTCCAGTGGCTAGAATTTTGCTCATCACACAATCTTTTTATTATGAAAAACACAGTTTCCTGGACATAACTCCAAAATGATTTATATTTATGGATCATTTTCAAACTTTATACTCGATAGACCTTTATACGAAGAAGAACTGGATTTGTTAAAGGAAAGGTGGGTTGCATATTGCTTACACTAGGGGGAGCTTAATCTCGAAAATGCTTCTTTTTTTTTTGAGTTCAATCACGGGCATTGCTTGCACACATAAGGGATTGAGGACTTTTCAGGGCTGTCAGGGACAAAAGCACAGGCCTAGTTTCATCTTTCTGTGCATCTCATACTAAACTGTAATCAATATAAATACAACTTTTAAATAATAATTTTATCCAATGAGGTAAAAAGGGCAATGCAATACCTAAATAACAGGTAACAATGTACCCACAATTGAAAATCTAATCATATAACAGCAACCAAACATTTGTGTTAACCGGAGATCAATCTCATCACTACGGTGGATTTTTTTTGCTGAACTGCTTTAGTTTTAGCCACATTGGAGTATTTGAATGCATGACCAGCTCTTTTAAGGTTTTGCCCCAATATCTCAATCAGGTTCAGTTCCAGACTTTGACTACACCACTCCAAACGTTTTATGTTATTTCCACTGAAGCAGGCCGATATGGACACACAGTACTCTGATGCTGTCGTATTGTATTACCCGGGTGCACTCACTGATTTATGACCTGACCATCTCCTTCATAATTTGGATTTCCGAGGGTATCCCGGCCATGAAGCAGCAAAACCTCCACACAACATTATAATTGCACTTCCATGCTTGTATATATAATTTCCTTTGGAATTCTGTGTTTGTTTCTTGTTCTTGTAACATGCAGTTATAATTTACACCCATCAGTCCATGGGAGGCCATTTTGCTCTTGGTTGGAATGTTCTCTGAAAAGCTCGATGGCTCATCAAGGGATCGAAAAATTAATAAGAGCTTTAATATTCCTCTGGGGGAGTGGCTTTAATCTAGCCAGTCAATGTGAAGTTGTAGTTGGACGGAGTCCAAAACAAATTTCCCGTCGGGTAAAATAAAGTATATCTTCTATTTTCATATCTTATCTTATTGGAGACGTCAGTACTTTATTGAGGCAAGAGTGGCCTGTAACACCCTTCAATCTTTTGTTCTTTGGATCTTTAATGACTTTATTAAAGAGCCTCCACCGGAAGCATTTTTGAGGGTCTGCCACCACAGCTAAAGTGCATACAGTATGATTCCAATTCTTGGCCATGTATAGATAATACATCTCACTGTAGATCAATGGACTCCTGGAGTCATTACAGACCTACGTATTTCAATAATTTTCATCCTCGTTGCTTCTGGAATTTTGTTTGATTTTATCATAGTCTTCTATAGGAGCTGAGAGTTCACGCTTATGAAAGATTAAGATTTGTTTGAAAAGGAAAGTTATAAATGTTTTCTGTTAATTCTGGTTTCAAGATCTGACATAATTTAGTATGAGATTCACAAACAAATAGAAGAAATTTAAAGCATGTCATTTTTTTCACACTTCCATGAAAATAAAGCCTTTTTAATGTAAAAGCAGCCGTATGGAATGGGAATACTTTTCAACCAGCAAATGGGATCCCTGTCATTCAGCCTAGAATACAGTGTATGGTATGAAGGCTGATTTGAACCAAACTCAAATCGCTATGTTAAGACACACACAAAACAAGCGCGCGCACACACACACACACACATAAGAAAAATACCAGAATCATCATAATACCAATGTTAAACCAAAATAACGGCGGCTTTCACTGTGAGTAGAGCAGTTGTCCCTCAACCGGGAGACCGGGGTTCAAACCCAGACCATGAGGAAACATGCCGTGGGTCCTTGAGCAAGACCCTGAAACCTCAACTCCTAGAGCTCTCATGCTAACCCTAAGCCAACTCGAACCCAAAATCTACATTGATCTCTTCAACCAATCAGGATGCTGCATGAATTGGCGGCATCTTTACCAATTATTTAACATTAATCCTTGTCCATAGCACTCACCTTCCGGTACTCTTTGTAGGTGGATCTTAAAAGTTAGTGTGATGTTATCATCTATACATGATAGTCTATTGATATTACACAACGAATACCCATATGTGTCACAAACAAATCTTACAAAAGTTATAAATTATTTTTAATAAAAACACAAATTAAATCAAGCTTGAAATTCACATTTAATTCATTGTATACTTCTTTAGTTTTCATATTGAATCTGAATATACTCAATAATGCCAGTACATTTTAGATTACATCTACTCATACTCATATATTGTTTTCTTGTTATCAGAATGAGATGCAGTTCTCTCCTCTCCCCAACATAATAGAGAGAAAAAATGAGAGAGAAAAAACCCAATACTTCCCTTTCACCTCTATCCCACAGCAAATAAAAAGGCAAATAAAAATTCACCTGATGGATTGATGAGCAGTGAATTTGCCAGGAGCATCTGCAAAAGGTACAAGGGTGAGTTGTCGGGTGATGATACAGCGACACATTAAGACTGGAGCACTCGGACGATAAAACACAATCACCGCGGCGCAGTACGAATGCAGACAGTTTTGTTGTAGTTCATTGGCTTTTACACCCACTTTTCATCTCAGCTTTTGAAGTGGATTGCAAAATGGTCTTAGGGAGAGACCGGAGGTATTATCAGCCTCTCCTTACCTGCAGCTCTTTTCCCCTTTTAATGCAAAGGACCTAAATAGAATCCTTATCTCTGACTGCCACTTCAGACTACCGCCATTGACAGCTGCATATTAATATACAAATCACTTATTGAAAAGGAGGCAACAGAAATGCTCACACCCATTTACAAAAAAAGAAATATGATAGTATGCTCATAAATTTTTCCTTTCTCTCATTCATGCATATCCAGATTAAGTAGGCGGCCATGTGCAGGCTGTCAGCGCTGGCTTTTGATAGCATTTTTTTTTCTATTTACCCATCAAAAAACTGAAAACATCTCCAGTAATGAGCTGTTCCTCCCTCCCAAGAATAAAGAGCCCAGCTGTCACAGTGAGCAGTATGCTCTATACTTGGTCCTGCCTGGGCTGATGCGTAGATGATAATGCCATCACGAGGATCAGTGTCTCTGTGGAGTGTAGTCTCGCTGTTGTCTCGTAGCCATCACTTCCACTCTCTGAAGATAAAGCAAAGCCTTTAAGTGAAACAGATGACTTTGATCTTGCTTTCTTTGATTTAAGACTTGACTCAGAGACACTGACAGAAGGTAGCCTTATACGGTTGTTGCGGGTTTTCTTTCAATGTGTACATTAATGAAATTGGTGACATTTGCCTCCTAAATGCCAAAAATGCAGAGGCTCGTTGCTTCTGATGGAGTGTAAGTGGACACACAATGTTCACTGTGTGTTGTTGAGATCATTTTCAGTTTTCCGTTCATGTCTTCAATTCATTAGCTGTACTTCAACGCAAAACACGCATTGGAACATTTCCAGATTGCTGTCAAATTTTCATATTAGTAACTGACAATTTATTCACACAATTGAAGGTTAAATGGGCCTTTGTTTCAGGAAATTCCTTTTTAGATATGATGCAGACTTACACTTAAGTGATTTTTTTTTTCATGTAATCTACTAAGAGTAGAAATTATAGGACAAATAGAAACCTTATTATAACACCGAAAAAGTCAGGGATATTAAGGAAACAAAACATTGCCTCCGCATCTGCGTCCACCGCAGATCCTGTTAGCGAGCCTAACTCAAAAACTATTTCATGGATAATTTTCAAATTTTGCACCCAGATGAATCTTTGTACAAGAAATAATTGGATGTATTTTAGGAAATAGCGGTTGTATACTCCCGACGCTAAGGGCTGCTGAATCTCCAAACGTTGTTGCACCATAATTTCTCAACTGTTGGTCAAATTTTGTCCAAATCTGGTGCATATGACTCGACTTGAGACAATCGTTCTTGTCCCACATTATATTTCACTCAAATAGTTCATGTTTTACTTTTTGTTGCGAGAAATACTGCAGACATAACTTCACATTTAAGTTGAGCAGATCTATCAGGGGATGTGTTTGCATAAAGGGGATTGGGGACTTTTAGAAGATATATGCATAGGACCACTTTTTCATCAACTCTCACGTGTCCATCTCTTTTCCTCTAGTTTTCTATCTTCTTATCTTGTTGTGTTAATTATTGGTGTAGCCAGAGTGGAAAGAACTGTGAGCCGATCCCTCCAATCCCCAGACTGCCGCTCTGCTCATTTCACTGCCTTGTCATGTCTTGTTAATGTCTCTGTCTATAACACGGCTTCTTTCGCATGGATTAGAAATAATTGACCTTTTAATAGTAGAATGCCGAGCAGTCATTACCTGTTTACACCACTGTCATAGCCTTCACTTTGACCATCATTCATCTGTAGCACCCATTTTCTTCAGCTGCCACATTTACCCTTTCTCTGTGTCTCTTTCTTCCACTCTGTCAGACATCGCTCCCTGGTCTCTTGGTCCTTCCTGTCTCAGTGGCTCTTCCTCAGCATGAATTTTTCATAAGTCCCTTTAATGTCAGCTTCAAGCTGGAAGGTAGACAAACCTGGCCGAAACAAGCTCAGAATCCATGGCGAACAGAGATTGATGGAGAGACGAGGGACACTCCTGGTCCAAGAGGATGAGTGCAAAAAGGGGGGCAGTGGAGGTAAAAGAAGTGGAAATCCTGCTTGACTTAAAGTAGAAGAGCATTGAACAAAATATCAACTTTGAACTCAGCTTGCCCTTGGAGTTATGGTCTTAGAGTGCAAGCAAGAGACACAAGGATGGAGATAAGGCAATATTGGACCTACTGTTGATGGTTATTTTATTCATAATGTCTGTGTATATCACCTGTGACCTCAGTGATACATTTCACATATCAGAGGACTGAGTAGAGATTGAGGTATCAGAGAGAAATGACTTATGGGTCGGTGTGACAGGAGCTAATCATACTAGTCTCATACAACATCAGGCAGGATGATAAAATAGAGACGAGGAAGACCCACACACACATACACACTGCCTTCAGCCTCACAGTAAGGATTGACCTTCAGAATGAACCATATTAATTACACAGGCTCTAAGGTGGCTCACTCAACTTCTCACGGGGTGTTACTCCTTAATTCAAATAATAAGAAAATAGATAACAACATGGCTCAGGTCACTGCCCATACACAGGTACCTGACACAGCTGAAAGAGCTGGTGTTGTGTGTCTTATGCTTGTGTGATGCATAAAAAAAAATATCTTCTTACATATGCCACTTAACTGCCCACCACTGCCACTGCTGCATACATCCCCTTTTCTTCAAGTATCCCATTTCGCTCCCCGTAACTGAAAGACAGAGTGCCCTTGCAGGGTAATTATATTAGGTTTGGAGATAGGGGATCATAAAACTTAAAGCACTCTAATACCTGGGAATTGGCTTCGGGTCCGGCTGTGAGTCATGCTGTTGTGTTTGATGTTGTATCAGGTCTCCGTGTCTCGCTTTGCCTGCCTCTTGTAAATTGCAGCACTGTGCAAAATAAATACTTTTAAATCAGCATCCATAGCAATGTAGCATTTGTCCCTTTGCTTATTTACATGTTTAGTCCCTGGATGGGTGGTCAGGGTGATGATATTGAGCTTTATGGTGACATAAAAGATCCTCATCTGCCTGCCACTACCCATTCCTATTGTTCTCCTGAACTTTCCTCTCTTCAATCCCAACATTCCACTCCCCAGCTCCCCTCGTGAGGCAAGCAGGTCATAATAATCGAGAGAAAACCTCCTCACCAGCAATAGGTAGGGGATCAATAGCTGCTCAAATTATTCTTCAGCAACAATTAAAGAACACCACAACAGCCCCCTTTACATGCTGCCAGGCTTCATGTCCCTCACCCTTGTCTCAGCAGACACTGTGGATGCCATCCCCGTGTCCCACACCAACCTCTCTCATGCAACTAATGTCTTTGCTGGCTGCCTTCCTCAGCACACACACTCACACCCACACACACACACTCACACCCCACACACACACACATACACACACACACACCTGCAGCTAAGTGGTCCATGGCGGCATGTGCACACTAAGGGTGATGGTTGAGTAATGACTATGGATTACTTCATTATCCGTCCCCTAACAGGCTGGCAGTGTTCGTATATGGGGTTGCTTTTAACAAGCTGAATGGACGGAGGGCAGAGGCAAAGAGAGGAAACACTTGTAGTTCTTATGTTCCCGTTGATGTCATTGATGTTAAATACCTGTTTTTTCCTATATTTTTGAACAACAAAAATCTCTCTCTCTCTCTCTTACTCTCTCTCTCTCTCTCTCTCTCTCTCTCTCTCTCTCTCTCTGTTAAACAGTTTTTCGTATAGTCTTTTGTGCCTCTCAATGCAGTGTTTTCTACCACAGTACTAACACAGCCAGTGATTTATTGTTCAGATGTTATCACCTTTCACAATGATCCCTGTCTGTTATCTATTTGACCCATCTTAAGACCAGTAATCCAAGTGAAAGAGATGTGACTTTGATCAATATCTTATCATCTATGTCCAGACAGTAGCTGGTGCACCTTCCAAACAGGAAGAACATGAGGTAATGAGTGATTTACTGATGAGTGAAGATACTTCTAACGGGGTCCTATTTGAAAAACATTTTACTGTCTTTTTTAATCAATTATGTCATAACATTTTCTTATTTTATTAATAAGACTGTCTGTTCTCGTCTAGCCTCTTCATAAGAACCTATGTTAATCGGCTTAATAAACAGTCAGTGGTTTATTGGCACACGCTGTGTGGCCACATCACACAAAAATAACAGGGAAAATAGTATTTTAAAATGTGATAAAGGATCATGTAAAGTGTTGAGACCTTCCTCTCTTCTCTGTGCACAGGAGGCAAAGCATTTGAGCCTGATCTCATTCCCAGGCTCTCAAATTCTGATGGTTAGACAAACATCTCGCCATCTCATCTAGACACAGTGTTGTGTGTTTAATGTTAAGCAAGTGTTTTGGGGGGCTATTCTTCACAGGTGTCTGGATGAGACCAGTCCAGTGCGGGACAAACTGTCTAGTTGGAATAAAAGTATGTTGGTAGTTTCTTACATTAAATAATTTAAGGTGTTCCTCATTCCCACTGAATCTCCAAGGAAATAAGTGTTATATCTTTTATAAACGCCACCAATTAGTCAAACAGTATAACCACTGCCAGCTGATGTCAGAATAACATCGATTATCTTGTTATAATTGCACCTTTCAGTGGATGGGATACCGGGCATTTTGCCCCTAAAGTTGATGTGTTTGTAGCTGGAAAAGTGAGCAGGAGTGATTCAGTGAGTTTTAGTAGGGCCACATTTTGATGAAATGCTGGATTGCTGGTTGGAATCTAGCAATCCAGATAACCTTTTGAAATGATCTATCAACACCTCTGGGTCAAAAAACATCATAGTTGAGCATAAGTGCTCAGACACGTACACCAATCCTTACAAATTCTAAATAATACAGAATGAAAGCATTATCAAAAATGTTCTATTTGCACTTTTATGATATTCATTCTATACAGTCTTAACATCCATTTGAATGACTCTTGAAATTGACTCTTGTGAAGCATTTCCACCAGCCAGCCTTCTCAGACACACTCCTCCTCAACCTTATCAATGACCACATCTGAGAATGTGTTTCTGCACCCGTTAACGATTTTCTCCACAATGGCAACACAGGATTGTTGTCTGCTTCATTCAACATCTCTCTAGCCAGTGATTGAGGAACTGCTGTACACGCATTTATGTAAAAGCATTTTTAATGTCCACAAATCTCTCAAAATATATGTCCTTGTTCGTCATCAATTTTGGCTGAGCTAGGGATCGAAAGGCTCCAAGGCTATTTTGTACGATGGAAAGAGGACATTGGCTTCCGATGCCGTTACACATTTAATTGGCCACCGGAAGTAATCTGTGATCCATTTGCTCTTTGTACCATTGTCCTCTAGGCTTTGCCCCTGATAAGATTACAGAAAAGGTTGAGTGTTCACTCATCTATGCTCATGCTTATTGTGTAATATGACGGGGTTGATCAGTTGCAAAGTGGTTCTCCACAGGTGACTGGTGCTCGGTCAAATAGAGCTTCCTCACTGAAGTACAGTATGTTTCCAGGCATGTGTTAGTGTACCATGTGTGTGTGTCTGTTGGTGTGTATGTGTGTGCATTTGTGTCTGTACATGCCTCTGTTAAAGTGTTTGTCTCCATGAATTTATTCCCTATAGTTTCCTTTGGCCAAGGTCACTTTGGCATGAACATATAGGTATATGTTATGTCTAATGATTTCCCATTAAGTACTGCAGCATGTGGCATGCAACTTCCATATAATGTGCTCCAAAGATAATTACATTATTTGTAGAGGGCAAAAGGATCTGTTGAAAATACAAAATGTATATTCTCCAGTATCCCTCGGTCAGCCCCTACATGAATATAGCTGGGCCTCAGCGAATATATCCATAAGTTTACCTCAAGTTAATCCAGATTTAGGTCATAGAAATCTATGCCACATTGTTATGAAAGGGGATTGAGAAAACTTTGTTGCTTTGTTTTATCTGGTATCATGACCACTTGTGTAAAATCATATTAATACAGTACCATATGGCAGATTTTTACAACCGCCGTCCCAAAATGGACTGGAGATGGTGACGTGGCTTTGTCTATTCGTAGATGGGTACGTGTATGCGTCACTTCAAACTGAACATGATTTCTCAATAAATGTTAAAATAGGGCAATGAAGTAATAATTTGAAGATAGAAGATGAAATTTACAGACAGAAATATTTTGAACTGTTATATATTGAGTTCATAAATTACTAATAACTAACTTTTTTTTTACTGATTTTTTAGCCTTTATTGGATAGTTTTTAACACAGAAAATACCGTGTTCGTATGAGCACATTCTCTCAAAAGCTGTTGTAGAACATAATTTATTGAGATTTTGTTTAGGTTTATTTTTATCATTATTATTCGAATCCGAACCTTTACTTGTGGATGGATTCCATCTGTCCTTATGAGAATCACACTAAAAACCAAATAAGACTTCTTAAAGGATAATGGGACTCTACATATACATTGATAAACCAGAACAGTGAAGCAAACTGTTTTTTAGCTTCAGGTCCATACTAGAACCTCACGAGCTGGCCTCAGCTCCCCACAAGCAGCAATGAGCCTTCGATGCCCATGACCCTACCGATGCTTCACAAGGTGTCCCTCCTCAAACCAATTCAGAAAGTACTGACCACTGCAGACCAGGAACACCCAGCAATACCTGGAATTCTGGAGATGTTCTGAAACACTCCTTTAGCCATCACAGTTTGACCCTTGTCAAATTTAATATAATATATATCCCACTCACTGACATGTTTATTCTAACTTCACCCGTCAGCTATAATCTCATGGCTGTTGCGTGTATGACATCTTTCTAATCTGACTGACCACTCATGGATCACAAACCAGCATTTATAGATTCATACACATTCATTCAGAGACTACTCATCAGGAGTGGTAATCACCCATGCAAGCACCATAGTCTATATTTAATATATTAAGAAATGTACTTCTCAGATCATTACCATAAATTCTATCAATGACCTCACCAACACCTGCAGTGGTACCACTTAAGTCAAGAATTCAGCTTACTGATTGTTGAAACCTTACATTTAAATTAGCCGCTACATTATGATCAGCATTAAAAAACAGGATAAATCAATAACTACCTTGTTATATTTAATCTGATATTGGTGCACATATGTGGGCATATAGAATTGAACTATGATATGATTGAATTGATATTATATGTGATTTTTCCTGAATTGTGGAATGGCTCAGTTCTAAAACTTTCCTTGATATTCATAAGAAAATCTTTTGGTGGAAGGAAACAGAATTTCCAAATGCCATGCTCCCATTTAATTACAAACATCTGCTGTTTTTATTCCTGACACCTGCTTATCTGTCAACCAAGCAATGAAGCCATAGAACAGAAAGATCACTTAATTCACGAGTAAACACGGCTTTAATCTCTTGTCTGATATACAGCGTTATTGCCATTAATTACTTTTGTAAATATTACAATTGTTCATCCTAGAAAAAGAACAAGTGCCTCCAAGCTATTAATGTGATTGATGATGTTTGGTTATTAGCACTTGTAAACTGTTCAAGTAAGCTCAAGTCTGAAGGACTTTGAACAGCAGAAATAAACACTCTAACATTGTGAAGGAGGGGGTCAGTGCCAAGAAAACCTGTGACGGATTGGTTTCTTTGTAAAATTGGTGCCATGTGTGTCATATTAGGCCAATCAATCAACCTCAATGATGCAGATAATTAGAGCATAAATGTATCAAGGTGCAGAGATGCCCATTCGGCTGTAAAGCAGTATTTTGCCAGTGTTAATGTAGTTTTATTAACTCACCCCTCTCCATCTCTCTTTCAGCCTCTCTATTTTTACTGTGCCTACTCATCTCTTCGTCTTTCTATCCAGCCGCCTTTACTGTCGCTGCATGCTTCCCTTCCTCCATCATCATATTCCATCACTATTCATTGCTCCTCTTGAATAGAGATAGATAGATAGATGGATGGATAAGGGTGATCATTGATGTGATGTGATGAGAGAGAGAGAGAGAGAGAGAGAGAGAGAGAGAGAGAGAGAGAGAGAGAGAGAGAGAGAGAGAGAGAGAGAGAGAGAGGCAAACAGACAATTCAATAAGCCCCTATTGCTAATGCATTATATATCCCCATCTTCGAGTTAACGCCATCATTTTGAATTTGGGTATCATATACATGAGATTAACTAGCCCTACGCTGTAGTCCCTGACCACAAGGGTATATCCCCATAAAGCCCCCAAACCACTGCGTTGTATGCAATAAAAACTGTTGGAGTAAAACATAACGTATACAAGATTTATCTCCTCGTGTTTATTCATATGAAAAAAAGTTCCCCCCTAGTATCGGACAGATAAAACCGACGATTCTTAAAATCCTTCCAGTTCTTCATCGCACTTAGGAAGCAATATTGTGGTATAGAATTTGAAAATGACCCATGAAATTGTGTTTAGGTTATCGTGTTAACACAAAGGATCCGGGATGGAGACCTTGGATGCGGAAGCGGCGAAGACAATTCCATAATATCGCTGGCCTTTCGTTAACAATGCATGTTATATTTTTTCCTTTAATTTACACAAACTTTACTCTTAATTATTGCTACAATTCAAAAATCTAATTTAGACATAATATATTGGCATATGATTAAATGTTGATAACATTAATGAGAAACATTTTTTGACTTAAAATTCAGATGAAAGATCACAGATTTCCATCTATGGCTTTGTAATTGTTGGTTGACTTTTGCGATAAGTTTTATTTTTATATAGGCATCTGGTCTCTTTTCACCTTAAGGTTTCTGTGCACTTTCCCTGTGTAACACGGCTCCTTGCTACCACACACAACATGGATGGTTCCTGCAGGAAGAAATCTTCACTTTTCAACACTTAATCCTTTTTCATTGGCTGATCACTTATTCTCACCTGTTCACTATGCATTCCTACGTAGTTTTTGACTGATTCCTTTAAATTTGATTTTTCTCCAATATACAGAGTTCCGATTAGTTACCTTGAGGTTTTAGATTTTCTCTGCACTAAATCTGTTTAGCCTGTTAATAAGGGTTGTTTATGGAATGCATAGTAGTTTTTTTTAGACCCACTGACAGTAAGTTTTGAAGTATTCATAATAAATCCATGGGCAGCGCCTTCACTGTCTCTGTGCTTTGTGTCTTCACCTAAATCCCCACTTACAGTAATGATCAAACAATAATGCTATCAAATCAATCATCTGTAAATTTTGCACAGTTTTGTACAATGGCAAATTTTTATGTACAAACTTCTCAGTGATTAGTTTGTTTTTCTGAGAAAAACAAACTAATCACATGCAGACTCATATTCACTTTCTCTACTGTAAATGCATTGTCTATTATGCATTTGAAGCAATTTATGATACTTATACGTTAATTACTTATATGTTTCCTCACTCGGGCTGTCTGCCCATTACACTTCCTGTTCATGGCTGAGAAGGAAACAGAAATACAAAAAGAGTCTGTTACTCTCAGGTAAAAATGTAATACACTGGTGTCGCTGACATCCATCAAATTCCAAGACACAGTATATAACAGCAGATGCCATACGATGTTTCCACTCATTGCAAACAGGCTTCTTCAACTATCTGTCCATCTAGGATGTATAAATTCACCAAATTTGATGTAAGATTGTTGATTGTAGCTTCTGTTTCCATCCTTAAGCACATAAGTACATAACTGTACCTGGTTTGGAAATAATTTTTGTGTTCCAAATATTGATTTGACATAGGTTTGCCCAACGGATGCCCTTCCTGACATAACTGGCCCCATTTCTCCTGGCATGGGACCGGCACTAGAGGTACTTTGGCTTATAGCTGAATACTAGTGTAATGTATAATATTTACTAGATAGATCCCCTCAACTTGATTCATGTTGACCAACCTTGAACTAAATTGGACCAAAGGTTAGGAGGTTAGGTCCAACAAACTTTGCTTTTAATGAAAAGCTATCCCTAGAGAGTAAAAAATTACATATTTAAGTAAAAAATGACATAGACAAGATAGATCTTCTGGAGTTGATTCGTATGCAACAAATTTGGACCAAATCGGACCAACTTTCTAATAAGAAATAAATGGCCCAAAACAGACACAGCTCCCTTTATTGTTGAAAAAACACAACTTACCTTTCCCAAAATTAAGACCCGTTTTTTCCTCTCACTGAGGTCTATTTTGGTATCACATTTGAAAATGATCCATGATATAGTTTTTGAGTTTTCGCTCTAACATGAAGGATTTATGGCGGACACAGCAGAAGAAGCGGCAGCGATGATCATTCCATAATATCCCCGAGTTTTGGGGATATAATTACACACAATTTCACAATTTCACAATTTCACAATTTCACAATTTCACAATTTCACTATTGACTGAAACCAGACCGACCAGTCACAGCTTAGCAATAGCAAGTGTTCACAGCAGAAGTCAAGCTCAACATACAAACGCAGTTAAGAGCTGCGTATGGCATGTAAAGAGTGTGAGGTTACCATGTATTCATGTGCTCTAAAAACAAAAAAAGAATAGCAAATTGGTGTGAATTTATTTCCACTAACATAAGGTGTGCTTGTTGGCGTGCTTGGCAAATAATCTATAATGGTTACTTTAGCATTCAACATTAAGGGGTGTGTCAGGTCAGGTTATAAAGAAAGAAGAGGCTTTAAGAGTCAAACTCTGATGAGACACACAAGATTTTGTTTTGACAAGGGTGAGGGATTGGATCTCCTGAGTGGTGATGCAGTCACATAGGTTTTCGTGGTTTTGTACTAGTTAAACTGTGCAATTTTGGGATATTGAGCAGCATTTGTTAAAAATCCTTCATTTTCGCACAGCCTTCACTCCAATCTTTTCTATGGTGGGACACTTTCACCGCTTGTTTTGTGCAGCTTTCGCTCAGGAGGTGAAACAATTATTCGCCTTCATGAAAGTCAGTGGTTCTATTCATGGGCCCTACAAGTATTCATGCTGGAGGGACCTTGAGCAAAATGCTGAATTGTGACAATCTTGATTTGCTTCATATAATTTTATTCAGAATATTATTCTGATTTAGTTTTCACTCCCTAACAGTGAAGAGCAGTATTACTGTGGTTCCCTGTTGAACTGGTTTTAAGTTTTTTAGAAACTTCAACTGAAAGAAAAGCTGTAGCCTATATTTGAGGGGTCATTCTAAACAGCTATAATTATTGCTACAGTAACTATTATTAATTTTGAATGTGATATAAGATTTTTACAGTGTCATCTAGTGTATTATACAAAACCCTTTTGTCGAAATTCCAGGAGCATAAAATCCACTGGGTGGATATTTTTACATATTATGGACACGGTTTTGGCCATCTGCTCCTTTGAAATCTTAATACAGATACTCATGCAGCATTCCTATCCTGAGGTTTTACCGCAGGTAAGGGATTATGTGGGAATAGTTTTGCAAGTAAACAGTTAGTTTCACATCTACAAATATTTTAGCAATTAAGTTAAACACACAGTTGAGCAAACGCAAAATATCAGCGTTAAAGTTATTGAATGCTCCCCTTCCCTAAAGAACAAAACCAATTGAGTTCCTATAGGTCAAGTCCCTATATCATACAATACAACACTATATGTACTTTTCTATCAAATGAGGGGAAGTCAATGGGCTCATTTATCAAATGTCATACCCCAATTAACAGAAATGTACAAAAAGAAAATCATGTTATCCCCAACATCAAGGGCATATCCCTGAAAGCTCCCTGTGATGTAAAAGCAATCCCCCTGTAGTGAGTAAAATATGAAGTACTTGAGTAAAATAAGATATTTATAATAAAGATCTCCTCTAGTCGATCCATATTCACCTGATCTGATTGGATTTTCCGCGGACTTTCAAGGGATATAAAATAAAACACAACATTGTACATGACCACATGATTCTTTTTTTTCATTTTTGAACTTTTTGCAAGTTAAGCACAAACCATCGTATTGCACTGTACAGAAGCTTTGCACATAAAAAATACAATAAGATATTTAACATAGTTAGGTTTTTATACTTCACCTTTTCCTGCGGTGTGGTGTGATCTCATCTTCCATTCCGGTCACAATTCAAATATAGTTCATATTGAATGGTTCTTGGATGCTTAATAGTGTTTTTAAGAAATGATTCTACATTTGTTTGCATAAACTAGATATTAAGTGATTGCTCTTTCAAACCCCCTCTACTCTCTCCTCACTGGTTCAGCTAAAAAGTTCACTCTGCTGAGAGGGAATAACTTTAAACCTTTTAGATCACATACCTATCATATTGTGCGGTTACTTCGCAGTGAATGCCAAGAAATTACAATTTTTTTAATTTGTATTTCAATAAAATGAAATCCAGTTAAGGCACTGCTTGCTCATGGAACCAAACAATTTAATTCAACGATATCTTAGCGGAAAATGACCATCCCAGCCAGTTAATATAGTAAATATTGTACCTTTGTTGCATTTCCAAAGGACTCAAGTCTTCCAGTTTGAACTTCTCCATACTGAGTGAGGTAATATTTGTGACGGTTCAACAGCACACTGCTAAAAACAGCAACTACATGGAGAATACAATTCTTTGTGGCAATAGGAGCCGAGCAGATCCAGAGAGACAGCCTGGAAGATGTATGAGAGACGTATTGCTTTCCAGATTAGGTTTGTTTTCCCATCATCTTCTGGCCAAATACCATATTGATTAAAAACTAATAACCTTATAGGATTCTCTCCTCCTATACTACCCCTCCCATCCCCACCTCATCCTCTTCTTTCTTTCACTGTCCCCAAAGAGAAACGACGAGCCTCTCTTTCACTATTAAAGAAGCGCTGACAACAAATCACTCTTCCTGACCTCAAAGTCGAGCCTTTAATTTGAATGATATCTATCAATCATGACAAGGATTCCCCCTTCTTAAAATAAATAAAGAAGGGGGAGTTGGGGGGGGGGGGGGGGGGGGGGGTTGGCTGGGTCATATATCTATCACGCAATTAAAACATTAACTTGCAACTCAAGCATCAATCTGGGCCAAGTGTCTATCGGGGAAGAAGGTTATCGCAGCAAAATCATTTGGTTACTTGATGACTTGATGAGTTTTCATTTGTGCAAAGACAGTCTGTTGAGCCTTTGTATTTATGTACGCCATAAAACTAATATTTTAAACATGTATTCTTTCTTAAAATGGCATGAAGGTGAGTGTAACTCTGTGATTTGTTTATCGTTGTTTTTCAATGAGCCTTACTTGAATTCCAATCCAGTATTCACCTTTTTTAGTAATTTCTTTCTCAGGTGTCATATGTTTGATGCTTTCACTATTCATATTCCCTTCATCAAGTACTCTCTACTGAGCCTTAAAATGTCAATGAAAACTTTTTGCCTAACCATCCGCGCTCTTCACACTCATTCTTCTATGCCGCTTCCATATCCACCAAAAAACCTAATACTATGTCCCACCACACATAAGGAGCCTTTATTTTCAGCAGAGAAAAAAGAAACTCAACAGCAGAAGATGTGAACAGATGGAACACTCACACCGACATGGACACACACACACATACGCAAACCTGCACAAAGGCAGCAGATATGCAGACACAGAACATACAGAAGAAAATGAGAATGACCGTCCTCTGAGGTACATTTTACTGCTGATGGACCAATATTGATTTTACTTCCTTTAATCATCAATTAATTTACTCATGTTAAAAAAATCCCCTTTTACTGTTCTCCTGTTGAAGGCCTACTATTATGTCCCTGAAAAGTCGGGGATATTATGAAATTGTCATCGTCATGGCAGTGTCCACATCCGCCGCAGATTGTTCGTGTTAATGCGATAACTGAATAAACTATTTCGTGGATCATGTAAAAATTTTATACCCACATAGACCTTAGTGCGATGAAGAACTGGATTGATTTTGGGAAAGATCAGTTGTATCTTTGTGAAACTATGGGGAGCTTTACGTACAAAATCTTTTGGGTAATAATTTCTCGACCGCTGGTGAGATTTAGTTTACATTTGCTGAATTTGAATCAATTCGAGGAGATGAATTTTATACATTGTGTTTTACTTAAATATTTCATATTTTACTCACTAGGGGGAACTTTTTCGGACGTAATTTTCCTAACCTTTGTTCAAATGAATTCCCAATGAATTGACCCGAAGAGAACTATCTATTAATCATACTCGTAGTTCAAAAACTATTAAGTAGGTAATTTTATAATCTTTTTACTCACATAAACCTTATTTTGAAAAAATTCTGTAATGATGTCAGGAAATTTTGGACATAACTTTTTAACCAACAACCCAATTCAGGCCAAATTTGGTGTTTATGAATCAACTTGAGATCTTTCTCATATAAATAATATTTTACTGTAATAGTTCATATGGAGCTTTTTTATGAATAATAACATGGACACTTCACATTTAATTTGATGAGCTAAATCAAGAGGATTGCCTATACAACACTGTGGATTATGGACTTTTCAGGGATATTCCCTCACTGTCAGGGACGGCCGCATAGGTCTGTTTCGCTCTTTGTTTTTGCCTCACAATCTTTCCCATCCGTCTCCATTAAGCGTTCTTGCTCTCCATTTTTGTTACACTTGCTCTAATATCCAGTATGAACAACAAAAAGAGACTTGTTGACAATGACTATCAGGAGAACGCACACCCTCACATCAGCGTTCTACGTGACAGCTGAGAAACTACGCTTAATTTCTTGGGATCATTTAATTTCCTTTCCATTCTTGTTGTTGGTCAGTGGAAAACAAGTTTTGGTATATTAACCTCATTAATTGTATTTGTATTCTAATTAAATGGGAATTTACTAGCCCAGCAGGGGAGATTAAGGAGGTCTACTGGGGCATATGGCAGACAGCAACCTTTAACAAGGCTCTCCCCTTCATTTCATTATAATACAGTGGTTGGTTGCCTTAGTGGAAGTTCTTTCCACGAGTGTCACACTTGACCCTTATGTATGGCAGGTGCTAACCTTCGTCTCATTAGCCAAAAAATCATCTTATCAAAATGTACTTAATTTACAGCTACAGGTAAATTAACATTTAAAGCTGTAATCTAATCAAATGCTCAACGACAGGTGATTACAAAAGGTCGGCCCCGTGTTCAATGCAAGAGGCTGCATTACTGGAGGGAATCCCGTTTGTGTTATAGATTCTTAACTTTTAGGCATTGATAGAGTCCTCAACACTGCACAGCTGATTTAAAATTGTATATGACTTTCGCACTCATTTAGTCCTGCAAAGCTATTGCACCAACCAAGTCTCAGAATAATATGCCAAGTCATGAAATATGCATGATAGGCAACTGGTTTTTGTCATAAGAATACAGTACACCATTGTTGTGTGTGTGAACACAGCCAGATGTATTCTAAATCGTACTCACCAGTCAGCAGTAATCCATTATAATTATGAAACTTAAATGAAATTGCTACGCTGGTTTACCAGCTTAGAAAGTTGGAAAAGATATGCCTCACGATTTCTCTGTTTGGAATCATTAATGTGGAAGAGACTGGATCCAGACTTGATTCAATTTGATCATCATCATCAGAAAAAAACGAGTGACGAACCATTCAATAGATCCAAAAGATTTATTTACATTCACCCATTTTCTGTAACCACTTATGCTGGGTGGCAGAGGCGTCTCGGGGCCTATCCCAGCTGGAATTGGGTTGGAGTCAGGGAGCACATTGGACAAGCCGATTATTGATTACATAACCAGCACAGACAGAGAGCATCAATCACCCTCATACAAATGCCTGTGGACAATTTAGAGTCTCCATTTCAGGTACATTGCATGTTTTCTTAAAATTTCAAGGAAACCGAAATTTTCTCAGTGTCCTGTCTTAGTGTGAGTAAAAAATATATTGTTTTTTTTTTGGAACGGTCAGTTGACCGTAATTTCTCAACTGTTGGTCTGATTTATTCCCAATTTGATGCATATGAATCGAATCCAGGAGCTCTACCTTGTGAGGTGGTATTTATATCATGAGGGGTATGGCTGTTTCTGACCTAATATTAGATAAGACTTAGAAGCTCGACAACGGCACCTTGACATTTTCACCCAAGGAATGAATGGTATTCAACCATTGAAAGGACACAGGTTCATTATACTGGTAGGCTAGAGACGAAATTCCAATAGAAAGTGGACATTTTATCTCAAATCTATTAAAAAATTATATAAGATGTCTAATACAACCCTACTCATGGGGAATAGGTGGCAATTTTCTGATGAGCCAGTGCTGAGGCTTACCAGTGGAGAGATGGGTCAGTGACGGATGAGAGGGATCTCCAGGAAGAACACCACCCAGATCACACGTGACAACCATACACACATACACACACAATAACACGCACGCACACACACGCACACACACACACACTCACACACACACACACACTATGGGGACACACCGCACACACAAATCGGGAAACCACCACCCGGGACATTAGCATCACCACTTGGACTCCAGACACAAAAATAACAAGTAGACAGGATAATACAAACTAAGCAAATGATGTAGCAGGCAGCTGCATGGAAAGCTCAGGAAAAAATAAATAAATGAATAAAGTAAGCTGCTAACAGAAAGTCCTAACTAAAGTTACTAAACAAAAAAAACAATTATAACACATTACAGAGACAGAACTTAAATTTAGTTAACCCAACCAATTCACAATTTAATTAAACAATTCATATCAAAACAAAACAAAATTCATTAAAAATCACAATTAACTAAACAGCTTGCAGTAAATTAACCCAAAATTAACGCATTCCCAATATACAACCACTACAAATGGAAAAGAAACAGGGTCAGGTTAAATCAAAGGGGTAAAAATAAAAGAAATAAGAAGGAAAAAAAATAATTCTTACTCGGTTGACCAGTCATGCATTGGTCAACAAAATGGAAAGCAGTTCTAGGACTGTACCCAAACAGTTAGGCTGGTCCCACAATAGAATCATCCTGCTTAGCAGCCAAGTTGAGTAATAAACTAAGTAAGCTCCATACCAATCAACCGGACTGAAGCAAAGTAGGTTAAGTTGAAGCGTATCTGAAGTGGAGCTAAAGCTAAGCCAGAGGAAAAGCAGTAGCTACAAAGACAGTAGAAGCAAACTTTTAGGAGAAGCAAAGCAGCAGTTTTCTCTTTGTCAATCCCGCCGCCACAGCTCCGCAGCTCCGCAGTTATGGAGCCGGACCATAGCTTCTGTTGCGCATAACAATAGCAATATTAATAAAAAAAAGAAAAGGCGAGCTAAAATGAATGAAAAACGCCAAAAGGCTCACATACCAATCAGGCAGCATCAGAGTATGTCAGTAGCAGTCCGTGAGGGATTCAGTGCAGACGATAGGGAACCCCCGGACAAGAGCCCTAAAACATGAGAATGACAACTATAAAAAAATCAAGTTGCTAACTTCAATAATACATGCATAACAAAGCTACTGCCACATACATGCACTGTATGAAGAAACCGGAACGGAACAATACGTCCTGGAAGTAGGTGGCCCTGCGTGCCAAAGTGCAAGAGAGCATCAAGACAGCCATCTACCTCCCTTTTTAGGATGGCCTCATGTGGTGAAGGTTAATGAACCCAAAACGACAGTCCCATTCACACTTAGAAGTACAAAGGCCTTTCATCCTGCTACATTTGTATATATCGTACAGTATTTTACTGTAGTAGTTCATATTTCATTCACAAGTGGGAGTTCTTTTAATGAATGATACTGCTGACCTAATTTAACATTTAAATTTGAGGGATTCAATCAGGATAGCGCATATCTTTTCGGGTATATACTCTTGCTGTCATGGACGACAGCATAGGCGTAGTTTAATGAATCCTTTTTCGTCGTGTCATGTATTTCACTGCCTTACATACTACTTTGTTCTAATAATCATTTATACAATCTGCTTGGCTCATTCGGCAGACTGTAATCTACATGCATCACTGTAGAACTATTACACACACAAGGATGTGCATCAGCCCTCTTCCACTTCATCTCTTTAATATCATGCATTTGCTCCCTAGCATGAGACAGCGGGTTGAGAGACAGCTGGAGGAGAGGGTAACTGGTCAAAGACCTTTCATGTATTACACAGTGAGATAAGAGCAGACGAGTTGAGTGTTTAAATTGTAACGCAACAGTTGCAGCGGCACCTGTTCTTCAAGGGAAGAGGAGATGACAGTGATTGGTTTCATTCATGCAGAGAAAACAGCATGTTGGGACAAGGAGAGATTTCTCTTTCTGTCATTCTCTGTGGTACATTTCAGTTTCTCTCCATTTTAAATGTTAGACTTTGGTTCATTTGGCCCCATATTGACTTGGTGCTATTTTGTTTCACTGCTTCTGTCAGGCCTGTCTTGTTGGTCATTTTCAGGCTGAATGGATCATTGTGCATGTCTTTCTGATGTCCCTTGCTTGACTCAGTTGAAATTTAACAAAGGCGACAAGAAAATATGAATTGACTTGCTCTTGACAGATGTAAGGACAGTTTCAACCGATTTTTAACATTAATTTTTAAAAATCTTCGCACACACTAGACCTTTCGGCCAGACTGCGAGACCACAGACCAGCCATTTGTAGCGGGGACTTCACAGTGGCATTTCCACAGAAACGAAATCTCACAGAAGTTTGCGTGACCGAACATGACTTCAGAAGAAAAACAAATATGGAGGACGATTGACGTCTTTGTCGGTCCTATAGTGATATAGTATAACCTATAGTATGTCTCGTGTTGTTGCCATTACGCAAAATGTTGGTCTTTTTTTTCAATATTCCACTTGGCTCTTTGGGTTTCTGTTCACTACCATGTTTGTGAGCTTTAAGAGTATGCAACATCCGGGTATGACGTTTCCCTATCCGCCTGCTCTCAGTTGGTTATTGCGGGTATTCCGTCGGAGGCAGCCGGATCACAATTTGTATATATCAAACATTTTTGATTTTACGATATTGAGATTGATTGGGAATGGTAAAATGATTGTATAAACACCAGACATTTGAGATTTATACAAACAAATAGTTTGTTGAGACAAGCCTCGAGTCGGGCCATTGGTTCATTTATCCCTTTGTGCGTTCAGTCGTCTTTTCTATACTTGCCGAGCCCATATTGTCCTCCACAACTGGTGGTTAAACCCATTTCAGAACTTGTGGATTGCTAAGCTTTCCATTTGGCTGCTTATAGACCTTTAATTAGTGACATCCATCATGTGCCTTCATCCACAGATGCTCATGCATACACTATAACATACATGCTCATCAGCATAAACAGGTGCAAATGTGTACATACAAAGAAGCTCCAACCTTTGAATCAGCTTGACCCTTAGAATTATCAAAGTAGCCTCGTCTTTGGGCAAGTTCGTGTAACAAAATTACCTTTAATATAACTAAAAACCAAAACCAAAACCTCAAATAACCATATTACACTATCAGGAATCATGGAAAACTGAAATCTGAGACTACTAAACTAGCATGACCCTAACGTTAGTGGTGACAAATCTTGCTTGTCGTGATGGTACAGCGGAGGAGGCAGGGGGGTTTATTGCTGGGAAGAGGCCTGGGAAGAGGTCATCCCCTGTCATTGAAGGATCACTACATGATCATAACCGGTACAGGTCAGAGTTGAACCAAATTGTCTTCTGGCCCAAGGGCTTGGCACAAAATATTGCGTTATACTTGTGCAACAATTCATTTATAATTTTTTTAATGATTTTTTATTGAAAAATATCAATATTTCTTGTTTGCACCACTGAGATTGGATTTTCGTTGTACGCTTGTTCATACTGTATAAAGACAGTTAAGTTCTTCTTCTTGTTTCATTTAGTCTTTATTATAGTGTTTTATTTCTTCTTCCACTGTTCTTTTCAGTGATTGTCCTGCTGTTAACAGCACATTTAATCTACATGTGGTTGTCTTTCAACTCCAATCAAATGATGTTACATAACAAGCTGCTGCTCCAGACAGGAACAAAATTCACTGAAGAGCATGAAATTCAAGAAATGTACTCCTGTACAAAGCTATTCAGATACAGAACTACTAATAATGTCATTAAAACTATTAGAATATATTTTGCATTCTTGAGAGATGGATAATTGTACAGCAATCGTGTTTGAAGAGAAACTTGAGAACTGTCTGATTTCAGTATCATCTGCATTAACCCTTTAAGGATGTCAGGGAGAAGTCCAGGCAAAGAGACAGAGTGTAATTCAAAATTATATCAAACCTTGTCCTCTCCGAGCATATGATTATTTGCAGCAGCAAAATTGGAAGATCCATGGAGGCACTGGGTCATGAAATTCAAGTTTTTTTAACCGTTCATAACACAGACCAGCAGACGCTTTGCATCATGATAACACCATTGTCTGCATGTGCCTGCTCCACTGCAATTTCCTTACAGACATGTAGTCCAGACTCTCACACAGGACCTTCTAAACATGAGATCCATTTATCAAACAATATTCACAATTCAAGATTTTCATTTAGGCAGACTTGTTTGCCTGCTAAATATTACTTTTCCCTCTGGAAGAGGTATAGCTACTTTGTCCTTTCTATACTTTAATCGAAAGGATGATTCTATACGAATCACACAGAGACAGATTCATTTCTTTTAATCTGTTGCTGTGTGATGGGGGCCAGTCTCAACCGACTCAACCATTTTTTACACAGTGTCAATGTTTTTTTGGTAATTAAACCGAGGCCATGTTGTTGCCAAAGTGAAAGAATAGCAAGCTGCTCAAAAAAAATTATCTTTCATTCATACTACGTTTTCAATATTGTTACCTTTGCCAATGAACATCAGAGATGGAGGATATATCAACGGAGCGTTTTGTTTGCCAGTGTAGCTATGTGGTTTGGATTTGAAGGCAGAAACATTCTAAATGTTTGTATGTTTAAGATTAGATTTTGTAGACCACTAATCCAGAGAGATGGTATGGATCCAAGATTTATTTACTTATTTATTTTACTATTACAACTCTGCACCACTTGGACACTGATTGTGTGAGTTTCTTGTGTAGTTGAATTACATTCAGTGAGGGACTACATGAGAAACGTTATTGTCTCTGATTACATAATTCACTCTCAGAGAAGCCTGGATTTTGATTGTGTGTTGCCTGATCACAATCCAATGAAGGACACAGCAGAATAGTAGAGAGGACAAAGGCCACTTTTGCTGTGTGCCACATACATGTATATCTGCATAAATCATTAACAGTTCACAAGAACACTACCCTTTATAAATTACTTATGAATGTTTATTAACATATATTAATGATAACATATGTATCATTAACAAAGAATTATTAACAAGATATGAATCTGTTTTCAATAATCATTGGATTTTTATTATCAGTCTACTTAACCACTTTTATCTATACTGACAAACCTGATGGAAATGGTACGATGGTGACTTTCCGGCAGGCCTTTGTCAACATGTTACTGCAATTTACTCAGAAACAGAATTAGGCCTACGCTGTTATTCCCGACAACAAGGATATATTCTTTATCCCGTTCATCGTTCAAGTAATCCCCCTGATTGAACCGCTCATATTAAATGTAAGGTTATGTATGAAAAACAGGCTTCTTCATAAAAACGCCCTCCCTCTAGTGAGTAAAATATGATATAAACAGGATGGAGTTGATTCTAATGCACCAAATTTGGACTAAATCGGACCAACGATTATAAAATTATGGCCTGGGATTTTTTGGAGATAGGCTCCCCCTAGTGTCTGAACTAAACAACCTGCCTCACCCAAAATCAATTCAGTTTTTACTCACACTATCCATGATCCATGAAACAGTTTTTGAGTTATTTCTGCAATACATTGTTTTTTTCGTATATAAAATAAGACCATTGGACTAAATCGGACGAACGGTTGAGAAATTATGACCCCAAAAAAGATTAACTGAGCTTTAATTAGTTATAGTTCCTATTTACTCTTTGATTAATCTTTGTTTACTCTTTGTTATAAACATAAATGGAAATGATTAGTAAATTAGTGCAATTTTACAATACACAGCAAGGCCTCCTTTTGACGGAAAAATAATTCATCAATGGACGACCATAAGAATTAGTACGCATAGTATGTGTGTATTCAATTGACCTAATGGTGTGTGAATAAGCTTGTCATATTGCGTCAAACAGGGAACAGCAATTTCCCCACGGATAAATAGGGTATCTAAAACATAAAATCTGGAAAAAAAACTGTGGCCTACATGTATAGCAGCAAATTAATATAGCTGTGATCAGGATAAGTAACATAGAAATGGATAACGTCGATAAAAGAAATTCAAAAACTGTATCCTTATTGACATGAGTTGTTCTGTCTTTCTTTAATTAATACAACAATTTTCATTTAGGCATAGTCACCCATTTCTTAGCAAGCAATATTACAAATCCATTAAATTAGTTTAAGGGAGTAAAGGTGCGATTCAACAAGTTAATGTGGCATGCAGTTATTAGTGAACCAGAGCGGATAATTTGATGAATTAAACATTTTTTCGGTCACACAGATGAAAACACATCTCACTGAAAGACTATTATCAAGAAACTGAGGGAAAATTACTCTTGAAAGAAATTAGTTCATGGATATATAATAACGTTTGACACGTACAGTAGATGAATGTGACGCAGATAGGTGACAACATTACATTTGACATCCGGCATAAGTCAAAGCAGCAAAAAACACTTTCACTAACCGAATAAACATTTGAGGTCATTACTGCAGTGATGAGGTTCACTCATTAAGTCAAAATGTTAATTTATTTTGATCACTTACCATGTCACTTTTCTCTCCTCATCGCCTTTTTAGCTCACTTTCACACTAACTCTCTTTCTACATCTCTTATTATGCAAAGACCAAGCTGTTGAATTAGCAATATAATATATGTGTTCCGCTGGCTAACCTCAGCCCGTAGTCATGCATAGAATTTTAAAAGAGGGTCTTATACACAAGCGAGCTGCAGACTGGAGCGTAGACTTTGTCATCACTCTGTTGTGAGCAGGGCCGCCCCTAGCCAAATTGGTGCAATGAGCGGGGTTTGGTCATCGTGCCCCCCAATCCCCATGTCTATACGGGTGCGTGCATTTGAATGTAAATTTGTAGAACACAAAAAGGTATTATATGTCTAACATAAACAGATTAAATGAAAAAAACAAATAAACATGAAATAAATACTTCTGAGTCACAAAATAAATAAATGTTTTGGTTAAAAAAAACTACAATAAAATAAATAATAATAAAAAAAAAAAATAATAGCAGCCAGTCATTCAACATGAGTAACTGACGTCAATTTAAGTTATTTCAACCTCAAATTAATTTAGTAAGATCGCAAACAATGATTAATTAACAGAATCAGAAATAGTTACTTTACTCTTTAAAAAACAGATGAAGATAAAAAAAAAAAAGTAATCCGGCTGTTGACTTATTGAGTAATAAAGCTAGAATAAATAATAAGAACCCAATAATAGGTAAATTGTGCAAAATATAAATTGAATTTGACCATAAATTCCAACTTCTGTGGTCACCAATTGGTCAGTTTACTGCTCCTGTTCATCACACATGAAAGCAGAGAGCAGAAAAAACTGTTAACAGACATCAAAGAGGCAGTAATACAGTAAAGACTGTTGCTTGGAAATAAGCTGAGCTGAATGCTCAGTAAAAGCTGTTACAGAAAATGAATGAAAATTACTGATTCCCCTCTCTCACGCGCGGTTTCTGTCGCTCGGTCCCTCCATATTTCGCCTCATATCGACAGTGATCCAACCTGGAGAAGTAGGACAATGCTTGGAAGAATTTGGAGTGAGGCCATCTTTACTGGCTACAAGCGAGGTGTGAGGAACCAGTCTGAAAGCACAGCTCTCCTGAAGCTGATGGGATGTTACGGCCGAGATCAGGTCGATTTCTTGTAAAAACGCTGCACTTACCTCAACAAGGTCAAGAAGAACACAGGCGGTAAACCCAACAAGACCCGTGTGATCTCGGGGAAGATGGTTGTGAGCAAGAATTGTGCTTCAGGGTGTCATATAGATGTTCAACATCTGTTGTCATGGAACAAAATGTATAGGTCTGGGGTTGAACATATCTTCCTAGACAGGACGTAACAGCTATTCTTTATCAATTTACTCGTGTTTCTGTATGAAGTCATGGAATATGTTTGTTACTAAAAGAAGTCATAACTAAGATGTCTTGAGAAGAGATTCGTAACTTTTCAGCTCATACGGGGTCATTCTCTGAGCTCAAAGATAGAAATGCAGGATGTAACATCTCATACAGAGTGAAAGTCAATCACACTGGCGGCAGTAGCAGCTGAGTGGGCCAACTCACACTCCTCCCCTGCTGTAGTGACATTGCATCTTTTTGGTTGTATATCAAATTCAAGGCTTGATTCTGATCAGCTGAGGGGTTTGTACCCAATCTGCATAGAATGCATATCAAGTTTTCACAATGTGACTTTCAGTGTGCAATGCTGGTGGGTGTAAATGTGCAGCTACTTCTGACTTAAATTGTGTGTGTGTGTGTGTGTGGGTGACTGCCGGGGTGTGTTACAAAAATGCTGATTTGCACGCTCGAAGGGAGCAGATTTTCATATATTTAAGGGCAAGCACATTGCTAAGCTATGACAGGCCGAGGGCACTGATGCATTAGAGAAGCTTGTGTAAACCATAAGCTGACAGATAGTGAGAACACTCGCAACTCACAGCTCTAACACTCATCCTGTGTCCTGTCCTTGCTTTTTTCCTCTTAATACATCTTTTGTTTTACCTCCCTTTGCTATATTCTTAGGATATTTGTATCTGTCTGTCTCTCTAGCTATCTAGTTAGCTATTAATCATAGATAAACACACACACACACACACACACACACACACACACATATATATATATATATATATATATATATATATATATATATATATAATAGAGAGAGAGAGAGAGAGAGAGAGAGAGAGAGAGAGAGAGAGAGAGAGAGAGAGAGAGATACCATATTGGCCCCTCATTCCACCCATGTGTTGAGGTCAGTTCAGACTAAAATAACTTATGACAGACATTTAACTTTTTCACCTGGTATGAATTAAGTGAGCACCATCAGGACGGCACATTTTTGTTAAGTTATAACTTATATAAAGTATAGATATATTAAATTTGACAAGCTTAAAATTGATTTTTAAACATTTCTACTTTTTTCCCAGTTGCTCCAAAAAGCAGCTGAAATACTTAACCGGGTTTTTCTAAAGTTCGTATCTTTGGTTCATATAGCACTTTAATGAAATGAGAAAAAAATAATAAATTAATGTATAAATAACAGAATAAACCAGAAACATTATAAAAAAAAACACAACATGTAACTAAAGCTGGAAATAATACATAAGGATAAGTTTGGTTAAAATAGAGCAGCACATGTTCATCCTCAAAGAGAAGAATAAGAAGAAAAAGGTAGGGCTCAAGCGCCAATGATATAAATAGACCGCAAAATTAAAACTGAAATGATAATAAAGTATTTTGTTAAAAATAATCTTCAAAAGTGATTTCAAAGGAGACACTGATGTAACCAGTGAGAGTTCCTGTGGCAGGTCATTCCATGGTTGATGAGCTCTAACAGCAAACAATCAATCCCCATTAAATTTTATGTGTGAGCTCAGAACCCCGGTTTGTAAGGCAGCAACGAATAACACATTTTCAGGGGACAGGCTATGAGGTATTCTGAACAAAATAAGTAATATCTTCAAAGCTAAACCAAATGGCAGACAAAGCAATAAAATTAGATTAATTTGTTCTCTTTCCTTGGTTTTCTAAGAGCCCTTGCTGCCACAGTTTTATACAATTAGGGGTTTGTTTGTGTTAAAGGACTACCCTGATGATCAAGCTATCTTTCAAGAAAAGCCTGATTGATGTTTAAATGTCATTCAAACTCTGCATTTATCAAATTTTGACTTTCGTCCTCAAATGTTAGTAACATAACTGAATGACATTATAAGTCCATCCATTTTCTCTAACTGCCTATCCTATTCAGGGTTGCAAGGGGCTGGAGCCAATCCCAGTGGACCATTGGGTGAATTTGTCGGTCTGACCACCTCCACACTCCACACACACAGAGGCAACAACCATTCGTGGGACTATTCATCTATGGAAAATTAAATCACTTAATCTCCTTTATTGCTTGTTTTCGGACTGTGGGATGAAGTCGGAGTACTCAGGAGCTACAAACACAGACAGACCATGCTAACATGCTATCTCCACACAGAAATGCCCCTAAGGCCAGAGATGGATTTGAAGCTGTAACCCTCTTGCTGTGAAGCAACTGTGTTGAGTCTTTCTATGACTCCTGACATTTGCTTCGACATTAATGGATAAATAATCCTATTTTATCAGAATTTCACGGTGGAACGCACTGCATTTATTTGTTGTTTTTGAAATGTTGATTAAATGTTTATTCTTAGTCATATGACTGCATGACCTGGAAGTTAAGTGAAGCTAACTTCTGGGTCATTTAATCAAAATATAATGAAAAGTTTGTGCATTATATGTTTTATTCACTAAATGAAGCAATAAAAAAAGCACTTCCGGTGTTGTATCACTTTCAAGTGTCCTTCTTGAGCACTTCTGTTGTCTTGTGGTTTTTACATTTACAGATCGTTTTTATTAATATGTTGTTTTGTGACTTTTGTAACGTGCGTGTGTTGTGAAATGATGACAATGTTTTCTATATTCGCTTTGTGCGCATATTGTTAAATTGATGGTTGCTGTCCGTTTATTGTCAAATTGATGGTTGCAGTGCATTTGTTGTCAAATTGATGGTTGCAGTGTGTTTGTTGTCAAATTGATGGTTGCAGTGTGTTTGCGGTGTGTGTCGGCCACCGTAGAATTTAAGTCAAAATGTGGACTATTTGAGTATGAAACTCACAAATTTACTTAGGAAAAAGGGGAGCAAAAATAAAAAACTAGGCCATGCTAGTTTCCCCAACAGCAAAGGTATATCTCCTGAATCCCCCAAGCAATCCCCCCTAAAGCAATCCCCCTAATGAAACTCCTCAAATTAAATGTGAAGTTATGTCTGAAAAACTGTGTTTTGCATAAAAAAAAGCTCCGGGACTTTTTTGGATATAATTAGGATTAGAAAATTCAAGCAAAACCATTTCTTGGATCTACCAACTCCATGCTGCGTCCTCTAAAACAGAACTTCATGGTCAACTGTATTTATTCACTTCCAGCTCCACCAAGGAGGTTATCTTTTCTGTGCATTTTTCTGTCTGTTAGAAAGATTACGAAAAAAACGAATGGTTTGCATGAAATTTTACCCAGAGGAAGATTTTGGCGTTTCCTATAGATTTTACTTTATTGCGATGTTATGTGTCACAGCATTTCTTTTAAATTAAAATAAATTAAAAAGAAGCTGGTTGGAGTGGTGTCTTGAAACTTTGTCAGTCTTTGTGGTCTTGTTTCGACAGAAGAATCTAAACTGGGGATATAGGGTTATAAAGCGAAACAATGACTCCAGGGATTATATATTTTTTCTTCATAGGAATAAACAAAAAAAGGTTTAGTGGTGGTGGGTGTTGGAGCTGAGGGACTCTGGGCAGAATGTAGTGTAAAGTGCAAGACAATGAGGAGCGATGTACGTATCCAGAGATTTGGGAGATACAGAGAGAGTTTATTTACAAATGTTTATTTACAAATGGTTTACAAATGGTTAAAAGAAAATTAAATGTTGAACTACGGTTTTGCTTTTTCTTGTTTTTTGACTTTTGAAACAGATGAGTGTCCACTATGTCAACTTCATGCACAAATACATTCTAGTACTTATCCCTATTTGTCTGAAAAAAGAAGCTGACAACATGAAAGCTCAGTGCTTAATATCAATGGAAAGTCTGTTAATCTATCTTTAGTTTGCTGCAAAGTCAGAGAGATTGATGGAGGTTTTGAATGATCATTTTATTTAATAAAGCAGAAAGATTTTTCAAGACCTATATCAATAGTTTAAAATGATTTCCTTGAACTAAATTCAAAATCTACCAAACTGCTTCAATCATCAAATAAACCATTTTCAGAGGCATGACAATGGCTATTGGGTCTCCCCAAAACACTTTATTGGGATTTCATTGGGTCCTCCAATCCCTGCTTCTATATTCCCCCTGCCAACCCTTCATACTTGGTCCTGTTCCTCTCAAATGCTTCATTCATCCATTCCTCGAAAAGTGGAGTTGATGAAGTCAATCCCAGCATCACCACTTGCCTTGTTGATTCTGTCAGCAAATCAAAGTCCAGACTGAGCTGAGTCGCCGCTATACTGTCTGGGAATGTATGCTGTCTCTCTAGGCTGACCTTCAGTCGTGACTCCCAAAGTGGTGCTAAAAGAGAGCTTTATCCACAAGCAGTGTTCAGAAGTGTTGTGGCGAATGCCATGTTGGTAAATCCAAGTTTTGAATTTAGCAAAAATTAGCATTCTTTGGAGGTTGGTGAGGTAAGAATCACCACTAACCCAGGGCTCCAAAAAATGTTGTTGCATACCTTGATGAGGATTGGGGAGAGTACTGTTTTCACTGATGAGTTGGAAGATGAACTGTTGGGGAGGCAGGGGTGCCCTTAAATCAATCTACAAGCATGGAGGTGGCAGTGTGGAAGTTTGCTGTTGTCAAGATTCTCATTTAGGGCCAGGACAACTTGAATTCTGCTCTCCATATGAAAATACTGAAGGTGAATACGAAGTTATCATCCTGTTAAGTTGCTGTAGAATCACTAGCATGTCTGTGAGATATAAAGCACCTCATTGGTTTTCTTTTCTTCTTTTTCTTTCAATGGTTGAATTAATTCTCAAAAAAAGTGTTTTTCTTTTAATTTTGTATCGGTCACTTATTCAGGTTTTGTGACCAAGTTAACGCTATATTGATGAACAAAAACAGGCTGGTAATAGGCTAATTAAATAATTTTTCACTTGAATGTCCGGCCCACCACCCTACCTGCTTTTTATACACAGGCGCTGAGATTAATGCACTTGTCCTCGAGAGGGAAAGGAAAGAGAGATGAGCAAAGAGGATGGTAGAAAAATGACAGAGGGGGTCAGAGACAGGACGACAGGAAAGTATGGCTGAGGACACCTAGAGAGGAAGGGTTGGATAATGACTTGAAGTGGCAATGGGTGTGTGGATGTGTGTGTGTTAGTGTGTATGTGCACCTGACTACCTTGTCTGCAGTTCATCTAAAAAAGTGTCTGGCTTCAAAGTGACCTCTGTCTCACATTTAGGTGCAAAGAGAAAGAGAGAATGATATAGATGGATGGTTCCATGGCCTTTGTTGTACACTTGCATTGGGGGCCAAATCTTTCCTGGTGCCACAGAAAGATGGGGGGCAAGGTCACAAGAGGAGAGCAAAATAAAATCATCTATCCATTCAACATCATTGGCTCAACAAATTACACTTTAGTCCACTAAGCAGTCGCATTCATCTGCCCTTAATTGCGATCATATATTATAAACTATGCTTTGACTGATTTGTGAGGTGCCCTCTCTACTGGTTCACTAGAAAACTATCTTGACACTAACCGATGAAGCATTAAATGTTTGGATAAAAATAGATAGTATTCCAAAAATGTTTATGATGCAAGCTTTGGAAGACTATATATTCACAAAAAAACTTCTTCATAGTTTTTTTCTGGAATACATTTGGCACAGTTGGATAGCCAATGTGCCGAAAATATAACCTATTTCCATAAGAAGCAGCTATATACACATACTACAACACACATGAACCAACATAAATCAATGTTTATATTAAAATCTAGCTTTACAATGTAGCTTTGAGCTATATCAATATATCTCTAAGTAGTAGGATATTAATAAAAAATAGTTATTGTTTGCATTACACTCTCAAAAAAAGTTGGTTTATTGATTTACTGTTAATAGCTGTCATTTTGTCATTTCATGCCAAATAAATACATGAAATACAAAACTGATTTCCAGACCAGATCGGTAGGGGCCCGTGTGGGCAAAGACAACCAATGGAACCATTGTACAACAGGGTGCCGGTGGACAATATTTTCTTGTTGGTTGGTTATTGAAAAAGAAGTTTGAGAGGGGGGCAGCAAGAGATGAGGAAAGGCAGGAGTCTGCGTGATAGTAATAATAATAATAATAATACATTTAATTTATAATGCACTTAGGCACTTTAAATGTTGGGACAATGACAGGTAAAGGTAGAGCATCAGCTCTACCCCTTGGATATAATGATGAGTATGAAGATAGAAATTGGAGTTGTGATGACAGCGCTTATGTCCCACAAGTTGGTTGTGAAGAGAAAAATATTTTCTGGATTGAGTTGGATGAAGTGATGGAGAGTATTGCCAGGGGTGAGGGGTTGATGCTTTGAGCAAACTTCAATGGTCATGTTGGTGTAGAGAATAGAGGAAATGAGGTGGTGATTGACAGATATGGTGTTAAGACTGGACAGATAGTGGTAGGTTTTGAAAAAATAATGGAAATGACTTAAGTGAATATGTATTTCAAGAAGAGGGAGGAGCACAAGGTGACATAAGAGGTGGACTACATCCTATACAGAAGATGTAATCTGAAAGACATTGGAGACTGCAAGGGGTGACAGGGGAGAACGTAACCAAACAACAAAGAATGGTAATATGTAGGATGACTCTGATGGTACGAAAGAGGAAAAGAGCCAGGGTTGAGCAGAGGATCAAATAGTGGAATTTGAGGAAGGAAGGCTGCTGTGGGAACTTCAGGAAGGAGTTGGGACAGGCTCTGGGTGGTATGAAGAGCTGCCGGATGACTGGGCAACTAGATCAAATGCGATAAGGGAGACAGCTCGGTAGGTGCTTGCTGTGTCATCTGGATAGAAGAAAGAAGGAAAGGAGACGTGGGGTGGATAGAGGTTCAGGAGAGCATATCAGAGAAAAGGTTTGCGCAGAAAAAGTGCGATAGCACGAGCAATCAAGAAAATAGGTAGGAATACAAAGAGATGTGGATTATTGTAGCAAACGCTAAACGAGGACCTTTGAGGAGTTTTATGAGTGATTAGACACCAATGAAAGTGAAAATAACTTGAACCAGTCAGTGGGGTAGAGAGATCAAGTTGGGAAGGATGTACAGCAGTTTTGGGTGATTAATGATATAGATGGAAATGGAAAGTCAGTTGGTCCTGGTTACATCCTGGTGGAGGTATGGAGATGTCTGGAGGGAAGTTTTTAAGTAGATTGTTCAACACTATCTTGGAGAGTGAGACGTTGCCTAATGAATGGAGGAAGAGTGTACTGGTGCTGTTTTTCAAGAACAAGGATGATGCTTAGAGATGTAGTAACTGGTAGAAGCAGATGAGCTACACAATGAAGATCTGTCTTTTTGGTCCAGAGTACCGGAACTGTGGCTGACTTACAAAAGGGGAGTATGTAATTACTTGGTTTAAATTGTCTGTTGTAATTAAATCCCTCAAAATTCGGAGATATGATGGAATTGTCATCCCCGTTGCGTCTACTGCAGCAGCAGATCTTCGTTTTGTGTGCCTTCGTGATAATTCAAAAACTTTATCATGTAATTTACAAATTTTGTAATTCTGACACTAGATTTAGACCAAATTTGTTGCATTTGAAAAGACTCAAGGGGACCTATACTTTAGTGTTGGCATCATATTATATATATATATATATATATCATATTTTATCATATTTTAATCTAATAATTCATATTTTACTTACACCGTGGAGCTTCTCTTTCCTTTCACAAAACAGATAAGAGATAACCTCACATTTGATTTGAGGAGTTTAATCAGGGGGATTGCTTGTACAACGCAGGACATTGAGAGCTTTTCGGGGATATACCCTTGATGTAGGGGAACACAACTTAGGTCTGGTTTAATCTTGTGGGAAGAAGGAAAATCATATTATACAGTATATTCATGACTGACAACCACTGTTGGTTGGTTCATCGGTTTCACGATTACTTTAAAGTATTTTTGTGATATACCTATAAAATTTCAAACAGTATAAGCTGCTGTTTACAGTATGGTCATTGGTGCTTTGATGCTTATAATTCCTTACTCTTTTTTCATTTTAGTTCTAACTTCAATCAAACACGGTCTGTAACTGTAATGAATTGTGTCATTGACCTCATGATAAATTAGTGGATTGTTTCTCAAGGAAAAGGACTGCAAACACAGCAAGTCTTCAAAGGTCATATGTGCGCAATACAAACATACACCCACAAACGTACGCACTCACACACACACACCGGAACCTTCCTGAGAAGGACAGATGCCCTTATTCAGCATCAGTTAACAGCCCATGTGTGAAGACATTTAGAGCACCACATTTAACATCCCCACGCTGTCTTTCATCCCATCTTGAGCTGTTTTTCTTCCACCCTCGATCAACTGAAGGGTCCATTGTCTGTGTATGCGAGCACACACTGTATGTGTATGTGTCACGAACAATCAGTCGAAACATTTCCTAGAGTCCCAAGCCAGATCAGTTGACCTTCCAGAATTGAGAACAATGAAGAGTGATGGGCAAAATGGGAAAGAGGATCAGCACTGTGAAATTCTGTGAAAAAAAACTGTATTAAAAAAAATACAAGGAAAGGGGAGGAAAGTAAGGTAATGTGCAGGGCTTAGACACATGGGAGAGGGATCACAAACTGCTGAAAATAACAGGTAAGGCTGTCTACACGTGATAAGCAGGCTGAGTTGCGCCTGCAGCAAAGTATAATTCAGCTCAACACTTATGAGTCATCATTTAAAAAGTTTTTTTTTTTTTTAGATATAGGAACAACATGACAAGATCCTTTTTTTTTAATTTACTATTTCTTCTTTGTCTGCACAGGAGCCTCTAGGTCAGCTGTGGGGAGGAGGATGGTAAAAAGAGAAGGAATTTAAATGAGTGAAGGAGAGAGGGATGGTGTGAATGAGTTGGTGTATGAATTGCAAAGCTTCTACTCCAACTTTTTGCTTGCATTTTAAGTCATTTAACACTATGCCTGTAACCTGTAAAACAGGATTTAGCAAGGGGACTTTCATCAGGTGACGTTTAGGAATTGAGATTACTTGGTAAAGATTAGTAAAAAGAGATTGTCGTTAAAGTTTTTGGTTGGTTTGACACATCGGTCTGACCCATCCTCCGCAATGAGGGACCTTTGATAGCTCTCACCATATCTACGTGGTTCTCTCCAGGTACTCCAACTTCATACCACGGTCCATAAACATGCAGTTGGCACTTCTAAATTGGCTGAAGATTTGATTGTGAACGTGAATGTCTGTCTTTCTCCTTGGGTTGGCCCCTATGATGAACAGGTGGCTTGTCCAGGTTGTGCCCTGCCACTTGCCAAATATCAGCTGTTATTGGCTCCTGCCCCCATGACCCTGAACATAATAGGCAGTTAAAAAACATGGATGGAGGGCGAACATATATCTTAACATTTTCTTTCTATTGCATTCACACCTGATTAAAGCACTTACGCACATACAAACTGCGATAAAAGGTAATAAATACATTGGTGGAAGACATTGTTGTGTCTATCGAAGTTTATTTGGCGACAGCCAGGAGAAAATCAACATTTTTCAATAAAAACCTTGCAGTCACATCTCTGCGACATTCATTCCCTCTAAATTTTTGCCCTTCTAAAAAAGAAACATTGAAGGAAAAAGGTATTCATGAGTTATGAACATTTCATAATGTTTACTCCCACTCTATCCATATAATATAGAAGCATCTTTGCTCCCAGAGCAGCAAGCTGAAAGTCTATTTAATACCTTAAAAAAACGAGGTTCAGTCTAAATCTGAATGGTTTGCGTTGGAGACAGGGGCATGTGTAGGCAATGATTTTATATCTGCATTAGAGTTACAAATTTCAATGAAACATTAGATGAATTAGACATTTTATTGTTCAATAATTTATGTAACACAATGATGCAGTATATAACATTTTAATGTAATTATATAAAAAAACAATAAAAAAACAAGCACTACGTTTAGAATAGAAGAAGACATTTGTTAACAGAAAATATGTTTCTCTGGCATCAACTGACCCAGGTGTCTCTGGCTGTCATGCAGCATTGCAAACAAAATGACTGCCTCTTGTCATCTATAACATTTCTCATGGCTTTGAATATAACTTTCAAACAAACTGTAGTTTTTGCCTTTTTTTCTCCACTTCAGTTGGATATGCTCGTTGCTCTTTGGTCTTCCTCTGCCTCCTTGGCTTGTGATATTTCTCGCTGTGTTATCTCTTGGAATACCTTTCTTTCTTCCTCTTCTTTCTCAGTCTCTTGAGCATAAATTTCTCCACCTTGACATGATAATGTTTATTCTTTTTTCATCCACTGGCTCAGTTTGCAGCAATTGATTAAATACCCAAATCCTTTTAAATAGCACTATCACATTATAATCTTGCACATTTATAAAAATCCTGTAAATAGTAGTAAATGCTTTAGATGCTTAGCAAATAATGCTCAGTATGATGAATTATGGCTTTCACTACAAAATAAATAATGCAGTAATGTATATTAATGTTGCTGTTAGTCTGACTACTCTATATGCCATGGGGTAGTTTAAACTTTAACAATTTTCTTAAAGACCTTATCACATACGCATAAACCAATCTGTCCTCAGCAAAATTCCTGTGCTTTCCTTGCACAGACTGTCCCTCGGGTCAGGCCTGCTTTGGTAGAACACTTCTTCCATGGATCTGGCGATCAGAGCTTCTTTGGTAGGTTCCAGAGGTTCCAGAGGTTTCCAGCCTCTGTTTTCTTGATATCTGTCGTTTCGTGTATCTGCTATTCATACATTCCTTGGGGGAAATCTATGATCCATCCTCTTTTCCCCCATCACCCTCTGTCTCCTGCAGCCTGAAGTGTGTTCTAGTTAGTTCAACATGGAAGGCTGTTCTTCCTGCTGTATTCATGGTTGCTCCTTGTTTCATCCTGGATTGCGGATCTGACACTCATCAAGTTTTCAGTACACTCCAACCTTTGTGTAGTGTGAGGTGTCCATGTGCAGAGCGCTGAATCATAGGTTTTTTTTTGTAGTCCACCCAAGTAGTGCTCAGGTTTGTCTGCCGAGGTTTCGAGCCGTAAAGGATGGACTGACCACTATTTCGTCCCCACCTCTACAGATGCAATTGGTTATGTCTGGTGGTGGCGTTATCATTTTTAACATCGCTATCATCTATTGGTGTCATCTCAAAATGTTGATCAACAGAATTCCCATTTTGTTGGTACCTCTCAATTTCTAGCTGTGATAGCAGTAAATGCTAGCTTCCCTCTTTTTATGTTAGGTTCTTGGGCTGTCGTGTGTTGTTGATCAAGATTTTACTATTGATAGAAGGTTAAATATACCCCCATCCTTACTGATAACCGTTGTGTGCTGATGTATGTGTTGTGGTGTGTAGAGGGACATGATTCAAGATTTTGAACACTTTGGAAAAAAAACAAGGACTAATTAAAGGAGGATACAAAAAATATATTTTCTAGTATGCCAATAACAAGCTCACTTCACTCATGCCTCTGCACCCCACACTGGTCAGAATATCCTTAGATTACCAACAGGTTTCCTTGGAAACCACACAAACACCGAAAACATGTGTGTTTTGAAACTTTGACACATTGACACAAGTCTGCACCTGCAAAGCCATTGCTGACACTTACCACGGTGTGATGATATGGAGACCTGTAGGTTAACAGATCTGTGAGACATTGGCAGCTAGCAGCTTCGATCGAAAAAATACAATGTTCTCAAAAACAAAAGTGTTACACTGAGCAATACTGTCTACTATGTGTTGTTTTTATGGGTACATGATGATTTGTAGTGCTTTTTTCTTGGCCAGGTCAACCTTGCAAGAGATATCTCTTGATACAAATGGGATATTTCCTGGTTAAATATGAAAACAATAAACAATAACAATACTATTTCAAATGAATCATTTTGATAGCTTACATCCAATCTACTGTAAGATTTATCCTATGTCTCACTGTTAGATCATTTTGCTTTTGACCATGGATTAGGGTCAGTGGGCAATAGAATGCTTCAATGACTTAAGGACTGAACTTTAAAAAAAGAGATAATGAAATGCTTAACTCCTGAGTCTTTAAAATCCCAGTAGATCAACTGTTCTAAAGCGGAATTGTAATTAAAATAACTGAACATCAATCTAAATATATTTCACGTTCCCCTACTGCTGACACTGCTTAATAGTTCAATTTAAGGCGAATTTATCATGAGGGAAATGCATCAAATAAAATGATTTAATTATACATTATTAGCTCCTCAGATTCTTAACAATTGCATTTTTATTCAACAATGGAATTTTCCTCAGTAGAGGCTATAGACCGCAATCAAATGGAACATTTGTTTTCACTTTCATGCTAGATACTGTATTGTAAAAGAGTTACATGCAAAGCATAATTTTTAGCGGATGATTAGGTCCATTAGGTTCAGGATTTGCTCAACTCATTACATCAAAACAACTGTATTGCAGTCAGTCAATTCTTCTTCTTCCTTCAGCTGTTCCCTTTAGGGTCGCCACAGCGGATCATATGTTTCCATCTTGCCCTGCCCTTTCCATCTTCCTCTAGCACACCAACCAACTGCATGTCCCCTCTCAACATATCCAGAAACCACTTCTTTGGTCTTGCTCCTTTTTCTCCTTCCTTGTAGCGCCACCGCCAGCAGCGTTCTGCCAATAGTTCCGCTATCCTTACTTTGCACATGTCCAAACAATCTCAATATGGCTTCTCTTACTGTCTCAAAGACAACCAAGTGCTGGCACGTACATGCATATATTAAAGAGAAATACATACACTGTGCTTAAATGTTTCACAACTGACAATCAAAAGCACTCTGCTTTTTAACATATGTTCAAACATATATATTTAACAGATATATATATATACCACTTTTCTCAAATCTTTATTTTCTGCTGGACTAGCTACAGAATACCGAATCGGTCCCAATCCTTCTATATCGTGTGATCAGATAATGCTTCTCTTTAATGGTTGTGTCCATTAATGGAGCATAAGTGCATATTGAGGGAGCAGATAAGATAACCGAGGAAAATCTAAACTATTCAATGTTAAAATACTGTTCATGTGCTTTACTAATAAATTTATTATTTTATGTAGGTGTCTGTCATACATTGAAGACCTTCTAACGACCCATCTCTTTTGTAGCAAAATAAATGGTACAAACATTTTTTAGTCACCAATCTTACTTGATCCTGTGTTGCATTTGTGTTGCATATTCTGTAACTTGCTCTTGCTGCTGTAACACTGCAATTTCCCCGTTGTGGGACATATAAAGGTTTTATCTTATCTTATCTTATCTTATTGCAGGCTGGAGAGACAAATACAACTACACTTGACAGAAGGAAAAAAGTCATAAAGTGCAGACTGCTTTGTGCAAGAGGTAACACCAATGTTATCAATCTGTTAACACACTGTTAATAAAGGCTCGACAAATACTAGGCTGCATAGCAGCTGTTTTGCAAGCATCTAAAATATTGATGTTATCTTGGGCACTTATGTCCAATGGAATGTCTATTGTACATATTAACCTGCATCCAGTAGCTTATTTAAGAGATTCTTTCATAATCTCATTCAGCTACAGATGATTTATGCACATATTTAGAGGCGGGGAGTTCCTTGAAGCTGCGAAACATCGTAATAGGAAAAACCTTGGCTCTGCTGACTTGGCTCACTCGGTTAACACCAGCAAAAGAACGAGGTGAAACATGACAAAGGCAGAAATCTCGACTTGTGAAGAGAAGTGGATGGCAAAGGATGTGGAACCACGTTCCTTGGGGTCCTTAGTCCGAACTATGGAGATTGAGACCAACATTTTCCTCTACTTCCAATCAGTATATGTGTGCTTCTGTACCAATAAATCTTTTCACATGGGGCTGAGAGAAGAAATTGCAATCTCTGCGGGCAGAGGTGACTTACTCACGTTCTACCGTTGCTTAAAAGACACAAATGCTGAATAGGTGGCACCATGAACAGGTGTTTCTGACTCTTGTCCATACATTTGAGGAGAGAGAGGGGAAAGAGACCAACTAGCATACATGCAAAGACGATCAGCACATTCCTCTGAGAGGGAGTGAGGCATTTCCCAACAAACACATCAAAGTTCAGTCCGCTGCAGGCTGCCTGGTCTTCTAAGGCGAGCAATACTTCCCTCTGCCCAGGAAGGAGGTGATGTTTTCACCACTATGCATTTGTTTATCTGTTTGCTTTGTTTGTAACCAGGATTATGGGAAAACTAGCAGAAGAATGAGAAGCCTTTATTTGTCACATACAATAATACAAGTTATACATAGTAGACAAATTGGTTCTCTGCATTTAACCCCTCCTTGAAGAGCAGTGGGCAGCTATCTGCAGCACCCTCACTAATGTTCAAACCTGAAAGCATTTCCAGTTGGAGGTAGGTTTTGGCATGTGATGATTAAATGTTTGTGACGTTGCATATTTCAATTTAAAAAAAAGCTGTTGTAATGTGTTGTTTATTGATGCCTTCGTTCTTCTAATGTTTTGCGAAGAAACAGGAATCGACGTAACAAGTGTTATAGAGGCTAACCTATAGGCACGAGATGATGACTTTTTGGTGGAATTATTAATTTCATAGCATTTAAATTAAAATAAAATAAAGTAACAATGTAAAATATTGTAAATAAAGTTACGATGTGGCTATTCTGTAACTGTGTCCATTATTGATGCCTAAGTTCCATGATGTTCCTTTGATACTGCAAAGAAGTGAGAAGCGGACAAGAAATGACACCATGTACATCATAAAAACTAACCTTATCTGTAACGTTTTTAAAACCTTAAGGAAGTCGAGCTTCTTACATCTAAAGTTAATATTGACTTTAGGATTACCACACCCAGTTGTCATAGTATCTTCACATTGGTGGGATGTATCAACACAAAATTTAGGTCAGTCATACAGAGCGGGACACTTCCTAGGTTTACCTTAGAGATACAGAACTTTATCCTAGTATGACACCACACGTATCATAAAGACTAATCGTATTGATTATATATTCATATAATTTTTTTTTGTTATTTTATTATAAATGTTCCAGCTTATTTGTAGAAATGTTTCTACTGTTCTGTTCATCCACGTGATGACAACTAAGAAAATAGGTTCAGTTTTCTCCATATTTTGACATTATGCTAATATAACTCCTTGCGCCATTTGCACTATTATTCTTATATGATTATCAATATTATTATTGCATTTATTTTTTATTTTACTACAGAGGGACAGATGGACGGACAGACACACGGACACACAGAGAGTCAGAGATAATCTGCAATGCACCAACTTCTTCCTGGAATCAATAAGGTGATTCTGATTGTGATTATTATGAGGGTTAATGTTGTAATGAAGCATCAGTTCCCCAAGGGGGCATGTGTCACCCCTTGCCTAGATATTATTTTATGATCAACAAAAAAACCCAAAAGATAATGATGTTAGAGCTTAGATGTAACATGGAAGCAGTGAAGAGGCCCATAAGAAAATGGCCCTTGAGTTCCCTCAGTGCAGACAAAATTTACGGAGCTTGTAGGATAGGGGAAGAAGCAAGTCTCATGTGTTTTATCCAGACCTGAAACTTTGGAGAGGCCCTCATCTAGTCATATAGCAACCACAATTGTAATATAGTGTTTGATATTGTTAACAATAAGTGAAAACCTTTTTATCATAAACAACAGACACGCCTCAATACATGTTTTATAAGCCTGTTTTGCTCATACCACCTCAGCTTCTAAATGAAGATTGAAATATGAAGATTGAAAGAAATGTGATAGCCATATAAAACCATAAAGGGTAAATGATTATAATAAATAATGGAATTTGCCAAGTCAACTATTAATGAAAATCATTTAGCATTACTCCTGTCAGTACAGTAAAACCCTTATTCTTGACAGTGCGTCTATTTTTCCTAATACGAAACAGCAACATTTTATCGTGTAGTTTATTAGTTTGTGCAGAAAATAAGCAAAATCTTATTTTTATTATCCAATACTTTAATATCCAATATTATATTCTGCACGCAGGACCGCTATTTAACCGATGTATAACTGATTTGCAATCGGGTGATGATGTGAATGGCAAAAAGAAAGAGGAAAAATTTGATCTTGAGAGATATTACACACCACATAAATTTGTATGACTATATGTGCCTGGCAGAAAAATCCCTGTCCAAAACTGTGGACAGAAATACAGTTAAGCCATGACAAAAGGAAGTAACTCATACAAAATAAAAGACGCTCACACATTTCTACTAGCAGTACAGCTACATCATATCAGGAATCTTAACACAGACATGTGCCCTCATAAATCCTGATACAAATCTCATTCGCTGGTTTGCAGTTATTCCACTATTTCCTGTGAAATTATTGCTGTGTTGGAGGGACGGTCTGACCTCAGGCAAAAGGTCAAGTGATGTAAAATTACTAAGGACAGCCAGTTCATTTAATATACAATGTTTAATTATTATTACGCACAACTTCTGCTCATGAATGCTGATTACCAATGTTATTCTGTTCAAAGGCAAGGGGACAGATGTCTTCAGAGAGGCATTAAGCAATCCTTTTGAGAAATTCAAATGATCAATTCTAAACAGGGGTTTTTCTTTACAACACATCCGTCCCTTAAGCTATTTACACACTAGAGGATTTTCAAATCTTAATAGATTTTAAAAACGTGGGAGACTACAGACGTAAGGACATTTTCAACCGATTTTCATTATTACAATCTTAACAATTACGCGCACACTAGACAATTCAGCCAGACAGCAGACCACACACATGCTGGTTGTAGTGAGGATTTCACAGTGGCGATTCTAAATACACGAGATCTCACAGAAACTTGCGTGTCCAAACGTGACTTCAGAAGAAAAACAAACATGGAGGATATTGACGTCATTGTCAGTCCTATTGTGATATAATTTGCATGACACGTTATAAAGGCACTTGTGTTTTTGCCATAATTCGACAAGCTGGTCTTCTTCAATAATCCACCTAAATCGGTGTTCAGGTATGTTTGGGTGTCTTTTTGCTGTAAAGTCCAGTTATGACACTTCCCGGTCTGTTTGCTCACATTGGCTATTAAGGGTATTCCACAAACTTAACATATTTGTAGTTGTAAATGATCACATATCTCCTCATTAGCTGGGTTTCCATAGACAATGTTCTTCTTGTAGATTGAAAACATTCCAAAAGAGAACTCCTGATCGACTGTAATTGGAAATGGAGTGAACATGCGCAGACACGTCAATCGGAAGAGCTGTCAACGAGCTCAAAGGCAAACAATAGATGATGAGTTTTATTAGAAGATCTACCGTGTGATCAGGTCATTTTTTTCTGCTACTGTGATGTTTTTAATGAAGTAACTGCTTGATATTAACTCAAGTTTACTCATATAGCCTATACTGGAATAAAGAGGGAGGGTGAGAGGGAGGAAAAGGTCTTCACAACAAAACCTTGTCATTACCTCAGAGGGGTTTAACTATGACTAAAGTTACATCATGATGACATTAGCATATATTAATTTATTAGGGAGGCCATGTTGTGTGATGAACTCACCAGAAATGTAAAGTTAACATCAATATCATCCTGCCTAGCATTAAAAGCAGAAACTCCTCATCCTACGCTCTATCCTGAAAACGTCGATCCAACGATGGTCAGCGATTTTTACATATGCCTATCTCCTTCATTATTTCATCCATTACTCCATAAAATGTTGGGTCAGGGGGTCTGATTCACTTTGTTGTTGTCAGATCTTTGCCTAAAATTTACGTCTTCAAAGTTTTCCAGTGCTTTTTAATTTGTTCACATCGCTGTCTATCACAGCTCCTGAAGCACATCTTTGGAGTTCATTATATCTTTCACTCATCTTTCTTTGAGATTTTTGCATTAAAAACAAACCTTCTGCTGTGGTCTGGATCATGAAATGCCTGCCTCGTGCACATGAATAGCACCAATAGACACACACTCACCAGGGATCATTCCTTTCCACAGTTAATATGCTGTGCTTGCCTTTCCAAAAGGACTTATACTACCCGTCTGCAACGCAATGAAGTTTTAATCAGAAAGAGCTACCTCGTTCGGAAAGGGTTTTTTACCTGTAGCATTTTCTTCCTGATTAAACTTTTCTTCTGATTTTATTTGGAATAAAGGTGTTCATGTAAACCCATCTATTGTTCAATCAGAACTAATGAAGCCTTTTGGATTGCATTTGAAATGTTTTCAATACCTTAAAAATAGGTACAGTTGCTTGCATCCAATGTCTTAGGATTACCAAACCCAGTTGTCATAGTCTCCTTGCTCCTTCAGTGATGTATCATAAACTATATAATCGGTGTGGTATCATATAAAATGTGCTGTGTTGTCTGTTTGTCTGGTTTTAAAAGCCGATAAATATAGACATAAAAAAATTGTGCCACTAGGGTAAACATTTTGCTTAGATACGGGGAAAGCTAAAAAAAAATCTAAAATAAAAAGAAACTGTTGTTTTTTCCCCCAGTGCAACCAGTATCATCACATCGGTGGGATGTGTCAATACAAAATTTAGGTCAGTCACACAGAATAAGACACTTCCTCTGTCTACTTTGGAAATACAGAACTTTTTTACATCATGTTCCGCATAAGTAAGGTAAAATATTCTATAAAGCAGCTTCCGTTACTATCTGAATTAAAAGAAAATCCATATTTAGCGGGAAAGGCTTCACATAGATTAGCTACACCGTGCACACATTGAGGTGGGATGCAATCCAATATGTTGAATAATACCTGAAATGCGCGCAATCATCCATCCCTATTAGTAAAGTGACCCAAGGGATATGCCTTTTTATTTTTAAATATATTCATAGTCCACCACACTTTGCTTGGTGCTGAGGTAGCAGGCAGATTTGTGAATGTCTTTCTCTGTAAGTCTCCCCTACTGTCGGTTTCATCTATAATATTCTTTATCCACATATACACAATTTTGATTTATAGTGTAACCCCTAGTCTATATGTAATTGTTTCATGTTAAAATGAAACATAGCAACATGTAGTTAGGAAAAAGTAAATCATACAAACGGATGTCTGTATTTTAAATATCATATTTTTAATCCATTTCTGGGGTTAATGTAGTATCTGTGCGGCAGAAAATACATCCCCACGCCACATTTTGCACATGCACAAGGGTAGTGTGTGTTGACTGGAGATGGCGTTCCTCCCATATAGCCACACACCTGTTAAAAAAATTACATCTGATTGGTTACAAGTGAACAGAGTGATACTGTATGTAATGTTGCTGATATGGCTGGCTGATGTGCTGAATCAAGAGTGGATACAGTCTGGATTGTGTCAGTGCTTCCATATTGTTTAACTTTGAATTGAATTTGCTCTATTCTCCTTTAACAGTACTAGACCTAGGAACTTACATATAAATGAATATCCATTACATTAAAGCCCTTGCCAAATTAATTAACTTCCAGGAACATTTCTATGTATTTGCAAGAGACCTGAGACTGGCAATAATGTTGGACTGGTACTAACTCTTTTATTTCAAACAGCAAAGATTGGTGCATCAACTAGGAGTACGGCAAAGCCAATAACCCCAATTATTCAGCTCTCTTAGGGCCAACCACAGACCACCTCATGTTCTGTATTGCTCTTATAAAGCTGTTGTGTGGGTTCTGCATTGTTCTGCCTCTCAACTGGCAAGATAGTTTGTAATATAAGAAAATTGATGGTCAGTACAAATGGAGTAAGTGGATGTGGGAATAGCAAAATTCAAAGGATTAGTAATGACAAGTGGAGAGTATTATTGAAGAGGATGAAGAATGGAAAGGCATTTGTTCCTGATGACATACTGGCGGAGGTATCGAGGTGTTGTAGCGAGTCACACATCTCCACATCTGGTTCCTTTCACAGTCTGTTCTCCACAGGACTTAAGGAACAAAGAGGATTCTGTTTTTCCTGTAAGAATCAATTAACAAAGGAGACTTTCTTTCGATCTTGAGCCCCTTCGGAGTCACGAACTTAGGTGCAATAAAACTCTTATCACCGACAACTAAGCCATATTCCTTTTTCTGTTTTCACGTCAAGACCTCATTGGAATGTTAAGAACAACATCAAGAATACACGGTATATATAAATATATATACACACTGTCCTTTATGAGTTTGTTCACTCTTTGGCTATGGTGAGAAAAAGTAATTTTACCCAACGTGTTACTATTAGGCCTTTTATCTACTCATAATATCTTAACCCTTTTGAGCTCATAACTAATGTAGCGCTGGTAATTTTTGTATCTTCACTTTTGTCTTTTTCTTTTACTCACTTGTAAAAGACAGACAGCACCAACAAAGAAAGTAGGTTCAGGTGTAGAACCGTACCTTCAGCTCAAAGTGAGTCAAAAGAAACAAAACTTGAAGCAGCATCATAGACCGGTTCATTGCTCGTGTATCCAGAGAGTGCTGTGAACGACAAGTTTTTTAAAAAGTGTTGGTTTACCTATTTCTAAGTCGTTTGCTTGCTCTTCGTTGATTTTTCGCTGTTCAGCTATACTTCATATTCTAAACTGACTGTTTTCTGAGCATCATAACCCTGAGCTCAATAATGGCACACAAACTTTTAACTTTTTTTTTAACGTGCTCCTAGGAGAAAATTTTTGATCCCTTTTCATCCTGAGACTCTCAGCCCTGCAAGAGGTCAATTTTCCTTAGGAAGTTTTGTGAAGGGACTCTTCTTGGAAAATGCTAGACTACAGGGCCCAGTATCCTGTTCCCATGTTTGCATCTTGCATCAAGGACATTCATTGCCAGGTCCATCTCTTGCCCAGCCAGACCTGTGTGCACAGCGACCCCCAGTCTCCATACGACAGCGACGATAGAGTCACCTGCAGAGAAGTCTACAGCTGACTTTTGGAACTCTGCCTTCTTCCAGCGAGAGGAGAACTGCCTGACTTACTGCAACAACCCAATCCATGGACGTGATTCTGACCAACACAAAGTAAGATTGTTCTATCACGCTCATTCATGATCTGGGGTTGATGTATAAAACTTAAGTTAATTTAAATTTTATAGTTGTGTCAGTACGGTTTAGGGAGGTGACAATATGTGAGTAGAACTAGGGTGTGTTACAATAAAAGCTTTCAGATTTTTTATTTAGAAAATAAAAGGCATTCCCAACAAATAGATGAACCCATATACCAATCAGCCATAAAAATTCAAAAATCACGTACTGCACCTTATATTGTAGAAGTCCCCTTTCCCCCTAGAAACCGCTTTGTGATGCACTGTATGTTCCGACAACTTCTTTTCTGAACTTTTTCAACTCTATGTCCTAAAATAGCTGTTCTTTTGCATGGGATAACAGTCACTCCTTACATCCATCAATTAGCCCATTTTTAGACATGACACTGTTACAAATTTGGCCATCTTTGGCAGCTACTAACCAATGCTAACTGGGAAAACCTAACAAGACCTGCTCTAAGCCAGATGCCTAGCCTTCACAGTTTTTTCCCTGTTTTGCTGATTCTTCCTGGTTCAAATACATCTTCTTTGAGGACAAGATGTTCCCTTGCAGCTTAATACGCCCCACCAACTGACAGAGGCAATTCTATTGTGTAAACAAATGTTATTCTGACTTTACCTGTCTGAGGTTATTACACTGTGGTTGATTAGCGTACCCTATAAAGGCTTTTGTCAACTACTTAGTCGTGTAATTTTCTTTAGTGGTGCAAAATGACAAGTCTTTCAAACAGTATTGCCTTCACTTTTTTAAATGAAAGATAATACAAATAATATTGACAGCGACATGACCTTCTACGGTTCCTCTAGGCTTATTATTGAAGGAACATTTCTGCAGTTATGTATTATGTGGCAGATCCCCATTTATGTTTGACATAGATGCAGGATGCACATGATGTCTTGAAAGACCCCTCAAAAAAAAAAATCTAAAATCTGAACCAATCAATGTCTTGTTACACCGCTGGCAATTTGTTATTGTCATAAATACACCATGGGCTTGAGTAGAACATTTCTTTCACAGAGCCAATCCCAAATCCCAACTAATAATGAATCATAGGCCCATATGGGAGCAATGATTGATTTCATATCACTGCGTAAAAGCCAGAGTCAGTCTCATCTCTCTGTTTTGTACTCAGAACCCTTGCACTTCATCCTACAGCAAATTTTGCCACTCCTGCGAAAATACATAGCAGATACATCAGGGTGCGTGTGCGTGTGCGTGTGTGCGTGTGTGTGTGTGTGTGTGTCTTCACTCCTGTGAGTATGTCAAAGGAAGTAATGAAGCAGATGATGAGGCTGATATGAAGTCTATCAGAAGGTGTCGGCTTGGGTTAATCATGATGTTTGTATACACTGTCCATTACACACACATATACACTTTGTGGCAAGAAAACCATCCTATTAACACACACACCTATTCTACTTCAACATACACATCTTAGAAGTTTGACATTAGCGTAATAGAGGAGGCCATTGTCAATTAATGGTTTTGCCATCTACCTGAGAGCAGAGAACATGTCACTGTTTCCCTCATCAATGCCACTGTAGCTGATCGCCATTTTTATTTTGTTCTCTCAGTAAAGAGTGTTTTTAAGGTCTTTTAGTTGCTAAAAACATATTTTTAAATAGAATATGCCCCCATTTACATGAGATTTTTTTGGAAGTTCAAATGGTCCAAAATGAAAAAGGGGTTACACTGGGGACAGAAGACCAAAAAAAAAAAGCAAACACTATTGTGAAATCTCAAAAATATAATATAATAATAACTGGCAGCCATTGACAGGAAAGTAAATAAGAAAATGAAATAATAGTAAAGAAAATTATCACTTCGATCTCTATATTATGTGAGATAGTTTACTGTAATTCTCACAGTAGTTCCACAAATCATTTGTGGGATTGGACCTCTACTCTCACTTTAAACGACATTGCGATGGCCCCAATACACTGACTTTCATACAAAATACAAAATGTTATGGTCACTTGCTACCTTATACTCTATATCCAACCCATTGACATGAGCAATTGTAACTAGATAAAATCTCATTCCTACTTCTCCTGTCAGTTTGTAATGTTGATTTATTTGTTTTTGTACACATATTCCCATATACTCATACACAAAACGTAAAAACTTTTAAGTAATATCAAACAGTGCATGCAATTTCCTTTAATGACAAGCACATTTTCTTGTGATTCAGTAAAGTCTCTGAATCAGGGGGAGAAGCTGTGGGCTTTTTTCTGTGTGATAACACAGTCTGGTGTGTTCCTCATGGTCAGTCCTTCCCACAACCTAGTTTTTATTCAGGTGTTGTTCTCCCCTGACGTGATAGATTTTGAGAGTAGACTGTGTGGAAGACTCCTGCATGAGTGTTTACATCCACGATAAGAGTGAGGAAGTATGTAGCATGAGGAAAACTATCTTTTAGATGTTGCGTTTTACTCTAATAGTTCAGATTTTACTCACAATGGGGAACTTTTCCGTACAAAATCACTGTTTTTCAGACATAACTTCCTAACCCTTAGTCTGATTTAGCCCAAATTTGGTGAATATGTGACTCTGTGAGATTTATATTGTGTACTATTCACTCACTAGAGGGGAGCTTTTGTTTTACAAAAATACAATTTTTTTTGAATACTTAGATTTTCCTATGAACTAAAATAGATTGACTGTTCTGTACAATGTCCAATGACCATTAAGAAGAAGGATGAGAAGCTTTCTGTCAAAGAGAGGGGCAAGATTTGTAATTACATTGAGATAATGATACAGGCTTTCAGAATATTCTGGAAGTCAGTAGCTGTTTTACATATAAACAGTTAAGTAGTTGTGTGAAGAATGGAAAAAAAAGCACTTAGAGAGAAGTTCAATTTTGACATGAGAGATGTGTCTGAGGAGGGGGAATCATCATCTTTGTTTCCTCAGCAGTATCTCTCGCAATCAGATCCTGGCAGTTTTGTTTTGACTGATGCTGTAAATCTTTCAACACAGGTTGCAAATATTCTGTTAGACGTTTTAAAATGTCTATCATTTCTTCACACAAAGGGGTGTTTCTTTAAACAAGCTATCAAAGATGAGGAAAAGGTGAAATTTTAAGGAATTATATTGACATGCATATGCAAGAATGATACCCATTGGCACTATCAGGCAATAGTGTCAATTAGATGTGTTTAAGTGTCACATATTAACTTTATGTCGGTCAACATAATGAAGGGACATGTTATTCAGTGCAATGTCTTTAAATCCTAAAACATATGTGTCTGAATGTCTTTTATCGCCACCAAGGATTATGTTTTCACTCCTGTGTACTGGTTTGTTTGCGTGAAATTTTACCAAGAGATAGGTTGTGGTATATCCTAAAGGTCCTTATATGTTTTTGACATCACATGTTATGCAGCATTTAAAATTAAAATAAATAATCTGTTTGGAGTAATAACATTACAATATGGATTGTGTTGCCTTTGTTTCTTTGATTCCTTTGAAGTTTAATTGGGGGTGGAGCTGTACAGTTCAGTACCCTGAACGGAGATGCTGAAGTGGAAGGTACAGGAGACTTCCGAATACAGAGTATTTCAGAGATACTTACAGTTTGTTGGAGTTGTTGCTATATTTAGAGGCTGGCAGTAACTCAGACATTAATGGAGAAATCTGCATTGATTTTTCCTTAACCTAGGATATTGTTGTACTTGATGGAGGTTTGCACTTACTGAGGGATTTTTCTAGTTTAAAATATACCTCCACCATCACCTGCGTTCTTTTCTTTTTCCCTTAACAGTAAAATAAACCAATAAATGAATGCTATAAACCCTTTGAGAAAAAATAAATACAAATGTTTGTGAAGTCACAGTAATTGTTTTGGTGCCATCTTACAATAAGACAACACTTATTAAGGATTAAGGAGTGGTTTCTAATTATTATATTAAGTAGCTTGTGAGCACTTTAAAAATAATACTGTGGTGCATCAACATGTTGCTCTTGCTGCCAGCGTGCTTGCGATTAAACTCTCAAACCAAATATTGTCAATAATAAAACATATTAATATATTTAAAAATACAGTTACATTATACATATTAGACTACATGAAGAGAGGGCAAATGTAATGTCAGTTGGTGTAGGATAAATGTAGTTTTTGGAATAAGTTCTCATCAAGAAAATAAATAAATAAATCAACCCCATCCTTTATTTTCTGTCCCGTGACACACCTCTAACTATTCAAAACGTATCTTTTATGAAATTATCTCTCTTTTATGCGTTTGCTACCATTGGCCTTTCCTCCTCTCTTCTTCTCTCTACCCTGCAGCCCATACCCACACAGGTCGACATTTCCCAGCAGCACTTGATGTATATCTGACCTTTGATGTTGTCGCTGTGTGACCTGGAGCTCAAAGTCCGATTAAAAGTAACAACTCCTGAGGCTAACCCAACCTCACTCCAACACACCATATGCTTCCTCTACAACTTTTTGTCACATCTGTCACTTGCCCCCTTTACCCTTCTGCTGAACTCTTCCCCTCTTGCCTTCTTCCGATTGTGCGCCTCAACTCCTCTTTGTCCTCCTCATTTAGGATTCCACCCTCCACCCTTATTATTCATCTGTTTGCTCTTTTGTAGATCTCCAACGTGAGAATCTCCGACTTGCTTTGCAGCCTCATCTTCTTTCTCTATCGTCGCATTGCCATTTATGCGGAAACATATTTGGTTTCACTTCCCATCTGGGTAATTGCTATGTTGCCAAACTCTATCTATACATAACTATCCTAACTTTATACATGGCTTAGTTAATGTGGAGGACATAATTTACTTAATTTAATGCACACATTTATTCATTTCAACAAGAACCTCTGCTAAGTAGTCCCACAAAATACGCATTGAGATGAATTATGAATCTAATTAATCAGTGTATGTGACAGTTGTTTTACTCACATACCTCTTTTATTGATTAGCTGCTATCAATTTCTCATATGCAAAAAACAAACAGGATACCAAATGCAGTCGACTGGACAAGGAGTGATGTCATAAAATCATAATTTAGCCAAAAGAGGAACTAAATACTTTACTTCACTTAATAAGACTTTATTCCTATACTTCACTATACCACAGTGGACTACATCTACTGCTAACGGTACTACTAGCAATATTTTGCTCCATTGCATCATGTTTAGGTTATTCATGATCAGCCTTGATTGGCGTGTAATAAAGTTTAATATAGCTTTAAATGGAAATGCAAAGAACCACACTCTGAGCCGCTAATCAGAAGTTTTATCTTTTATTCTTGGAAACCTTGCATTTTTATTTCCATAAGGGAGCAAATTAATTCAAGATAACCTCCCACATTTCTGATTCTCGCCAAATGAGGACGACTGCTGGCATTGAGCCTCGTCTTGCAGTGTGTCTTGAGTGTCTGGTCTTCCTTAAGTCCTGACCTGCTCCCCGCTTGTCTGTTTAATAATGCATGGAGACCCGTGACTTCCCTGACTCCTCATGACGGCCATGCCAATGTATCTAGAAATTACTTGTACTTACACTCACTATCACTACATAGTGAGAGTAGGTCAATGCATATGGCAGCAGCCATGTATATGTGATGATATAAGTTTCCCCTGAGGATATAGGTTGCATAAGAGATACAGATTTTTGTTTGTAAAATTCTGACAGATACAGAGACAAAGTGCTTCATATATATTGTGAAATTACAGCATTTGTTTGTGTGTCTAACATTTTTCATTTCTCAGACATGATTTAGGCCAATGTGATTAACTACCACCTGACAGAAGAACGTTCATCTTTACCTCCTCTTCAACTCTCATCCATTTCCCATGTACGTTTCTCTCTTTCTTCACAATTGAGGAGGTGATTATAATATGGACAGCCCTCACCACAAAGAAGTGGTCTGACTTGAACAAAGCAGTATACAGCATTTACGCATTTTACAGTCAATATTCTGCAGGTTGGAAGATCTCACCAAAATTAGAGTACAGGACTTTCTTAAGCTGATAGATTATATGGATTTCTTGCACATCTGAAAAAATGCTCGATTTCTCAAAGTTTCAAATGTATGCAGAGCAAATTGTATTCATCACTTTAGAAATATCAGGCCAAGACAGGCTAGTAACTTTTGGACTAAGCGTGGCAGCTCATCAGATTGTCAGTCACCCTATGGAGTGTTAGAATGGAGGCTCATCCATCGTGCCCTGCTACAGTGTAGGGGAATGCTTAGCAGCATCACCAGGAGGGCTAGGCTAGGGGTGATTAATGTGAGGGAACTCGGGCATTGTCAGAAACAAGAAGAAACAATCTGGCCTATGTGAGAAAATGTCACAGTGTATCTCCAGGTAACATGGCAAGAGCAGCAGGAGCGTGTGTTGTGGCTATGTCAAGTTTTCCCACTCAAGGGCGAGAAGGGGGCATGAGTGCATTGCTGCTGGCTTCAGCCACTCTTCTTCTCTTCCTTTCCCTTACAGGAAGTTAAAGGAGACTATTTAATTACATTCCTATATTGCCCACACACACAGATGCACAGGTTTAGATACATACAAACTTGTAATTGCATAAACAGTACACACACTTCACCCTTGATGAAGGAATAGCAGAGTTGTTGGCAGTTCTTCATTGATATTCAAGACAGTGTGTGAGTGGAGAAGGAGGAAAGGGGGTTGAGTGTGACGCCGTCTAACCACACACAACTCCTACATATTCACTGGCAGTCAGATAGACTTGTCATTCCTCATGGCACTACTCCTAAACCACTAACTTTCATTAGCATTGCTAATGCATGGAGGTGCAAGGAGTCAGTTTCACCATAAACACCTAGAGACACTGGCCTCTCTGGCCTATTCACCCCATATACACTTGCATGCAAGGAGTGGCACTTGTCCTTTTTGTAAAGAAGATTATGAAAATATTCAGAAATTGAGACCCTCCTCTACAGCAGCTTACACAAGGTACTATTATCACCTTAGGACCTGATGTAATTTGCAAAAAATTGCAACGGACAAAAATGATAATGCAGCGGACATCTGTGAAAGCAATCCCCTGCGAATCAACCGTAGACTTTGTAAAGTACACATTCCACCAAAAAATTACTAACCATATTTTGCAAAACACAGAGGTTATGTGATCATTTTAGTCTCATGCAAAATCAGAATCAGAATATCAATGATTTAGGGGGTGGAATTATTTTTTTTTGGTTTCCTCTGCCTGCTTTTTTGCCCCTTTCCCCCAACAAATGATGGCAGTTCTGGTGGATATAACAAGATATATATTGTGAAGTTGCAGCGTGTGTTTGTGTGTCTAACAAAACACATGTGATGTTGGTGTAGGTGTTCTGCAATTAACATTTGTTAGCAATGCTTTTCATGGAGATACGGGCCGAGTAATCCACCACTAAAATCTTTCAGAGAGGGGACTTGGTGTAACACCGACTGCTGGGCGATCCAACCCACCGCTGAGTAGGCAGATATGAGAGGCATTGGAAGGTTGATTGCCTGGGGTGTATGGTGGAAGTGATCCTTGATAGGATCTTGGGTGAAAGGGCTGCTTCACTTTCCTGAAGCCTACATTCGGGGGGGAGAGTTCCAGAAAGTGGGCTACCGTCAATTTCGGAGACATGTTTGGCCCCAGCTAGATGATCGGGAGTCCAACCTTACACCCTTGCTTGCTGGAGACAAAGCATTCAGCACTTATAGCTGACACGGTTGCAGCAGCTATGTGTTATGGAGCTTTAACATCGTACGTAATTAAAATAAATAAAACTGTCATTTTTAAATCGGAACACGATACTGCTGTGTGGTTTTAATTGGATGGCCACAATTCTGTGCCAAACAGGTTGACCATATCGCATGTGATGTGAAACCTTATACTGCGTCCACACCAAACCCTATGTGAGTTTCTCACGCAGCGTATTACAGCAAATGAAAAGTCACGAGTATTTAAAAATTCACGCTGGGACTCAAGTTGACTCAACATTCACTCAAGTTGATATCTTTTAAAAAGGAAGGTGGCTATGTGACCTGAAAGCCTATCAGCATTGAGAGTCTCAAAATTTCACACGTCTAGACCGCAGTCTGATGTTGAAGCAGCAATGGAGGAAGCTGCCTGGTTAATATTCAATACAACTAATTCTAGTTTTCAGACAAAATGTGACTTTTACTACAAACAGAAAGCAGCTTTTGTGTTCACTTTGCCTCATGGTTGATAAGGGAATTAAATAGTGGAAAGAGGAAGTTTTTTATCTATCGGTCCTGCATTTTTCTGGTTCTTGTGCCATTGCCGCAAATTAACTCAATTGACATTTGCGTAAATAAAGTGCCGCCTGTAGTAATAGCCTACATGAATGAATCGAGATTATGAAATAAAAGGATTAGCATTGGAAAAAAAGCAATCATCTGCCTTGTCCCATGGGGTAACGTTGTCTCCTCAATTTGAAAACATTTTCCATTTTCTTTTTCTTTGAGTTAGCTGCTAACTGCTACTGGCTACTTTTTAGTTAAGCAATCTCTTCTGCTTACAAGAATCCACAGCTAGACTGACTTCACTTACCTGACTCTCTATTTTATAATTGGACTATATCTTATCTAAAGAATTCAACTGTAATGACTAGATTATCATCAGTGTGGGCATTTTTTATGATCAAATACCTGGCTGAATGAGGACATTGAAGAAACGTGCAGGCAAAGGTGAGGCTAACCGAAATTACACACAGCATAAGGAGGGGATCAGTCTTTCGGAATTTAGAGACATACCACAAAATTTTACATATAATTGTTTTTGGGTCAATAACTGTATGAAAATGTAGAATCAGTTCTAATTCTCGTTCAGTTTTCCACAAATTATTCTCCGTTTCCTCTCCCAGTTGCCATTCTTTACTGCCAGATTTCTTTAAACCTGCCATTTGAATAAATATGTGTTTTGTTCCACTCCAATCCATCACAAATGAGATATTTCAACAGAGGGAATTCCTGTTGAAATATCCACAAAGTAGGTGACGCTTTTTTTTCCAATTAGGCTATACAACACACTGTGTGCCTGTTGGGAAACGTTGAACTTCCTCATATAAATTTTTGAATGATAGAGAATAAAACACGATTGATAATTTAGCTCACATTATGTGAGCATTTTTCTTATTCCTTTTATGGTTGTGACATTCTATATTTACCTTGTAAATATCAGCACATTATTTGAATGTTAGATAATTGCCAAAAAAAACGGAAATGTATGATCTTCTTTAAAAAACATCAAGCATGTGGGACCATAACCAAGGATAAATTAATAAATCGGAAACCGGCAGATTAGGGTCAATATGCATAAAAGAAAATAGCAACAATAACAAGACGAAAAATCCCCCTCCTCTTCACAAGTGATAAGTCAACAAAAACAGTCCTCTTAATTCTTCCACCTGTGAGCAGAAGGATTTTGAATTTGATTCTGGATTTTACCGGGAGCCAATGAAGGGAAGCTAATACTCATACTCGGTCCACTCTTTACTCGGTGGCGTGGGTCCCCCGTAGCCTCCCAACCCCGACCGTTATCCATGTCGCGACAGCCCACTTGCCGCCACTACCGGGCACTTCAAATAGCATCATGTGACATGACCGTTGGATCAGCTGGAAACCAGCTTACTCGTGATTCAACACAATGTAAAGATCGAATGTCCAATATAACTGATATTAACTACAACCAATATACATTCATGTTGGGCCTTTTTAAAACAGACCATACACATTCCAGAAACGATCCTAGGAACACCTTATGTGGCAAATGCTACAACCTGTTTTCTTATAGGTAAATAAAGATACCTCTCATACCTCTTTTAATACCTGTAAAATAAAACAAATTTAATTCTCTTTGTAAGTGTGTGTGTGTGTGTGTGTGTCTGTGGGGGTTTATTCTGTACCACAGATGGTGTACAGCATAATCTGAACCAGAAACGAAAAGCAATTTTCACTTTTCTGATGTTTTGTCTGTCTATAAAAAGAAAATAAATTTGATTCGGTTGAAAAGGTATGATTGAATGGGTTTCCTCTGTTGTTAAATCGATTTGAATAGAATAGATTTGATTGCAGGGGTTAAACAAGGGAGGTGACCCATCATTTGAAACAAGGTGTGAAATGACATTTGAACACAGATGTCAGGGACGGGCAATTACTCCAGGCATTCACGGGAATTTAATATTCCACATTGAAATTTAACGAGGAGAGCTACCCCTGTTATCAGATACTGTGTGTACTGTTTAATTTCCCATCATGTCAGAAATCATTTCATTGAAGCTACCTGCAGTGTATGGTATGAAAATAGTATTGCCCAGGACATCGGTCCAGAAAACTATTTAAAGCTGCATAGTCCAAGCACATTGACATAGCTTTAAATGAATTAAGGAAATACAACCTCAACACACATACACACAACCCCACCCATTTTTGTTTTGTTTCGTCTTATGATGAAATATAAAATTTATATAATAATACCAACTGTCATTGTTTTTTTCTGCAGATGCATAAAGGATGCTTGTTAAAACTTTATAACGCCATATGTCTGGTTTAAATGCATCTATAGACGCCAGAGACAGCACTTAGCCACACGGGTACTGCTGCAACTGGATTTATATTATTATTTTCATATATATTTATTAAGTGTCACCAACATTTGATAATCTATACTCTGTGACAAACTCGTGTCTGGGTAAAATTTCAGTCAAATCTGTCAGTTTCTCTGTAATCTTGCTAACAAAATGTTATTGTGGAATCATGTCATGAGATCATCAAATAATGCCACCAAAATTGAATCATCTCCAAAAATATGCCGAAACCTACCTCAAGGTAAAATTTTATGCAAATCCAGTCGTTGGTATTTCTGTAACAACTGGCTAATAAACAAGCAACCAACCCGACTGATAAAAGAAGTGCACAAGCTTTAAAAAGTTAGCAGAGGTAATAATAGAATGGATGTCCAATACCAATTTCAGACCCCTAATGAAAGTAGTGGAAAAAAGAATCGAGATCCTTTACTTAAGGATACTAATAACACACTGTGGACATAGTAAATGTATGTAAGTATTATCAGCAAATTTTGCTTCCAGTATTGAAGTATTGTGCAGGTAAATGGTCCCTTTTAGCGTTTTACCATTATGCTTGGAAAGCTATTACCACTGCAGTATTTTTTTGACCTAATTTACTGCTGTATGTGATAACGATGATCTAACTACTGCAATAATAATAAGAGGCGGATAATATTTTTGAATACAGAAAGGAATCTTGTTTATCAAAAAAAAAAAAAAAAATGCTAGGGTCAACACATTAATAGATTTAGGAATTAGGTATAGGTAGAAGTATGATTCAAACTTGCACTTTAAGTACATAACTTGAGTATTTGTACTTTTATTTTATTTTATTATTTTTTATTTTTTTACGCAAAATCTTTTTCATCAATATTCAAAATGATCCGTATTATTAATGTGGTTCAGCATGAAACCTCCTGTTTAAAGTCATCATTACAAAAAGGATAAAGTATGAAAGCAAATGGTGATCCCAGAAAATTTGTCAGATTTGATTTATTCAATTATAATTCACAGTCATAATGTCAGCCTGAATGTCGACTTCGGCTCTTGATACCATTTGCCTCACATCAACCTCTCCCAGGTTTATTGTGTCACGTGCCGGTGTAGGAATATGATTTCATTTTATGCACGATGTACGACAAGTCCCTTGCAATCTTTTACAAAAGAAATTTGACCAATATTTCCCCTTTCTGCCTCGTGAAGGCCCAGTCCAGGCGCTGAGATCACGCAACCAGGATGTCTAGCCTTAATTTATAATCCTTCCTTTATTGTTACATTACGCAGTGCCATCTTGCAGCTTTGAAATCCTGAGGTGGTAAAAAAACAAAACACCTTTGATGTTTCATGCACAAACTTCAAAGTGCAGCGCTGCAGTAATTGACCTTGATGTAATTAGTTAATGAATTTTTGATCCTAACATCGGTTGTTATAGAAAGAGTTCTTGTTGGCTAACTGAAGCTTAGAGCTAAGCTGCACGGCTGCAGTCACATGGCCCCTGTCATCACGGGTCAGACCGACGCATACTCTTTTATCAATGTACACATGTTAACTCAAAGGCACATATGGGCTTGAAGACGCGTGCACTATAAATACCTTCAGCAGACCATGTGTGATGAAATGTGTGTGTGTTTGTGGGGATTTGAAAGCTCTCCTCCTATTGAAGTGGCCTCAGTGTCACTAATGAACCTTCAGGCACAGCGACAGGAATAAGGGCCAATAAAATGATGTGTGTATCTGTCTGTGTGTGTGTGTTCTTGTGTGTGTTCTTGTGTGTGTGTGTGTGGGAGACTCATGCATGTCCGCATGTAGCACACACAGCTTTGTGTGTTAATGTTTTTGTGTATCTGTGTTTGTGCGTCAGTGATATCTTATATGGCCAGTGGGACCGAGGTGGCTGCAAGCTGGCGATAGCACTGGCCTCCGTCGTGCTCCAGCTAATCTACTGAACTCCAAGGCACAAGGGGGGGGTCAAGGAGAGGCCTCGTCCTCTCGAGTAGCTCAGCCCAGGAATCCAAAACACAGACCTTGGATTTGTGTCCTCCTCTTCTAATGTGAAACAAAACTCAGCTCACTCATTTTAAAGCAACAGCACTGACAAATGTTGAACGTCTGGAGGACGTTGACGCTCTAGGCAGTTAATAAAAATATGCGTTCCTTTTATTAAACGCCTGTGTGACTAACTTATATGTTTATCAATGAGCATTTTTTGCCCCATCCACATACCCTCCCGGGTTCAGATGAGCATAAAGTTTATTAGAGCAACTGGATAAACACTGATGTCTGACAACAGAGCAGCGGAGAGCAGTGGATTCTGGGATTTTTAGTGTCTGTGGTGGTTACACTGTTTACCAGCGGGCAAGTTATTGTAGAGATTTGGGATTGTCTTGCAGGCCTTGATTTTTGAAATATTTGGTTTACAGTATGCTATACATTGTAAATATAGATCTCTGAAAAGTCTGGGATATTATGGAATCGTTGGCACTGCCGCCGAACAGCCTTTATCTTAACGCGATAAATCAAAAACTACAAAATTTCATGGATCATTTTCAAAATGTACACCCACATAAACCTGAGTTGAGGAAGAACTGGATTGACTTTGGGAAATGTCAGTTGTATATTTGATACACTAGGGAGAGCATCATTTCAAAATGCTTTTAGGCCATAAATTCACAACTGTTGGTCCGATTTAGTTCAACTTTGGTGCATATGAAGCGACAGCAGATCTGTCTTATATATCATATTTTACTCCAAAAGTTATAGTAATTATAATAGTATCTCAAGGGTACTGCGTGTACTATACAGGGGATTAGGGACTTTTCCGAGATATTCATTTGCGGTCGGGGACAGCAAATGTCTAGTTTTAATTCTGATCATACCATTTTGTGTATTATGTTCTTCTATGGACCACCAGAAAAGTTAAAGCTGGCGGTGTGGTTTAAACTGGATTAAGCCAATGCTAATCAACCTTTAATGGCCAAATTTTTGGGGGCCCTGGAGTCTATCCCAGCTGACCATGAGACGTTTGCGTCACCCTAGACAATTGAGCAATTCACCTGCATCGTAGGGTTTCAGACTGAGGGAGGAAGCAAGAGTACCTGGAGGGAACCATACACAATACATACGGAAAACGTATTCAGCACAAAGCCCCAGTTATTCACCAGAGGAAGAATATGTTTAACTTTATTTTGCTAAGTTGTTAAACCACCTTGATGAACACATTTCAGTCAGGATAGACTGAGAATGATCATCATCGTGATTCATTATCATCAAATGATTTGTGATAGTTGTCTGTCAAAATGTCTTTTGGTGCTTAGATGCTTCATGGAGGATGTGATCACAGGAGATCTGCCCTGAGGAGCAGTAAGATAAATACCCTTGTGGAGTTTGGGTTCTAGTGGCTGCTGAATCTGCTGTGGCTTATAAATTATGAATGATGGATCTGCAAGATTGGGTGAAGATAGGGAAGAGAAATGTAAAATTTATGAATTTATGATAGAATAAATCTGTAATTTCATCAAGAAAATCAGTTTCGCAGCTCTTGACCGTGAGCAGTACATCTTGTTCTTCTTCAATGGTCGCCAGAGTTAGTTTTGATAAATGCTATTTTTGATGTTGTGCTTTTTATTGTTGTCATAGGGAGTGTCCAGGGCAGGTTGGGTCATGTGTCATACAGCTGCCCTTGTTTTGCACTTGATCAGTGAATACGTCCATCAGGGGTGACAGTAGTTGGGTTTACATGGAAAGCCTACATCCAATTAGATTCGGAAAAGACGTCTAATCGGAAAGGAAATGCTGTATGTAAACACCCCTTTTCGAAAGAAAAGGCACATTCCGAATGATATTTCATTCCTTTGCAAGGAGGTAGTCTAAGTCCTTTTGGAAAGCCTTTCTGATAGCCAGTCGCTGCATGTAAACGCTGTATCGGAAAGCTTTCTGTTTGAGTTGTATCTGCGCATGCGTAGCGTTGTGACGTCATGCTCCGGCTTAGTTGTTTCAGCACTGCTACACATTTTAAATATGGCAACTTTAAAACAGTACCGGTCTGCATTGGAGAGCTATTTATTCATTGCAACTTTCAAAGAGTTTGGCATATTTGGACGGTTGGATGGGTGAAATGTTACATCCGCACACACCCTCTTTGTCGTATTCTTCTTCTGGGCGCTTGTTGGCGTTTAGCACCCTGTTCATCGTAGCATTATCACTACCTTATGAACGGGAGTGCAGACCTTCTGTGCATGTCAGAAAGTGTTTACGAGTCGATGTGTGTAAAGACCGGGTTGGAAAAGATGAGAGATCATGTAAACAGGCGACCGGCATTGCAATTCAGAAAGGTTTAATTTGGAAAGGGGAAAAGTGTCCCATATAAACCCACCTTGTGTATTCCCGGTGAGCCATTGAGCCTCCTTCACCGCCCCCTAAAGATCCCGGTCCTCTGCAGTGCAGCTGCTGTCCCACTATTTGCAGCAGCGAAGTTCAGGATGTCTTCAATGGCGGCTCGGTCAAGGTTACTGAGCAGATGTTTTGAGGTTGTTGGACTGTTTTATCTCACTCGTATCTTTACATTGTGATATTTCAGCTTTTACTCTGCCCCTCACTGTTATCAGCTATAAAATGCTGAATTCAATCAATCCAATCACATGATACCCATCAAGGAGTATCCTTGATTCCTCCATGGCTCCCTTAAAAGAAGGGACATCTGCCGTTGACGCTGAAGCAAAGCATTCAGGCTCAAACAACTATCATTAAGTCAAGGTTGAAATCAGTCAAGAGCTACTTCTGCCCACTCCCTGCTATGTCTGCTCTGCCACATAGGAGTAGAGTTCAGTGATTAAAATGTCTTTAATTATTACACAAGTGTGCAGGCAAGTCTGTGTGTGTGGTGGGTGTGAGTGTTAAGAATGTGCATTTCCATGATAGTGTTGTTAGCAAAAGGACACCTTCAATACAACCCCCATGGGGAGAGAGCTGTGTAAGTGCTCCCTGGGAGAACAGATTTGGATAATTTCACTCATGGCATTGGCACCTGTAGAGGTGTGCAAGCAGTTTGCAAGTAGCCGCGATTTTATATCTAAATGTTAAATCTTAAAGCTAAATGTTAAATTAAAATGTTGAATATTTAGATTTATGTTACACATTTGGATGTGATGCTATGAACGAAAGATGTAGATACAACATTTCAATTTGTATTCAATATTTAAATTTAGTTTTAAGATGTTTAGATTAGTCAACATTTTCTTTTAAATAAATTTCGAAGTGCATATGAAAAAGTTCAAAAAAAGCGACAGTAACTTCAAAACACTTTTTAAACATTGTGAGGATCTAAATATGGCAAAAAGGCTGTTGATTTCAGAATTTGCTAATTTATTATCGGCACCCCTTAGAAGAACAAACCAAATACGATAGATTTTGTTCAGTACAAAATATAGTCCATTCTTTAAATTTGTATCCTTCACTGCTACATTTACTGTGCATTTAAAAAGTTCATCCAAAAATGAAAATTGCAAAGTTTGCACCGAGCCTTTCCCTGAAATGGTCTCAAGTTATTACCCTTAATGTCTGTAAGATTGTTCCGTACCGAAGCTTCCCTGAGAGCTGTCAAAATACAGACAGAGACAGACAAAGTGGCTTTGATTGAAGGGGCAAAAACAAACACATTGTGATCGAAAGGCATTGTGTCAAAACCGCTAGTTTGTATCAGGGTGCATTAAGGTGGTATTCTGCTTGAATCTTTTGTTTGCTAAAATTACCCAGCGGCTGTGTTTGTGTGTGTGTGTGTGCGCTTGTGCAGAGGAGGCAGGCCCAGAGCGGCCTAGTTACAGACGAGCACAAACTGTTTGACGGTGCAGTGTGTGACTCTCTACCTTCCCATTGTTGTTTCATACCCAACCTTAATTAGTGGGTATAAAACATACAGCGGCTGAGTTATCAAGAAAGAAGGTTTGTTTACAGTGTATTAATGTAAAGCTACAGAACTGTAGCTGTTTAAAGTCTCACCGGACCCTGTGGGTCCTGCTGTCAGGACAGGGTTGTTGTCTAAGAAATGTATGCATATATTGTAAGTCTTGAACATGGAACACGGAGATGTAAGTATGTGGTTGAATTTCCTAAAATGAATGCTGCATGATGAATGCAGATGAATGCACTTCATCTGCTCTGAAGTGTCATAAATCATCCGTTGTGTTTCATTTTATAGGGCATTGCAGTGATAATTGCAATCATATTCCTCCTGTCTTTTCCCAGAATGTGTACACATTCCAATGCACTGCTGCACATGTGTAACCAGGATCTGCATTAACACATTTAAGTAAATTTTCTAGAGGTCTCATTTCTGTCATTGTGGATTGATTTGTCTTATTGATTGAAGGTGATTATGACAGTGATTATCTTTGAGATGTGTACAGTTTTGTGAAATGTGTTATATTACCAACTGGGTCAACATTACATTTGACTTTATTGATCCTAGGCTGTTTATATTTATATCCTTGAAAAAGTTTGGGCTATTATGGACTCATGTCCACTGCCACCGCAGATCCTTCATGTTAGCTCGATGACTCAAACATTTCATGGATCATTTTCAAACTTTAAACCCCCTTAGGTCTTAGTGTGAGGAAGAACTGAATTGATTTTGGGGAAAGGTGGGTTGTATATTTCCGACTCTAGGAGGAGCTTTATCCCCCAAAGTTTCCACGTAATCATTTCTCAACTAATTAGCTGATTTAGTCGAAATTTGGTGCATATGAATCAACTCGAGTGGATCTATCATGTTTTTAACTTGTATTTATCTTGTTTTATCTTGGTCGAACTTTTTTTGCAAAATAAAATGGAAAATTAACTAACTTAACTAACTTTTAATTTGGGACTTTCCATCAAAGCTTCATGCTGCACAACACAGTGGATTGGGGACTGTTTGGGGATATAACCTTGCTGTCTGCACAACACCAAACATTTTTTAAGTAATTAGGTAAGTCATTCATTGAAGTTAAACCATAATAAATAACAACCTGTAATAGTGAAAAAAAAAAAAAAAAAATTGGCCTGGCAGCAAGAGCCGATAAAGATTAGATCTGTGTGCACTCACTATTTCTGGCTATTTATTTCCAGCACTTAAAGTGATCGCAAGCAGAAGATGACTCAATAACTATCACACTCCATTGGAACAAGTCAGAACATATACTGTATAAGTAACTCTTTGGTTAACTAAGGTTAATACAAAAATAAGTTGTTCAAAATGTTGTTAAATGAAAATCATTTCCACAAGAAATATGTATATTACGGTCACATGACATTCAATTCCTCTCTGTTGTGTGAAGTACATTCTTTTTCACATTATGCACACAGTATGCATGGCTTATTTTTGCATTTTATCTTCCTCGGATTCCAAAAAAAATCACCATGGCATCATAGAGTGTGGTCTCCTTGTGTGTTCTTTTCGTAATCTGTTCATGAGGTCCAATTTTACCTACCAAAATTTAAGATTTTTCATTGTTAGGTAAATTGTTCAATTTTAAGATTGATTTATATTGCTAAAGAAATAATGAGTTGCGTGCTACCCTGTTCTTGCTGGAGGATCGCTCACAGTTCACAGTTTTATGCCAACTCTTTCATGAGATCTAACTGACTAATCCACGAATCCAGTGGAAACAGCACCAAGGACTGAGGTCTTAAGTGCACAGCTAGTCAGACGTCCATGGCGCTGGTTGGCTTAGTTTTGGTTAAAATATATTGCACACACGTCATTCTATGTATTGATAGTTCAATAGTCATAGGGGTGCTTTTTTATCCCCCCAAGTTTTGTAATGTTACCTCCTTAAATATTTAACTCACATGCTCACTTGTATCACAATCCCAAAACAAATTAAACAGCTTTAATTTCACTTGACTCGGCTGATATTAAAGCAACGCATTGCGTCTTTGGCGCGCTGCAGAGGCTGCTGCCTTAACACTTCAGAGTCACACAGTTGGCAATGGCATGTCCAGGTTGATGACAATAAAAACACTCTTCCATCCTTTTGGGTATTTTCCACACCCAGAGAGGAATATTGTTATTTGATTCAAAATACAATTGATCGAAAAAAGGCAATTGATAAAAATGTCCAGTACATTTTTTTAAGATAGGAAGAAAAATATATCACAAAATCTTTCAAAAACTTATACGGATGCATTCCCCATGAAGATGCTTTGAATTCTGCTGGCTACTACCTATCCAAGGACAACACAAAGTCTCCCTAAAGCATTCTTGTAAGAAATACTACATCAAAATGTATTATACATGACCCAAATAACAACCCATACCATTCAAAAATAAGATTATACAAATGTTACATTGATGACATTTTATTACTTTGGGAGGGGACACAGGGTGAATTATTAGATTTTTTGTCATATCACAACAAAAGCACAAGTTTCCTAAAGAATACAGCCCTGATAAAATATTTTTTGGGGATTTAACCATATAAAAAGAGCGAAACTAGAACTATCATTACCTCTATCTACCGAAAATAAGGAATGCTCCTAGTAGCCATCCTAGACATGTAAAGGAAAATATACCAGTTGATCAGGTTTTAGAGTTTCAAGCGCAACTGTTCAGATTCAGATGATTTTCATTCTAAAACAATGTCATGGCTTCTTCGATTCATGGAAAGAGGTTATGCTTCCCACACTATTCAGAAAGCCATACATCGTGTCAACTTCACGTTTCGTCCTGATCTCCTTTCCAATACACAAAAACAAAGACTGTAAGCAGTGCTTGCTTCTCCACTGAATATAATCATTTTGCTTCACAGATGAAAAAGACAATCAGGAGACACTGGCATGTCCCCAAAACAGAACCATCTTTGAAAGACTTTTGTATATCTACACCCCTTTTCTCATTTACGAGCACCCACCATCAAAAATATTGTCATGTTCAAAAACATGACTCCGAACAAGACCACATGGCTACCAAGTATAGATGTGGTAATTGTGCTTCCTGCAACAATACCACAAATACAAAATCCTTCAATAAACCCCACACTGGGAAGAAAATTCCTACTCGGGAATTTATTGACAACTCATGTCAACTCATGTGATTTACATGCTATCATGTCCCTGTGGGTTGGTGTCGTGGGACAGACCAAAACTGCCTCTGAAAAAACGGATATATGAGCACAAAACTGCATTCCGTACAGGCAACATGGGTTATGCGATTGCAGAACATTATACTAAACAAACTGTCTTCATTAAGATTTTGTGGGATTGGAAAACTCATGGTGGCTACCAGAGGAGGAGATGTTCTAAAGAGACTGGCCCAGAGGAAGATGTTTTGGATACACACATTCATCACTATGGCACCAAATGGACTTAATGATGATTTCAGCTTCAAATGTTTTTTGAATTGAGGTTATCATTTCAGAATGTGACTCTTTAGAAGGAAATAAATGCCTGGAATAGTTTGTTGTGAAGCTTCATGTTGTATGTAATGAGGTTATCTGTGATTGGTGTTTGAATGTGGAAGCCTGGGAAAAGGGAAGCGATTGGATCCTGAGTAATTGCGTCCAACCCACAGCTGTGTGCTTTGTCTGTCCTTGTATGTATATTACTAAAGTGAACGCGCATATGACTGTAAACACTCTGATTAAGGCTTTGTTCCAAAACGCGTAAACGTTTGTACATTCTGATGTCCGCCAAATAAAGAAGACAGATGGGATTATTGTGTCCCCCCAAACTTAATGAGATGTTTTACCTTTTTTGAATTTTTTGGAATAAGCTCACTAGATTTTAGGTTTAGCACTCCACTGAGAATCCCATTTTTGAAAAGCAACCTATTTCTCTAAATACATTTCGAAGTTCCCCAGACGACAGAAAGCAGAAGACGAGGCACAAGGGTATAAGATGTGATTCGATAAGCGACAAATCGCTTTGTAAAACGACTCTCACCTTCAGAGCACCAGTCCCAAGATGTTCTTTAAATGTAGAGGATCCCATGGAAATGTTCGTAGTTTTGAGGCTGGCAATAACTCAGACATTAATGGAAGAATCTGCCTGGATTTTTCCTTAACCCTGGCTACTGTTGTGCCTTGGTGGTGGTTTGCGCTCTCTGACTGCTTTTCCTAGTTTTCAAATTAATACATATTTGATAATATTTTGCATATTAAAAAGTATTTTTTTAAATATTTTTTTGGCCTGTTGATGACCTTGAGGGGGGTCTCATTGGCTTGGCGGCACAAATGGCATACAATTATAGAGGAACTCCTTTTGGTAATTATTCTCTCTGTGTGTTTCTTTACAATGGCATTACACCTGTGGACGAGAAGGCAGCTGCCTTCAGAGTCTTGATGTTACGAAAGCATTTATCTGGCTATCAGTCTGAGTCTCTAATATGTTATAAATGAAATCGTTTGTGAAAGTTAAGAAAACTCTGTATAGAAAAACCCTTGCTCTATATTTAGATCCACACTAGCCATGACGTGGGATTTGCGGTCTGCTTTGTTCCTATATTCCACCTTCTGTTATTGCTTCCTCTCAGAGCTTGGCAGGATGGGAGAAGAGAGCTGCAGGATGAGGGGGGTATCTAGCAAGCATGGTTGTAGAGTGAGGAGCAGAATATTTATAATGGCAATAATGACTATCATGAACATAATGGCAGCACTCGGGTCCATCCACTTAACTCTAAGGGAGCATCCACTAAGAGCAGCATATTTACCAATGGAAATGAAAAGATAATGATGGGAGGAGGTCTTCAAATTACAAGTTAAACTTTAAGCTGCATCATTAGGTAGTGGTGACTTGCAAAAAAAACAAGTTGAACTTTAATCATTAGTTCGACACTATATGGTTGAACCTTGAGGAGAGGTGTTTTTTACAGTGAGGCCAAAGCTAGGGCTGCAAGTTTGACATTTATGATTATTTGTGATCCTGAACCACAAAATAAAAGAGTAATGACACAATAAAAATAAAATAAAAGGTTGCGTTACAATCTTGGTGTATTAGGCAGCTTAGGGTTAGGAACTTGACAACAGAAAATTAAATTGTATCAATATTAGACACGACATATTCTGCACTCCTGAAGTAATTAAAAATCTCATTGTGCTTACAGGACTAACTCTGTTCTACAAAATGATGATCAAGTGTGGCATTCAACCCAAACTTTTTTATTGCTGAGTCTACAGAGATGCAATCCCAAATGTTGCAAACATATTAGGCATTTATATATTAGGTCTAAAATTGTATTTTGTGCTGTATTTTTAGAGTAACTGCAGTGCCAACACAGTGAGAATTTATAACATATATATGAAAAAATATATAACATGAATAAATAAATAAATATATAAATATATATTGCTTTTGTCTTTTTTGGTGGCAGCATTTAATGGCAGGGGCTAGTCATCATCACTCTGTCCATGTACATCATGCCTGGCAGTATTCAACCTCGGTTACCACCCCTACTCTTCGCCAGATCATCATTTCACCCAAGTGGTAGTTATATCATTGGCTTGGAATCTAAAATCCTGGTTACATGTTTTTCGACCTTTAAATTAATTTGACCCCTCTTTCTCCTCCAGTTCCTCCGTGTCTTGACCCGCCTGCTACGCCTGCCAGTCCTCCGGTTTGACAAAGCCGTGGACCTGAAGGTTAGCTTCTCACCTCACTGCCTCCTCGGTCTCCTGAAGCAACACACTTCTTAAAAGACCACCTGAGTCTGAGTTTTGTCCATGGATCCAGTCCATTTAACTTCAACAGTACTGCTTACTGCTACAAATCATTACACCCCTCTCCTGCGTTCCCGTCCATTGTTTATGCATATATGCACTTCAACTCTGATACTACCTCCACCTCAGATGCAGAACAACTCGGACACCAATTATGCCTTCATTATATTTATATAAAACAGGGGGTTATGGGTGTAATAAAGGCAACATAAAATGGATAAGTATAAGCCAATAGAGATAAAAAGGGTGAAAAGATTAGTCCAAAGACAAAATGTACATCTTTTTTGCCTAGTTGTGTTTGTTATTACACTTAACGGAGAGACAATATGTATAAACATGCTGAAGTGGGATTAAATATGGCCTAGCTGACGTAAAAGACATCAAAGTGAAGCAGCATTATCTCCTATAATACCTGCACTGTTGTGGTAATTTATTCTCTTCCTCGCTTGTACTATTCCAAAACCTGTCACCTCCACCTATATTGAGTTTAAAAGTAAAGGAATCGGAAGTGCCGTTCAAATTACTCAAAGTTCTTTCAGTCAACCTATCCTGTCCCTCATTATCAGCCTTTTTATCAGTTCAAACAGTTGAGCGCCTCTCTTAACTTCATCAGGCTTTGTTATTTCTCAAGAGAGCGAAAAGATATAATGCCTCAAGAAAGGCTGTTTTTGCAGGATGCGTGAACTCATGACCTGCTGTTTAGCAAACTGTCATCATCTTTCTCATGATACACCTCTGATCACCCCTCATTTCATTGTATTTTGTCGCTCGGTGAATAACCTCCTTCCCTACCCCATCCTCTTCTGCTTCATTTCAACTGATCCCCCTTTCTCTGCTCTTTCCGTCTTTCACCCTCATCATTATAATGCCTCTGCTCGGCATGAGAGGGAAGCAAGGAGCATATTTGACGGATAACCGGCAGCAATTAGAGCCAGTGACCTGCTGAGTTTGCGTCCAACTCTGGCCTTGACCAGCTCTGACAACACTGCACACAAACAATTGAAGGAGTGGCAACGATAGTCTCATAATCCAAGTACGGTGGATCAAGGTAAATGTACTTCCTAGACTCAAAATGTGTGCAGTGATGGTAAAAGAGTTGTAAATACATAGATTGATGTGTGCAGACACTCAGCAGGAGAACCAGAGCAACTCACATGCATTAGCAAGACTGACAAACTTCATTTTGGTTAGATGGTGATGAAAGGACAAGGCTCCACAGTCCCATCCCACAGAGCTTTATGAAACAATTTTGACAATATAGAGTGAGCCATTTAGGAGGTGCATAGTGGCCCTCAGGGGGTGTCAAACCTCTCTGGTGGCAATCTTTGATAGCATAGATTTGAGCATTGCATTAAATGCTCTGGCCATGTCGCTCCGTGCACCTCAAAGCAGGCAAGAAGGGTAGCATGGTACACTGATAACACGGTGCAGCTAGAATAAACAGAGATAGAAAACAAAGGAAGCTTTGTTTGAGATCCTTGCATTGTGTAAGTTTGAATATGCTTGCATCTGAGTGGATATGCTCTAGTAATTTATTTTTTCTCAAGGCCTAAGGAGGGCTCATTTTTTATAGAAAATATCCTCAATCCAGCTCAATGAAATTATGTCAAATTCTTTTTCTTATTCGTATCTACCCTTGTGTTTTTGTATTCCGGCTTCTTTTCTCGTTTTTATTAAATCCATTTTTTTGTTATTTCTTTCATCTTGATAGGAAAAGATAAGGCTGTATAGAGTTTGTAGTTTGTACTGGCATTGTATATACAGTGCAATGTGTTACTTCTGTTTTTGTGTTTCTCACACTAAATAACAGTGTTTGGTTAAGATCAGCATCTTGATCAAACTGGGTGAACTCTGTGAAAAAAATGCAATTTCATTCTTAGTTACAAAACATCCAAAGGAAATGCAGTACCCAAGTAACTGTAGGTTCCTTACATGGTTCCTTATTAACTTTTAAAAAAATGTCTTTATTTAAGCAGTAACACAAACAGAAAGATATGACCAGAACCCCCACTAGAAACATAATAGGCAACATTCCTTTCTCAGTTAACTCCACTGTATTTTACTTTCATTTACATAATCAATCATTTTTTTGTCTGTCATTAGTATAGAGCCTAATCATAGACTGGCACATACTCCATATGATGTCATTGTGTGGGATGGCAGCCCACTCTTCAGATGGAGTTGACCAGAGATGTTGCTGAGTCTGTGGAGGGTGTTCACACTGTCATACTTGCTCACTCTTTTGAATAGAGTTGAAGCTCATCACCATCATCATTTATTTTTATTCATTATCACAGAAGTTATGATTTGGGATGGAGTAGCAGTAATTTTTGTGCACCAACCAATGCAAGAATATAGAGTTATTCAACCTTATCCTCAAAAATAAATGGGCAGAATTCAATCAAATATTTAACTCATGCTTTGTTGCAGCCTATACAAGTCATTGGCATTTCATAATTGGTTTCTTCAATTGACTTATTTTTATATTTTCAGGTACATTTCAACTGGGTTTCTCGTTGCTTCCTACTTTTTCACTATGGTTCTTATATGGATCCCTGTAACCAAATATATTAAGGGACCTGGTGAAAAGGATTTTGTACCTCAAGACTCATCCTGCTTAGCCCAGTTTCTTGTACTAAGCTAAGCTAACCATTGCTTATTTAGCTTATAGGCTTGATTGGGTCAGACTTCTTAATTTGAGGAATTCAATCAGGGTGAATGTTTGTACAACAAAGGTGATTGGGGACTTAACAAGGACATACCCTTGCTGGTTGGTACGATAGCATAGGTCTAATTCCTAAACTGTCTCCTTTGCTTCAGTGCAAAATTTTTGCTTTAGCCTTCCAGAGGACAGGAGTGAGATGTGTTCATCATGGTGTTGGCGCGACTCCTGTGTGCCAGGAAGCAAAGCTCTCACAGGGGGTGCAGGAGATGCACAGATGGCAGCACAGGTGTGGAGATGCCACCACATCAAGTAAAGTCATCAACCCCTTCCCTCACACTACGGTGTGTCCCTTTCCACAATGACTTTCAGATTAGGTGACTTAAAAGCTATGACTTTAAAATCCTCTCTGCGTAACTCTTTTCATCATTCCGTCTGAAAGAAGCTGAGCGATCAGCAGTGCAGACCTGTTAATAATTAAATCGAAATCTGAGTCAGAGTGTCCACAGTACTCACATATAAAACATTGATATGTGAGTAACAAATCAGCCACAGAAAGACCTCCTAAAAGAGAAAATCCATGGGTTTGCTAGTAAAGAATCAAACAGTGCATTGAGCAAAGATCACTAAAGCATACTAAACAGTTAAAAATTGCTGAATGAGGGGTGAAGCCTCTTCTCTTTTGATGCTAGAACAGGTTCTCTTAATCACTTCTTTCATTCTAGGTGCTCCTTGTGAATAGTCAAGATGGAGAACACCTGAGCAGGGGGGAAGAGGGAGAGTTAACCCCGGTAATACATGCAGCCATAACTAAAGTATACTGTCATGAAAAGTTATTTAGTCTGCTTGCACATGTGATGTTAAACAAAGACTAGCCGAATAAACATCTAGAATGTTACAAAAACCCAAACCCCAGTTCAAGAGACTATAAATTGTAAACAAAAGTCACGATTTTGGAATGCCAGTCGAATTATAGGCGATTAGAAAAAAAACCCCTCCTAATTTCTATTGTGCATCTTACTTTTATTGATCTGGAGTGCATATTAACAAACTTTAGCAGACCGCACATTTGAAAGTCTGGTCCGAGAGCGTGTTAAATAATTTAATGATACATGCGTTCCATCGAAAATTTTCTGAAATCAGAACTCACCACAGAAAGACGGCAGACTTTAATGAGACCCTAACACCACTCGTTATGTTGATAGAATCCATAAGTCTCCTTGAATTAATGAATTCAGAGTGAATGACTGCATGGGTCGATATTATCTAGTGGACATAGCCTCCATGAAATTTAATACATGAAATGTTTCCATCTTATGAGCAAGAATATATATAGTACAATTTATCGTACATAGTGGGAATATGCAGCATTTTATATGATGTGTATTGTACTACCGGGACTAGTATTACCCGAGGAGCTTGTGTGATTTAAAAATTACAACCTAGCGTCTGTGTTTCGTGCAGGGCATTCGCACCGGATAAGTGATATCTGTATTTTACAGGAGACAGCCCTTTCCCCTCAGTTCCGACGCACAGCACGGTTACCCAGCCTCCTGTGTCCCGTACTGCCTCAGTGGTGTGTTAAGAGATATATTTTAGGTAATTTGGGTTGGGGTTTTTACTTTACAAATTACATTGCATATTTGCACATAATTAATATCACAGACGACTTCTGTAATTATTACAAATTACCACAAGTCCTCAGGTAGTATTACTCCATACTTGTAAGCATTCAGAGACAACTCCTCACATGCGGAACAGCGTCCGCTTGTTTGGTCCGCACCATAGGTCTTGGACTCCGTTCACACAAACCCAACTCCCAACCCAAGGTTTGATTCAACTATTCCACTATCCATGGCTGTGGTAAACAAATAAGAGCTAGAAGGAATGGTCTACGATTGTTCTGTTACTGCGGTTTATTTAAACCAAAGTGAGGACTGCCAGTCAAACAATGGGACACACCAAACAAGTGGTAAATGACCAATGTTTTTTGAGGTGGCACAATGCAACTTAAATATTGATGCACCACAGAAAAAAGACCAAAATCAAAAAAAGGACAAGATGCGATCTCACAATATGCTTCCCTTAAACCTTTGACAACAAAGGTAGAGCAGATAGTACGCCAAAAACCAAACAATGTGAGTAGAAGGCAAACATGGAGCAAAGAGATGTCAGGTTGTGATCTTATTTATATGCCTTTTGTATTATATCTTTTGGCCGGTGTTAAAAATACCAGTGTGAAAGCTAAGTCAGCAGAGCTAAAAAATTCTAGCCATAAATGTACATTACCAACTGCAGGGGCATATGCAATATTGCATTTTTAACATTACCTAAGTACTATCCAATACCTGAGAACAGCCTGCAGAAAACACAATAACTATTAGACGTCCACAAAATATTTAAAAAAAATATTGAAGGAAACAGTGAAAGAGGACGATGTAGCCACGCTGCTGTTTCAGCTTCATTGCAGCCAAGTTCCTAGGCTGAAATAATAAAGGAGAAAATCTCCTAGTGGCATCTTATTCATAAAAGCGGCTCGCTCTCAACATGAAGCAAATTTTAAACAAATAGAAAACTGTTCCTGAACCTTCATTAAAACTGGATTAAACATCCACTTGAAACTATAGGTGCTGGACACCTACAGGGAACATCATGGTCTGGGGCTCGAATTGTTAACAAGATATTCTCTCTCCTCTTTTGTTAGTCAGCCTATCTTTCATTCTTTCAATGTAGATGTATTGATGCAATATTCAGGATGTTTCTGATCAGTTTCTCCGAATACAATTCTTTCCTCTGTAAATATCTCTAACTTCTAAAGGTGCAGTAGTTTGCAATAATGTTTGTTCGTGTAATAATAGAGGTCATACTGTTGTGTCACAAAGCAGTCCGCATCCACTTGCTGAGTAACAATAATAGTTATATTTCTAATAACCCGACAGCAAGAGCAGACAACTAATAAAGTCTTGGTTCAGTGTGAGAGGAGGGTCAGCTGAGTAATATCACAATCCAACAGGTGCAGTCCAGTGGAGACCAGTTTCAAAATAAGAACAATAGTAATGATTGTATAATTTTCCCGCTTATCCATTTATCTAAAATGCAACGTCATCCTTGACTGATTCACACAACACACACACACTAATGCACACACATTAACAACACAAGACAAAATCCCCACAAATACAGTTGTTTAAGATAGGATATTTAAATCCTAATTAAGTAATTCATTTTGACTTAATTAAAAGATTTTTCAACATTGAATGTGGAACATGTTTGTTTTCACTTGGCTTTTTGCCTCTACCTGCACTATAAAATTATTTCTTTAATATGTATTTTAATTTGTGCAAATAAAGAAGCGAAGTAAACACAAGATACTACTTTTGTGTTTTTAAAATACAATTTCAACATCCTGAAGAGGTTTTAAGCTTATCAGGGAGAAACTAAGAAGACGGGAAAGAGAAAGGGGGGGTGACTGACAAAAGAGAAAAGAGAAAATCTTTTCTCTTTTGAGAGAGGGGTGAAAGATGTAAGAATTGTAAATCAGGAGAATTAAAGGTTGAGTAAGGATGAGGGGAGAGCGGCTTTGAAAGGGATGAAGAATGGAGATATGGTTGGTCCTGATCACATACCGGTGGAAGTATCGAGCTATTTAAGAGAGATAGCAGTGGAGTATTTAATTAGAATTGCACACTATCTCAAACAGTGAGAGGATAGTGGTTGAATGGAGAAGAGTGTAGAGGTATTGTTGAAATATTTAATGCATAATATTTGCAGTTTGCATGGAAATGGTAGGGGAAGGATAATGTCGTGGAATTCACAACAATGAATTTTCGTGCCCCAAAAACACTGATGTGCCAACGGAACGCCAGACTGCAAAAAAATGGTTATGGCAAATATTTTCAGAAAAAGGCCCTTGTGGCAGCAGCAGAGGTCCTGGCAGGACCAAATCACTGCCTGTGTAAAAGGAGTCAGCTGAGGAGTAGGTTGTATGAGGAAGGTGTGTTTATTGTTTTTTTAGACAATTTAGGTGTGGAACCATCAATTGGGAGATTCAAACCTAGTAGCAGTTATCAGCTGACTCAAAGAAATCAAAAAACAACTGAAACTGGCAACAAATAGGGGAGAACACAAGCTGCTTGACCTCAGAGCAGAGGATTTTTTTTGGTATTTCAAAGCACCGATTCACACTTTGCTCAATCAGCTGTGTCACTGCTACACTGTTTCTTTTTTCTTCTTCTTGTTTGATGAATACAGCATGGTCTCCCTCCGACTCTTTTGTTTTTCATTTCCTGTAATAATGACAGTGACATTTGGGGACAGGCGTTCATCTCCATAACGGATGTCCATTATTCAATTATTAAGATGGTAAAGTCAGTGTCTTCATGTAATGATAGATTAAATGTCATATGCAGTTTAATAGATATTAAATTAGGTGATTTAAGAAAAAGATGATAAAGGGAGAGACAATAACAATATTACTGCGACAAAGTTTGTTAATTTTTCAGCTATAACTATCTCCATAATGTTTTATTTGTTAAACTGTGCCATTTTTTCAGAGGTGATTGACTAGCAAACTAGGTTAATTAAAGTCTCTCAAAATGACTTTGTTTGTTACAGCTATGTAAAAAAACAACAACATTAATTTGATGCTATTCATTGATAATTGATAATTGATAAATTTATTGAATAATTTCCAATTCCCTTCCACCAAGTTTGGACTAAGTTGAATCAATGGTTAGGAAGTTCAGTCTAAAAAACAATGTTTTTCATATCAAGCTAGTGAGTAAAAATGTAATTCTTCGGGTAAAATAGACAGATTCTGACTGTTAATTGTTACGATAGTTGCAAAATAATGGCCCGAAAAGGCTTTGAGATAAAGCTCCCCAATAGTTCTGGAAATATACAATCGACCATTCCCTAAATAAATTAGGGAAAATAAATAGTTTTGGAGTTATTGCGTTAACACGAAGGATCTGCGTTGGACATGGCGTCGGCAATGACTATTCCATCATTTTTACATATAATAGTTACATTACCTTATGAGCTGTATCTTGTTTTATTTTTTTTTTGTTTTTTTTACATATTTGAAATAAACATTTCAATCAATCAATCTATCAATTCCCCAGACTTTTCCGGAATATAATAATAATAATAGATGATTTATGAATCGTGCTCATATTTTCATTTGCTAAGACTGGGGTAGCCTCAGAAGCTCAGAGATTTTTTAAAGATTTGTTTATTGCTACAAGCAATAATCTGCTCCCAATATAATCAGAGAACTGCTTATTGAGAGTCTCTAAATCTGAGTATAGATGTAACACACATTCACGCGCACCAGGATGTTTCTGTGATATATGCAGGGGTAAAATTGGGTAAGTGGTGCAATTTAATAATTAATATCTTGTCCGATACTTAAATATGTCCAATCTCATTCCAGTCATTTCCTGTATTATGACAAGTTCTGATACCAGAACTGCTGCACTAACCCAGCGCAATATCTACAGTGAGGTCATGTGACCATATGAACTAATGTGACAGAATGTTCAGAGTTGGCGTTAATACAGATTAAATAGTATTTTATTGATTCATAAAACTAAGCAATAATTTGAAAATAGAACTGTTTCTAAAATAGGTTTGAGGTATGATGACTGTCCGCAAAATACTCTTTATTAATAAAATAAAAATAATTTTTTTGTAATCCCCTTAGTCTTGTGGGGGGAGGCATTGGGTAATGGGGCGGAAGTTAATCCCAGCTGACATTGACAAGAGTCGGGTACACTGAGGGAGAGAAGCTGATCCATCATCTAAATCAAGTAAAGATTTCTGAGTTTATGGGCTACACTGTGGAATCGCTGCCAGTGCCATTGTGTTTCTCCTCACGGAGCTATTTGTTAATTCTGGAGTTTATGCAATGCAGCGTTGATTGTTCTTGTGCCATATAGACTTGTGAACAGTTTGGTACAAAAATTCATCCATCAGTATGGAAAACAGTAGGGACCTACCACACTAGGGGAGCTTTATCTTTTAAAGTTTTCAGGACAAAATTTTCTGTTCTTTTGTCTTGTTTAGTCCAAATTCTTCCAAAGGAAGAGAGAGGACTCTATGCATGCAATTACTAATTTAGCGCTCCTATAATCACCTATCTCATGAGATAGTTTGTTACAGACAAAGCTTTCCCTTCATATTAATTTAATACGTAGGCCCATTTTCTTTGGAGAGCGTACATATTCAGACAAAACAGGAAAAAAAACTAAAACTGATGGAAATCAATATGGGCAGTGTAGCCATAATCCAAACCAGACACAAAGCTGAGAAAAAGTGAAAGTGTAAAAAAATAATACTTCCATCCAAAAGTCAATATCTATTAAATGGCCTCATAGACTACTAACAATTCATTGCTGTTGCTTCCTTTTCCACTTTATAATAACTCAGGACACTATCATAACCCACTCTGCTGCTCTGTTTTTTTTCTTCATTGCCATCCTGTGGATGTATTGATGACAACTAAAGGATGCCTGGAAGGATGTGGACATTGAAAGGAACAAAATTTAAAAAGGTTCTATCCATTTTCAGATGTGGAAAGGGTATACATGAGCTTTTTGTCTTCAATATATGAAGATTCACCACACTGAACACACCCAGAGAAATGTAAGAAGCTAACAACAGTAGCATGGCAAAAGTAGTTACTTTCCAATCCATTATATTCCACTTTTCCATAGTATGGTCACTTTGGCAGCGAACTAAGAAATGTATTTTTAGATGCCCCACTCCCCAGCAACGCTCTCAGCTCATTCCAGGACATCCAAAGGCGTTCCCAGGCCAGATGAAATTGATAACACCTCCAGCGAATTCCGGGGTCTCCTCCTTCTTGAATTTGGCTGGAAAACCTCCAAATATAGAAGTCCTGGAGGTATCCTAATCAGATGCCCTAACCACTTCAGCTGGCTCCTTTTGAGTTGAAGGAGCTAAGCGCTCCCTCTGGATGTCTGAGCCCCTAAATTAATCTATAAGGCTAAGCCCAGCCATCCTACCAAGGAAGCCCATTTCAGCTGCTTGCATGTTTAACATCCTTCTTTCAGTCTCTACCTAGAGATCATGAGCATAGGTGCAGATTGGAACGCAGTGGGCCATAACAGCCAGCAAGACCCTCTCCGCATGTGTAGACAAAGTGTAGGAAAGTGTATGAAAGTGTAGCTATTTAAGATGTATCTCAAATAGCTGTTGATTTTTACTTGCTTTAGATGCTTACTGCTGATGTGATGTAAATGATGTCCAGAGTCAGTGGTCTGGGCATGTCATTTATGCCAGCAGGTTTGCCAGAGTCCTTGAGGCAACCCTATTGAATCCATTGTTTTCTAGGTTGTCATATGAGTAAAGGTGAAAGTTGTTTTTTTTAGAGATAATCTTTTGGTAAAGATAGTTATTTGAGATATATGTTACATCTATTAGTGATGCAACATCATGTCCCTTTACATGATATGTGCTTTATCCTTATTAGTTTCAGTGTGTGTATATGCAAGTAGACAATTTCCCTCATAGGCGTTGAACCTTATTTTAACCACTTTATTCCACTTGACAAATATAACTGATTCTTCAAATACGGCCTTGTTACGCAGTCTGACAACAGCATGTATTGGGAACGTCATGGTGAAGTTATTTTAGGACAGCATCAATGCGGCGGAATAGCACTGAAGTCACATGCGGAAAATCCACGAGCCACTACTGATATGCAGAGCTTTCCATTCTGATCCAGCTCTCATTTCACCATACCGTATCGGTACAACACCCACAAGACTGCTGATGCCGCATCAAAACGTCTGTTCATCTCACGGCCTATTTCCCCATCAATCGAGATACATAAACTCATTGTCTTCCCTAGTTACCTATATCTAGGCTATTTCTACATCCAATCCAATGGTCTTCAAAAAACAGATTTTTTGAGGACCAGAAATTTCATGCATGCTTTTTAGGTTTTCTAAAAGTATGCCTTCATATTTTCTTCCTTTACTTGAACACTTTTTAAGTTTTAAACAAACACATAAATACTATCTCATTCTGCCATTATTCTGCTGTGATTGAGTTTGTGATCTTTTATCAACAAAATTTAATTTTTTTCCATTAGTGGCAACCATTGGTGTCCTTTGACACAAAATTTCTGGTTTAACAATGAATTCCAAGTCAATGCTAACTCAGTGATCAATTTCACAATCTGTCAGTCAAAGAGATAGACAGGTCACAATATTAAGGTAAACTGTTTATTCAACAATAAGCTGTGCTCTCTGCGCTCACTACCTCAAAACCAATTTGGCATAAAACACAAATGTTTAACGGAATAATGAAATTAATTAACTCGACTCAAACGCAGCAACAAAATATAAGAAAATGATAGCGACCCTTAGTATTGAACTCACCATTTAATTTCATCATAATTTAATCATGACCTTTAAGTCCAACGTCATCATCAATATTTCAAACACTCATTCTTCTTTTGTCTTTGTGCTGGTAAAAGGTGTGGAATATGTCTTAAATCTCTTTTGCTGAAAATGATGCTGATCACCAACAGTTAAGAACTTTAAAGATCAGACAGTAGTGAAGCACTTAGTATTCATAAAACTCCATTAAGTTAAGCATAACTGTAATCGTTTGATACAACCGCTATCTATGTAGTCATTTGATTCGTTCTTTATATAAAAATACAGATTATTTTGAAACGATGAAAGCTGCAAATATGTCTTTAAGTCCATATCCACTTTTAGAGCCTTATTCCACAGCTATAATGAAAGCTTTCTTTAATTCCTATTATGAATTACTTAAATGCGTTTACATTAATTTACTATTGTAAATTTTATGATACTGTGGAAAAAAGACAGAGAAAGCGGTTTTAGATATACAAATATAAAATTAAGCAATTGCATTTAGAAAATACATTATTTTAAGTTAAATTGGCATAAATATTGACCTTAATTCTGTTGAAATATTTATAATGAAAATTCTCCTCTTCAAGCCAACAACACCTGTGACTTAAAGAATGGCCACCAGAGGGTCTTTTAAATCTCTAGAAAGTGCATTCCATCTATGTTTATGCTGCCCTGCTGCTCTTCTCCTTTATCTCTACCTTCTTTCTCACCTCTATCTCTGTCACCCTCTGACACACCCCCACATGCTCTTTTCCATCTCCCCTCAGATCCCTATTGATTCTTTGGAATGTGGCAGGTGATGGCAGAGTTTTGTTGGCCATGAGATAATTGTCTCATCATTGGCGCTGTGATGAACGTTCCTCACCCCCTGCTTAATTATTTATTAATGTGATGTGTCACCTGCTCTACACTCAAGAGGGACATCTGGGAAGGCTAAAAAAAACTGCAGAGCCTCGTCTCATCGATTGGCTGGAGTGGGGATGGGCTGGACGGAAGGCTGCAAGGAAACCTTGGGGGTCAAAATGCCGTGTTGATAACACATGTGGAATCAGTAATATAGAGGACTGCTTTAGAGGGAATGGCTTTAGGATCAATCCCCTCATGCTTGTGACATAAGGTATAATCTGGAAAGGTTATATTATGGTATTGACAGGAAGAATTATAAAGCATGAACTATACGTGAGGAATAAGACAGTCATTGTTTAACGCCTTATTTTGTCTGCCAGTGCTAAAGGTTATTAGTCTGAGACTGCACTCTAGTTAATTGAGGGCATATTGGCACACTGTTCATTTAAGACTGATTACAGAGCAGGCTAGAGCACATTTGATCTTAAGACAATGTTGGAATATTCAGTGCTTCAGTGATATTCAGTGATGTCAGTGTGTCAGTGATGTTGTGGAATCGTCATCGCTGCCACTGCATATCCTAAATATTAACATTATACCTCAACTATGTCATGGATTATTTTAAAATGTTTTACCCAGGAAGAACTTAGTATGAGGTACTTGAGGGAGTTGTTTTTTTTTTAAAACTAAAAATACTGTTTAAATAACTTCAGATTTAATTTGAAGGTTTCAATTGGAGACATTGCTTGTACAACAAAAGGGACTGATCACTTTTCGCAGATATACCCTTGCTGTCGGGAACGACAGCGTAGGTCTAGTTCAAATTTGATCTTAAAACAGGGTTGGAATATTTATCTCCCTGAAAAGTCGCCGATATTATGGAAACGTCATCGCCGTCACTGCAGATCCCAAAATGTTAACACGATAACTCAGATTATATTATATATAATCTATAATCTATATCTTTATATAATCTATAATATTAGTATTTCAAGTTTCATTATTCAAATTTTATACCCACATAGATCGTAGTGTGAAGATAAATTTGATTGTTTTTGGATATGGTACGTTGTGTATTTCCTACACTAGGGGGAGCTTTATCTCCAAAGGTTTTTGGGCCATAATTTCTCAACTGTTGGTCCGATTTACTCCAAATTTGGTGAATATGAACAGACTCAAACAGATGATTCCTGTATTCAACTTTAGAAATAGTCCGTATTTGCTCACTAGGTTATAGGGAATTAAAATGTTCCCTTTGGCCTGCTTATTTATGCGGCCTTTCTTTATGTTATGTCTGACAAATGATGTGTGCGCTGTGTTCTCTGAAGGGTATGAGATAGTGGAATGTCTTGACCTATGGAATAATGGGCTGTATGAGTATGGAAAGATTCTGGGATGAGAGTCACACCTGAATGTGCCGGTATCTTCTCTGTTATAACACATCCGTCTATAGTAAACCCATATATGTATGTGACACAACTGAGACTCCTCAAGTTAATTTCTTGTCCTTCAATGGTTAGAAGACACGAATTTTCATCATCACTAGGGTTATCTTCTTAAGTAAAACACTGGTTATCGGATCTAACTTCCCAACCGTTAGGCCGATTAAGTCCAAGATGTAGTGCTTATGGATCAACTCTATTTCATATATATTGTACTTTACTCTAATTGTCCAGATTTGACTTGCTAGGGGAGCAAACTTACATAAATCCCTCTGTATAATACAAACATATTAATTTGAGTCCTTTCACCATCATACTAGGAATAGAACACAACCTCTGCACAGAACATCACTGGAGGTACCAAATAATAACCTGTGTTCTGGTTTGATTTAACTTCTTTGAATGTCAAAACAAGGATAGTGTTCAAGTACTTTGCAAACCTTGGAAGAAGTTACACGAACTTCAGACATTTTGTTAGTTTCTATTCACCAGCTGAGCTCCCACTGTCTCTCTCTCTCTCTCCTACACACACACATTCATGCAAGTTAGATCTGTATCACTTCAAATGCACTTCACTTAGATTTTTATCAAGCTGCACTTTTAGATGGATGGCCATGAAATGAAGAAATTATCTAAACGAGGCAACATTTGCCATCTGCCCTGCTGATATCTGAGAAACCACTCAAGTGGCAGTTCTTTCCATCAACCTTCCCAGATTTATACATTAAATATACAGACGAAACAAACTCTTCTAATGTCCTCGCGCTAAGTACTTTACCTGACAGCTGCAAAGAAAAGATGTCAGTTTCAGTTGACAGTGATTAGAAAGTCATTTACGATGTATGTCTGCTTTATTATTATAAATAACCAACATGAAGAGGATCCAGGTAATAAAAAATGAGGGTACTCAGGTTGAAACAATTGTCATAAAGATCGGGGTTAACTTTATTTCCACTGAAATCATTAATAGATGTTGGCTTACATTTATTTGAAAATATATCTGTACATATTTCTAGTCATATGCATTTTTATTACCCATGAGTTAATTTTAGCCACACCAGCAATGTGTCCAGATTGAATATGAAATGACAAATACTTCATCTATCACAGCCAAAACTTGTTGAGTTGTCTCTAGCGCCACCATGAGGTTTACATTTTTCTAAATGAATTGTAATCACTTTTAACCCCCAGTTTTTATTTGACACCATCCTAGCAATATTTTTTTGTACATTGCTTCACCTTATGACCAAATTCTTGCCAAACTAATAATGTTCCCTTCAGCACTTAATTTTAATTTGCAATTGTGATCACTGCTGCACTTTAGCAAAGCCTCACAGGGCACCTTGTATTTTTGTAGACTCTTATTCTTGTTTCAAATTAATATACGTTTGGATTGCCAACTGTGAACATAACTCATTCTTTTCAGAGTACTTTAAAAAGTCATTACCAAAAAAGCCAGCTTTTCCAGCAATCAACTTACAAAATGTAAGACATAAACCTTTTACATACTCAATGAGTTAAACTCTTCATCTCAGCAGCTGAAACAGAATCATGAGAGCAGAGGTTGTTCAGCTGTCAAGCACCTCTCTGATGAGGGCCCTCCTTTTTCCCTGCTGATTGCTGTTGACAGAGTAGCTGAAAAACATTAATTCAGTCCTCTCAAGCATTACACCCTTTTCTTAACACCAGTAGTAATGGTAAAGTATAGATGAGGATGGGAAAGTATAAGAGCAAATGAAGAGAACTCAATGAGGAGGATTCATTATTTTCAATACATTTTCCTAACTCCGTCATTTGGTCTCTTTGCATTCTTTGCTCTAATTCCCACATGTTTTGCTTATACGTTTTTTTTCGTCTGAATTACAAATCATGTCAAAGCAAAGAACGTCAGCACAGGAAAATCCTGAGGATTTCAGTAATAATTTTAATGCAAACACCTCTTAAAGGGGAGACAGGAGAGGAATATGTACAGTGCAGTGACAAGGTATTGGACCCTCCAATGATTTTCATTTTTTTTTATGTGCATCTCACACTAAAGTTTGTTAAATGTTCAAACAATGTTAAACATAAAATAAAGTCAACCTGGATGAACGCGAAAAACTAACCAGACCTCTGCTGTCACAACTAATCGCAAGGTTATATCCTGAGATTGTCCCCAATCTCCTGCAAAGTACAAGCAATCCCCCCTGATTGAACTTGGTGTTTTTGATAAAGAAAGCTCCGCTGATGAGTAAAATATGAACTATTACAGTAAAGTCTATACAACATAGATATCCTTGAGGTGATTCATTAGCACCACATTTAGAGTAAATTGGGCCGAAGGTGAGAAATTATGGCCTGAAAACTTTTGTAGATAAAAATCCCGCAAGTGTTGGAAATATACAACCTAACTTTCCCTAAATAAATACAGCTCTTCCTCACAACAAGATTTGTGGGTTTTCCATATGAAGATTACACACGAAATAGTTTAAGATATCGCATTAACAGGAACGATCTGTGGCAGCAGCCAACTAGGTGGCTGCAGCGATAGTGATGCCGTAAGAGCCCAGACTTCTCTGGAGTGTAATATCATTTTATTAAAAAAATAAATGTTTAATGTTATCCACTACCTAAATAACCATTAAGAAAAGGTATAAGGAAGAAAATTATCAACTTGCCCCAGCACTACTTAATGGGCCTCAGAACCCTTGGGAGAATATTTTATGGACTAATGAGCTGAAAGATGAAATATCTGGAAGAAAGTGGTCCTGTTAAATCTGCCGTAAACCACACGCAGCATTCTACAAAAACATTATAGCTACGCCGTCCCTCCCCATTTCCCACTTCCTATTATGGGACTCTTGTCTGCTCAAACACCAGAGCGAGGCGCAACTCCGTCCAACTAAATTGACCCACACGTTTAATTTATAATAAAAATGACGTGCCTAATGAGGGATAGGAAACAGATCATTGATTTCACCATTCAGATTTTTTTTTGGATTGATGCCTGCGTCATGCCACCCTGGCTGACCGACAATGTAGTCCATGGCTAAATCTGCCACTGATTCAATTCGCAGGACTCTGAATGACCTGGAGTCAGAGACCACTGGCTGTACTGACACATGATATCCCCTTTGATAATAATAATAATAAAACCTTTAATTTATAACGCACTTTACATTTGGATCAAATCTCAAAGTACTACAAGGTAAAAGCAGATACAAGCATCAATAAATAATATTTATAATTATATAAAAATATGATCAAAAAGCAGCAATGTTAATTAAAATGTATAGGTTCCGCCAGAAAGGAAAGTTTTAAGTCCTTTTTTAAATTTCTCAGTCGTCTGTGGAGCCCTCAGATGGTCAGGGAGGGCATTCCACAGACGAGGTGCAGCAGAACAGAAGGCCAAATCATCCATGGTGCTGAGCTTAGTCCGGGGAAGGAGGAGTCGGTATGAGTGGGTAGAACGGAGGGATCGTGTTGAGGTCAGTGGGGGGATTAGTTCTTTTAGGTAGGGGGGTTGCATTACCTGGTGAGTGAGGAGAGAGATCACAGCCAGAAGCACCACAAGTAATAATAATGTCCCTTTAAATGTCATGTCTGTGAAAAACAGTGATTGGCGTCTGTGTTTGAGGGTCTACTGTAACATACATAAAATCACAAATGTACAACATGGAACTTATTCATAACCATAATGCAAAGTACACAACTTCACAATAAAGTTACCTTGCTCAAATGAATCAGATCTCTCCCTCAGTCAGGGACATGCAGTTGACTGGAATCTACATTAATAAGAGGATGTAATAATAAAAATAAAATCATACTTTTGGCTGATTTGCTGACAAGCTCACTCCAATCTCAGTCCCTCACCGAGCATTGAGGGAATTTTCAGTAACTAAACAGATCTTTGACTCTGCTGCTCATTCAAGTTTGTGTCAATGCAAGATGAAAGAAGCAGGTGAGATTCCAACCCACCCCTAATCGACGCTGCCCCTTAGCACCAGATTTCCTGTTACCATACTTCCTGCTGACGTCCTTGCCTCATGAGGGAAAAATCAATTCTGCTCTCTACCCAAAAATTCTGAATGAAAATGTCAAGTTATCAGTCTTTGAGTTCAAGCTCAAGCGTAACTGGGTCATGCAGAACGACTCTGATCCAAATCATAAGAGTGATTCCATCTCTGAATTTGTCCAGCGGCATTTTCACAAACACTCCAAAGAGGCTGTACCTAAGCAGTTCTGCCGGGAAGAGTGTGCAAAAATTCCAACACAATGATGGTAAAAACTCTCAATATCCAATTATTAAAAGCATTAAGCTGTGGCTGTTTCTGCTAATAGAGAATTAGCCTAAACATAGGGGGTCATATGTTTTCTTTTAGATAATGACTAACATTTTAGCCGTATTAAATGATTCTGTTATTTAATTTTAATTTTCACATGCTTTTTCACAGCACCATACATTCAGAAATAAAGAATTCCTCAAGCTACAGCCCACAGCAAGATCAAAGGTTAGAAGTTGAACAGATCAATGTCATTGGTTCACCGGGTCCAAGTAAGCTCAACAGACAGGGTAAATCATTGTCACAACACACTTCAAATCGATCCCTTTATTATCTAAAACAACCCTGTCTAATAATTCTCAATGGCAAAATGGAAGATAAGTTATAAAAACATGTTTTTATTGCATTGTTATCAGTACCAAACTAAATCCTGATTATGAGTTATTAAGGTTTTGTCCAGAAGATAAATAAGTTGGGTACTGTTGGAAAATAGCATATCAAATAGTGCCCAGTTTTTCCTTTAAAAGCAATGAAGGTTTGTGGTTGACTCAAAAGAATGTCTAATGTCTTTGATGATGTTTTCCAAAGCGCAAGATAAACACCAATTGCAGCGGAGACCCAGGAGCTTTGCAGTGTATTAGAACAAAAACTTATGAAAGAGCTGTAAAAGCTCTCCCAATGCCACCAGGTGTATTAACCCTGTGAGAGGCCAATAGTTAAGAACAACAATAATATCCTATTTAAGGAGGGCTTCGCTTGTAAAAATCCCTCTGGCCAAAGTCCAATTTTGGCTCCTCTCAGATTTCACCTCTTTCCAGTAGACAGTAAATGAGTCGAAGAGTATAAAAATCAGTGAGGCGTGAAGGGTTGTTTGGTATCATCGCTTAAGGAAGAGTAAAGGCCTTATGACGAACATACCCCCCGTCAATCTACTGCCTGCAAACCTCAGTGTCTCTGCTATTGGCCCCTCAGTGGTAAAGTTGTGTTAGCATAGCGCTTCTCTTTTCTACTGGTAGCTCACAGCACTTGCAACATTCACTCATTTACACACAATCATGTGGCAATTTGGGGGTTCAGGATTTTGATCTGCCCACTGCAGGATTTGGGGATCAAACCACCAGTCTTCTGTTGGTGGTTGACCGTTTTTTGTTTTTCTAGGCTTAATATTACATTGTAGTTTTTATGACAGAAAGGTTGCAACTGCATTGACAGGGAAACTTGGTCACATCAGAAAAACGAGTTATGGTAGAAGTTGAAAGCTTCCTTATGCTCCTGCCCTCTCAAAGACGCTGTGGTGCTGATAAGAGACAAAGGCCATTAAAATGTAATTTGGGCATGTGTTCTGTTTGAGCAGTTTAGTGGAGTGTACAAATGAGGCATGCATTCCCTTGCAAGGACAAGGTGTACAAGTGTGAAAGCCTTAATGTGTGAATGTGTCCCTGTTTGTCTGTGAGCATGAAATATTGATAACTGATGCCCATTTAATTTTTATATTTTTGTGGTGGGGGTCATCCTCCACTCATTGACCTCTGTGTAATTGCCTTCTTGATGAGTAGGTGTGTTATTTAAACTCATGACGCTGATCTTGTTTACCCCCCTCCAAGTGGTGCAATTGCAATAAATGAGTTAATAATAGACCCCAAACACCATTAGAGGGTGACACATTGAGGTCTTTCTCTCCATATGTCATTGTCTAGTGAACTGCACCCCCTGTTATTACCACAGTTAAATGATTAATTTATTCTCCCATAGAATGCACATATGCCATCAAAAGTAATATCACCAAACTGCTCACTGGGTATATCCTGAGAAAATACCAGAGGAACCTTTATATAGAGGAACCTTCATATTGGGGTTTATCTTGTTTATTCTCCAATCAATAATAGTGTTTCTTTTAAATGGCTAATTTTTAAATGACAGTTGAAAAGCTATGTTTTAATGAAACACCACCAATGTATTTTCTGGCTGTCTCTAGTCATCTTTCATTTCAGGTGAAAGCGCGATAAAGCTTGCTTGGAGAAATAAGTAGAGCTCTGAGGCATTCTTCACATTCCTGGTTGGGGATATTTAGTCCAAAGATGCAGACACATTTGGGGTGGGTTGGGTTTTTAGCTTGAAGTATCTCTACAGTTGAGGGAACTTTGGTCGGGGATGGATAAACATGTTGTGTAACAGTCTGTGCAAGACCACAGATTAACCAATATTTTTAGTGAATTATACATCCAGAAATGACATTTGAAATGCTAATTGCTCTGTCTGGGTTCCCGGCCATAGTCAACTGTTTAATTAAAGTCTATGATCATTAACTCTGTCAACAAATTAAAATGCTAATACTACAGGCCCGAAGCATAACACTGCAGAGCATAGCTATTGAATTTCTGTTTGAATTTTTTCAATTTAGAAAATGTCTATAAATTAAGCAATTACTCAATTAAACTGAATTGAAGGGACAAACATGAGGGACAGAGTGTCACGCTGTGTGAATAAACTCTATTGCGGATGACACATGGGGTCCCGTCAGGATTGATAAATGCATTTATGAGCTTTGAGTGTGTACATTTTGAACCCAGTGGTGAATGGAGAGAATTTTCTTGCTGATGGATCATTAATTAGTTACATTAACTGTGAAAATTCCATTGGATGAGCATTTAAAAAATCTTTTATTTCAATCATTTCCAATCTGTATTTAGACCTGTTCTATTTTTGTCCAATGAACATAATCTATGTTATCTAAAAAGATGGGCTCATAACATAAGACAAGATTTCAGGGATGAGCACCCAAATGTAGACACAGCTGGTGGTGACAGTAGGTGCAGCAAATGATATTCAAAAGTTACAGACAAGAGTTGTCCAACATCTGTCAACAAATGATGTGCCTAAAATTGTATTCTTCCATATGAAATTTGGCAATTTTGAGTATATACTGTAAGTGCTCCACATAAAAAAGCAGCCCGAAATGTAATATACTACTAGTAGCCACATAGCATACTCAAAAGGGCCCAAAAGTAGGATTTGGAAAGCTGGACTATTCTCAGTCTCTTCTTGGTCAAGCAAGAAAAGGGTAGGGGCTTAAGGTAACAAACAAAACCACTCATTTTTAGTCAAGTGAAGAAGCCAGATATTGACATAGTCAAATATTCATCTCAAATGACGTCATTTTCTGGGAGATTGGAACCATCTTGTTTTTGACTGGTGTTCTACCCAAAAGGAGAGACAATTTTTGGACCACTTGATTGATGCTGCTTTGTAGCCAAATTATCAGGTACATACTCATTTTCCATTCCATTTTATTGCCATTGGTGTATTACCCATAGTACGCCTTGATTCATTCCAGTGCCTTCATCATGTAGTTTTATTTTTGTCAGCGTTAATTTATGTTTTGAATATCTAGTTTTTTACTATCATCATTTTCATTCATTGATACAGTACATTCATTGTCCTTTAATCGGAATTTGGTTAAAAGACCCATTATATCAGATGGAGTCTGAGGAATGGGATTGAAAATAAATGCTCCTCCAGTGAACTAAATGAGAAAATATTTTCTCAGTATATTCTCAGGAGACTCAGATCTTCCAATGTCCATAGAACTATGCTGCAGATGTCCTATCATATAGTGTCCAGCGTCATCTTCAATGCTCTAGTGTGCTGAGGCAATAGGGACACTGCAGCTGATGCACTGGGGGGAGTTTAATCTCCAAAGGTTTTCGGGCCATAACTTCTCAACCATTGATCTGATTTAGTACGAATTTGGAGCATAGGAATTAACTCCTAGGTGTTTAAATTATAAATATCATATTTTACTCTATTAGTTCATAATTTACCCCGTTGAGGGAGCTTTTTTAGTGAGAGCACAGTTTTCCGGATAGAACTCAAAAATAATTTTCAAACTTTATACCAACATATACTCTTAAAAAATAGATTTGTGCTAGTTGTTACATTTACTTGAAGATAGCATGTATTTCTAACGACATAATTTTTGTGTTTGCAGGATGAATGTGATTTCATTATGTAAGGGTAACGTTAATTTAACAGTTATAATTGTACAAGATTGAATCACATTGACATGACTTGATATGATAAAGTAAAGAGTAGACACCACGGTGAATTAAGAGGATCATACACCACCCATTAGGTGACGGTAACGCCCCTTAGTTTGCATTACTTCCCGCCTATGATCATCAAAGAAGAACAACATATGCTGAGCAAGAGGGACAAGTCTACAGGTAAACATAACATTGAAAATAAATATAATAAATTGTTAGTAAATCCTATGAAACAATATTTAGCAACAATTATTAGTTTGAATTTAGTGTCAGGAAAGCAGACTTGTATACCGATCATCAAAACTGGCCGCCGCTAACTAAGTCAACTGAAAAACGTTTAGCAGCTTTCAATGAAAAAATCACTGTGAAGTTTGTTTAACAGTTATTTTGTGAAGATTAAGGCATGGAACCTTTGTTTTGCGAGTCGGCTGAGCGAGTTCTCTGAGCGAGTTCTCCGAGCGAGTTCTCCGAGCGAGTTCTCCGCCCTCCGCTTCGGCTTCTGGCGTGTTAGAACGCAGCTGTGCTCACATGCAGGTGAGCAAGGCTGCAGAAAAGAGCACTGCATTAAGTGCTGAAAAAAAGCCCATCTTTTTTTCAGTTAACAGTGCAGTAAGGACCCACTGGTTATAAACTAAACCCAGGGTTATCCATGTGGGTTGAAACCTACGTTTAGCGCAGTGGGAGAGAGAGGCAGGTTTAGACGCTCTATTATGCATTGATTATCAAAAAGCTTTACCTTGCGAGGCATGACGCAGATATCAAGGTGCTTCTGGGAGGTTAAGACAGCATCAACACTGCTTTGCATGGCAGCATTGTGCCATTTGTTTGTGCATGATAATTTACTATGTAAAAACTGCAACCTCTCCCTTGCCATCGTGTGTGAATGATTTTGATTCAATGCAACATGTCAGGCTATTTGATGGATTTATGTGGCTTAATATCAGAATATGCAACCTGAACGAGATTGTAGACTGCAAGGTGACGACAGGAGAGAACATAGTCAGACAGCATAGAATGGTAGAATGTAGGATGACTCTAGTGGTACAAAGGAGGGAAAGAGCAAAGGTAGAGTAGAAGATCATACAGTGAATGATGAGGAAGGGAGGCGGTTTGGGAACTTCAGGGAGGAGTGGTAGTGAAAAACTGCTAGATGACCGGGTAGCCACAGCAAATCTGATAACAGAAACAGGAAGGAAGTTGCTTGGTTTCTAATCTGTGCAGAGGAAAGGAAATAAGGCGACTTTGTGGTGGAATGAGGGGTTCGGGAGAGTATAAACAGGAACATGTTAGCAAAGAAGAAGTGGGCAAGCAAGAAAGATGAAGAAAGTAGTCACGAGAACAAAGAGATGCAACATTAGTCAAAGAGTGAGATGGATAGTGAGATTGAATAGTTTTATGAGAGATCGGACATTAAGGAAGGAGAAAAGGACTTGTACCTTTTGGCGAGGCATAGAGATCGAGATGGGAAGGATGTGCACCAGGTTAGGCTGATCATAGATAGAGATTAAAATGTGCTTAAAAGTAAGGAGAGTGTGAGGGCATGATGGAAAAAGCCCTTTGGAGAACCGATGAATGAAGAAAATGAGAGAGAAGAGGGTGGAAGGCGTGAAAAGAATTGAGAGCAGCTTTGATGAGGATGAAGAACAGAAAGGCGGTCAATCCTTACACAACCGATGGAGGTATGGACGTGTCTAGGAGAGAAGGGAGTGGAGTATTTAAATCCATATGGTGTTGTCTCAGATCTCTTCTGTGTACGGCAGTACACACATGTGCACTGTCTCTGTGGCGCCATCCCTTCGTTCTGCCAGCATGTGGGCTCAGCATGGCCTTACAAAGCAGAGTTGTGTTCCAGCGTAAAGAGAGGAGATAAACAAGAGAACAAATGACCAACTTTAGCAACAGCTATGTTATGTTTAAGCTGCTGTATACGTAATGTGTTTTCTCAAAGGTGAAAAACGAAATGATCAGGACAAGGTGAGAAAAATTATGGTACAAACCATTATACAAAGTTTGCAAGAAGTAGTTGGAGATGCACTCATTATAGCGGATTTCAAAACAAGGTGGCCAGCTCTCTTCCATACACACAAAGTAAGCAAATTAATTTGTGATAGAACATGCACTATTTAACTTTATAGAATGAATTTGCTCAGACCTTTTTCCAGACATTAATGTAATTCATAAACAGATCAGGATTTACTCAAAGCCTCAACACTTTATAAATGTGAAATGCCGTTGCTTGGACATAGTTATCACTGATTTGTCCAAGCCACAGCATCTGTTTAACCCATAAAAAATTAGAAATCAATCGATTCACTCAATGTATTGCGTAGAAGGTACATATACGAAATATAGAACTACAAATTGACGGCATAATGATGATTAAGGCATCAGTATGCCTTAAGTGTTTTTTTGTTAATTATACACGGTGTTAAGAACACATAAAATACTGTCATTACTTATTAATCCCCAAAGTTCAAGAAATATTTGACGTACGCAAAAAGAAAAAAGAGCTTTTGGTTGCTGCCCCTTTTTTTTAAGGTGCCAGGACCATTTCTTCTTGGATGGCCATGCTATTTGGCCAGTGCCCAAACTGGAGCCGATCAGGAACCACTTTGGTTCAAAATAGAGCCTTATCTACCCCGGATAGAAGAGGTTTACTTCGCCAAGCTTTTATTTTTGTACTTCTGCTGATGTCATTGTGAATTTGCATTTTAGCTAAATATTTAATTTTGTGCTAAAAAGTTTGGTTCAAAATTTATATTTAGATTGAATGTATAAATTTAGATTTAGATTAAATATTCAAATTAAACATTTACATTTAGATTGGTAATTTATACATTCTATGTAACACATATTTCCTAGGAAAGTAATTATGACTAAAACCATAAATATTTATGTGGAAAAAAAGGGACTTCAAAACTTTGATAATGCTTTTTAAAAGTTGTTTGGAGCTAAATGTGGCAAAAAGATGCTACTAAAATCAGTGTGTGCTACTTACAAACGGCGCACCATATTTGTTAATTACAAGGCTTCATTTTAAGCTATATTAAAAAAAATATATGAATTTGCAGGGGAATGTAAAATACAAAAAAATATTGTCATGGATATTAAAATTTCAATTTATTCAAAATGATATCCCTAGAATTTCTAACGGAATTTTTGAGACCAAACCAATGCAAATGGTACATGACTGAACTCATGCTCACCTGATGGGAAAAACTGAATACTCTTTGATGGCTCTATAACGCTAATGAACCATCGTTTGAAGACCCTGTTCACTGAAAACTTTATTTTAGAAAATTCCCTAATTCTTGACTACTGTTTTTGTCCAAAAAGTGTTTGGCTGTCCAATGTCGGCTTGAAAGAAGTCCTTCTAGCATGTTTTGTAATTCTTGTTCTATTGCCAAATTGCCAAGATCAATTTTGTGAGCACTTTCAAGTAATTAAAGAAGTACTTTATTTTCAGTGTCTCAAAAAAAAATGCTTTTTTTGTGCTCACATGCAACTCTCAGCACTGTTCAATTATGCAAAATGCACTATAATGCCATATTTTGTATTTCATTTACATTTTTTATGTTACTGTGCACAGTAAGTAGAATGTGAAATGTTCAAAGGGAAACATAAGTCTGGCTATGTTCACACATCAGTTGAAATTTTTTCGCAAATCTGATCTTTTTGCCTTAAGTGTTCAATTAGATATAGGTTACATCTTTGGTATATGTACAAAGACTCCATATGTGCAGCAACCGTGCTGATAAATACACATTTCTATAGTAACAGTCGGAGTCATATACGTATCTAATTTAGGTACACGTTTGAAAGTGGCTAAAATTAGATTTGAAAAGTTTTCACACTGTCAAAATAAAAATCAGGGCTGACACATGAGTGAGTATACGATCAGATTTTGGTCACATTTTTCCTGCAGTGTCCTGATCAAGCCATTGCTTTTTATTTTTTATATCTTTGCAAATATTTACTTCTGTTAAACATGTTTGAGAAATATAAATTAATTACGAAATTCGAATAGTTTTCTCCAGCTTTTTTTTGTGCATCCTTGATTCAAGTTATATTGAAAGTTAGATTTCTGGTTGTTTGAACTTAAAAGGTACTGGTTGGATTAAATTCTCAACTCAAATGATGGAATCCATTTCCACATGAAGAAATTTTTTTTCTGGACAAAAAGCAATTAATTTGCACCCAACTTACTTAATTAAGTGGAGTAAGCTCAAATACATTATGTTTGAATAATTCAAAGTAACTTGGTTAAACTATGTCAAATAGATTAAGTTCGAACAATTCAAAGTAATTAAATTAATCAACTGTAATAAAATAAGCTGAACTCAAGTATATTAAGTTTAGCCAACATAATGTATTTAGGTTTTCCATGATTGTATTGAGTAAGTTGATGAACTTGATTTGATTCTGGGAATGGTGGGAGATATATTTCAGAAACTAGGGGGACATTTATCTCTAATTTCACAACCGTTGATCTTGTTTAGTCTAAATGTGGTGCATATGAATTTACAAAAGGAAATTTATCTCGTGTATGTTGTGTTTTACTGTAATAGTTCATATTTTACTGTCTATGGGGAATCTTTTAACACGAAAATAAAGTGTTTATGCGACTCAACTTCTTAACATCAGCCCAATTTAGTCCAGCTTTGTTTGAAAGACTCGAGGAGATCTATCACGCGTATATCATATTTTACTAAAATATTTCCTATTTTACTTAATACTTACTTCTTGGAGCTTCATTTTAAAACTTTTTTTTTCACAAAAAATGCGGTGGATATAACTTCCCGACAGCAAACATAGAATTCTTGCTGTCGGGAATGACAGCAGAGGCCTGGTTTTTCAACAATATATGTTTTATCATGGGCAAATCCAATCAGAAACTTTACCTCACAGTTTTATTATCATGTATAATAGTTATGTCATTATCATAAAGTTTGCCTTCCTATCTTGGAGTCAAAAAAATATGAACTTAATTTACTGAATGATTGAATTTTGAATCAGATCATAATAGTAGTCTCACCTGATGTTTATGGATATATTGTCCATGATGATGCTTTGAAATCTGATGCCCACTAACTACCCAAGATAGAAAAGTCCCCCATTTCTTTAAGAACTGCTACCTCTTACTCTGACTTGGAACCATATGCAGTATGACTCCAAATTGTACATTCAACAGGCTGGAACTGCAATGGGGAAAGCAAAAGCGGCGTCTGTGGCTGTACTTGTCGGTCAAATGCGATGAAGCGGTTATACATGACCCCAACAACAACCCATACCACTCTAAGATAAAACTGCATAAACCTTACGGCAGCTGTAGCTCAGTGGGTAGAGCAGCCATCTTCAAATCAGAAAGTATATGGTTCAAATCCTGGCGCAGTCTACTTGTTGTAGAGTCTTTCAGAGAGGCTGCCAACTGCTCCCTCAGGGATGAGTCAAATGCAGAGAAATAATTTCATGTATGGCTGTATGTAATCAATAAAAATTGTCATTTTTGCTAGGGGACACAGGGTGAATTGATGGACCTTGAGTCTTATCTTCACAAAAGCTTCCTAAAATTCTACCTTGAATATAGCTCTGAAAAAAATCATTTTCTTTTGATTTAACCATACAAAAAGATGAGACTGGAACCATTCATGCCTTTCTCTACTGAAAGATATGGAACGCAACTCAGTACGTCATGCTGCTAGTAAAAATCCTAGACATCTAAAGGATAATATTTCAGTTGGCCAGCATTAGCAACATTTTTGAATTGAATAGATCATTTAAGGATGTGTCTCTTTAATAATGAATGATGGCCAGGAAAAGTGTTCCGTGAAGCTTCATGTCGTCTGTGATTGGGTTATCTGTGATCGGTCTTCGTCTAGAAGATGGGAGAAGGTAAGTGATTGAATCCTTAATAATCTTTGCTCTTGTATATATATATATATATATATATAAATATATATATATATATATATATATTTATATATTTCCAACTTTTGTTCATAGTGATGTGAGCCAAATAAATCTATGAATCAGTATTTTCTCGTCAATGCCTTGCATACTTAAAATGCGCTACCCTTTAAACTTGTTGGAAGAGGCTCATGATGCTGTAATCGCTGGGCACTGGTTTGCAATGCTGGTTGGGCATTTGGATGGGCTCTGACTAGAAAAAATACTTTCTGCAGTAACCCTGTGCATCCACCACAAGCATAGAAAGACTATGGGGTCGTCTGCATATTGTTATGGGTCGCACACATTCATTTTTCTCCCAGAAATAACACAGCAATAGACACATATGTGAACTTACATGCATGTAGACATGTATTTGGTGTTGAATGAACAAATGCAAATACATGTAGGTGACAAACGTAGATTATAACTAAGACATCTAATCTGATTTTCAAACTGTGTATGATGGGGCTTCACATGTCCCTGCATTGACCATCTCTGTCAGGGAACAAAAAGTTTGTTGAATAGCACCTGCTATTCTTCTATTCTATTCTGCATATAAAAATCATACATAAACTAGGAAATGTACAGTAGATGGTCCCCTTTGTGAACACGAATCCCAATATTCATGAACAAATATGTAATGTGGGCTGCTGGATTAAGACCACAGTGTGCATTCAGACACACTGAATGAAATTTAGAGATGCTTTGAGGCCAAGACCTCGCACAAAAACAACAGCTGCTTTGAGTGCTTCCAATGAAGAGCGCGCCAGAAGTCCTTTAACCATAGCAAAATACATAATATCTCAACACCAATACCTGGAAGATCCGAACATGTGTTCATATTTAATGCAAATTTTTATTTGTTACTCTGCCTAACATACCTGATTACAGTAAGTCTGCTCTATAACTGCTGGAATGCATGAAAAAACTCGTAAAGAGTAGCTTGTCACTGCACTACAGCCTTTTAGATCTTTGTTGTAAGCGTGTTTACCCTTGGATGCTGGGGAACTGAGCCATTGAAATACAGCCATGAGTTTACAAGAAACCTACACTCCTAAGCATGTACACACACGTAAATACTTGATATTACACTTTTTCTGAAACAAAGTACATCAGGTAACATCCTCTAACTGAGATTACGTGGAGAAATGCTGCAAAGTCTCATAATGTAGACTTAACACATATATCACAATGGTTAAGATATAGTGTGTGTCATTAGTATGTATTTAACTTAAAACAAGAAAGAATTAGCTTTTCCTTTTTTTTAATTGCAATGATATGCTGGATGTGTGCCTGAGCTTCTCAGCGTTGCTGCAGAACTCTCTCTTGATGGATGGTCATTTTCATTGTCTTGCTCATGCTTAATGAACCCTGCAGTTCATGTTGTAATTGAATGCTTTTTATGCACTCATGTTCGGCAAGCAACCCCACCTTCCCAGCCCCCATTTCCATCCTTTCCTCGCCGCCCCTCCTTCCCTTCTCATGTTCGCGACGTAGGATGCTGATAGCTAATGAATAAAGACTCTTGCATGTCTCACTTTTCCTTTGAGGCCTCGGGGCCACACAAATAATCAGGCACAAAGAAATATACACCTTCTCCCACATAGCACTCGTACTGTAACGAGGAGAGAGATGATACCAGCAGAGTCACTTTTGCAACATAAACGCTGACTTTTCTTTCATGTTGGTTATTGCATTATTTTTGGAGGAAAAAAAATCTGCAAGTTTATGCAAAGGTTGGAAAGCTGGTGCTTTTTTAGGCAATGACCTCATTAAGTAATCTTTACAGTGTTTTGTTGGAATTCAGCTCTCATGCAGACGCCAATCCTCACACACTGCCAAGTAGTAGCCAAACCTGAGCACTCAGGTATGGATATTCATACTCACGGCAGGAATGTTGCTGCACAGCTTTATTTTCATAATTTTTCTCCCTTTGTTTTGTTTTCTATTCATCTGAAAGAAAGAAAGATCTCTTGTATATTTCCGACATTAGGTGGAGCTTTATATCCAAACGTTTACAGGCCATAATTTTCCAACCATCGGTGTGATTTAGTCCAAATTTGGCGCGTATGAATCGACTCAAGGAGTTCTGTTATGTATATATCATATTACACTCTAACAGGTTCATATTTTATTCACTAGGTTGAATTTATTTAAAGGAAAATACCATGGATATAGCTTCACATTTCAAGTTGAATCCGGTTCAGATTCATTGCGCGATGCAGGGGATTTGGGACTATTCAGGAATATACCCTAGCTTTCGGGCACTGCAGCATAGGTCTAAGATGGACTTACTCATTATGTGTATTTTAGTTCTGTTTTCACTCCTTCCCTCACCTACCTGAAATTTAATGAATGGCAGTTTGAACTTCATGAAAGTTCCGGGTGGGAAGCTTACTCTGGACCAAGATCTAATTGTTAATTGTCTCCAACGGGCGAATGACACAGAAAATAAAAAGGAAGAACTAGATCTATGCTGTCGTTCCCGACAGCAAGGAGAGAGAGGATAAAAAGGGAATTGGCAAACAATGTGAACAAGGTACAGAAAATACAACAGCATTATATAAAGGTATGTGATTCCATCCATCAAAAGTGGTTCATCTACAATGAGAAAGATGGATTTCCCTCTTATGATGACGCATTCTAACAAGTGTTTGAAGCGTTTGAATTATCCTTAGCTTCAGCATCAAACTGTTCTACCAGTGTGCTCAACGCCTCAGAAAACATGTCAGACAGCAGTCTTGAGTTTTGCCTTTGAAGATGGTGCTGAGGGTAATACCTTGTTACTGGTTAAATCAAGCACCATCTATTCTGCAATATCTTATAAAGACAAAGTTAGGTACATTTTTCATGCAAAATATGCTTGATAGGATTATGTTTGCAGTCCACTGGTTGTTGTGTAATTCAAGTCTGATGGTTGATGCTCTCACCTCCACCAGAAAGATATTTTGCAAATAATAATAAGCCATTTTCCTCTTTCTTTTATGATTTAGTGTCACCCTAAATAATAACTGGTACTGTCAGTGTCAAAATATGAGATACATCTTGGGTCCCCCAAAACAATGTTTAATCCCTGCTATGATTTAACATTCTCAAATCATTCTGGCATCCGATCAGCCACCTCTCACACATAGATTCCCCACCATAAAAATCAATCCATTTGTCACAAGTAAACCCCACCGCTGAACAAAGGCATTAGCTGTAATCATTTAAAAAAGTGCTCTATGATTTTAATGCAGGACCTAACCATTATAAATACATTAACACATAATTGAAGTCATTATTATTAATATTTCCTGTGAAACAAGAGTGAAAATTAGCTTGACGCTTGTTATGTACCTATCAACTGTGAGTATTTCATCAAATTATAGTCAAAAGAGAGAACTTATATTATTAAGAAAAATGAAAAAAAGGTGGAAGATAATTTGTAGATTAGTAGATATATTGTTTATTCAACCAACAGAGATGTACACACAGGCTTTACCATGTCTCTCTGTTACTGTCAAGATGATAAAATCTATATATCAAAAAAATCAATTCTATGTGAAAACTACAATAAAATTGACTATGTAACCTATTAACACTGCCTACTACTGAGGAATAAATGCACTTAAAAGTAATCCTGCATAGCATCAGCAATGGCACAATAATCCTAAAGTCCCTCTCTCTGCTAAAATAGAAGAATGATTCCTCATTGCACATGAAACAATAGATAGTAGCAAAGATTGTTGGGAGAGAGTCGTCAAAATTATAGTAACAATATTAGGAATATATTTCCAGTTTAAATGTGAGCTAAGGCTGCCCTTGCCAAGCTATCAATTTGCTGACATGTATTCAGTGAAAGGGAATATAATATTTTTTCACTTGATGTCTTTGCCTACCTATACCTTAAATTGGATCAGACATGTTTACAGTGCAATGCATGACTTCATGCTCTGGAGACCGAGAGGAGTCAACATTCCTTACGCCACAAAATCCGACTGTCCCTCGCTGGTGTTACCATCCAGAGTAAAATTTGTAGATAGTTTGTAAAATAAAAAATCAATTCAATAAACAAAAATGTAAAAAATATACTAAAAAAAGGATTATAATGTATATGGTGTTGTAGTGTTTTAAGAATTTCTTGGAAACTAATATTTTTTTAAATTTAAATTCTTTCTCTACCTAAATTAAAGGCTATAAAAATGAATAAATGAATTATCTGAAGATGGTTAAGCACAGTAAGACTGTCCTGAATCAGGAAGACCCTTCAGGTTTCTGTGAACAGATTATTTTGTGGGATCCGCAAATAAAGTCTGTGTATCAATGACATAGATACTTTATTTATTGATTTATTTAAAATTTGTTGACTGTCAAACTTTTGCGAACACAACCTACCAAGATTTTTCGGATTATTGAATTATTTTCTGCGATGAAATTCTGTTGTTGTAAAGACATTGAAGAAATCCTGTCAGTTCTGTGTGTTGTGAAACTACACCTTTATATATTATAATTATATTTTATGCATTACTTCCGTTTAAGCTACCCCATCATTTAAATAAAACCGTTCCAAAGTAATGTTATCAACATTCAATATTGCTATAAAGTACAATTCATATGTCAATTGATAAGTATTGATCTTATAATAATGGTCAATACTGACCTGGGCCTGGATCCTTTGCACATTTACTGTTGATAAAGTAAAAATAGTTGCTATTACTAAGCAATTACATATAGAATTCAAATATAGATTAAAAAAAAAAAAAATCTCCTTAACAATTTCAGTGAAAGTCCAGAAATGACCTTCAACACCCTCCATGAATCAAATTTATTAAGGTTATAAGCAAGAAGTGATCTTTTAGGAATACGTTAATATATGGGTTTAAATGGTGGGCCATGCTTTGAGCCAATTTGTGGATTGTCAATCTGGGTTATTTAGGGGGTTGCACCTATTACAAACGTTTTTAAAATTAATTTTAGCCAAAACAAGTGTGAAAAGAACCAACTAGAATGTGTCGGTGACACCATTTTTTGTTATCCGAACCAGCTACGCCTGAGCAGATATTCGCAATTTGAACACATGCCAGAGTGGCATCACGAGTTCTGAGACAACTACAGCCTTGCTGATATTCAAATACACGATGCAATTTGTCAGGCAGTTACCAAGAAACCAGATTTTATCATATGCTTAATTGGCACAATGAGGTCAGTCAAACCATGTTTTTGATTCAGAAATCAGTTTACTTTTCGCTTAAAACTTAAAATTACCGTATCTTGAAGTCATAACAGGACTGCATAACTCCCCTTTCAAGCTGGTGGTAATGATGCATATGAAACTAAAGCTTTGCAAAAGAACAGATTGATTATCACAATAAATCCTTGTCAGCCACAGATTGAAGTCAGCTGCTGTGTTAATCGACCATCCGACATCATATCTCAGGTGACATCACAGACAACAGGGCTAGATTTAATGAATATAAGAGCTATAAGGTATCAGCTCCATGTAATAACACATTATAGTATTTGCCCGGCAGGGACACTCTAATTAAGGAGGAAAATATGAAACTGAAGTCAAAACTGATTTTGATATATCATGGAAGGATGAAATATAACTGCTTTGTTGAAGAGTTAAAGAAACAAAATAAAAACCTCCACGGGGAATTCTAAAAGTTAGGGTAAGTGACACATGGAAACACAAGCTCCTTGTCTCAATAATATTGGCTTGATATGAATCAAACTGAATCTGTCAAGGTAGCAACTCATGCGAACAGTAATCATACACACAATGCAAGACGGCCATCGGGAGCAAGTTTTGGTTCAGGACACCTAGATATTTAGACTTCAGGGGCTGGATATAGAGTCACTGTCCTCATGAGCCATAGTTGCCCCAGCCACAGCCACCGACGCAAGATTAAGTATACCTCACAGGACTTTTAATGGCTGTATATTCTGCTTAAAAATGGAAGAAAAAGAAAATATTCAACCAATTCAAAGGATTATTCATAAAAGTCCCTGTATGTCCCTGTCCCTGTAAAGGAATTTATATGAAAATGTCCACGGCTTATTTAAAAATGTCCCCGTTGCGGGACAAATAAAGGTAGGCCTATATGTTATTTTTATCTCCTTATGCTTATTATTTCTATTAAGCTAAACAGTTAGCAATAGTGACAAGTGACATCAGTGAATACACTTGATTTATTACCCTACTCAAAGGTTTAGATCAATTAAATTGTAAGAAAAAAATGTCACAAGAATTCAGAATTGTGTCTATTACAAATTATTTATATTTCTTTCTTGTCCTCTGCTCCGAGGTTTTATGCAAATATATCTCATCCATCTCCTGATATAAACATCATTCAGTGCTATGAAATAATATCTGGCCCACTCCTGGTTTGTCCTATATTTTGTATATATTTGCTAAAATGGTAAATTAAATTATGTCCTATCCTGAAATAACGTTTGACGTAAAACAAACGCTAGCAGAGTAAACTGGAAATATGGGTTTTGAATAATAATTGTACTTAATGAACTAAAAAGTTATCTTATATCAATATGGTGGTTGTAGAAAAAAAGCTTCTCTCACCTTAAAAAAAATAAAATTATCCATTTGCATTTGATAGTTAGAATGGATTGCTACTGGACTAGTGACAAACACAGGCCCCACTTAAAATGGACCTTTTTCATGCAGAGGCATGAAGTTTGTAGATCTCACACTATTCTTTGGGACTTTGCATATCCACAGTGAGACACATTATCTACAAATTGAGACATAGAACAATTGTGAACTCTCCGGATTGGTCAGCTGTCCGAAATTCTTCGAAGAGCACAGCGAAATGTCATTGGAGAAGTAACAAAAGATCCAAGGAAAATGTGCAGGGAACTGTAACCTTCTCTGACCCAATTAAGGTCACTGTTCATGACTCTATTCGAAAGATACTGGGCATAAATGGCATCCATGGGAGGGTGGCACGGCCAAGCTACTGCTAAACCAAAATAATATAAAGGCCAATCTGAATGTTGTCAAACATGTTCTTTTCTATAAAATGTGATGATTATTATTGTATTTGATAGGATTCTTGCCCGTCAGCCGGAGAGTGATTTCATTTTAAGAATTTTTAACTTAAATGTCAGATTTTCACTGCCTCTTCTGAAACTTTTAGACCCGACAACCTTTTCATGTTTGGCAAAGAATAACATTTTGAAATTTTGGGTGAAATGTGATCATTTTTTCAATAATTGAGGATTATTTAATGACAAGAAAGTGTCATAAAAACACAGTGCTGAAACTTTGTGACGTTGCAGAGAAATTATGTAAGGTTTGAAAACTATTAGCTGTCCCATATTTCCCAAAATAAAAGGGGTAGGAGGAGAACCTTTGCTTCTAAATTTTGTTCGACCTCTCCACACATTTCCCTCCCCTTCTTCTGAATAGCAGTTGACATTTGAAATATGAAGGCAGATGGAGGAAGAGAAGTCACACAATCTGTGATTCTCCAATTTCAATCAGATGAGTTGGAATGAGCCCAATCTGCTGTTCAGACGCTCCCTCTTATGGATCAATGAGCTCTAAGCCTTGATAATCTCTTGAATTGATTGGCTGAATCATTAATCACTACTCCGATATTAGCCAATCAAATATCTTTCCAGTAAATAAAAATGCCAAATAAAGACATCCCCAGAAGTTTGGTCCCAGAGGAGATGCAAGTGATGTGAAGAAATTATTTAAACTGAATTCCCCTTTGGAAGAGAATATCAAATCATAAGAGTGCTTAATATTTCACTGGCTTGATGAAATATGTATTGTAGCACAGAATGGAAGAAAAATGCTATGATTTGAATGAATTATGTATGAGAGGGTCTGCTGGTAAAAATGACTGCACTGTTGGATAATTGCCATTTCACTATGACCACAGCACAATGAGATTTTGATTTTACCACGCATCACTCAATTTATTTTGAAAATGCATTCAGTTTGCAGTTTGTGTTTATTGCCCTACTTTTGTATGTGCAAAACAAATGTGCTCACTATTGACTGGGATGCGTCCTTTCTCGATGTATGACTTGAGGCTCACTTTTGTTGAGTATCAAAAACAATCAGAATATAAAAGTTAAATATACTTGGGCTTAACTAGCTTAGACCAAGCCCACAAAGAGGTGTCAAGCAAGTGTAGTTCTAGTGCCAAACCAAAGTACAAAAAAAAAGGGGGGGGGGGCAAGAGATGACGAAAGGCAGGCATGTGGGGGATGAGAATAGGAACTTAAAATGTTTGAACAATGCCAAGAAAAGGTAGAGAGCTAGCTGATAGGATGGAGAGAAGGAAGGTGGATACATTTTCTGTTCAAGAGACCAGAAGTAAGTCCTGTTGCGCCTTGTTAAGTTCATGGAACTTAGAAGAAAGAAGTTTCAGAACCAGTCCAGCCTCTATGGGTCAACCCATGTTATCATCCTCTTTGGAATGTTCCACATCATCCAGTCCCTTTGGGATCTTGGATCTTGGCTCCATAGCTCTATAGCCCCTCTGTTATTCTTGTAGGCAGCTTATCTCCATCTGGACCTTGGTTCTCCTTTCCCTCATATTTTCCCCATTGTTGGAATTGGGTCATTCCAAGTCCTTGCCTTCCTTTGCATTCCGATCATTTCCTTGAGTTTTGGAACGTTCTCTTGGGCCAGTGATACAGAGACCTTCAATTTTCGTCCTGATTTGGTTGTTTTTCCGGCCTCCCTAACTTTAAAACTCTGACCTTTTCAACTATAGAAGAAATTAAGCATGTTTAGCAGTTTATTTTCTTCAATTCTAGCTTTGTTTTTTGGGGTTTTTTTTTAGCTTTTTTAAAATGTTTTAATCTTTCTGTATGTTTTAGAATTGTTTTTAATCTCTTTATGTTCTTTTGCATTTTGTCGTAATGTTCCTGATTGCGTAAAGCACTTTGAATTGACCTGATGAGGAAATATGCTACAAATGTAGTAATTAAGAAATACAACAGTAAAGGTTAAAGCGTAATTGAGTATAAATTGATTTAATAAAGGGGAAAACAAATAATATCTTCAACTTTTATTTTTTTTAATTTTTAACTTTCAGCTTTTTTAAACCCGTTTTGGTGGCATTGAATGTGTTATATAAATAAACGTGGGCTTGACTTGAGTTAAAAGACGTGATAATTTATCACGATGGAACATCTAATAAGAAATTTATTTATTATTATTATTATCATATATATATTACATTTGTTATTAACTATCATAAATATTACATTTTAAAATAAGTGATTTCACAGATAGTTCAAATGAAATTTGGGAGACAATGATATTAATGAAGAGGCAGGGAGTTGGAGAGAGTGGGAGGTGGTTTCGCTTAGAATGATAAGGATTGCTATGGCAGTGACAGGAGATGACAGAATCAGGAATGAGATCATCAGAGGGACCGAGTATGTAGGATCAATTGGCAATAAGGTGAGGCATGATTAAGGTTGTATTGACAGGTCCAGGGATGAGATGTGGGATATTATGGGAGGAGGATTTCGAGGAAAGAGCTGGCAGGCAAGAGATAATGAGGAAGGACAAAGAGAAGACTCATGGATCTGCAGAGAGAGGACATGAAGGACATTGACACTGTAACATACACTGCCTGTGATCAACAGATTTGCTCTGGTTCCTGCAGAGGCAGGCACCTGCTGGTCTTTGAAGGTCATGGGGGAATCTTGAAACATTGAAGGAGTAAAACAGCATAAAAGGGATCATATATGGTGCACATAACGAATAGAAGTCATCCAAAGGTCCGAGGGTGCCTTGACACAGCACAAGCACCTGCAATGTAACAAACATAATCTAAAAAAACAACAAATTAGAATCCTTTCATTCTGGGTTAACTGAGATCAAATCAGAGATAAAAAAAATTTGGGGGCCATGAGATTATAAAGGCACCAGCAAGCCATACTGTGCAAGAGGCCCTTGATCTGATTTTCCAAGATGAGGAAGCAAAACGTTATTTGAGGAGGATGTGTCAGAGCAGGACGACAACATGGAGGAAATTCAGATTGGAAGAGAAGAAGAGGGGAATGAGAAAGATGAACAGGCAGCAAGGGAGACTTTTATGTCAAGAAATCTGTTGTTCCGCACTTCCAGAAGCAGTTGCAGGAAAGATGGCAGCCGTAAATGCCATGTCACGTACAGTTGCAAGCAATGGCGGATTTAGCTATCGTTGACATGGGCGGTCGCCCAGGGCGACATCTTGCCTGGGGGCAGCATGTCAAGTACATCATTTTTGAAAAAATGTGAATGGTGACATTGCTGATCGGTTTCCTATCGCTCATGCTGCACGTCATGTCAATTAAAATGTCAATGTGTGGGTCAATGAAGGTGATCGGAGTAGTCGCCCTTTTAGTTTGTGAGCAGACAGCTTTCCCTCTGCATTCTGGAATCCCACGGTTGGAACTGGGTGAAAGAGATAAGGCTGCGCGGAGCACATCGGGTAATTGAACACTCAGAACATGTTAACATGGATATCCCTGGATAGACCTGACGTCCGTCCACGTACTAGCTGGCTAACCAGCGCCAGCCAATCTCCATCTTCATTGGATCATAATGTATCATTCCTCCCCATCATATTAGGTTTGCATGATGGTGCCAAAGGTAAGCGCCGGGATTGGAAACCTATGTAGAAAATATGTTCTGGGCTCGGCCATGGCAGGAAAAGCCATAGTTGACTTTGGACCGGGGTATCTTCCGCACATATTTATACAGCGATGTAATGCTGTATTACTTGCTGTGGTATGAACCATAGGACGACAATATTCTGTTTTCTGTCCAACAGGAACTTATATTGGATATAATTTCATAACACCATGATTAAATGTATAGGCTTCAGGAAAATGTTTACCACTACAACACAAACTCTTTAGAAGACGCCATAAAAGTTTTTTTTATTGACCAGATCTGGAGCTCAGTGCAGGGGCCGTCCTAGGAATTTTATAATGGGGATGGCCAGGAACCAGGGGGGTTAAAGCTATCAGTAGAATTGACCAAAACACACCATTAATATTTGTGCACAGCCTGCAGAATTTGTAATATCGATTGAAAATAAATATTATAATTAATTAAAATCAGAGCAATAAGCTACATTGCATACAAATGCCTGTTACTGGTTGGTCTCTTTATTTTTTCACAACCCAAAGTCTGCTAATATTAGCAATTACAAAGAAATGGTATCCTTATATGAGCAATTTTTTAAGTTAAAACTTTTACATTGTAAGATATGTGAGCAAACCATGAAACATAAGTTAAAGGGAAGGTTTGCCCAGTGTGCCACTCGAGTTAACATCGCTTCACTTAAACAGACCTGTCTGTTGGCCTCAGGGTATTCCACAATATCAACGACATATCAACCTACAGCGCCTGTCTTATGGAGTGAGCTGAATCCTACCTCGACAGCAAACCAAGAGGAACTGGAGGATGTTATTTTTGAAGGAGCTTGGAAAGGCCCTTGTGACTCCTTGCATGTAAAAGCAACACAACCTTCCCTGCACAGCAGCTTTGCATTCATAGTTGCATTAGTCGCAGAAGAAGCCAACACAAGGGGAAAGAAGAGAAGAACATGCAACTTCTGCGCCACAAAAAAGGACTGCAAAACATGGAAAACCTGCTTCAAATGTGGGAAACACAAGTGCATTTGCAAACACACAAGATTTCCTAAATATACATTTGAATGCACAAACTAATTTGCAATGAGCAATTTTTCACGTTTTTTGCTAAGTTTTAATTAATGTTGAATTAATACTTTTCTAAGTCAGTGGTTGTTTTTCTCGCTTGTTTTTCTCACTTGTTTTTGTTGCTGAAGAAAAACACCATAAATCGGTTTAATACTGCAAAAACATATCCTGTTTTACATCTAGCCTGTTCAGTTAGGAAAATATCAGTCTATTTTAATGTTGTTACAAAGTTAAAAAAAAAAAAGGGGCACGTGTCCTTAATCAAATTAACACTCAAGCTGATTCATTTTCCAATTGGTAAATAAAATTACCCTAAAACTCTGTGGTTTGTAAGAGACACACCATATATGTGACATTAGAGTTTTCTGACAAGGCGCAGCATTTGTCTTCCAGAAATGTGTTCCATGTCCTTGTTTATTGCGTCTTTTTCATGCCACCAATAATTTTACTTTATGGAGAAATGGGTCTGGGTTCTCATGGGTTAATATGATTGTCTTTTTGTGCATCCATATGTTTTTCCTATCATTTTGCTGCGTATTACAGATTATTGACATTCAGTTTCAGGGCAAAATGTGTTTTGAACAACAGTCAAAGTTTACTGCAGGATGTTACATCCAATAGAATTAGGCCATGGGTCAAACTTTGACTGTTTACTGTTCAAAAATGGTCTTTTATTGCGACATAACACACAAACAGATCCTAGCAGGGTTTACACTCAGCACAGAGTGCCGCTCGTATCCAGCAGGCTCCAGAATCAGACACTCTGATCGTTCAACAGCAGGCAGCAACAAGATTATAAGACATAGGCAAAACTAACGCAATTATAGCCGCTTTACGACTCACTGTATTATGAGCAACAGACAAAACAGGAATTGGTAGATTTTTTTCTTTTTCTCCCCGAGAACAATCCCAACTTTATACAAGAACAGTCTTTGAAAACTAATCATTAAATTATTAAAATTGCTTAACTGATTTCACTAAAAGAGATTTTTTTTCAAGTGTCTATTCTTTATGAGTTCTTAGAATTCCACTGAACCAATGGAGAGTACAGCTTGATTGATAAGACATAATTCATTTTGGATCGCATAATATAGTGTGTGTTGAATATCAGAGATTAAATTAATTTACTCATAGAAGTGCTTCTTTATGTCATTATGTGCCTGAAAAGTTTCATGGAATCATCATTGCAGTTGTGTGTCAACCACTTCCACCATTACAGAATCATTGTGTTTGAGGGATAACTCAAAAACTATATCATGGATCACTTTTCAAATTTGATACCCTCATAGATCTTAATGCATGGAAGAATGGGATTGATATTTAGAAAGGCTGGTTCTATATATCTGACACTAGGGAGAGCTTTATCTCCAAAAATTTGGAGATAAAGCTAAATGGTTGGTTCCGATTTAGTCCGATTCAAGTCTGCCCGACTTGGTCCAGGATTTGTGTATATGATTTAGTATGACTGATGACTTGAGGAGATCGTCTTGTATATATCATATTTTGCTCTAGTCGTTCATAATTTCTTTCTCACTAGTGGGAGATGTTTATGAAAACACTATTTTTCGGTCGAAACTTCTTAACTATTGATCCAACTTGTTCCAAATTTGGTGCATATGAATTGATTTGAGGAGATCTATCTAATATGTATCATATTTCACAAAAAAAGCTGACGTTTTTCACTCCAGGGAGCTATTCTTATGAAAAATACTGTGGATGTCACCTTGCATTTAATGTGACATAGTTTGTCGTTTGGGTTGCTTATGTACATTATGTAAAGGAAAAGAGAAAAAATAAATAAATCTCTTGTGTTTTGAACAATTGTAGATGAATTGAAAACTACATATTTACATGCAGGGACACAAAAATGCTTTACAATTACAAAATCTTTTTTTTCACTGTTTAGATAAGATATTCGTCAGATAGTAAATTGGGTTGGAGAGGTTCTCCATCTCACAAGGTTCTAAAATCATAAAGGACAATGTCATTAGTAAAACGATAGGAGGTGACTTCCTACAAAATGCAAGTAAGGTCTGGGTCCGGTCTAGGTATTAGAGGTTGCTCCCAATCAAAATTTTAATGCAAATCATTTGGTCAGGAATTTTAAAAAAACACAAGGTATTGTAACATTAGGCCAAATTTTCTCAGCCCTGAACTGCAGACCAAGCTCAGAACTTCACCCGGAGTAGCACAACTAATAAAGTGCCTTGCGTTCAGACAAACAATTTTATCAAGGGAGTGCACAGCAGTTTGAAATTCTATGTAGCATGTTTATCCTGTTTCTTTAAAGACACCAGACTTGTAAAGTGCTCCACTCAATGTTTTACATAGATGACACTGCCTGCTTTAAACTTTGCATCTCCCACCGACGCTGATAAAACATTTGAATGCCTGACGTTCCGGGTGAAGTCTAACCTTGTACTGGCAAGGTAATATTTGCTGTTTGACCACGCAGGATCTCTACTTTTGCAGCTGCCACCTTTTGTGAGGTTGATTACATGGTATGTCACTCTGGGAAGTTCCTCGATTTAAAAAAAAATAAACAACCTTAAGGGAGATTTGTGTTAGAAAAGCCAAATTCAAACTGTGCCGAGGGGTTGCGCATGCCATAACCTTTTACACTGCTGCTTGAATGTCATGAATTCAAGCATATTAAATTTGTAGAATGTGTAATTTCGCCTAAACTAATAGAGATATTAAAATTTTTAACGGCTAATGAGAGAAACATTCAATCTCTCCCATGGAGAATCCCCTCAGCGTATAAATGTTTTGGCAAAAAGCATATTGACTTTCCAAGAAAATCTTCAAAATGACACAAAAATATCCGTCTTTCAACCCATATTCCAAAATAAAGGTATTCCTAATTTAGCCAACATTATATTTACTCATTTCTCACATCTGTTTTGTTATAAATTATCTTTGGAATGATGTGGTCAGAAAAATTGTCCGGGAGATTTTTTTTACATTGGAATAATGAAGATGCTACAAGAGATAAAAGAAGAGATAAAAATAATTGCCAGTGTTTGTTTTGGGTAATGTATGTCTACTGGGCAGTAAATTGCAGATGTTACAGTCTGGGGGGTAAAGGGTCTGACTGTGGGGCCTCATCTCAGATGCCAATCTTGATAGACAGACACTTCACAGAGCTTCTTCCAGACTGCCTTATTACTGGTTTCACATTCAAGGAGAATAAGCCAGCTCTGTGAAAAGATGCTTCAAACATTTTTTTGCCCGTCTGTGTTTCAAAGAATATTGCAAGATCTTTCTCGATCTTCACTGTGTGTCCACAAGCAATAATCCTACGACCAATCAAATCCAAAAAATGAGCTACACAGTGCAATAACCATTAACTACATGAACAGTGATGGTTCCCATGGTTCCCATCACTGGTTTTGCGATGAGTTGCTTTCAAATGCATCCTGCTGCTGTCTTGTGGCTACAGTACATGCGTGTGTGCACGAGTGTGATGCACCTCATTAACATTCATTCATGCATTTGATGTCAAGCAGTACAAATATTAGGGTTAAAGGGGACGTACCTGTCAGCGTTCACAAGATGTTGGATATCATGTTGTAATCACTCCCAGTGTGGGTCATTTTGTGTGAAAACCAAATGTGCTTATGTGCAGGTGTCCATAGAACTGATTAACTAGTCCACACATCTACGTGTTGATAACAGGATGGTAGTTCTTTGGGGATGATCATGTGCGTCTGAGACAGCAATCAATTCTTTTGAATATGTGTGTTTGTGTTTGTGTGTGTATATGTCAAGGACATGATCCACCAAATCACTCACACATAAGTGTGTGCGTATTTGTGTCCTCGCTCACATCCAAATGATTTAATTCAAATAAAAATGATAAAGGCAGGGATAACAGTTGAATGCTATGTAGATGACAGGAAAATATTGGCTTGCCAGTGATATGCCTTTTATGCCATCACTTTGATTGTCAACAATAATCCCTCTCTCTCTTACTCACACTTTCTTCACAGGCTCAAAATCCCACCCAGATTGCAAAAGCTGTCTTGCCAAAACACGGCTCAATCCAACAAGTCTAGGCATATCCCGAGCTGTGAGAAAGTACTCCTTCCGGATTTCTTCTATTTTCGTGCGTACCTAATACTAAATAAACTGCAAGATCTTCTTAAATAAATAAATAACAGCCTATAAAAAACGAAGTAGAAATCTTTAATTCCTTATTTTGTTTAAGAAGGTCAAGAAGAATATATAATAAACAATTGAATAGGTATGGACATCTATCGAAAGTTAAGTCAAGAAGAATATCCTCTCACACACTTGTGCCGCCGTACTGTTCATACAACTATTGTCCTCACCTTTTTCACTTCCTCAGTCTCAATTACCTGCATCATGGTCTGGGGCATCAATTGATATCAGCTCAATCAGGGAGCCTCATTCAACCAATCACTGTGTCACAACTGCATGCTGAACACATCACCATCAGCTTCTGTCTTTGAATATGACTCTCTCCATTCATCTAGTTCTTGCTTGCTTCTGGTTTACTTGCTGGTTTACTTGCTGCTGGTTTACACGCCCTCCACCTCCCCAGCAGAGTCATCAGCAACCACCACCAGTATCCAGTATCCACAGGGGGGATATTCTATGTCGCTGCTCAGGGCATTGACCCTTCGATCTCAATCTCCCTGAAGAGTCTGAGCTCCAAAGACGTTCCAATAAACCAATTATCAAACATCATTAGTTGTAGTAAATCATTCATCTTTTCTTCATCCTCTGTCTTATCTATTGGAAATATAAAGGCTGCAAGTCTGTAGATAATCATCTGAAATTGTTATCAAAAATAACTTAATAAGAGAGAGTTAGAGCGAATTATCGAAAGAGGTCAAATAGTTTAAATATCATGAGTGAGATAAGTAATATTATGCAAAAAAATTTAAAATCATCACGTAGGTGGAGAGAGGATAACACATTTATTATCTGCTCTGAATTATATCAAGTGTTGCACTTTCCCACTACAACTTTACACTAAAAGTTCAGCATTCAAGGCAAGGTGAAAATCTGCATTTGCCCATTTGGTGGATCAAATGGGGTTGGGATGGTGAACTTGAGTTTTTGGTCGATGAAGTAAAATATATTTCACAGGATGCATCCATAGGGGCTGCTTCATTTCAAACGATATCACCACTATAAACCTGGAGTCTGTTAATACTGACGCACAGTAGATTTATAATCTGTCATTCGCTCAAGCCTCTGTGCCTGCCTGCTTCAAGTCAACCAGCATCGTGCCCCTCCCAAAAGAAAAGCACCGTGAACTGCTTCAATGACTTCCATCCTGTTGGACTCCCGGCAATCGTGATGACCTGTTTGGAGAACATATTCATGGCTTATATTGAAGGGACCATCCTAGCCACCATAGAATTGATTAGGATAGAATACCCCTTACAATTTGTGTAAGGGGTATTCTATACCTAATCAATAGAAAGGCTATTCTATACCTTTCTATACAGGTTGATTAGCACACGATGAATGGAATCAAACACATCTGGTGGATTTGCGCAATAAATAAATAATTCATGGAAACGGACGAGAAACGGAAGTTGGATTTACACACCACAGCGAGGGAAAGCCAGGGGACTGTAGTTCCATCCCTGTAACCCCTCAGTGGCTTTAAGCTTTGCTTAGCCACTACACTGCCATCCACACACCCCTAACACTCTTAGAAGGCAAGGACACATATGTAGGAATAATATTTGTTGACTGCAGCTCACCATTCAACACAATCACACCTGATTGTCTCTCGGAAAAGCTCTTCTCCCGGACTGAAACCCTCCCTTTACAACTGGCTGCTGAACTTCCCGACCCCAGACAGTAAGAGTTAGAAACCACACATCAAGTATCAGAGCTTTGAGCACAGGGATTTTTTGTTGAGTCCACTGTTCCAGACTGTGTATCCATCAATCCAGGACAACATGGCTGACAAATAGCTTTTATACACAGGCAATCACACCGCTAAACAAGCGACACTAACTTATTTCTTTGTCTTGTATTTTTATTTCAATTTTAATTATTATCTTGTGTGAAGGGAGACAGGCAAAGTAAGCATTTCATTGCGTTGTTTAAACCGCTCTTTCTTCTGCACTGTGTAAATGACCATAAACCTCTTGAATCTTGAATCTTGAAATATAGATGCTGACTAACGCAATGGCTGCTAAGTTACATACATATGTGCGCAGATCCCTCTCTGAACTTGAAAGATGGACTTTTCTTTTGATGGGTTGTGTGATGCTGCAGGTATTTATTAAACTAAAAGAAGAAAAACTGATTAACAGCAGGCTGTGGACAATAAACAAAGCATCAATACTCATGTTTATATTAAATGAATTCAATGAAACATGAATGAGTGGAGTTCAGACATTATTCACTTTTTACATTTCCTGAGTTAACAACAGCATTTTGGTGTTGTATGTAAATTGCTTTTAGGATGCAATAATATAAAAATGTCAAAGATAGTTGGTTTATGATGATGGAGCAGTGTGTATACCTCTGCTGACTAAAAGACTTGCAATCTTTTGTGCTATCTACAATGTCTATTTTTCATTTTTGACAGATTGGATGAAAGGTGAAGGAAGGGACTGGACGAAACTTCAATCAACGTATAAGATGTTTTACTGATCTTAAAATGTGCCAAGCCATACTTTCCCCCCTCCCTTCAATGCTCAATTTTCCTTACGGTGGGTTTTTTCAGGATCTGGCTTAGTAACTTTTGAAGACTCGTCAAATTTGGCACCTCACTGCATCAGCACAATTTCAGCTACAGTTTGATCTTGGTTGCAAGTCTGCATGATTATGATCCGTTATCTCAAATTTTGCACTTACTATATTACCTAGAGCCGTGTCATACTTAGACTTATTTCAGGTTCAGCTTTTTAAACCAGAAGTCCAGGCTTTATTACCATCTGAACCTTGGGACAATAGATTTAATTACAGTAGATGGGTGGGGATCTCTTCACTCAGAGAACAACGGTTAAAGAAAATTACTGGCTTTCTGCCTGTTACTGAGCATCCTTTACTCAGGGCAACTTCTTAATTTTCCCCAGCTGCAGTTTTCATTGGGGAGTAGCTAAATTACACGTTTATTGAGTGAGATTAATAGTAATGACATCAACTTTGACAATTATGTCAAACAATGGCCATTGTATAAAATGGTTTTATATCTGTGTTGTACATCCCATGTCCTTCTGTTCACAATAGCCAAACAATGTGCATTGTTTGACAAAAAATTATAATTTTTTGTACTGAATACCAATCCCAATATAGGCCTATGCTATATCCTCAAATTAAATGTGAAGTTATGTCCACTGTCCACTTCAGCTTTTTACACAAAAGCTAAATTATGAGTAGCTTTTGTATGAACTATCAAAGTACAACATGTTTACAAGATATCAATATCAAGTCAGTTCATATTCACCAAATTCTGACTAAATCGGGCCAATGATTGAGAAATTATGGCCTGAAACATTTGTTGATAAAGCGCCCCCTGGCGTCTGAAATATGCAACTGACCTTTCCCAAAAACACTACAGTTCTTCCTAACAGTAAGTTCTATGTGGGTATCGAATACGAAAATTATCCAGGAATAGTTTTTGAGTAATCCTGTTAACACAAAAGAACGTCACCGGACGCAATAATGATGATTTTTGCAGCATGTAATATATCCGCTTGTCATCTGCTGTAATTGACATGTGAACGATGGATACAGTCAAGCCGGAAAGGTGAAAGCGTAGAGAGATGAGCATGGAGACATGATTCGGAATAAAAGGTTTTTATGTCCCTCTTTTCATTTCCTTTCTTTCTGAACCATAAAATGCTGTAGCATCCACCACCTCCTTCCTTGTGTCCGACACAGATCAGATTGTAACACCTACAGCTGCCCTGCCCAAGTCTGTTATAGAGCTTTAGTTATCGACTCCTGCAGTCATCATCCTCGATCCCCACCCTCTTAGTGGAGGCACACAAAAGGAGGCAAGCAGAAAATGGCATTGGAAATTCTGAGAAAATAGTACGGCACAAAGAGAATGTTGATGAAAAGGCATTTTGAAATTTAAGACAGATAGAAAAACATTAATATCATTTCAAAGACATTCATTGTTCTCTGCTTTTGATGCATCTGAAGGAGTAGTCTCACTTTCATATAGAAGCTAGAATTGACTCATAAAGTCCCCTTTTTCTTGAAAAATTCAACTATTGCAAATACTGAAGCACAAAAAAACATCCCAAAAAATAACTACTGATATTAACATTTTCTCTAAAAATAAATTCTTAAGCTCATGTATTTGAAGTGATCCACGTACTGTATTAATGAAAGTTCATGAAAGCTTTTTGCAACTGCTGAAAGAGTTTGTGAGCTGACAACAACTGCCTTGTCTGCCATTGATGTGCAGAAGGTATGGAGTGGAAATGGATTTTGTAGTATGTGTTTCTGCAAGGGACAACATTACTTTACACAGGAAATTCTCATTCTTGGCTTCTTTCTGGCATCACAAAATTGTTGTCGAAAAAAAGTATCCCAATCACAGTTAAGATGAGATAAGACACAATAACATTCCTTTGTCCATTCGCACTGCCTTTTTTTTGAAACACAAGCTCCAACAACTTCCAGTTTCATAGTTCAACATAGCATAGTCAAATATGGCGTAACCCATCAGGTAAAACACTGTTCATGCATGCGAGGGACAAGGAGTACAATCTCAGTCTCTAAGTTGTAAATGCAGTTCATGTTGGTGTGTGTATTTGTGGAGTATCAGTAGTGATTGATCGATCATCTCCATGTACCCCTCTGTGGATTCAGCAGTGTGATTGAGTGGGGAAGAAAAAATGCTTGTATCTGTTCCTCCTGCATTCTGGCACCCTAAAGCGCCTCCCAGAGGGCAGGAATTGATACTCCTTATGTAAAACACGAGAAGGGTCGAAGGCGATTTTCTCAGCAAGTCTGACAGTCTGTTTTCTGCAGCTGTTAATGAAATAGGCCCATTACCTTGGAGCAGATACTCAGGAGACATAAGATCACGGCTTTGAGTTGAGCTGAAAGGCCGCTGAACCAGATGATCTTCCATACTACAGAATGCTTTGTTTGGAAGAACAGAAAAATAGTGTCGGGATTTCTTTGCAGCCCCTAAATGACCTGTGTCTTGTTAAGAAGTTAAACCTCTGTGGAACTTTGCTGCAAATGAAGTCCAAGTGGTAGGTCCAGGCCAGGGAGCAGTCCAGATACACTCCCAGATATATTGGGAGTGATTGGAGCAATATGGGTGTCTTGTGTGGATCCATAGATGATCTCTTCTGTTTTGAGGGTTTTAAGGATGAGAGCATTTTGATCTCACTACTGCAAAACTTTATTGACACTGTCCAGGTAAAGGTCAAACTTCTCCTCCTCAATCATCAGTGCCACCAGTGCTGATGAATGAGTCCTGGTAGCTCATTCAGCAGCAGAATTGAATTAATGTAATGGTTAGTTGCACTGGTTAACAAAGTCGTTGGTGTAAAGGGTGAATAACAGAAGAGAGCTGACACAACCCTGTGGAGCGCCGCAGCTGGCCGTGAGTGCTATTGACCCTAACCAACTGTTGCATGTTGATGAAGAAGCAGCAGGACCAGTGAATAACATATTTATTAATCTCCAGCTGATGTATTTTGGAGAGCAGTATGTCCGGCCGGATTGTATTGAGGGCAGAGGAGAAATCTATGAACAACACTCTAGCACGTGGTTTTATTTTTGGAGCATCCAGATGTTTTGTGTATGAGAGGAGCAACAGCGTCTTCTCTCCCAGCAGTTTCAAACCTGGTATAAATGGTTATGAGCTCAATTGTAGAGCCAAACTCGTCTCTAGTCCTCACTTGTGTCCTTATTTTTCTTCAAAATAATTTCCTTAAGTTCCTTATTTGTTTAATGTCTTTGGCAATGAATGTTTTCTAATTTCTAATTTAACTATTTTTTGGGGGATGATAGACTGTTCGCAAAAATGTATGTAATCTGTTGCTTGTTGCATCCAATGAGTCCTCCCTTAGGACCTCCCAGTCTGTGCAATCAAATCAAGCAGCTGATAAGCATATGTGAGATTAATATAACATCTGTCCAGTATATTATCGTTCCTTGTCCCACAGTTCTTGTCCTGTCACTCCAAGGTGTAATTGCATGTTAAAGAAATGCATGTTGCTAAAGCAGAATGTGTTCATAGTAAAATAATAAAGATTCAACTTCAGCTTTGGCATCATTATTACGTCTGACCTTATCTACAAAGATCTTTAAGCTCAAAGAAATTATCATCAATTACCATCATCAAAAATGTCATTAAAATCTTTGCATGCGTCATACTATCCTAATAGACTATTTGCAATTTTCATGGAGATCATAAGGCGGACTTAAGGGGAGGACTTGAGGTTTAAATTCAATCTCTGCTGTTTGGAGATGATGTTGTTCTCTTGGTTGCATCAGTCTGTGATCTTCAGGAGGGAGTGAAGCTGCTGACCTGACAGCCAGCACCTCCAAATCAAAGACTGTGGAACTAAGACGGAAACATTTCTGTGGTTCCCTTCAGGGTTGGAGGTGAGTTAGGGCTTTAAGTGAATTAGTTCATCCTCTTTGGGGTTTAGTCACCACTGATGGGAAAATGGACCTTGCGATTGATGGACATTTTGCTGCATCAGCAGTAATGTGGGCATTTTATCTGCTCAATTTACCAGTCAGTCTATGTTCCAGCATTTCACAGCTGAAATGACCCGTCCTTTCATAGTGGATATGGTTAAATTTCAAGTTAGGAGAAGGAACACTGAAACTTGGAGGGAACTGGCAATTAAAACAAGCCAGTCTAGGTAATTGGGTATCAGAAAAGGACCCCCTCTTAGCACCTTTGGAGGTTTTCCATGCATGTCCATATGGGAAGATACCCAGAAGGTACCGGAGGGATTAATCTTCTCATCTGGCGTGGGAACACTTTGGGGTCCTATCAGTGTAGAGGGTTGTTGGGGAGAAGCATGTCTAGAATACCCTATTTGGCCTCTCGGCACCGTGACCTGACCAGAGACGAGCAGAACCAAAAATTTATGGACAATTTATAAAAGTGATGCACCAGTGATTTGAAATAATTAACATGCACCCCATATATTCCTCCTCTACTATTTTTTTTACTCATGCTGCTCATGAATCGTTGCTTGAATCTCCATCCCCTCCCATATTTCTTTTATCTATTAAATTCATTGGAGACACTTCCCTTGACATGATACACTGAGTTTTGCTATGTGTGACATTAGGGGTAGATTTGCACATACATACGGTTTATTTTTGGAATATCAATAAGGTGATCATCTCAATCACGCTGGGTTAGAATCATTATTACAAGTATATGAGGTTTTTAGAAGTGAAAATTACCACCATATATTCCTGAGTTCCGGGATTCCGATTCTCAAAGAGGCAGAAAATTGAAAAACTCTCCATAGGCACATTCTTCTTCCTCCATTTTTCCACTCATTTACCCCTCAGTTGTTCCTTTAAGGTCAACTAGGCAACGGCACCATGTAATTTTAAAGAGCGCTGTCAAATATTAATTACAAGTTTCATCAACTGAGTCAAAGCTTTTACACATTTCAACGACAAAGCGTATTTCAGCCTTTCCAAAATGAGAGAAGAGAGAGAAGGAAACAAGAAGGCCTTTGAGCATGTAATAAACTGATCTTTTTGATGTTAACTGAAAAGTGGACTGTTCTGGTAGCTGCTGTGCACCTCACAAGGAGAATGAGGCCAGTATTAGAGTTCATTCCAGGTTTTATCCCCTCCTATCAAACATATGACGTATCTTAAGCAGACTCATAGTTGCACACGACACTTAATCAGCTATGGATTGAATTTGAACTTACAGTCGACCTAATTACAAATGATGAATATAAATGACCAAAACGTTTGCATGTTTTTAAGCATATAGAGTCAGAATTTAGAGAGCAATCAGGATGTGGTAAATTTATTAATGGACGCAACAAGCAGATGCACTAAGATGCATGTTCAGCTCGGCAAAATGTAATCCGATTTAAAGTATATTCCCTCAGTTTTGTACTTTTGTACAATCTGGCTTAATTTCAAAAGACGATAACACGTCAATAAAGACCTGACATGACTCGTCAACGTGGGCAGTTGGATAGAAAAAGTGGAAAATCAGTGATCACATCAGATTAATTTACCATCATCTGTGCCACAGACATCTAGACCAAGATAGATGGAAGATGGGTGGTCAAACCTTTGATTACAGACATCCACTGAGCCGGGTTATTGTTACTCCTATCAGTGAGTAATTCAGCAGTATAAATACTTTTTTTTTAACCTTGAAAACAATTCTATTCAATTCAATTCAGTTTAAATCAATTCAAATCAGTTCAAGGGTTACATCACTTAAATTCAAATATAATAATAATAATAATAATAACAATAATAATAATAACAGCGAAGCCTGTGCTATTGTCCCAGACAGCTTGGGTATTTCCCCAGAGATCTCCTTAAGTGGATTCACATGCGCAAAATCTGGATTGTATCATACCACCAGTTAAGAATTTTTTTTCGAGAAAATATTTCAAATAAAAGCTCCCACTTGTTTGCAAAATATGAACTACTAGAGTAAAATGTATTCACATAACAGATATACTTGGGCTGATCCATTTGCACTCACTCTGGACTAAGTAGGACCAATGAGGAATTACAAACCAATTACGAAAGGCACATAAAAAAAACAGCGTTTTCGTAAAAAAAAAAAAAGCTCCCCCTAGTGAGTCATATATGAACTATTAAAAAAAAACATAAATATGTGCAAGATAGATATCCCAAAAAATGTAACTAAATCAGACCAGTGGTACGGAAATTAAGGTCCAGAAACTTTTTGGAGATTAAGTTCACCCTAGTGTTGGAATTTGATCAAATCTGAAACCTAAATATGTCTGTGGGGTTGTAAAGTTTGAAAATTATCCATGAAATAGGTTTTTGAGTTATGTCAAGAAAACAAAAAAAAGAGCTCTCGTTAGTGAGTTAAATATGAACTAGCAAATTAAAATATGATATTTACAAGATAGAGCTCCTTGAGTCGATTTATATGCACCAAATTTGGACAAAAGCAGATCAACGATTAAAAATTATAGCCAAAAAGCAATGTTTTTTTCTTAAAAAGCTCCCCTTAGTAAGTGAGAGAAATATGAACTATTAAAGTTCAAAATATGATGCACAATAAATAGATCTCATTGAGTAGACTTGTGTGTACCAAATTTGGACTAAATCAGACATTGGATGATGAATTTGAAATTTGAAAATAATCCATTTTTGAGTTATCACGTTAATTTTTTCAGTCCCGCAGGTTCTACGGGACTGAAAAAATTAAAGGACTGAAATAGGACATATTCAAATAACTGTTTGGATTTACAGACATTACTGTAAATCCAAACAGTTATTTGAAACATGTGTTTGAACAACACAATAGTGCAACCTTTTATTTTTTTTTATTTAAAGTTGTTAATTGTGTATCAATTTTTAAAAAATCATTATGAAAGATAATTCTGTGAAAATTACATCAATAATTAAATAATCACAGTTGGAAAAATTGAAATAAATATTTTGTACAATTATTAATTCCACAGACTACTGACTGACAGTTAATACTTCTGATTCATTTCACAGTAATTTAATGATTACTTGGTAACAGTTATGTGCTGTGATTTATTCTACTGTAATTTACGGGATACTTGTTGCTGTTAAATACATTTTGTGAATGTCATTTCGTTGGTAGGGTTTTTACTGTATCCAGAAATGGTAGTTATGTAACTATAGATAATCTGCGGACCCTGATATCAGTTTTCATTGGAGTTATTGTTTTTTTTCTAATGAGGTTCAGTAAGTGCAAGAAACTCTATGATACAATTTGATCTTATTTCATTTGATAGGTGAAGTATGAATGACATGCAACATAAAAACCTCCGTGACCGACAGTTTGCCCATTAACGTTGCCCATGAGTAGCTTACCTGGAGTCATTCAAACAGATATAATATTGAAGAGTTACTCAGTACAGGGGTGTTGCGAGACACCAGTCGTAATGAGTAATATTGATATCATGTTGCACGTATTGATAATATACAGTGGCAGACTCTTTCCACCTCCATTCAGCTGTGCGTGCATATTACATCTTTGAGGCAAACAAGCCTCAAATATTTATAGTGGAAATTCACTACTGCGACAGTGTTACTCACAATTAATCCTATATCACTGGAAACTTTAGCTCTCTTCGGGCTTGCTATTTTGGCAGACTGTTGCAATCATGGCCCCTGAAACAGAGTGATGCAGCTGTGTCATTTAACCACCTGTCAATATATTTTGTTACGGGGTTGCTGGAGCATACCCCAGCTGACACCTTCCAAGAAGCAGGGAGAGTTAGGGAGAATGTCCAAATCACAGAGGAAATAGACCTGGCGGAGGCTCGCCAGCGCTAAGGAGGGGTCCTACAAGAGGATGCTTGTCTTGCCATGGCCGCTTCTTGCGGGTCCATGAATCCATGGACCCGCACCCCCCAATTTACCCCTCATGAGTTTTTGAGTCTTTCTCACTCTGTTGCTTCGTCTTGTACTTAAATAAGTATTATCTTTCATTCGACAAAATTGGGGTTCACAATTTTCACAACACAAAAAATTCAGCCAGCGACAACTTATTCATTAACCTCACCTTCTTTATTGTTTTTCCAGTGTTCTTCATCATCTTTCTGGCACTTAAAACTAAAAATGCAGAAAACCATGTCCAGAGTTGGTGTTTTGCTTGTATGCAACAATAAAAAAAAACATGTCAGCCAAACATGGTGGCGCTCGAGTCAGAGGATCTGTTCCCTCTGTAGATATTACAGACGAGGCTTACATAAAAAACATCATTATTTTTCTTAGCTGATAACATTATGGTTATTATAGTCAGACGCCCAAAATTTTACACACTGCACCTTTAAAGAAAATAGGCCAATAGTATGATGTGGAATTATTTCAACAATACTTGAATGACCAAATTTCATCAAAGACTCATGAATAGACTTAAATGAATTGCTCAAGTCAAACGTTTTTGGAGTATTAGATCACATATAACTTCTTATTTTAGTGAAATGTTAGCCTTTAAAGGTAAGTTAAGCTGAGATGGCTACTTGAATGTCATTTATCCTCATTTCAAATTACTATTTTTTACTTTGCTTTAACATTGTGTGAGGATGTGCACAGATGTTGTAAAATGTACAAGTCCGAGAGTTTGTGGTAAAACCCTAAATATGTCAAATAATCAATACATGGCACTGAAACGATTGAGGAAATCTGGAAAACACTAGCAAGCAATAATGTGACCTTAATGAGCCCCATTCAATACCCTCGCTAATGTAACGTCTTTAAAATGGGATATTATAGAAAGGATGCCGGCACAAGGTGAAAAGACATTTGTGCTTAAGAGATGGCATTTTGCATACTCCTTGTGATCGTCCTTCACTTATATCTAAAGACAGCTTCCTTCATTCTCTAGGACAGAGCAGAAGACAGAACATCACATGTGGCAGCATGAAATTTAATTGACAGTCATACCACCAGCTAATGTTTAATGTGTGTGTGTGTGTGTGTGTGTGTGTTTGTTTGTTTGTGTGTGAGAGGGTTGTGGGGCAAAGGAAATAAAATATAAAATAAAACAAGATGGAGAGGAAGGGGAAGGAGTGGGAGGAAAGATGAGGAATGATTCCTGATCGTGCTTGTCTTATGAGGGACATCCATCAGGACTGACATCGGGACAAATAAAACCCTCTTTCCCCCCATATTCAATTATATAGCGCTCTAGAGGAGACTTTCCCCACACAAGCAGGAATGCAAAACTAAAGCACATCAACACACTGGCACAGCCACATATTCTTTCGATTGTCAATAGGTGAGGCACATTCCAGTCTAATGTTTCTTATATTTAACATCATTCAGATTGTTTTATCTCCGCTGATTTAAAGCAGAGCAGCAGCACCTTTAAACGTAACACAAGCTGACAGTTTCATGAAATATAACAGATTCGGTGGCAAACTGAGTCACAGCTGAAGTGTGCACTCAAAAACTCATATTGAAGTTTGAAGTGAATTCAGCACTGAAACTAGCCTTGTATTCCATTAATGTAAGCTAATGAGAGAATTTACGGCCTCACCTGTTGGGAACGAACACGTTGGAATCTTGACAAGGAGTTTGCTCGATGAGCTCGAGTGACAGAGGAGATTAAACAAGTGGTTAGAAGAATTGAAACAAGCGATTGAATCATGGAGAGAGTAAGTAGAGGAAAACAAAAGTTAAAACATTTGCCCGAGGATAAAACAAAGGAATCAATGTTGAACAACGCTGCAATCCAAAAGATTGTCAATGGTCTGAAGTATTCCCTTCAAGTGAATTAGTAAAGAGATTAGTTTGGTTAACTATCTCTGTGCAATATTTTATTAAGACAATGGAACTGGAGCGAAAATATGGCAGGATCTTCAGGAAAACAATTTTCTTCAATTTGCTCTAGAGATTTTCCATATGTAAAATCACAACTGCACTGACTATACTATAACAGAAAAGCCAATGGTGCTGAGAGACTTTGATAAAATATTATCTCTATTCTTACATCGTCATGCATATCACTATACTTTTTTTCTTAAAATATCAACCACTACATCATCACCCTGCAGCTAAGTGAACTGGGCGTACACTGTCTTACCAAAAACCCCGTCATTGTACAAGCCGATCGCCGTACTTGAATTCCTCAGATTAAATGTGAAGTTATGTCCATAAAATTGTGATTTTCACACTGTATTACATGGATTGGTCATGTTACATTATTCTTTTTATAAGATGCACAGCTGTTTTTTTGTCCTTCACCATGAACAAAGTAAAGAGTGAGGATATCTAGCCATCCAATATCAGTCCAACTGTCGGTCATGTTAATTTTCAGAACATAACCTGGACGACTTTTTGTTGAAACTTTCTGCTACGACCAATAACTTCTAATTTTCATTTTTCAATTTCTATGGTTAAAAGTTAAACTAATTTTTTCATGCTAACTTTCTACACACATGATTTGAGGCACTGTCTCTTGCTATTTAAGGGACTTTTAGTATTGAAATATATAGTTTTTGTCATTTTTGTAGCTACAAGTTGAACTGATTCTGTGACTTATCTGTAAGATGGATTTGTCTCAAATGAGGATTTCTGGGACTCAAAAACTGTTCAATATCTTCTCACGAAGGTTTATGCACAGAGGTCGAATGGCCCACATTGTTACTTTTGGATATTTTATATTTTAGTAAAATATCCTGCATAAAGGCCAGAATTCAGCCAATCTTAATGAATAATAACCATAATACTAATTTTGACCATTAGTCAAGATTTATTAAACATTTTGGAGGATGGAAGACAATATCAATAGTAAAATCCCTTTATGCCTGAAGAGATGAGCAAATTGATTAATTACAGAAGAGATCCAACTAGGGTGAGGAGGTAATTAGTTGAGATGCAAATGAGTGCTGTAATAATAATTTTTTTTTTTTACCAATTGCATTTTGAAATGGAGAGTAAAATGTCTTGTTATGCCAGGCACACAATCTTCACACCATCTTCAGGCCTTTGAAAATGCCAGAGGGTGGACATGAGGTTGATCCAAACCAGAATGAAGAATTGAGAGCGAAAGCCGAAAAAACCTTGGAAAAAAAAGTTGGAAAAAACAATTGTTGAGTCATCATTAATATTCAGCCGTTCAAAAGAGCGTCATTAGCGTTTGCAGCAGCCTCTAGTTTCTTCTGTCATTTCTCCTTTTTCCGAATAAATATTTCATATGACTTACAGAGAGGCATTAGCTCTCTTCTCCCAGAGTTTCAAGGGGTTAAAATGGAAGTGGGAAAAGAGAGAGATGAGATTGCAGAATTCCGGATTATGTACAAACACATTGATTGGACCGACCCACAACCAAGTCTGTGTCTCATGTGTCCACCTCAGAACCAATCTCTTGATCGCTTTCAGAGATTGCTTCCCCCTTCCACCCTCATTAAAACCCCTACAGGAGGGACAGCCCACCCATATTATTTAGGTACCTTGAAGCACTCTCCCCTAAAGGACATACCTTGAGACATAAATATTAATTTTGTTGCCTAGTTATAACGTTTTCCATCCTCCTTGTTTGAAATATCCATATAATCACCTTTCAATGCACATGCAGCTTGAGGGCCACTCAAGGTGAAGATGAAACCGTCAACTGGTCTAAAATACAAGAGTTGTAGACATTGTGGTAAAGATTTGCCTGATATCAGGCTGCACTGTCAAACCGCTACAGACTGCTGAGTGGAGTGAGTCAGTTCAAAAATCTGGACCCACGCGAGAAGCAACGCGTAGCACCGCTGTAATCTCGGAGGACAAGGATCTTTTTCCTTAATATTCTTCTCACACTTTGCCTCTGATCAACTTTCTCGTTTTGGCTCAGTCACAGGCCGCTATCAAATATGCACACACACACACACACACACACACACACACACACACACACACACACACACACACACACACACACACACACACACACACACACACAAAGAAAGAAAAGGCCACCTGCCAGAGAACAACAACAGACCTGTGTAGCTTAGCAACAGCTCAGAGACAGGCTTATTAGCTGCTTGAGGAAAGAAGAATGCAAGAGGGAAAACTTTGGCTTGTGTCTCTCCTCTCATACTGTTACACATGCTGAAGGCCACCCCCACTGAAACTCACAAGCCTCATCCTCTCCCATCCCTTCAGATATGCCTGGTTTCTGACAATCCCGCATTTGCATCAGATCATCGACCAGGCTGCTCAACCACACAGTTCGGGCACTCGACAGTTTTTCTCCACCTGCCAGCAGTTGGAACAATTTTAATTGTCACTTTGTTGCTCTTCTTTTTTTTCCTTTTATTTATTTTTTTATAATTTGGATGCTGTGGCATCCAACTATCAGCTTAGGTATGCCAAGTCACCAGCACAATAAAGAGATCTTAATTTAATTGCTCTCTCTTTGAGGCTGGATCTAATATCTTGGATTTGACTACTGAGACAGAGGGGGGTGAAATCATTGCTACAATGCTTAGGATGGTTTGGCTGAGTGAAAGGCAGGAAAGATGAAACACTTTGAATTCAGAATGCTGGCATAAATAGAACCCTCATTTTACTGAAATGGTCTTGTATTCCTTTTTTATCTTAACTGATTACTATCACCCACCCATTTTCTAATGCATACACCTATTCTTGATAGGAGGCTCCTAGACTCATTATCTGATTTATTTTTTAACTTTAAAAGGAGAATATTGATGTTATGGTTTGAAAGCTGCATTTTAGCGTGAACAGCTTCTTAAATTCAGTAAAAGTCTGAAAGTGCTCTTGAAACCGTTAAACCCATTTACTTGCATCTCTGCATTAACTGACAAAAATAAAAACGGTCCTATCATGCATTTTATGATCTCTCTCTCTCTTTTTCTCGGGCTCAACCCCATATTTGAAACTCCCAACCCATGTGGAATATGGATTGCAGCTTCATTAATTATCCTGCTGGATTGGAGGTGTTGAGGCCAAAGGTGCAAAACCTTATGGCGCAGCGATCCTCGCTGTCACTGTCACCAACTCGCAATGTGAGAAAGTGAAATCCAAATTTAAATAGGTCATCAACGGAAAGGGCAGGACGAGCGGAGATTGAACAGGGGGTTAAGATGGAAATATGAATGGAGAGTAAAAAGAAAGCACAATATAACAGCAGTTGTCTATTGCTTATTATACTGGTCATCTGAGGAACTGTAGGTAATTCATTCAATCATTCATTATCTACCGCTTATCCTGTTCAGGGTCACGGGGGGCTGGAGCTTATCCCAGCTAACATCGGGCGAGAGGCGGGGTACACTCTGGACAAGTCGCCAGTAGGTAATTCAGCAACAGGCTATCTGCTCAATCTGCTGGAATTATAAGTAATGATGAGGAAGAGAACATCAGAATTAACTTCAAGAAAGGGACATATTATGACATATATTACCTACACTCAACTATAATTTACCCAAAATGTTAAGTATTTAACTCTCAAGATCCCATAACTCATTAAGGCCTATCCTTTAATGAAAAATATAAGAGACATAAAAAAACCAACATGACCAGAATGACCAGAAGATAGACCACATTTCTGAAATAACATTTTTGTAATGTTACATGATACACTGTTTTTTTTATGGATTTTTTCTTTTACTTTTTGAAAAATAAATCGGTATGCCGGTTTTTGCTAAAGCTCTGATTTACCCATTTTTATGCCCAAAATCATGACCAAATAGACCCTGCTGAAAGGAAGAACTGGAGCCGATATGTAGGTATGTCATATTTCCTCAAGGAAATTTTAATTTTTTTAATTTTAATTTTAATTGAAAAGGACTTTTTCTTTGAGAGAACATACTAACCATGGGTCAGATTCAGTTTTAAAATTTGGTGCATATGATTCAACATTGGGAGAACTGTCTTGTATTTATCTAATTATTTTCTTTAATAGGTCATAATTTATTTGCTGGGGGTTGTAATTTTTCTTTCCAAAGATTTTTCAGACCTAACTTCACATTTACTTTCAGGAGCTCAATCGGAGGTAAGTGCTTGTACAAAGCAGGGGATCGGGAGCTTTTAGGGGATATGACCTTTCTGTGGAGAACGAAAGCATGGGCCTATTTTCAGTTCAATTTCAACAACATGTAACAAATTTGTAAATTTGATGATTAGGTCTTAAAATATTCGAAACATATTCTTAACTTGTGCTCCAACTCTTTAAGATTTTATTCAAAATTTTAAAATGGCAAACGAAAGGTCTAAATGAGCAAAATAAGCACTTTATGATTTACAAATCAAGAATAAAGCCTCCTAAGAAATGTTCCATAGCATTTAAAGTTTGTGGCACCTGCATTACCATGGTTATTATGGATAAATACATTATAACATTTCCGTAAAATCTCAACACACAAGTTTATGTAAGGAGTCACATTTAGCACATACTGAGTCAATGTGACAAAATTCAATTAATTTGGCGGATTCAATTCAATTACTGCAAAACAACATAATTGGTCTACTCAGTTATCCTGTACAAACCTAGGCCTATGCTTTTGTCCCTGACAGCAATGGTATGTCCCCCAAAGTCTCCGACCCCCTGCATTGTACAAGCAATCCCCCTATTGGGTTCCTCAAGTTAAATGTGGAGTAATATCAAAAATTAAGTGATTTTTTGAAAAAAAAACAACAACAACTCCTTAGCGAGTGAAAATATGAACTACTAGATTTTAAATATGATATGTACAAGAAAGATCTGAAGTTGATTCATATGCAAAAAATGTGTTCAAAATCCATCCAACGGTAAGGAAGTTATGTCCAAAAACTTTCTTTTCGTAGAAAGCTCCCCGTAGTAAGTAAAATATGAAGGATTACAATAAGTACATAAATAAATAAATAAATAACAATGTTTACAAGATTTCCTCAATTCAATTCATATGCCTCAAATCTGGACTAAATCTGACCAATAGATGTAAAATGAAGGCCTTGATATGAAGATCAAGCTCCCACTAGTGTCAGAAATATTTACCCAACCTTTCATCAAAATCAATTTAATTCTTCCTCCAACAAGGGGTATAGGAATATACAATTTGAAAATTATCCAGGAAATAGTTTTTGAGTTATTGCGTTAACCCATAGGATCTGTAGCGGACCCAATATCCATATTATCCCCGACTTTTCTGGGATATTATTAAGGGAAATATCTAAACTCATATAATTCATGTATTCACATGTTATTAAAGAATCTACATACAAAAATGTAATGGACTTAAAATGGTTTGAAGCTGATCGCACTCAAGTTTTTTAATTTATTCAAAGTGACTCAACATGATGAACGAACACTCCATTAAATCGGCCCCTTCTCATTAAAATTTTCAACAGAATTATTTATTGACAGCCGATTCTGACTACTGATGAAAAGAAATCTGCTCAAAAGTTCCTCTGAACATCATTAATTCAGACAACAGTAGTCATTTTTTTTTAATCCATATTCAATATGATCAATTGCTGAGCCAAGCCATTATCCTGCTCAAGCTTTATGCTGATTATACAGACATGAGAGTTGGTTCAGTTTTCCAACCTGTTGCTCAAAATTTCAGAATGTTTCTTGAATAGATTGGCCATCAGTATCTGTTCTGTTTCTGTGAAGCGCCCTTTAACTGTTGAGTCGACTTGTATTTATTGCCAGATAAACCCAGCTTTTCAATCTTTCTTTCCCAACATTACTGTGTTCTGGGAAGGAAGTCAAAAGAATAAGGCCGGTGGAGTGGAGGAGCTGAGGTGCTTCTTCACGCGCTTCGAGGTTGAGTCACTGGAGGCAGCCACACTACGTGACGTGACATCTTGCCTAAAGTCATCCACAATCATCCCAATCCCGTAGAAGAACACCATCAGCAGCCTGAATGATTACCGTCCTGAAGCAACAACTCTGCTTCTGGAGTGAAGCACTTCAGACTTTTCATAGTGCTTCGATAAGCTGATGCGGACTCACATTCTCTCAAATCTCCCAACCATTCCCTCACCAGTTCGCCTACAGATCTAACAGGTCCATGGATGACGCTATTGCCACAGCGCTCCACTTTGCTCTGCCCCACCTGGAGGAGCAGGGGAGCTTTGCGTGACTGCTCTTTTTGGACTTCAGCTCAGCCTTCAATACCATCCTCCCTAACAGACTGGTGACCAAACTGTCAAACCTGGGATTATCCCAAATCCATCTGCTTTTGGATCAAGCACTTCCTGTCTGATCGCTCCCAGAGGGTGAAGGTAGGCCCCCAAATTTCCTCAGCCCTTGATGAACGCCCTACTCTACTCCCTCCACTCTCATGACTGCACTGCCGCCCACTCCATCAACAGTATCATAAAATTTGCTGATGATTCTATGGTGAGACTCATCTCCGAGCGGGATGAATGTGCATAACGGGACGAGGTGGAGCAGCTATCAGTGTGGTGCACTGAAAAACAACCGGGCCCTGAACACTACTCAGACCAAGGAGCTGATCGTAGACTACAGCAGGAAAATAACAGACATTCAGTTCCTGTTCATCGGTGGGGATTGTGTGTAGAAAATTCGCAGACTTTCTCCATGGGAGTTCATATGGAGGAAAACCTGACATAGAGCACCAATACCAATGCCATCATTAAGAAGACACAGCAGAGACCGTACTTCCGGAAGGTACTCAGGAACAACGACCTCACACAGAAACTGCTTGTGTCTTCTTATTGGTGATCCATTGATAGCATCCTGACCTACTGCATCTGTGTGTGGTAATTAATAATATAATATATAATATAATAATATTTAATAATTTGTAATTAAAGATCATGGGAATCTCATTTCACACATTTTTTCAAGGGTGCCAGTAACTAGGTAGAGCATTGTATATTTACTAATTAAGTTAGTTTCAAAACAGGTGGACTATAAATACTGTGTTTGGTAAAGTAATTTCAGCTGTTATTTGGTGAATGAATCCAGCTATACACTGGTTAGCCATAACATTATAACCACAGACAGGTTGTGTTAGATTTACATTGTCTTGTGAAACACAATACCCGTCAGTGGCTTGGATATCGTGCTGCAAGAGAACATTTTCTGCTCGAAGCTGATTTGTAGGAAGCAGGAAAGATGATCAAGTAAAAGGTTGCGAGCTAGTTTGAGGTCCTAGGGCCACCAAGACTCATTCATGCAACTCGTAAAAAAGGCTAGCCTGTATTGTACGAAGAAGAAGAGCTACTATTGAATGAATTCTGATAGAAAGCTCAGAACACACAGGGCAACACAGAGCTGTTTTGACGGCTAAAGGGGAGCTACACAATATTAGCGAATGACTGATGGGTGTGTGTTGAAGTGGAACAGATGGTTTCAAGGACTCAACCATAATCTTTTTAAGCATTAAAACATTTTTTTTATTGAATTGAATTATTAGAAAGCAAAGGTCCTTAATCCAGCAGAATAAATAATCCCAAATTTGCATTGCTAAATCAGCACTTTTTTAGTCACTATACAATAGAGGTATCTGGCAATAAATGTATTTCTTATAATTACATATTTATATGTAGTTGCTACATAGTTACACAGGCCTGAAATGTGAATAGTTTAATTTGTCTTCAGCCTGATTCAGTATCCTCAAAATTGCCATACCGCTTTTTTTGTGTTTTTACTTTTCAGTTGAAGCGCTAGAAAATAAATGAAAAACTAATTTTCTGGAAAGCATGACAATATAATGAGAATAATGACAATACAATGAACTGAAAAGAAAATATATGCTTTAAAGTTTGGATTTGTTTTTAAAAGTCAGCTTCTAGTCAAACGAATGCTTCCCACAGACGGTTTAACTGAATTGAGAAGAGATCTTTGAGAACAGAAACAGCTTCATTTGAACGTATCCTTGCTTTGGTCCATCAACATTACACGCCCTAAATATCAGATTAGTAGGCTGGCCGAGAAATATTCGATTCACAACTATTTCTCACACTCTGGGCCAGAGTAGGAATCTCCTGCCAATCCTCCCACTACTTTTTAGAATATATTGGCTTTCGTACAACTATATCTCCAATAGTCCTAGTTTGAGTAATCAGTGAAATTAAATGGGTGGCTAATTGCAAACATAATGCAGGTCTTTAACATTACATTAGTGTGAGTAGTATATTGTTCATGTTTTTCAATCCTTCAATTATAATAAAATTGTAGAAAGGGAGAGCTTTGAATGAGCTTTGTCGGGTCGGGTTAATTCTGGGTTTTATATATTCCAGAATCAGACTCTGAACAGCTGTAATTGGTCAGTAACTTAGCAGTAAGGCAGGATAAGCAAGGCTGTGATGATGTGGATCAGTGCTAAGTTTTAAACACTTTAAAGCAAATCTCACCCTTTATTTCTGATTTAATATCCGAACGCTGAGAATGCTTTAGAATTAACAAGCCATTAAAAGAAAGGTCACAATCTGATTGAGCTGTTATACCTTCTATTTTAGGATTTATCTAGTTAAATACATGCATGGAATATACATTAGAAGAAATGCAACTTGTCAATGTGAAAAAGAAATCTCAGTTGTAGGAAGTACATTTGGTTTGCTGTATTATATTTTTGGGCCACTTTCTACCTCTACTCAACTATATCTCAAAGGCAACTTGTAATTTATACTTTATACATTTCTCTGACAGCTATAGACACTTTTTGTATCTCTAATACATTGAAATTCTATAATATCCCATACTTTTTGGGGCTATAATTACATCAACCTTTTACATTTACAACTGTAACATAGGTTTACACACTTAATGCATCAGAAATAGTAATCCTAAGTAAAATACTGACAGGAACCATTTTATTGCACAATGAGTACTTTACAATCATAGTCTTAAGTAGACTTAGTAGTTACTGGTCTGTAACATAAATTTACTTGAAATAATGTTTGTTGGGATCTGCCTTTTGAATAGAACAGAATAAATCTACCCAAATGTAATCCTTAACCACTCTTGAGCTATTTCTCTTATAATGTATTTATGAAGTCCTACGCCAGGTCTTTAAGAACCAGTCTGATTTTCATTTTGCCACTCATTTACATTTATATTTATGTTTACTCCTGAAAGGTTTGGTGCCTTTGTCCTGTGACTCTATACACTGTTGGCTTTTGTTCTCATTATTTGAGATTTGGATGAAAAGGTTTTGATTGAAAAAAAAAAGTGTTTAGGTTGTAAATTTAGCCTACTACCTATCAAATTGATCGCATTGGTTTCCTGAAGGAAACTTTTAAACACTTAATATGTCTCCTGCTGCAATGTGTTCAAACACATGTGCCACTCATTCCACGCACTGAAGGCTCCCCTCCAATTCAAATTGTTAGTATCAGAGACAGAACTTCTCCAGAGAGGAGAAGAAGTGACTCAACTCTTCATTCAATTTAGGGGATGGTGTACATTTGAAAACATAATCTGACAGGTTGATTATACACAGACATGTATAAACTAATTTCAAAGCCATGCAATGCCACGATGATGGAAAGCAACGTATAAATATTTTACAGTCAGAAATAAGAGATTGGGTTTTGGAGCTACGCAGTAAAGCCATGTTTACTTGAAACAAATTTGAGACTGACAGCAGGAGGATTTATGGAAAACATGATGCATTAATATAAAGAATGACCTCTTCTGTCTGATCTTTCCCTATGATAACATGTCTCTGTTGTTAAGATGTCACTTTATTTTCTGATTCATTATCCTACCAACTCAAATGGTGCCAGATAATTCTAAGTGTTCGGCGAGGAGCCCAGACCAACAGCATCTGCGTAAGCATTCCTGAAATAAAACAAAATATAACAATTCATTTAACAATTTTAAAATGATGCTTAAAAACAATCCAAAAAATACCTTTAATGGGGAAATGCTCAAGCTATAGCAGTCAGCTTTGCCTTTGTTGCAAAACAAATGCGCCCAAATGGAGATTTTCAAGATAAATTCTTCATGAGGTTCATCGTGACACATAATACCCACTCCTCTGCACACACACTTTACACACACATACACACACATTGGATGAATATGCCAAGGTAAAACTTACCTTGGGCTCTGTTAATGTTAACTATCTGCTCACAGGTACAAGGTCTGGCATTCTCCTGAGGGGCATCTGCTAGTTACATGCCTGCCTTGGCAACGCTGGCCCAGTACCTGGCATTAGCAGTCACGCCATCTGTACATGTAAATGCAATATGCATAGCAAGGGGAAAAGGATCAGCAGTGTACCGATTTCACATGCTCTTCGTCATGTCTGACCTTTTTTCAAGTTAATTGTGATGCAGACGATAATCTTAATAGAAAGGCAAAATCCTGCTGCACTCCGCCCCCGCCCCCGCCCCCGAAGGGGATCAACATAGTGCTATTGGGCTTAACTGTGATATTTATCGGTGGGTAAATTAATTCATCCACTGATATTCATTGATCATATCCGTACTGACTGAATACGGCTGGAGGTGCTCTGGTAGCATGTATCAAATATGCACATTTGTACAGCCTAGAAGAAACGTCTTCAGCTACAGGTGTGCACCTGTTAAGCAGCAGAAGCAAATTCAAACCACACATTTGAATCATAACTATCGGCATGTTCAATTACCCTCATTCATTCATGCAAAATTAGAGGGCCAAGTTCAGAGTTGTGTGTAATGTTAGTGTATCAAGGATCTCTAACTGTGAGTTTTTCATGGATTAATTCGTGCCCGTGCCAGCATGGAAGGCTCACTAGGTAATTAATTTCATCTCTGAAAATTAATTCCCTTATTGTGTTCACTGTTTTTTCCCATTGACTAAGTTTCTCTGTCCACAGACTCTTCAATTTGTTCAGATTTGGCAGCAAACAAGAAGAGGTCATTCTCTAGTTCAGCAGTAGATAAATAATTGAAGCTAAGCTAATTGCTATGTGGAAGAAACTAAAGCGGTTCAACAAGTTTCTAGCATGATCTGGGTCTAACTCTGTGAAGTTGGACTGCTGGAAAGTTTTCGATCAACACCAGTGTTTCTGACTGGGACACTTGATGATCCCTCTCTCCTGCCTTTCAAAAGCCAAGCATGAAGCATTACTAATATCAGTAATGAACTCTCTGACAAACTATAGATGTTTAATGTTTCTTTTTGCAGCTTCAGCGGGTATTCAGAATAACGACAGACCCATACAAAGATTTATTACCTTTAGAGGATGGCTGACTGCTGGCCTTCTGCTCCTCACGGCTCATGGTTGCATATCTGCTTTAGTTATCCAAGCCAAATGTTTGAAGGTCCAGTACATGATTTTGCTGTCGTGCACTGACTTTGTTGGGTGCTTCTTCCATCTCCCGCTGATGACATTCTCTTGGCGATGGTTTGGTGAGGGAGTTGGCCCTCTTTTGCCCTCTACATCTTTGGTCTTGGGACTCCCATCACGGAACTTACTAAAGCTTTCACGGAGGGCTGGAGAGCAGTCGAGTTGGCAAGTAGATCATAGCCCTCCTGCTGCAATAGTGCTGCTGATGCAGCACTAGTATTCAAGTTTTCTTTGAGTGTTTCTGCTTTGCTTTGGATAGGAGGCCGTGCCTGGGCGATCATGCGGCTTGCCAAGTTTGTGGTAGAGATATCACGTGGGTGGATGGAGAGGGGAATCACCCACTGGCTATGCATCTTCCCTGAGGCTGGAGCAACAGCAAGCCAATCTATATGGTTGATGATGGAGAAAAGGATCATCTGCTCTAGAGTATGAGTTATCCTACTTTCTGTCAAAACTTAACTCAACATTGTTATGTTTTTATCTACTTTGCAGTCTATTTTTGACACTTTGCAGACATCACCACTGCTATCAGAGATGCAAGTCCCCCCCAAGAAGATTTACAGCATCATCTTTTTTTTTCATCATATGCAGAAGAAGGAAAAGGGGTGGTGGTCGGGGGTTGAAGCTGGTGGCCCATTACGCTGCGCAGAGACGCCGAAGTGGATGGTACACGAGACTGAGGAAAAACTATCAGTTCTAGAGTATTTGATAGTTACTGAGGTAGTTTGTTTAAGTTTATGGTAGATTTAGAGGCTGACAATAACTCATACGTTATTTGAGGAATTAAATGATCCTAAATCATGGGATCGAAGTGAAGCTGATCTCAATAATGTCTACCTTAGGTTCTATTGTGTCTGTGCAGAGGTTTGTGCCCTCGGAGCGCTTTTCTAAATTTAAAATGTAGTGCCCTCGTTTAAAAGACGAGAACATTATTCTCAGTTGAAAGCAATAAAAAATAGATCCAGTTTAATTCCAAAGACAATGTTATGCATGGGCACGCAGTTTGCAACTCTCCTAAGATTGGAAGCTTGGCAGCGTGATGGAGAGACACATTTATATTGTACAACTACTTGATGTAAAAAAATTAAGAAATTTCAACTTTTTTTTTTCAGTGAGTCATTAGAAAATGTTGGTTTATTGCAATGATTAGGTGACAAATAATCTTCCTGTTATAACACTACAAGCTTACAGAATCATCTTTTTTCTCTTTCCCTCATTATTTGTTTCATCTTTCAACCATCACAGGGCCCAACGATGATGCAGGATTGAAGATCAGGAATGTCTGCAGCCCAAGAGATAGGGGCACGGAAGGATGAAGTTAGTGTTGCATTGTTCTCTTTAGACTGTGTGCTCAAACCCAAATCATCTATCTTTTTCTGCTGCTCCTCAGCCTGAGACAGGAATTCAGACACAGCCAGGTGTGGGAGTGTGTTGGGGTTTGCACAAATTTATACATAACAGGAAATCACACCAATATTGCTACCACTGTCAGGTTAACAGGCTTCTCAGTGCATTGCATTGCATGTTTAATACAACCTGAATATAGTACTTATATATCATTTTAAAAGCTTCTGGAACAGATTTACGTTCCACGGAGTGGCAAGGTTGAAATTAATTACACCAGAGCCATAGGTCATTTGAAATAAAAGCCGAGAATTTAATTAACACAAATTACAAATTACAAAGAAAATAATTCACAATAAATCCCAAATAGACTGTTATCCTTAAGTCCTTTAATAGACTCTTGAATTAAGTTTGTTAAATAATATTTATTGTTCATGAATTTTTACTTTGATTTAGGTTTCAGATTTGTCTGCATGACTATTATATGGATTAGTAGTTTGATTCAATGATTTTAATAATTTTAAAGTCGGGGATATTATAGAATCTCCATCACTGCAAATGAGTCCGATGCCTCATATCCTTCCTGTTAGCACTAATGGATCATTTTATAATTTTACACCCCCATACACCTTAGTTGGAGGAAGAACTGGATCGATTTTGGGAAAGGTCAGTTATATAATTACGGACAATTGTGTCATATTTTCGGTGGGTCTCATTTAGTTGAAATTGGGTTTATATGAATTAACTCGAGAAGGTTTTTGTTTTATATGTCATATTTTACTCTAATAGTTCATAATTAATCACTAAGGGGATTTTTATTTATGAAAAACTCAGTTTGTCATACATAAGTTCACTTTTAACTTGACCAGTTCTATAAGGGGGACTACTTTTAGCCTACAAAGCAGAGCATTGGGATCTATACGGAGATATATTGCTGTTGGAGACGTCAGCAAAGGCCTAGTTTACTTTCTTATTTTCCCCATTATTCATACAAAGTCCAGTTCATCAAATGAAAACCCCACAGTCCTACAACCTGAGTAACGGATTTCAGAGGCAGGTTCAAACCATATGCTCTCCTTTCAGTCTAAGGTCAGGAATCCTGTGGTGACGCTTGCAATCTTTGAACGGTTTCTTTCTTTTTTTCATTTTCCTTCCTTTTTACTTGTCTACTCGCACATTTATAAGAAATACATGCAGTTTGATGCAGCAGATAGGTTTTCTGTGCGCTTATGTGCATGTGACTCCCAAAAGACTCAAAGGTTTTATTTTAAATTAATACCCATTTCCCATCAAAGAGGGCATTATCCACCATGTGTGAAACACAAAGACAAAAGACGACAAACAAGGGAAGAAATGATAGGCAGTAATACTAATGAACAGTGCAGCGTTTTTTTCTCCATGCAGCACCAGCCAGTGCACAGACCAGATCCGACAACCAATCAGAGCCATAATGTTGGCCCTAAATACTGGCTCAGCCACATCTGGTGGCCCAAATCAATACTGCAGATCGGCTCTTAGCTAATGCCTTTGTGTTGGGTCAGGATCTTGCATTTAGACCCCCACCGGTGCACAGGGCCCCCTTTAAAGTCCAACAGAAGCCAGATAACTCAGCCCGACCCTCCTGGCGCCAGCACACCCATCTTTGATCCTAAGTGAGTGTTTGTTGTCCTTAGCTGCAAGACATGAAGTCACAAACAGGGGATGGCCCTAATCCCAGCCCTTGGATTCTTTTTTCCTCTGAAAAACTAACAGCCTTTACATGATAAGCCAAGCAAAAAGTCCAGTTAGCCTCTTGAAATTAAAATGATTAATACCCATCAAATAGAAAATTAACTGTTCTGAAATTAACAAGAAATATCTCATTTTCTGGTATGAAACGAAATAGATACTCAAATTGATATTAAAAACCAAATATATTTATATTTAACGTTTGAATCGATCATAAAGGGAAATCCCATCTCAAACATATTCATATTCTTTCTGGCATCGATCGAAAAACAAAACTTATTTACCTGCTTCCTTAAAACTAAATAAAAAAACTAAACGGAACTTGTCCAAATCACTCTGACTGGTATTGGTGTCTTCAAAAGTAAGAACTTTTACCATGGTCATAAATAATAGATGAATAAATAAATAGCATTTTTAATTTTTAGTTTGTTTTTTATAGCATAGTTCTCTGCTCTCTCTGCACTGTGCTGTCCTGTGTTGCTTAAAGGGGACATAAAATGATTTACAGACAGGAGTCTGAAAACAATAAATTACAAGTTGTATTACAGTCAGACAGGAGTGTCATGTAATTTCATGTCCCTTGTAAGTCAGGCTTTTCAGGATTTTGTCGGTGGGGAGGAAGTCACATTTATTTTAGAACTGATCACTGTAGTAATAATGTATAAAGAAAAGGTCACTTGTATCAGGGACGTAAATGAAACAGGTTTAATTGGAGGCATATCATCATGTTTAAAGCATAATGTAACAGTTGCATGAGTCACCGTCAATTGCCACAGTTTAATGGACTTCCAATTTTACCGCTAACCGATCTGTTGTGTGTTTTGGGTGTGGTATCCACCTCAAACCGTGACATTTTAACGAGGATAATATTTAGTCACCAAACCGTCGACTGTCGAGCCACAAAGCTGAACAGACGGTCCGTTGAGACCTGGGATGCTTATGGTAACAGAGACATCACTGAAGCTGCAGTGGGCCGGTGAGCAGATGGTGTACATTAACATTAAACAGCAGGTCTGTGACCGCATGGCAACCCACCTGATCAACTCTGCAATGTGAAGGTCTGGCTTTCAAATAGCCTCAACTTCCAATTCATCCTTCTATCAATTTAGTCATTCATTTTTCAAAGGTTTTTCCAATTTAAGCCATGGTACGGAAGCTTATACTATTACGACTTAGGTCAAAATTTCTGAAAAACAGAGGCCTGTTTCTCTGAATTAACGAAATAGGTCTCACTCACTTGAGATTTGGATTTCACTGACGCTATCATGTTGTGCTTGTCTAGTTAAATCCAGATTAATTTTGATCTTCGTGGAAGACATTGGGAGATATTCACATCTCTAAGTAATTTATGGTCTTGTTATTAGTTTGTCAACTTTGCACAGGTACCTTAGGCTGTGCAGACAGAACGCCAAGGTGCTGATTTACTTAATTAATGAGATAATAAATTGTAAGTGGGAAAAAAAACAGGTCTCTGTTTTTGCTGAAATAATGAAATAAGTCGTTAATTCAGAAAAAGGGCACATTTTTTCTGCTTAGATGAATGCAATAGGCTTCCGTACATGGAATGTCATTAGTTTTGAAAAGACACTGTGGATACAACAGGTAACGCAACAGTAAATTTAAAAAATAAATATGTTAAAAATTTCAGAATGGACTATACAATGGACCATCCATCCATTTTCTGTAAATACTTATCATGTTTATGGTTGCAAGGGGCTGGAGCCAATCCCAGATTACGTTGGGTGAGAGGCAGTGTCCCCCTGAACAAGTCAGCAGTTCATCACAGGGCCCACACATAGAGACAGACAACCATTCATCTCTTCATTCACATCTGCAGGCAATTGAGAGTCACCATTTAAGCTGTATTGCATGTTTTTGGACTATGGGAGGATGCCAGCCAACCGACGCAAACATAAGGAGAACAGGAAACTCTGCACAAGGCCAGAGGCGGATTTGAACCTAGAACTCTCTCACTGTGGGGTAACTGTGTCACCCACTGTCCCGAAAAAAAGAAAAAGAAATAAAAGATTAAAAAAAAGAGGTTTGAATGAGTTTCTCATTTATTTGAATGGTTGTCCAAACATTTGGCTGGTGTTTTATGTTTGAAGGATCTATCTGCAGTGAGCCCTAATAATAATTATATAATATCACTTATAATTAATTTCAAGCCACTTGGACACCGATGATTAATTATAAATGATGGATTGATAGACTTTTTCCTTGAGGGGGAAATTGAAAAACATCAGGTTGTAACATTTTTCGTAATCTGACAATCAAAACAGTTTTTCTATTAATCACTTTCTTGGTTTCAGAGAAGTACCCGCTGGCATGTGTTGTGCTGGGGTCTTTAAAGATGTGCTGGTTTCATGTTCTTCTAATTCCTCCATGCAGAAGCAGCACAATGCTTTGAATGCATAAAAGGTAATTCTGATTCTGCTTGCTCTGTTTCAGCCATCTTCCAAAACCACATTTTCAGCCACAAAAATATTTATGTAAAATTTTTTGTCTGTAAATGTGCTTTATTTTTTTTTATATACGACCTTTCTTGTCTGGTTGACCACAACACGAGTCAGCAATTATCCATTGACACACATTCATACAGCAGTGGTAGAGATTACCATTCAAGGTGCCACCTGCTCATCAAGAAAGGTAACCATTCACACCATCACCCATGGGAGCACACTGGGGTCCAATGTTTTTCTCAAGGACGCTTGAGTGTGGAGTGGCCATGTATCGAGCATCACAGACCACCAACCGCTGAAAACAATCCAAAACAATTAATTTATTGCCAATTTAAAAATAACCAGTGTTATTTAAATAAGAATACAAAAGATCAAATTTTATTTATTTAACTTATATTTCCACTTATTGTTTTTCACTCAAGGAATTATGCATGACTGACAAACAATCATCTAAGGATATACAGCGGGGTGTAGCACAGTGGGTAGAGCGGCCGTTTCCCAATCGGAAAATCATGGAAGGAAGTCAATTCGAGTCCCACCAGGGTCTACTTGTCGTAAGGTCCTTGAGCAAGACCCTGAAACGCCAAGCTCGCTGGGTGCTTCAAAGGGGCTGCCCACTGCTCCTTCAGGGATGGGTCATATGCAGAGAAAGAGCATTTCAATTTGTATTACTGTGTATGGCTGTATGTGATCAACAAAGGAAACCAAGTAAATTATTAATCTTCTAGTAGTATTTTGCACATTATTATGTTTTGGATTAATTTATGTTTGTGAGGGACCATGTACAATATTAAATATAAATGTTAAATTACCATTTAATGTATTTTAAACAGAGCTAGCCTAAGGCTAATTTTCATCTGCAATACTCTGGCAGGTTTTAAAATGGAAACATCCACTGAATGACATTAAGAAACAAAACAGCATCGGGCAAATGGAACAAACAAAGCAGCAAAACTTAATAGAAAGTAATATATAACACAAATTATACATCACGTGCATACACACATATACACGCTTTATCTTGCCTTGAGTATAAACAACCTAAAAACTGAATATTTAAAAAAATAAATATATACATAGAATAGAGACTAGCAAAAAGTTTTGGGGTTTGTAGATGCAGTTTCATTTTGTATGAACTCTTACTAATGATCTTAATTTGTCAGTAACAAAAACAAACTACAAAAACATGAACATAAATATCGGAGGTAGTACAGCTGGTGTATACAACACTGACCTGTAGAGCAATTAGTAAGTCCCCAATCAGCATAGATTGCAGAAGAAATCCTCCTTATGATGGACTGGCATAACCTCTGGCAGTCCCATCTCGGTCAGGGCTGCCCAGAGTTGCTGATGAGTCTCTGGAGGATGTTTAGCCTGTCACTCTCACTCTCTCAGCCAACCTCACAGGTTGAATGTGTGTCCCAATGGGATGAGTGCTACACTTCTGGAGAGTTCACGGACAATGGGTAGTCCACCAGTACACACAGGCTCAGTGATGGTGTTCCATCGGGACGGAACCAGGTGTTGTTCATTGGTCTCAAAGTTCATCATGCCTTAGATGACTTATTTCTGTTTTAATAATAATAATAACAATAATAATAATACATTTAATTTATAATGCACTTTACATTTGGATCAAATCTCAAATCTTTTGTATGCACATGCCAGTTATTGGCACAAATCTTCTCCTCTGATGTATTTGCTATTCATAAGTTGATACTGCTATTAAGGCTAAGTTGATACTGATTCTGGATGCTAGGGTGAATGTGATCTGTCTTGGTCCTGTGGTGTACATTGGCCTATTAGATATGCACTACTGGGGAATGGTGAACATCAGCTTGATGGACTGCTCCTCCAGCATGAAGATGGCATGGATCTATTCATATTGCCCCGACTAAGCCATTCTACTAGCTTCCATTTTCTCTCCAATCTTTGTGTCGTTTTATGGAGGTGGGATAGTTTAACAACCTATTTGTCATTTTGGATTCTTTGGTTAAAAATGTACTGAAAAAAAATATGATATGTTCTTAATAATCATAAAGCCAAGTCTACATTGGTACTGGCTTTCCCCCATAGGGCCAACAGATGACTGGTGCAATTCTTACTCTCAAAAGTGTACATTTAGATATTAATTACCAACATGCATGATGACAGTATCCTGAGTTACCTTACCTGCCACATTCCTTGGGATGAGTTAGTCAACATGAAGTAAAATTGATTATAAAGTTGAAATAGTGCCTGTCAGGTAGTGTAATTTATTCTGCAGCAAGTGAACATTTTGTCATCAGAGTTGATCTTTTGGACGCAGGAGGAGCGCGATGATGAGCGACTTTTACATGGACATATAGTTATGGCTAGACAACTGGGTCAGAGCATCTCCAAAAGTGCATATATTTTTAAGTGTTCCCAGTCTACAGTGGTAAGTATTTACTTAAGTGGTCTAAGTAAAGACAGCTGGGGAACCAGCAACAGGGTCATGGTCACACAAGACTCACTAAAGCCTATCTGGAGTGAGAGCAACCTTGCACTGAAGAGCTGCTGTAGCACACATCGAAAAAGTTGATGCTGATTCTGACAGAAAAGTGTCAAAACACATAGAATATCCCAGTTCTGTTTGGTAAGCAAAACAGGGACCCACGCAATATGAGGCAGGTGGTTTTAATGACTTGACAGATTGGTGTATAGACCATAACATTACAACCAGGCCAGTTGTGCTCTGTGATTTATCAAATAGGGCATAAAGAACTTTAATTAGCCCATTTGTAAATTTAGGTAATTAATTTGCCCTGCATGATCGCAGCATGGTTACCAGACTTTCAATGCTGTCAGAGGCTGTGCATCCCTTACTCTTCAGTCTCTTATTTGACCTCTGACCTCTGCCACGCTTATCCTCAGCCTCCTTTGCTATGCTCCAGATTTTTCAGAAACATGATCAAAACTGCCAGTTGGCACATGAGGATGGAGGCAGGTGGAGCCCTGAGAGAAGGCAAAGACTCTCACAAAACAATTGGGAAATAACAGCATCCAAAGGTCAACTGCTATCATCCCTTTTACTCTGTTTTTCGTCACCTTTTTACTGAGTTCTACAGTTTATTGCAAGGCAGATTTATTTAATGGAAATAAACTGGTGTGCGTTTGACTTGCTGTTATAGCAACCTGTTGAAACTGCGGTTTAATTCACCGTTAAATTACAGCATTTTAGTATTTCAGGCATAAATCCGACTTGATTTCGTTCATCATTTCCTGTGAGACTGCATGGCGGAGGCTGAGAAATTGGATGTAAGTTGTTATTTTCAGATCTTATTTAACGGTGCATCGTGTGCAAACATGGATGTAGTGTTTTATGGAATACTTATGAGTCTGTCTTCAAACATGCAGACATTACATGTATGCCATAACAAACTTAAAACTTGTTCACCAGCATAATGAAATATACAGTTGTTTGTACTAGACGGGCATTACTTGGGGGCATTCTGTTGTCTGTAAAGTAATTTAATGTTGCAGGGGGAATTATAGTCTCCAGCATATGTGGGGTTAAAGGCCAATGCGTATTTTATTAGCATGACTGCATGTTTTCAGGCATGATGTAATACAGGAAAAAAGTAATTATAACCATCAAAGGTCTATGCAGAAACATGGTACATGTTTATCGTAAATTGGTTCCCCCCTGTTAATCATCAATTTCACGTATAATACGCAGACTTGCAATGCTTAATTTATTGTTATTATTATTGTTATTATTATTTTTATTATTATTATTATTATTATTATTATTATTATTATTGTTGTTATTATTATTTCATGTTTGATTGGTTATTGAATAGAATTAAATGTTTTTGGGCACATCATATAACCAAAGAGAGCATTGAGAATGGGAGATATGAGGGGATACAGAATGAGAAGAAGGGAGAGAGTGAGTAGGCGAGTGAGAGAGGGAGAAAGAGAGAGCGAGAGAGAGAGAGCGAGAGAGAGCGAGAGAGAGCGAGAGTGAGCGAGAGCGAGAGCCGGTCTGCAGTCTGAATCTTGGCGTCACAACGACAACGCTGTGGCCAGGCGCTGGGACTACGTCAACAGCCTATCACATATACTATCTATACATTAAGACTTCACTCCAACGTTGCTCGAGAACTTCCAACTTCTAGAACCTCGTGATTGTTTTCATTGTATTCATCAGACCCGGATAAGCTTTGTGGCTCTCCATCATTCTCCAGCATCCAGTTGAATTGCGCTCTAATGACGACTTTAAACGTGGATTATTATCTGCACTGCAAATGATGTTATTGAAGGGAGATAAACACCAGATAAAGACATATGACTGCTGTTGGAAAAACTGAAGGAGGGATCACCTGGTTTCTGACGCGCCTCTGGTGATATCTATCGCATCTGTGGAGCGGAGAGGGAATAATTTTTTTTTAGGCGTGCGGGGTGGACCAGTGACCACTTGAATCACGTCTCCCCTTGCTTTGGCTTCCTTCACCCCCTTAGGTGTGAAATCTATCTTCTCAGATAGAGATTCTGAACCCCTCGGTGGCCGCATGACATGGTTCAGTCCAGCTGCGAGATCCGAGCCTCCTCCATGCATTGGGATTTTTCTCAGCATCGACACAGTGTGAATCCCCCTTTTTTGACCATCTGAGAACTATCGTGTTAGCCTGACCAGAAACAGCCCTGCCATGAGCGCCGCTTCACACCGGGACGGAGCAACGGGACTCACAAGGAGACCGGAATGCGCATGGAGGAAAGGAGACGGAATAGGAATGTTTACTCTAATGAGAGCGGGGGTGCAAGTGCACCACTGGAGCCGGGTACTGTTCCTATACATGGGGCTACTGGCCGCCTCAGTAAAGGGTAAGTCCGCATCTGTGCAGCTGAAGACATGCAAAATGCAGCAGGCTTACACCCTCCGCCTTCCTCATCGTCTCCCCCCCAAACCCTGGCTGAATACAAATCAGCATCAGCAACGCGCACTCATCCTAAATGCGCGTTTAGGAGCGATGCCGTTCTAGCACCCAAAGTTATAAATAGAAGAGAGGTGAGTCTGTTGGGTGGATATTTTTGCTAAGAGAAGACCCACAGGAATTGAGCAGAGCTCGTGTGTCTCCGTGACTCTGTTGATGCGTTTTATTAGAGGACTGTTGGGGGTTTTTTGTGTGTGTTTTTTTTTCAAGCAGATGGGTGGATTAAATGAGCTGCAGGGATGTTTTAAATAAGCATCGATGCTTACTTTCCTGGGGATTGCCGGGTTAAAGGGGAATTGCAGGAGGGAGCCAGCTGAGGTGGTCAAGCAGGAGGGGTGATTATGATGCTCCAGAGGGGTCTGCGCGCGAGAGAGTGGAGGGGTTCTTTCTCTATGGACTGTTCCTTCTCATTTAACACGCTCGGACTTCATAAGATCACCCAGCAGCTCAAGTTAACAATGAGCAAAATATTGTGAACAGAGTCTCCCCCCCCCCAACCCCTTTGCATTGTGTGCGCGCGTGAGTGTGTGTGTAATTAGGCACTAATTAACCCACTCTGGGTTTTTTGTTCTTGATTAGTTTCAAATGGAAAGATTGCAACCCTAATTGGGCGTTTGCCATCACTATTTATGTAAATGCATATCTTTGCAAACTAACGAGCTTTCAAAAAGGGAGGCTCAGTTACCGATCTTTTTATTTCTTTCCTGTGGTTACTTATCACGTAAAGCCGTAGAAATACCAGAGTCCTTTTCTCAGGAATAGACACAATTACTTGTCGTTAGGTCATATTTCAAAGAAATCCACCCGTTTTACCTGTGTCTTGGCTCCAAATTATAGAACGGTCACTATTTTTAGCGAAAGCCAAGAATACGTGCGCGGCCACAATACAAATATGACAGTGAGTCATTGCTCCATGTTCACCCACGCAGAGTCTACTGTACATTTGGATGGAAAGCGCCTTTTCAGCCTCACCAAGAGCGTATTGAACCGTTTCTTCTTATTCTCATCATATGTGGTCTGAGCCAGAAAAGTCAGCCCTTCATGTCTCCCATAGAGTAACTCCCACCTCTTGGTGAAAGTTGCGTCATGACATGCTCAGCTACTTTTTGGGTGTTGTGCATCACACTCAGCTCAGAGTCAGTGATCGTGACAGAACCCTCTCCTGACGTTCCTGTGCAGTGAATCTCTACTATATTAGTAGGAGGCTTCTTATATTTCGTGCGTCCTTTTTTACTGAGCCTACTCTTGGAGCCGGTAAAGCAAGTGTAACTTATTGCGCCTTTTTACACATTACAGGACAACCTAATCAATCTATATGTACACTTTAATTGGCGTCTATAAATATGTTCTAGCATCACATGAAGAGGTCTGGTGCGTCGCTCTGCGCTGCAGCAGTTGCCCCGTCCTCCCATTGAGCGGCACCAGAGCCTCACTCTATGCTGAAGAGCAAGAGAGGACCCGGGGTTGGTGACGTTTTTCCACCCGCTTACTTCATCCGGCCCAAGTCAGACTTGATGAGTAATAAAGAAGCTGATGCCCGTTTGGTGTGCGCGTTGGCTGAATGATACGGCGCATTATTCAAAGGCCATGTTTGGTGCGCATAATGCGCTTCTCTCGCGGAGCACGACTTTTGTCACCCAGTCTCACATTAAACAAGTTTTGGTCCCCTGTGGCCATATTATCGGGCCCAAGGGGGCACGCCGATAAGATAGAGAAGCTTTGAAGGCCTTTTGACAAATATGTATTAAGTAAAATGGTGGGCTCTTTCCACAGGATTAATATCAACAGTCTCTTTGGGGTCGTTGTGCAATAAAGGGCCAGTAAGCCCCTTTTAAATGCACACATTAGAAAATAAAAGGGCCACTGAAGATGAGGCAGAGAGAAGTTGGCGTGGCTTGCTTATGAGGTGTTACTTAAGGCTCTCCTCCTCCTGTCCTGGTTAGACCAATTCCAGCAAGTGACAGTTGCTCAGCAGCCTCTTAGTATGGCCATTTACAAACAAGATCACGCCTTGCTGTCCTCTGCTCTCCCCTCAACAGCTCTCCTTTATTCAAAGGCTGCACCTCTTTGAGTTCATGATGCAACTGGCAGTAATGGCATGAGAGATGGAAATCTTCATGCACCGCTCAGTTTCTATCCGCCTTATATTGGGACATTTTTTTGATTTTCCATGGTCAGGGCACTCTTTAACAAATAAGTAGGGTGAGTTTTTCTATTGTTTACTGTTTTTTTTCTATAGTCATTGTTTTTCTAACAATGAGAGAAAACCACAGTATAAAGTTCCATAGATCCAACATAAAAAAAGTCAATATGAAATCTATCAATTGTCAAAAGCCAGACTCAAAGGTTGCAGACATGTTGTTCAATCAAGACAGAAAAGTGGGTGAAGTAAAGGTGATTATTTAGTTATTACAACAGATGGTATCTGTCAGGGTCTGTTATGACATGTTTGACGCTTAGGCTCTTCATCGGGATTGTGATCAAAGGGTACCAAACAGCAGCAAGATATATACTGTCATACAGGCTGGACCCTGGTCTTGGTGTTGGTGGCTGATGAATCTGTTGACAATGATTATTTCATGATGGAGGTTAGGAGGGGGTGAATAACAACAGCTATAAATAAGTACAAGAAAAGAGATGATTGTATTTATACAGTTAAAAAGACAGCAGCAAAATGATAGGATAACTTTGACCCTGTGGTGTTGGACAGGTATGACTGATGAGGTATGAGCTGATGAAAAAAGCTGAAATCTCATTTATCACTCTAGACCATAATGGTAATAGATGAAGATTGCGCATGAATGACACACCGAAAGACAACTGTCATGAGTAATAACTTCTGGCCCAAGTCTTCAAAGGTTTAGTGTGTCTGCCTGAACTTTTTCTAGACCTTCATTTGGTTTGGTTTTGATAAGCTACATCTTTTTGGAAAGACTGCTGTTTATTACTTAGTAATATATACAGTATAAATTATTGTAGAATAGAATGATGAAGTGGTTCGAAGAAAGTTAATGTAATATATTACCAGTGGAGGTGTAATGGTGACATGGTGGTTTGAGTTGCTGATTAATTCAGCAACAATACAAGTTGTCTTGTTTAGTCTGTAATATTGTTCTTTTTTTTTATTTTTAAGAAATAAGAAGCTTATATAGGGGTAAGTGTTGAAAATGATCATTCCCTTTAATCTCTGTTACACTTGCATTGTCTAGCTTTGTCTACACTGTATATATTATATACACTATGAATTAATAAATAAATAGAAGTCAAGTTAAAGATAGTACATTTCTCATGGGTGGGTATGTTTGAGAGAATGTTTTTCTTACCCGTGTCACCCAGGAAAAGGTTTGGGACCTAGGCTTTGTTTTATTGTAGACAGACAGATGGGACCAAAGGAAATCTGCAACGACTGAACTCAAACTGGCTCTACTGTTAGATTTCCCGCGCCACGAACAGGGAAACAAGTACTCTTCAGGACCAAGGACAGTTCTACTAGCTCTCAGTCTCAGATACAGCAGAGGTTTGAACCCCCACTTCAGACACATACTGGCTTAGGAGAAAATATTCAAGCTACTGGTTTCACAACGGACGTAGTTACAGTTCTACATTGCAGATATTGCTATATTCCCAGGTGTTATTGCATAAACATAACATGTAGAGCAAAACAATTGTTCAATGGATTTAAAATGATCTTGATAATTTTGTTGAAGTCCAGTGTGACTTACATGTGAGGCTTTGATGTTGTTTTACAGCTTGTATGTGATGTTACAATAATTAATTTGGTCAGTTGGTATGTTACTTTAAAATCTTCCCTTAAGCATTCACTGTAGAGCCCAGCATTGCCAACGGTTATCATGTGTTGATAAATATTGGCCGAAATACATGAAAAGCTACACTAGAGCGGGCTTATTCTAATCACACTTGATCACATGGATAAAAGTGTTGCATAGATTCCTTTTAAGTCCTATCGACTTTGCAAATAAAGTCTTGTGCGTGTTAAGTTTACCTCGTGTTTTTTCCTTATGCGTAAAAGGGGATATCTCTCTCTCTCGCTTCCCTTTTTTTTCTCCTTGCTCCTCTCAAACCTGTCAGCCTGCTTCGCTCAATCTCAAACCCTCCATTACCCGCATGCTCTGTTGCTTCTTATCTCCCATCTGCTCTCTACATCCACTGTTGAACAATAAAGGATGGATCGCGGGGAACGAGGGAAGCAGATGACATTATCTATTTACACAAAACAGAGAATTGTCTGGAATACAAAGTAGATATTAGCAAAAATTACTTTTCCGTATACCTTTGAGTGAGGGGAAAGAGCTGCTAATTGTGAGAGAATGTTGGTCTGGGTAAGATGGATCATGAAAAGGTGGTTGGAGAACAGGGAGGAGAGAAAGATGGAAATTGAGAGGCAGAGATTTAAGACAACTGTTGAGAAGGGGTTGATTTTCATCTTTCCTGAAAGATTTATTAAGAGGGTTCTTATCAGGCATCAAGCAGACCTTTTATTCAACAACTATTAGCATTTTAGTTAAAGTTTAGGATCAAAAGGGGCCACTGAGAAACAGGATGCGTGTCCGTAGGACCACATGCACAGTTCTCACATACTTCATTCCCACATCCTGATGTCGTTGTCTCACGCAGCTCCTCTTGCTCTCTATTTCTCTGCCCTCCCCCCCCTATCCATCCCACCACCTCTCTTTCTCTTCCCTCATCCCTCTCTCTGGTGATTCACACCATCATCCGTCTCAAGAGGGCCTCAACTATGTCACTGTGCTTCATCACACTGGTTATATCCACACAGTGACTCACGTGCACAAATGTGTGAATTCATGCACACTCACAGGTTCCACCTTGAAAAATAGTTCCTGAAAGCACCCATACCACCATTTTCCCAGCTTTGGTGGCTTTTACACACATGCAGCCACACACACATAAGCTTTTATCTGCTTGAATCGATTCCATTGTGCGGCATAATTGACTCACAGTGGTAAATCATCATTTAAAAGTTGAATCCATGGTCATAGTAAGATCATTTACATTTATCTGACTCATCCAAATTCAAAGCAAGGGAATTCTGCTATGTCGGGAGGCTCTAGTTGTAGTGTTAAAGTCTGACACAAGCAGAGAAAAATATGTGGAAAAGTTATAGTTGTAGCTCAGGTCCATTGCAGACATTGAATGGAGAAATTCTCAACGACTTGCTATGAATAATTCTACAGAGTGGTCTACGTTTCCTACTTACACTACCCACACAGTCTACACAGAACGTTTTTGTTTCTTCAGGAACAAAGATGAGTCAGGGCACCTGTTTCCAACCATAGGACGGCAACCTGCTGGCTAATTGTACCAGTTACAGAATTGGTGGTATGAATTTGCCATATGTTTCAAGCCAGATGCCCTTCCTGATGCAACCATACCCAATACGTGCTTGGGACCGGCACTTGAGGTACACTAGCTTGCGACCTCTATGTGGCTGGGTTACATAGGTGGAAATAAATAAATTAATGAAAATGCTTTAGAGTTCACATGATCCCTTTGAGCCATGAATGGGAGTGATGCTATTACAGAGAAGTCTCAATCTTGATTCTCGATTCTGCCGTCCTGTTTTATCAGACAAGGGAATTTGCTCCAGCGACCGTAAATCCCCACAAAGTCAAAGACAGATGTAGATGCCCCTGTCTGTCTTGTATGGACACAAAGCTGAGGCAGTTTCCCGATTTACGCTATTCTTATCAGATAACAGTGATGCCACAGATTGGAGATTACATCCTGGCCAGGAGGCATCTTGTCCTTGTCTTGGCTTTTTTCCCTTCCGCTTTTCCTTCTATTCAACGAATAGGCAATCTATCAGTAGTATTTTTTCTGTGAAGATGGCAGACTCATCATGTAGAGACAGTGTGGGTATGTGTGTGTGTGTGTGTGTGTGTGTGTGTGTGTGTGTGTGTGTGTGTGTGTGTGTGTGTGGTCTTTTTCTTACATTTATTTAAGTTTGTTTTGAAAATATGAACCTATTACACTTGGATGTTTATTTTTTAATTTAAGCCTGAAATTTAATTCTTTTCATAATTCAGTCTTTTGTTTCTTACAGCATAGTGTAAAGAAAGGAATCCTGGAAACGTCTTGTCTGACTCTATGTCAAGATAACAAAATCCACTTACCAGAAACAGATATAAATCATTAATAAATAGGTTTTTCCTGTTTTTTTCATTCTGTGCAACTGCCAGAGTATGAAGGTCAAGTTGTTGTTTGTGGGGTAGGACTATTTTTGGTGCAAGAGCAGTTACTTCCTTAAGGCTAACCATGTGCTTAACAAGGAGTATTGATCTCTCAACTAACTTGCTAGATGACAGCCAATGAGCATAACTCCCCAAATGTTTCTTCTGAGACAATGTTGCATTGTGGGCTTTAATTCTAAAAGTCAGTCTAAGGTATGTCTGAGAGTGTTAATCCCGATCAAAGTCTCCGATATCCGAAGCGATTAACCAAAAATTACAACAGTTGTCTGCCGGCTCACTACAACAACTTTACTGCCACAGAGGAAATACATTTTTAATGAATGGAAACATGCGAACGCTTTCTTGGTGTTTTTACCACAGAAATCGACTGAATGACACTTTAAAGGTTAAATAATACACAGTGAAAGATGGGATATTTGAAAATGGAAGGCTGCCTGAATTTTGGTCTTGATTGGATTAAATTTGAATATCTTGAATGAAACAGCACAATTGCTTTCATTTAATTTTAATTTTCTTACATTAATACAGGCTGTATATTGCAAATGTTTACATTTCCTAATCAATGTAATCTGTGTTGTCTGGCGAAGGGTTGATCCCTGCTGTGTTGCTCTGTTTCTACATGAATAACATATGTTGGACTGATTGTTTTTCCCTTGCAAACCTGTGATACCTGGCTTTATAAATAAATAAATAAAAAATAGACCGTAGTCAATGTTGTCAGCAGTGTGGAAGTGAAACACGCATATCTCCTTTCATCTAAATTAAAGTCTCATCCATTTGGGTGAGGCATGCAGCCCCATTAATTAAAGATGTGGTTTCGAGCTGACACCTGAGCCTTCCTGGGGGGCAGTTAGGACCCAAGTTGAAAGGTGAGAGTGTATTACAGTAAGCTGAAGTGAGGCTGATTGATCACCTGCTGCACATCCATCTCTCAGTGATGGATGGAATAGTCCTGCCGGGATGGTCATGACCTGACCCTTGGATTGGTGCTTCCTCCTGGGTTTAATATGCAATCCTCAGAGCGGATAAAATTCTCATAGATGGTCCTCCCACGATCTCTCATAGATCAACACACTTACCCATATCATACCTTTAATGCATCCATAATTGCATTACGCCATCCCCTGTTGATGCTATTGATTGGTGGGTGTCTAGAAAGTGCCGTTTTCACTCATTTCTGGAGTGATTTAAATGCAAATAAATGACAGGGTCTAGCTGAGATTGGCTCTTGGTAGAACATAACTCACAAACCCACCCGTCCAGGAGAAAAGAATGAAAATAAGGTGATAATTGATTTTCACTGTTTCACACATGGTACCTAATTGTTCTTACTGTACAGATGACTATAAGAGGAGCTAGAGGGAAAAAATGAAATAAGCGTAAGCATGCATGTGTTAAAAAAAACCCCAACAGAATACTTTAATAAAAATTTGGTTATTAAAATTCCAGTGAGTGTCCCAAAAGACTGACATCAGTTATTTTATTTATTACATATATAAACTCTAAAAGCACTAAAAGTTTCTATGGTACAGATAGTTCTCATGGCACAGGGCCAGCCATTCAAGAACTATAACTGTATATGTGAGTATATATTTCAACATTAAAACTGTTTGCACCAACATTTCTCCAGGCAGCTCGTATGAAAGGCCTATGTGTGTGAGCGTTAGATAAACTCCTCCACAAATACAGAGGTCTTTCTCAAAAGGAAAACATCAAGCGTGTCAAGCCTTTGATTTTGAATGGGCTATTTTATATTGATCAGCTTCAAGTCTCAGTGCATGTTACCATGAAGACCTTTCTTCTTCATGGTAAAGCTTACGCAACCTTAGGGTATATAAATGTATGTGTTTTGATCAGAACAAGGGGCCGTGAGTAAAATATTGATGAAAGAACAGTAGGGGGCAATCTCCGATGAATCAATGTTTGAACTGGGTGAACTGGTTGAAAAAGGGAGATGAGCTGTAATACATGCAAAAGTGCTTGGGTTACTTTTTCAGGTGGGCGTCTAAGCTGCAGGTCCTTTTGGCGGGCATGTTAATACTGCTGGTTAAATATGACCCAGCTGCAAGGAGCTGCCTGCCTCCCCCTTCTCCTCCTCTCTGCCTAGAGAACACAAGCTCCATTGTCCCTGTTTCGCCAGCCTTGAGAAAAGTGTGCATACAGCCATGTGAGTGTGTATTTCTGCATGCACATCTCGTCTGCACATTAGAATGCAGCCGCTTTTTCTCGGCTGATGACATTTTTTGGCTACGTTTTCACATGTTGGTGTTTATTTTTCTCACTTCATACATCCCTTCCTCCAGATAAGTGCTTTTGTGTATGTTACACATATGTTTGCTCTAAATGTGTGTTGCCACAGGCGTCAACAGATTGTCAAAGCCAAAGCCTTAGTTAGGGATTTCACAAGTAGCATCAGCGTGGTATGGCATATGTGCTCCTTTACTCACATTTGATGGTGCATTATGGCCAATGCATTCACATATTTGTTTACATGGATCATTGTTTCGCCTCACATGTTCATGCAGCAGTAGACCATTAAAAGCTTTGAATGTGCGTGTTTATAGAAAGAGAATATACATTTTTCTGTCCTAAGGAAACAGCATTTACCGTTCTGCTCAGTAGAACCGTGTGTGAGTGTGTGTATGAGTTATGGGGGGCTAAGTGGGAGCCAGCATATCACCAGTACCTTCCACTGCATTTGGCCGGTATGTAATGGCAGACAGTGTTGTCCTGGCCCAGACATTAGCCTAATGTGTGAAGGCAAGCAGGATCACTGAGCTCACCCATTTCCATTTTAATGGGAGCCATCTCGAGGTAAATTCCGATATGATGCGGTCAAGGCGCGCATATGCGCTGACACTCTGAGACACAAATAGTGCTGCAAAGAGGATCTATGGGGTGGATGGGTTTATCTTCCTACCAGGGAGGCAGTTACGGGAATGAGCATACACCGACACACACAAAAGATTTGGTTGTTTGAAGTTGCTCATGGGATAGGTTATGTGTGACAACAGATTTCTTTGTTACTCACTTAACCCCAAGGGAAGCTTTTTTGCTGGGAAATTATTCCACGTTTTCTCCAACGGGATGCTCATTTTGTATGGATAATGCCCTAATACACCTTATCAATGAAGAATTCATGCCTTCTCTTGAGAATAAGACCTTTGTGTTTCAGCTCTGCAATGCAGGGACTTACAATTGATAGTTATTGGTCTCGTATCAGTTTTGAAGGGATTTGGTGGGTCTTTGTAATCAAATATTTATTGTTCATACTAAAACACAGAAAAGAACATCATTCCCACTTGCTAATGAGAGAATCCAAGGCGCACCTCACAATAACCGGACACAGAAGCTCGAGTGTAATGAACATGAATTAAAACAGATTAAAAAAACGGGTAAACTAGATGAAAAAAGGGAGATGAATAGTTTATTGGAATAGAAAGAAAGAAAAAGAAAAAGAAAAAGAAAAGAAGAACCCCCTTATACCCATGCATAACATGGCCCCAATGTATAAAAATTACAAGGAAAGAACAGGTTCCAGAACCATCATTTGTAATGACATCAGTAGAGATAATATCATATATGCATACTTTTTAAAATGAACAAAATAGGTAAATAATATTTGTATGAATAATGTAAACAAGTAATGCAAGTGAAAAATAAGTTATTGCTTGGAAATGCTAATATATAAATAAATAGAAATTGAAAAAATACAGTGAATCAGAAATGGGATGATGGGACATTTTAGCGTTGATCAGAATAAAGAGGAAAATAAAGATTTCTTTTTTCTTTATATAAAATTTCTTTAATATACCATGAACAGAAATGGATCTTCATTAAAAAAAACCAATACTCCAGGGATTGATAAACATGGGTCTGTGCAATGTGGTGCGTATCTAAGTAAAACTTTGGATCCAACAGTTTAAGTAGATGGTAGTCTGTCCTATGGGTACCGGGGTATCTCTTACATTATGAACAAATCTAAAGGATTGCATTGTTAGATTTTGAATAAATCTAATGACTGATTGCATTACACCTTTAATATCCTCAAAGAAAAAAAATAATATGGAGAATTATTTGTTTGCATATTTTATTTCTAAGGGTTATTTATTGAAATAATATCATAGGCACCTTAAGTTCATCATAAAGTGACATACTGTTTGGTCAATCATATTTTAAAACAGTATGAAAAACTGACTTTTGATGATAAAATTTTGTATTTGATGGAAAATAGCCAATTTTAATTTTAAAAGATTAGCTCAACTTTTTATACAAAACTATTTGACCTTTATCAGTCTTTTTTGGTTGTAAAGGTTACGTTATTCTGTTGAAAAAGTCCTCAAAAGTTTTAATACATCCCCCAGAAAAAAATCTTCTCATCGAAAAGGACTTTTTGATAGCCATAGTAAACTTCTCCTCCTCTGTGCCCCTTTTACCAAGGGCGTTCCCAAGGACTCCACCCTTAGCTGTGTACTATTTCATATATACGTGCTGCCACTGGGTAATATTATAAACAGGTGCTGTCACATTTTTCAAGGAAAAATAGGGGCTCAAAACGTGCTCAACCAAACCATTGAGCAGGATTAAAGGGTTAAAGGAGTCAGTTGTTCTTAACTGATATATGAGTTCTACTGACTACTGTTCTATTTTCATTAGTATTTCTATGCTTAAGCCTTACATTTATTCACAAAATCAATACATTCATGGGGAACAGTAGGGCTTAACATACTTAAAAATTTTGAAACTTCTTTTTATCAGATCAAACAACATGTTTAACATCCTTTTCATTTGTATTCATCATGCCCAAGATAAGACATGAGCCACTTCTATTATTGAGCGCTAGAACATGATAGGCCCTCTATATCTTTTTTCCAAAGAGAAATTCAAATAGCAGATGAAGATATGAGATCAAGGCTGGGAGGGATAAAGGGAAAGGAGTCCAGAAAGGCGATTTGCAGTTTTGGTATTAAAGGCATTGCTTTCTGTCTTTATGGTATTAGTGATTATGATGTGAGGTTCGCAAAGAGGATGCTGTCTCCCACCGAGAGTGAAGTATAACATGCTCACCAAGGGTATTAAGATTGTATTCATACACATTGTGACAAATCCAGGTGTGCTAGTCTTAATTTACACTCACACAAACAAAACATACAGTGAAGCATCACTCCAATTAGACATCCAGGATTCGCTTACAGTGCAGACACGGCATAATGTAATTGTGAATGTCCCACTGGCTGTGACCTCAGAGCACCAGGAAAGGTCAGAGCCCAGAGTAGAAGAATGTCTTCTGATTCTATTTCTGCATCATTTGTCGATACATTCACTCAACCAGTCAGTCTATTTCATGGCTGTGAAGTCACCCTCTCTCTCTCACTCCACTTTGGTCTCTCCCTTTCTCCTTCCTCCATGCCGAGGGTTATCTTTACCTTCCCCAGTATAGCACAGTCACCATCGATTCATCAGTGTCACACTACATAACTTTGTGCCCGCTGCTGACCAACTGTCCTTACAAACAAACAACAGCTTCTACAAATGTGGAAATACCCTGAAATGCCTCTCCAACAAGGTCATACCTCTGCATGTCACCCATATGAGGCAAGAATTGTTCGGTGGCGACACGTGCTGCCAACGGCACACTGTGCTCAGCAGTGGACAACATTATTGTGAACATTCAAAAGGGTAGTTAACATTCCAGTACCGGAAATTTCTGGGGATAAAATCCAAGAAGCGTTATAATAACTTCGACATTTCCCTAATTGCTGAATCAGCCTATTCCCTGCTAATCGATTTTTCCTGAAATTACACAACTTGAGGAGACACAACCTTTTATTTTAACGGCAGTCTAGCCGGGGTAAAACAGCACGACCAGCAATCTGTTTATGGGGTCTTTATGGCGTATCATTGAGGTCAACTGCTGGATGGACCCAACCCAGCAGAATTACACTTAGCTAATTTCATAATGCATCCTGTGTGAGGTTTAAATAATTCAACCAAGCACCTGCTGGAAGATATACTTCTTCAAAAGTGTTGTGTTTTCATGGACTTGCGCTTTAGCGCCCCCACAATTCTACCTTATTAAGGTAAGTACACAGTATTAAGGACGTCAGCCCTGGGCGCTGCAGATAGCTGCAGATAGCTGCCCAATGCTCCTCAGGGATGGATGCAGAGAACCAATTTTGCTACGTTGTACTGCATGTGTGATTGTGACAAATGAAGGTGTGTTTGACCGTGTTTCGTGGTGAGGATGGCGTCCTCTGAAAGGCCGTCCTTGTCCCTGAGACTGATGTTCATGGGAGATCAGGTAGGACCCCTTAACATCTCTTCTGCCTCCAGAATGAGCAAAGCTCTGGTAATATTATTCTGAGCGCAGAACTGCGTCGCTCGGATCAATGAGAGCGGATTAAACTTGGAGAACAAGTTTCCCCAAGTTTCTCGGTTTGTCTGGGTTGTAAAAATGAAAAACTGAAACATGTCCACTCTCTCCGGAGACAAGCGTTCATGTTCCTGGACTCTCCCACTCAGACTCTGGAGGTTTTGTTCCTTGTCAAACACAAGTACGTTTCGTTCATGGTGTATGCAAGCTCAGGCAGTATGAAGTGTTTTGAATTTGGAGATGTGGGACATGAACGGATGGCATGTCCGCACAGGAAAAATATACCGGTGCCTGCCGGGGCCGATGGTGGCTCCGCTGCCCTGAGCTCCGAGGTGTCTCAGCGGAGAGTGGCCCGGCGGTGGATTTCACCCGGCCCGGGGCCCCGTTGAGGAGGGCCGCATGTCTGAGGGCACAGCGGCTGATATTCCAGTGGATATGGAACCTGTTGAGGCAGCGAGCTCCTCAGAGGAGCCGTCTGCTGCTGCAGGAGACACAGCAGGAGAGCCGGAGGATGAAACTCTGGTGAGTACAGAGGAGGAACATTTTAGTGTTGTAACTAATAATGTGTGAAATGAGGAAACAAATGAGGAATTAAATGTAGTTTCTGCTGGAGGTCATTCAGCCGCTGCTGCTTCAGGTCAGCCTGCTGCTGCAGATGATCAGAATGAGGCCGCAGATGTGGGCTTTTCAGCCCAGAGTCCAAATGTTGTTGCTGGACAGTGGTCAGAACCGTTGCAGTCCAGCCTGGTTGCTGACATGAACGGTCGGTCCGACTCGGATGATATGGCAGTTAGTGATAGTCTCCCTCAGAACTCAGACATCTACTCTCTGGAGGAGATTAATGATTTTCTGGATGATACTTTTGGAAGGGTTGTAGATGTGACTAAGTTCTTCCCAGATATAAGAAAGTTCATACAAACAGTGAGCTCTCTACAGAAGGTTGTAGGTGAGGACAATTTGGGCAAAAAGAGGCGGTATCGCCTCAAAAAACTTCCACGGTCTTGAGGAAAGGCTTTAAAGGTGCGTAAAGAAGGACATTTTTGAACAGTGGATCCATGGTCATACAACATTGGGTGCTTCGTCTCATTCTTTCTGCTTTGTCCTATTCTCTCTGCTTCTTCGGTGCCCTGTCCCTCTTTCCTCACAAATGCAGTACTTAAAGGTGGCCTCTTTAAACATTAACAGAGGTAGAACAGCACAAAAAAGAGCGCTGGTGTCAGAGGTCATCAGTCAGAAAAAGTTAGATGTAGTTTTTCTGCAGGAGACACACAGTGACGCCCTGAATGAGACGGACTGGGGCTTATGGTGGGTGGGTGGGTGGGTGGTTGGGGGAGGCAGCATGTCCTCAGCCATGGCTCCAGTGTCAGCGCTGGAGTCGCTGTGTTGACGATTGTGACGATTTTATCCAGCACAGAGATTGTGAAAGGCAGAGTTTTACTGGTTAACGCAGAAATACATGGCTTTTAGCCTCATCAACGTTTTGGCACCCAACCATGGTCCTGAACGTCTGGAGGTCTTCAAAAGAGTGTCAGACACATTAAGACATATTGGCCAGAAAGATTACAAAGCAGTCCCCCCCCTGCTTATATTGGGGGGGGACTCGAACTGCTGCTGTGATGTTCTTATGGACAGGACGGGACAGGAGCTCCACCCTCAATCATCCACATTTTTGGCTCAGATGGTTGAAGAGGCGGATCTAGTACACTTGTGGAGGAACAAACATCCCTCTGCTAAGGAGTACACATGGGTCAGAGTAACTGATGGCAGGATTAGTGCGGCCCGGCTGGACAGGTTCTATCTGTCCGCCTCTTTTATTACTCATGCTGCCAACTGTCAGATCCTTCCAGTTGCCTTTACGGACCATAATTTAGTTCTAGCAGAGCTGGTTTTATCTCGAACGATGAAACCCAGACCTTTGTGGCATTTTAACATGACACTCTTAAAGGATTTAAATTTGTTAGAACTTCAAACTGTTTTGGGCCAATTGGAGATCTGAGAAAGCTTCCTTTCCCTCACTGGATCAGTGGTGGGAGGTAGGAAAGGCCCTAATCAAGGTCTTCTGTCAACAGTACACAGCTTATTCCACAGCTAAAACTCGGAGAGCTGTGGAACAGTTAGAGGCAGAGATCAGGGAGCTGGACAGAGGGTCTGCCTGACAAACTGATCTACTGCAATGCAAGAGATGGAATCTGAATTCTTTTCTGCAGGAGAGGGCTAAAGGGGCGCTGGTTTGGGCCAGATTCACCATGTTAAAGGACATGGATGTGCCGACCAGCTTCTTTTTTAACTTGGAGAGGTCGGAGGCACATAGGAAACATCTGGTCTCCGTCTACCGGACGGACGTCTGACCGCTGAGCCTTCCGAGATGAGGAGGCTAGCTGTGGATTTTTACACCGACCTGTTTAAGGTGGAGGTTTGTGATGCGGATGCGACTGCCGACCTCCTGCAGGACCTCCCACACCTGAGTCCAGTGGAGCGTGACACCCTGGGCTCTGACCTCTCTCTGGAGGAACTGACCACTGCTGTGTCACAGTTGTCCTCTGGCAAATGCCCAGGATTGGATGGAATACCCAGTGACTTTTTTAAACACTTCTGGAGTATTCTTCAACATGACTTGTTGGATGTTTTTAAAGAATGTTTTAACAAAGGGACACTTCCAGCTTCTTGTCGACGCGCAGTGGTCTCCCTACTACCTAAGAAGGGGGACCTGAACTGCTCAAGAACTGGAGACCAGTGGCCCTTCTATAAACGGACTATAAAATACTGTCGAAGGTTCTCCCCAATAGACTGAAAGTTTTTATTGACCTGCTGGTGGGTGCGGATCAGGCCTACTGTGCCCCTGACAGGTCAATGTTTGACAACTTGTTTTTAATGAGGGACACTTTCGATATGTGCAAGTTATATGACATCACCACGGGTATAGTTGCGATTGACCAGGAAAAAGCATTTGATCGTGTAGACCACTCTTTCCTGTTTGCTACATTGCAGGCATTTGGGGTTGGGGAGCATTTCCTGGCGTGGGTAAAGCTTCTGTACTGTGATGCTTGTTGTGTGATTAAGGTGGGGGGGTTTGAGCTGTCCTGTACCGGTGGGGAGAGGGATCAGGCAGGGCTGCCCCATTTCAGACCAGCTATACACTTTGGCCAACGAGCCTCTGCTGTGCAGGTTGAGGAACCGGCTGGGTGGGCTTCAGCTGCCGAGCCAAGTCAAGGGTCCCGGGTAGCTGTATCAGCATATGCGGATGATATTAATGTCTTCATACAGGGTCAGGGGGATGTTCAAGAGTTGCAGGAAAGCCTGACCCTGTATGAAAGCGCCTCCTCAGCCAGGGTGAACGGGGAGAAGAGTGAAGCATGTCTGATAGGTCCTTGGACTGTCGGGAACACTCCGGTTCTCCCAGGGACCCTTGTGTGGGGAACCAGAGGGCTAAAGGTGCTTGGGTTGTATTTAGGAAACGAGGACATAGAGAGGAAGAACTGGGAGGGAATGCTGGGAAAGGTGCAAGCTAAGTTGTCTAAATGGAAATGGCTGCTACCACAGCTGTCCTACAGGGGAAGAGCTCTGATTGCCAATAACCTTTTTGCCTCGACTCTTTGGCATAAACTGAAAGTTCTCATTCCTCCACCGGGCTTCATTGAACAATTGCAGAAGTTAATTGTGGACTTTTTTTGGACTGGTCATCACTGGGTGCGTGCATCGGTCCTGTACCTCCCTGTAGCAGAGGGAGGGCAGGGCCTCATAGACATTGCCTCCAGAACCGCGGCCTTCAGACTGCAGGCAGCTCAACGGCTGCTGTACGGCTGCGCTGTCTCTTGGCTGGATGTGACCCGGTCGCTGCTGTGGAAGGCTGGCCACCTCAAGCTTGACAAGCAGTTATTCCTGATGAGGTCATCTGAGTGTGACCTTTCGGGAATCACCACCTTCTACAGCTCGGTGATTGATGCCTGGAAGACCCTGGACATTTCCCGGCCCACTGACCCCCTGCCTGGAATGTGTCTATTTGAGGAGCCATTGTTTAACAATCCCCTAATGTCCAACACCTTGTTTTCCTCGCTAAAAACAACCGTCAGAAGCAAGTTCATTGAAGCTGGGATCACCAAGCTGGGACACCTCACAGGGACTCCAAATGAGAGACTGGCTGAGATGACGGGTATCCGGTCAACGAGAGTCCTACGGGGTGTCGTGGATGGGGTGTGCCGGTCGCTGCCTGCTCCGCTCAGGGGTTTCGCCTGGAGCCGGGCTCTGGCAGATCAGTGGAGCGGGAGATCCGGTTATGTCTTCCCCTCCCTGACTGTGGGTCCTACTGTTGGTGACTGGGTGGAGGGGAGAGACCGGCTCCTCACTCTGGGGACCCCGGTGCTCCGAACTTTCAGCTCTTGTGGAGGGAAGCAGCTGTACTCGAGCTGCGTCAAGGTACTTAACCTCCGATCACTAGCAGGAGTCAGGGAGTCGAGGTGGACCGGGGTCTTTGGCTCAGACGTTTCCCCTAAAGGCAGCTGGCGGGTACTGTATAAGCCTCCATTTGAAAAACGGATGGGTGACCACCATTGGAGGATTATACATGGAGCTCTAGCTACAAAGAGATGCCGAGCTCACCTGGACCAGTGCACAGGGGATAGCTGCTGGTTCTGCTCCAACACAGAGGATGTAGAACATCTAATGGTGTCGTGTCCTCGTTTGGCAGGTCTGTATGTTCTACTGCAGAGATGGGTGGAGGCATTGAGAGATTGGCATTTTCTCTGTCCCACTGTTTGGGAGAGGGTCCAACTGATCCCATTCATAGTCTGAAAGGTTTGGTGGCGGCTCGTCTAAGGGTGGAATACACCTACTACCGACTGACCCACAACATCGGTGGGTTTAAAGCGGTGTGAGCCATCAAACAGGTCCTGTGTTCAGTGGGGGAGGACACCTCTCTGGTGCTGAACTTTTAATCTTGTTTGTGTGAGCAGAAAAATTTCTGTCATTATTGTTCATGTCGGAATGAGCATGTAAGAATCTTAGGTAATGTACCATGAATAAAGGTTTGTTAAAAGTCAAAGTCTTCTTCTTCTATTTCTAGACTCGATGATCTTGTCTCTAATGCTCACTCAGTGAACCTCAAAGTTCTTTTTTTACTCATTTATTTTACGACCATATATAGGTCATAAGGAATAATAGTTTGGACTCTGAAAGCACTATTTGCCTGTCATTCGTATCAGATTGTGCACATCATTATTGATTCGGGAGTCGGTCAGATGCTAATTTTTCAAAATAAAATCATGTGGACCTCTGACACACTAAGTAGTTTTATTAGTTGTTTTTTCTTCATTTAATTGTCCTCATGACCAATGGGACACCTGCTTTCCTTCCTGTCATGAATCAATACTGTATGTGTATGAAATCCATTGTGGTAAACGTTCATATGACATGTAGCGTATTTATTCAGGGTTATTAAACTGTAGAAATATTGACTTCTTATATGAAGGGTTTTTCTCTTGGGCTTTAAAAGTCACAGAATTATTTCCGTCTTTTACCATTTCACTTCGAGCCAGAAAGGGATTTATAATAATTCAGTGGCTTTAACCTGCTGCTATTGTTTTGCAATTTATCCCTCGTTGCCTGTGCGCAAGAGGTTCTCTGTCCAACATGACCCTTATCAAGCTCCGCCATCAGGCCTCAGTATGAGTCATTGATTGGCATTTGTCTAATAGAAGCCTTGTAATGAAAGGGATGATGAGGAAAATATTGACAGGGCAGTGTATATGAAAATCAGGCTGGAGAGGTGGATTTGGAGGTTTTATCTGGATATTAGTATTGATTGAGCGGTAATTAGGAGGGTAGAAGCTCTTTTTGTGCCTGTTTAAAGGCTTTTATGAAAAATCAGACAATGAGATCCTTTTCTTTCGTGCGCTCTTGTTATGGCTAAAAAAATTAGACCGTTCTTGTCAGCACTCTATGCAATAAAAAATGGTATTTTGTTACTGATAATCTCCTTTTAAACAGTTTAATTTATTGATTCACACAACATTCCCTCGAAGTTCATTCGAACCGATCCAAACAACAAAGAGCTGAGCTCCAAAAAAAACACTAAACACATTACTAATTAGGATCTGAGTCATAGATCATTGAATCTATGAAGATGGGTTGAGCAGTAATTTAAAATAATCGATTTTTAAAACCTTTAATCGGTATAACTTCACTCATGTTGGTAATTCAATTAATACTTGCAGTCACTATCTGTCCATGAACACTTCATCTTCGGTCACCCATTTCCACCCTTTGCGACCACAGCTACTTTGTTGCAGTATATTTGTCCTTGTCCAGAGGAGCTTGTACCTAAGTGAAGTTCAGTTCAGTGAAGATGACACATAATAAAAGGATAGTTTCCTGTTACTTTTAGAATTAATTCTAAGTTTTTTTGATAACTTTTCATGCCGGCACTGGTTTCACTTAAAAATAAATCGCTGATCTCCAGACAACTTGCATGCCCAGTCGTACGTTGACATTACTTGATCAATGACTTTTCAGTTCGGTATAGTTCCAGCAAATGAGGCCCCTGTCTCAATTTTGAGTTGTACAAGGCATGCAGAGCCAACATTGCCATGTGGTTGATGCCGCTATCCCGCGGCCATTTATATGATCTGAATGTTTACCTCCTGACCCTTTCATGTCTTCTCCCTCTGTAAAGCAAAACAGTTTCAAACTGTTTTACCGTGGTACTTTGAACAAACACCTAATATTGGTTATGCTGGTTTTTGTTTGTGTGTGTTTTTTTTCCCAGAAGTATCTCAGCATTCGTGATGCGGCACAGAGACCCTTAAAGGTTAAAAAAAGGTCATTCCTGCTACAGCAAATGCAGGGCTCGTTTGTCATTTGTCAAGCAAGGATTATCCAAGCCCATACTTCATTTATGGTCAATTGTTTACAAAATTATCTTTTTAAAAAGTGTGATTCTATTTATTTGGGACGAGAATAAGCCTCAGAGGAATGAAAATTGTCCATTTCCATTTTCTTGTCTGCATGCTCGGTGCCTCATTACCTGTAAATCCCTGCTGGTTTCTTAGACGTGAGGCTTGTTTCAGAGTGAAAATCTGGTCAGGCTGCTTACCTTTGGGATAGTTCTACCAGCTGAAGGTGCACAAAACCACAAGCACTCAATAAAAGATACAAAAATTACCCCTGGAGAGATTTAACAAATTTGTCTTCACTTTAAGTGTTTTGAAGTTGCAAAATGTTCAGGAAAGATTCTAGTTTCCAGATGCCCTATTATTACACGCTCAGATAGTATAGCAAATTCTTATACCATTGATTTATTCCAGGCATGTATTACTTTGTAAAACAAATATCACATTCACTGCAAGTGTCTCATTGTTTGTGTACATGGAATACGCAGATAACACACGTCCTACAATTGTATTCCCCTTATTACATTTTAATCACTCTGTATTTGGATTCAGGTTTGTAGCTTTTATAGGATTTCATGCATACAGACTTTTGTGTATGCATGACCTCAATTCCGGATTTCGTCTTCAAAAGAATATTATCTCTATGCATGTTGTATTATTCCATCAAAAGAGGCAGTTTGTTCAAAATGTGCACATCTTTTTCATCAGAAGCTGAGTTACTGCTCAGGTCTAGCCTTATAAGATGAAAATTAACTTTAATGTATAGTTGTTGCTCCTCACTGCCTAAATATATTAATCAAATGAGTGTGTTATGATTTTCAGGAGGAAATCCATGCATCCACACACAACACAGACCACACACAGGCACCAAGCAAGACTTCAGTCCACTTTAGCAATTAATTACAACTAAATACATAACATTGACTAAAAGTCTTTGCTTTGTTCGGCTCAGTCAAAGACAATTCATTTAGCTAAAGGATTCAAAACAGCTAAGATTCCACGTATCCAGCTCAACGCTGATAGATGACAACACACATGATTAGAATTGAAGCTTGAAGCTTGCACCAGTGGCTGCCAATGACCGGGAACGATGAGTACAATTAATGTGAAGCTCAAGTGTGTGTCTCTTCTCCCCTACTCTTCCCTTATCTTCTCTCCCCCAGCTCTGTCACATATTCATGTTGGAACCTATTACTAATGTGGCAAAAAGGCCAGGGAGTGAACAAGTATGTAACGATGGAGGTGGTAGAGCTGGTTAAAGCTGGGAGAGTGCGAGCCATTTAGCAATGCCTTATTAATGGCTTATGCTGCATGCTGTGGGTGATAATGGATGTGGCAGCGCTACTGAGCGAAACAGTGTGACTGTGGGTGTGCATCTGGGCCTGTGGACTCGTACACATTTCAGTTCTTGTGTCTTTTATTGGGGTTTTTCCTTTAAATAATTCAAAATTACGCTACTTTGCCAACTGTTCTAACATGCCTTGCAATCCTTTCTAATTAACCCCTTTTTATTTTTGTTTTTACAGCTCAGAACTGCAGTTACACACTACACAGTCCCAACGGGACAATAGAGAGCACTGGCTACCCTTACGGTTATCCCAACTATGCCAACTGTACATGGGTCATAGTGGCGGCGGAGCACAACCGGATACAGCTGGTGTTTCAAGGCTTCGCCCTCGAGGAAGACTTCGACATCCTGTCTATATATGATGGGCCACCCAGTCCAGGAAACCTACGAACACGGTAAAAGCCGCATTGATTATTAACATACATGTTGATTTTTAATATCTCAAGGGTTCCAAATTCAGCACTGAATGGATATTTTGTGAACACTTGCAAGTTTTTATTTAAATTTGCTACAGAATAGCAGATTGAGGTCAGAATATAAGATTGTGGAACGTATAAAGAGGGTTGCCTCATAATAAATATTGACATTTTTATATTCTTTAACCTAAAATTGTGACTGGAATAAAGAAATCAATATGTCCATGCATACATACATAATTCTCTCACAAACTGCACATGCTAGCTTCAATAAAATTACATTTTATTTCTTTGTGGTTGCCATGGATCAGGTTATCTTAGAGGGTCGTCATTGTGTCTGGACTGTATCTCGCTATAACTATACGTTTTAGCTTCATCAAAATTTTCTATCAAATATGTCAAATTCTTTTTCGTTTCCATGGAAATAAGATTTTTTTAAGGTGAGCCTTAATATTGGTCTGTGTCTTATACAAGGGCATATCTCTCAAAATCTATAGAACAACTTCAGCAATCCTCACACATATTTTTACCATTATATCAAGTTATGCTTTTGGTAATCAGGATTTTCTATGTTGTTTTGTTTGGGACCATTGAGAAATGAGTTTGGTTGTTGTAGTTGACTGCTCATCTTAGCTGGAGCAAACCATGAAAACTAATTAAAGCTATTTTTATGACCACTTGTGTTTCTATGAACTACTGTGTCATAGGGGGTTGGAACCTATTCCAGCTGACATTAGGTGGGAGGGAGTTACTCCCTGTACATTTAGCCTGTTCATTACAGTGGTGAATCAGAGAGACAAAGAACCATTTACACTCACACTCACATCCACACCCTCGAAAAAATTTTGATTTGTGGCTATTCCATGTTTATTGACCTTGTGAGGAAGCCACCTCACAAGATTTAACCAGAACACTGCTACTGTTCTTGCTTCTTGCTACTTGGTGTCCAGTTATTTTAAGGAGATTTTGTAGACTGGAAAAAACAATATATTCAACTCTAGGCTCACTTGAGGAATGAAGGATGTGTCCTATATTGATTGTTTTCCCATGTCTGGAAGGAAATGTGGGGGCGCCTCTTTTGGACGGACAGCAGCCAAAAGAGGCAGATAACAGCATAAATATATTTGTTTTCATATAGTCTTTTGCAGGAATAACAGACTTACAAACAACAGAAGATCCTTTGGTGACTATAAGGCCACACGGACTGACTCTGGGGACAATATTCAAGGATTTTCACCGGGATTGTGGGCAAATCTTGTGCTTCACAGCGACTAACAAAATGAAATAAGGCTCTTTTGGGTGTGAAAACTCAGACAAGCCTTAGAAAGAAGTGCCTTTTAACATTAGAAACTATATCCCGGAGAAGCCCCCCATCTTTTGTGATGTAGAAACAATCCGCCCGAATTAGCTCCTCAAACTAAATTGATGTTATGTCCATTTATATTCAGGGTGAAGATACCGGAATATAAAAACTGCTTCCCTGGTCTTCAGAGCGTTTTCACATCATTACCAATGTAAAACATAAATATTGGTCAACAGATTGAGTCAGAGCTCTGATTCTCACTTTTTCATTGTACATTACAGACATTTTCTGCATAAGATCTGAACAAACCCAACCAATTAAATGTTTGTCATCTGCTGCTATGAACCGGCCTTTGAAAACAGTTCAAAGCTTACACATGCAAGAGTCACAAGACAGATTAGGAAAAACTGAGGGATTCTTTGATAACAGCCTTTCTGTCATTATAATGTGGGTACTTTAGTATTTGCTCACGTTATGGGCTTTTACTATGATAAGTTTATTTTAAAAAATGCAAATATTAGTCCGAACCCAAGTTCAAATTCATTGGGTTTTTTTTATCTTAGATGCAGAGTTTGACTGTTTTAAGCTGTACACAACCAGTGCAAATGTGTTCTGTGATGAGAAGATTCTGATATTGAATGTTAAAAATCCACGACATTTTTGTGTTTATTATACAGCCTCGAAATATCAAAGAAGAAAGTGACAAAATTCAGCTACAGCTAGCTAGCGAAAGTTCCCTCAGTTACTGAGTTTGATGATGAAAAGATGTGAATGTAGGGATGTAGCTTGCAGCGAAAATAAAACTGCTATCAGAAAACTTTTCACCAAACAGACTAAAAACACAAGTTAGGAACTCTGAGTCCCTTTTACTCAAAACATGGAACACTGTCTGATGTAGGTCACAGAAAATGATGTTTAAAACATCAACATAATGAACTGAGATAAAAGCATTGGATGTTCCATTGTTGGACCAGCCCAGAGTTTCCAGCTAGTCTGCTCATCGGCTTACGCTGCTCAGTCCAGTCATGTTCAGGAGGTCCGCACAGTCCATATAGAGAGTTTTTTTTTGTCTGCTCTATGAACACTCAGTTATCCAGGGTTGTATGCTATCAGCAGAGATCAGCTGAATTTTTTTCAAACACAGGGTCCAGGTAAATGTCAGGGAAGGAGCATCCATGGTCATTTTCAACAGTTCCTCAATTGTACCTCTTTATGAGGATTCTCTCTATGTAAGTGAGTTTTTCTCTCCAGGGAGCGACAGAGAGAGAGACCGAGGGAGAGGAAGAGAGAGAGAAAGAGAGAGGAGGCACCCCGCAGATAGAGAAATAAAAGTAACACTTAACTTACAATTACAATTGTAGTGACAGGCATTGCTGATCAACTATGAACCAAGATTTATAACTGCTTTATGTACTGCATTTATCCATTCAGTCCATCCATCCATTCATCCATCTATATATCGATCGATCCAGTCATTTATCCGTCTATCCATGCATCCATTTATCCAGAATCACGGGATAGCCCATCCCTGTGGACATAGGGCCAACACATACAGACAAACAACGATTCACACCAGCACTCATATCATGTTTATGCAATGTGGAGGAAACTAGAAAACCTGGAGAGAAATCGTATAAGGAGAACTGCTGACTTCAATACTGAAAGGCTCCACACAGATCTGAAGCCATAACCTTATTTCTATGAGGCAAATAGCCCAGACACAAAGGTTGTCCTTCATTGCCTACTCTTCACTGAACATGTTCTCAGAAAAATAGTGTCCTGTTTTTTGTTTTAGAAAACAATTGTTGGCCATCATATCATTTCAGTTCAAAATGAGTTAGACAAGTCAATGTCACAACTTGAAGCATTTATTAGTCCTATGGCTTGCATTCCTAAAGGTTATTGTAGGTTCTATACAGCTTGAGAAATACCCCATTGCCTCTCTCTGCTTTCTGTCTTGAATGGTTGTGTAGTACCAATTTTTACAAATATTGGGCTTTTGTATAAAAAGACCATCATCCCAGTGATGAAAAGTTCTTTAAGGGCATTAGTTATTAGCACTGCTTTGAAACTGTCTCTTTTTCCCCATAGAGATAACTCCCTCTCCCACCTCTCCTCTGGCCCTTCCCCTCCCTGTGTCTCACATGCTGTGCCAACGCTGCCTCCGCTGCATCTCCCTGTGGACAGCAAAATAAAAGAGAGAGGGAAATCCATTATGGATTGGTTTTGCGCTGTTCCCCTCAGCCTTTCTCTCCTGTTTGGACCTCTGGGCTCTGTTGTATATTGAAGTTCCAGTGGGATAGGTGAAAGCAATCCGCTCTTGCTGGGTTTGAAAATGGTTAAGAGAAAAGAAAATGAATATTAAAAAAAATAACATAAAGCGGGGCAATAAAAAAAGAGGGAAAAAAATCCAGGAAAATGGGAGATGGGTATGCATGAGGAGCGTTCAAGGGGGCTCAGATCTCCTTTAGATCCTGCTTGTGCTGTGTCTGACCACGGCTTGTCTCTCTTCAAAGACAGCGTTTTGTTAAAGTGAGATTTCAAGCTTTATCTACGAAGTAGCTTTGAAAGGGAAGTCAACAGCAGTCTACAATGACAAGTTTTTATATTTTAACTCATCCCCCACCCACACAGTCATAAGCACATTTTCATATACACACACAAAAAGATCTACATTTTATAATTCAGCCCTCTCTTTACTCTCATCTCAAGCTTCTATCAACAGTATTTCTCTCTCCATCCCTCTTCCTCCAATTCTCTTCACCTCCAATCATTTCCTACTCCCATATTTTTTATGGTCTTATCTCCTCTGCCTGTTCTCCATTTTGTGTCCTGCATGTTGTGTTCACCGAATGGCTAACGCCTTTCATGTATGTCACTCTATAGGTTGTAGAGCTTGGAATTTCTTTCCCTTTTTATCTCAAGTAGTCATCAAACATGAATGTTTTTCGAACTCCTCATGTTCAAATGATCTTTGATTTTCCTTTCCAAAGCTGTCACTTTTCTTAAGATTTGCTTATTTATCTAATAATTTATTCATGGCTTTAACAGCAAAGCAGGGAAAATTGTTGTTATTGGGAGAAGGCTGGTTTAAGTTCAGTTCACAACCATGCATACGGCATTGAGATATACGTATACAGATGATTAGCCATAACCACTGACATTGAAGCCAGAGATTTATTTGGCAGCAAGTAAACATGTTGTCCTTGAAGTTAATATGCTGGAGGCAGGAAAAATATGGACGTGAAGTGTAAGGGTCTGAAAGACGTTGACAAGGGCTAAATCGTGATGTCTGGACAACTGGGTCAGAGCGTCTGAGCATCAAAAGTGCAAGATCGTTAGGTATCCCCAGTCTACGAAAGTGGACCAATGAAGGAGACCCTGTGAAACAGTAACAGGGCCATTGGTGTCAAAGAACCTCATTAGTTGGGTAAATATGGAAATTTTCTAGTCAAAATAAAATCATTCCAAAATAATATTTCTGGTGGCCTATTTACATGAATAGTGATCTAATTGGAAATAACTTAACCGTTTTGGGAAAGCATATTTTAAGAAAATAGTTTTACCCTTTCAACCAAACAGTTGAGCTCATTTAATGAAGTTAATGAAGAAAACTTGATAATTACTCACTTTTACTTCTGTTTGGGAAATAAAAATGATCCCTCCTTATATTATGTCTGGTGAATGAACACATTCACATGAACGACGCAAGAAAAAGACCTTACCTTTTATATCGGCCCTGACATTGCTGGGTCACAATGGGAAGATTCTAGGATGAAGCTTGCTCCTGATCATGCCGGGTTTTCTCTGTTCTAACACATCTGTCCGTAATAAATCCATATATCTATCTACATAGGAAAAGGCGTTCACAACAAAGCCTTGTCACTACCTCAGAGTGGTTTTACTATGGCTAACGTTATAGTATAACAACGTTATCAAATAGTAAGTTGTTAGTGAGGAGTGTTGAGTGGTAAACTCACCAGAAATGTTATCTGAGGTAACGTTATAGGCAAAACTCCTCTTCATGCGTTTCGTCCTGAGAACCCAGAACCTTTCACGGAGGTTTACCTTCTCTTTAATTACCTATTTTATTGTTACTTAAAATGTGATGATCGTGTTTCTGATCCATTTTTGGTTGTTGTAGAATGTATCCTTATAATCAGAGTCTTCCAGATTTCCAGCTTTATTAAATTTGTTCTCACTGTTCTATCCTGGCTACTTGCTGTTTTTCCTGTAATTGTTGATAAAGTTAATCATTTCCTACTTTCCAACTTAGTTTGTATCAAAAACAAACCCCTGCTGGGGTTTAGATTTTGCACGTGGGTAGCGCCGCTGGGCCACCACGCTCAAGAGGGATTATTCCTTTCCACCGTTTACATGCAGTGGTTTTCTTTCCAATCGTCATTCCATAAGGACTTATTCCACCCCGCTTCAAAGAAATAAAATCTCAGTTTGAAAAGGGTGTTTACGTGCGGGATTTTATTTCTGATAATGCCTTTCTTGCTTTTATTTGGAATAAGCTGGTCCATGAAAACCCACCGATTGATGCACATAATGAGTGAAAGCTAGCCCACAAAAAAGCAATTTAATAAAATATTGATGAAAATATGTTGGTTCTAATGGAAAGATGTTTTACAGTTCATCACCGAGCTGACTTGGCAGCAGGATGGGACATCCACAATATAGGGAATTGTTGTATTGTTCTGTCTTATTGGTGTAACCTAGAACAATGGTGCCTTGTTTATTGGTGCCTTGTTTTTGTTTGTGTTCTCTTTGCAGGGCATTTTGTTTGAATCTCAACCTCCTCATGTAAAGCTGTTTAAACTAACACTGTACAATTTTCAGCAGTCAAAAATATGGTTGGAAGGATGGGCCCCACTTAAGTGACTTGTGAGTGTGAACGGTTGTCTGTATCTCTGTGTGTATGAATATGAATATGAATATCATTACATGTACATATGTGGAGAAGACGCTGGCGCCGCCTGTTCGCCGCTTCTCCATCCCGGACTATACTCTGTAAAGCGTCTTTGGGTTACTTGAAAAGTGCTATATAAGTATAAGGTATTATTATTATTATTATTATTATTATTATTATTATTATTATTATTATTATCATTATTATTATTATTATTATTATTATTATTATTATTATTATTATCATTATTATTATTATTATTATTATTATTATTATTATTATTAAGGTGATGCACTGCTGCTAAATGTGGCTAAATGATTATGAGGAGGCCTTAAATATTGGCCTTTTCTTGCATTTGTTTTCAGTACGAAGAGATGATAAGGTGGAGCTAAACCATTGTTCTCCATGTCAACGCTAAGCTCTTCAGCTAATGTGTGTTGCTATTTCGCAGCAGATTTTATAATCGCATAACAGTTGAAATACTTAAAAGACCCAGGAGTTACATCACTTCATCCACCAATTACATGTGTTTTATCCGGTTATGCAAACTGACCTGCTCCCTATTTGCACCATGCTGTTTGCTGTCACCCTGTTTTCAAAGGTATTCTTGATGTCTCAGCGCCTTTCGAGATCAGTCTGTGTTTGATCAGGGCCTTTATTTAGTGATCCCTTACACATTTTCCATATTTCGTTAGTTTGTTTTTCTGTTAAGGGATTTTTTTGTTTATTTGAAAGGTTTATCTTTGAAGACTAAACCAAAAGCTTTTGAAGAATAAAAATATTTCATTCACATCAATCTTCACACAATATGCATGCTTTTTCTGTTTGATTGTGTGCAAAGGACTGCCGTGCTGTATTCCCTGCATTACAATTTCTGTAAGCTTATTCGAATATGATAAATGGTTGGGTATTTGAGACTAATTTGCAGGAAGAGAATAAAAAAATAAAAAATAATTTTCAAAATATTTAAAATCGCTTTGCATTTCCCTCCTGTCTGTCCTTTCAGAATTGTTAGTGTTAGTAATTGCCTATTGCTTATTATAACTTGGTAGAATGAGCAGTGATAAAGATTATGTGCCCATTTATCTGCAGTAACATTGATATTAAGGAACTTCCTCAGCAACAACAACCCCGGTGTCCTGCATTGAACAGAAAGGGTGGTGGGGCAGCAGTCAAACAGACATTTTAAAGACTAAATGATCTCAAGAGAGAGACTCAACCTCCACCAGCTCACTCACTGTCACTCTGCATGGCAGCAAATATTTCTTACTCGTCAAAAACAATCTTGATTTCACATTTTACCTTGTAACTGACAAGTGGAGCACACAGAATATTCCTGCAGTGGAAAAAATACTATAGGGGAGTTTGAGGGCACGTCTCTCCAAGTACGATCCGCACGGTGACGAAGTGATGGAACGTAAAGCCTGCAGTCTGGTAGAGTCAGGGAAGTATGGGAGTGGAGGAGGAGGAGGTGTACAAGGGACACTGCGGGCCTGATAGGCATAAATAATGATCAGCAGTACGTCGTATTCAGAGTGGCATCAACACTACAGTCGGCTCCGGGGGCTAAGAGGTTGTGATGTCACAGAATTAACGTGTGCGTGTGGCCATATTTGGAAATGCAGAGAAGAGGGAGAAGTGCTTGGTATGTGTCTGTATATGTGCCTGTGCGTGTGTGTGCGTGTGTGCACGTGTGCTCAGACAGAGTTGTTTCACAGTAAACAAAATCAAGGTTTATTGGAATACTGATGGATTGCCCACTTGACGTTTCCTTTGGTGGAGTGCAGGCTTGAGGCTGGTCTTCTGTCCCTGGTTCCCACTCAGATGGAGCCAGGGGCCGGCAGGTCACAGTGGGGGCACTACCATGTCCCCCTGAACCGTACAAGGCCCGACCCAATGGGTCATCAGCTTGGGGGAGAGGCCTTTCTTCCACTCAGAACTGTAGACCCACACCTGTGGCCCAGGGAAAAAGTCTTCCCCCTTGGAGCGAGAGTTTTAGGGGCATTTTTGTCAAAACCCAGCATCTGCAAGTGCACAGTTGGTCATTTCATGTACCCGCCAGAATGCAGGTCGTTCTCGAAGCCGTTAAAGGTAGTCAAGGCCATACTCACCCCCCACCTCTTGGGAGGGGGCAACACCAAGTCCACAGTTTACTGTTCTGCATATTGATTCGGCATCGGTTTTATGCCGGACACCTTTCTTGACGCAACCCTCCCCATTTATCCGGGCTTTGGACTGGTACTGGAAGTTCATTGACTTGTGAACCCTTCTTGGTTGGGTTATCTTTCTTATGGATAAAAACGTTTTACCAACCAGATGGATATAGATTATGATTCAACTGAATTTTATTTCTCCACTTTCCTTAAAAATCATATGCAGGCCAACAGTTTCAAGGTATCCTTTTAATGATGCTGAATTTATGTATGTTATTATTTATGGTGAGAAAACTCACAAATAAATTGCAGCAAGTTTCTTTGAAAATTTAAGTTGTCCTTGCTTTTTTCTTTTTCACACAATAAAGTATGAGTTTTTATATTGCCATATTGTTGAAATATTTCCGTTGGAAACATGTCATGCAAAAACAGACCTTTAAATTAGACAAATACAAAGTTTGTTGTATGTTCTGTGGGGGTTCCCTCTGGGTGCTCCAGCATCCTCACAAAGTCAAAACATGAAATATAGGTGGAATGGAAATTGAATTACCAGCAGGTGTGAATGTGAGAATTGAATTGTTGTTTGTCTCTCTTTTTCTTCAATGAATGCCAGCTGGGATAGGCTTCGGCCCTCTTGCGACTCTGCACAGGATAAACAGTTACAGAAAATGGCTGAATGGCTATAGCTGTTTTAAAGAGATCTGTATGTAAATGAAAGACGGTAAATTTTCTTATTTAGCAGATGCACACCAACTATAACTCTTGAGCGACCACAAATCATTTACTACAGCATTTATCGATGAAACTGCAGCCACTTCCTCGTAATAAAAGCTATAAGATGTGTTTATAGCACTGTAGACTCATTGCATTATTTCTCAACCATAAGTCTTTCCAATGATACCATCTGCTTACATAAAATGATATGGTTTTGATATTTTAATACTCTGGCATTTAGCTTTAACCCAGAAGCAATCATTTCTTATTTTATCCCTAAGTCACAGGATTATTATACATTATAGCAGTGAACGCCAGACCAAGTCATCAAAGCATGTTCGTTCAACCTTTAGCCTCTTCTAGCATTTAGTATGTCCACAAATCGTAAGTAAGTGTACGGTGAACAAGCACTGTGTGAGTCTTCAGGGGGAGTGGATAAAGTACGTAATTTCCTGCCTTAACACTTGCCACAGCACTAAATCGTCTTCAGTGATGGTTTTGGCAATCAACCTCTCACAATCAAACTTTGGAAAAAGACTCTGGTACATAAATGCAAGGCTAATCAAGTGTTTGATGAGCATTTGCATAAACATGTTTCACCTTTTATTTATGCTAAGCAACACATCCTTTCTGGTTGACATATTGTCACTCATGCAGGGAGAGCAAATTTAAATGAGGATGAGCAGTGTTATTGAGGGAAAGCGTGGTTGTGATGATTGAGCATCTTATTCAATAGCATCTAAACTCACACACAAACACTCATACACACACTTGCGCTCTATGTAGGTAGATTTTTTGTAAACACACCAATCAGACATGTGCAAGCAAACTAAAGCAACCTTGCACTTACACATGTACGCTGCAGGATTTATGTTTCCTCTGAGTCTGGGTTGTTAATGGAGAGACTCTCACTTATCAATGCCAGCTTTAACGACAGTCTGCTAAAAACAGGAGGAAGAGTGATAGTTTGTTTTTCATCATCTCGTGCTGCGAAAAAGTGAAACGATGTCAAGATTCATGACATCTGCTCACCTGTGAGGCAGAATTATGAGGCCACGTAACCCCCGATTACAGAAATAATCAACTAGATGGCTGTGAATTTATATGTTGCATCCTGTGCATCATTCATTGTGTGTATTGCTATTGACAAACTCTCAACCTCACTATTATCCTGGCCATGGCGTGGGTGTGTCTTCGGTTGCTGATTGCCTCGATGCCTTTCCTGATGGTCTTGAGGACCTGATTAAGCCTTCGGAGATAACGCCCTTGCTCAGTGCATTATTGCAGCTGCTCAAGATGTGTTCAATGGTCCCCATTTTTAAACACATGATGCACACTGGTGTTTCTACTTTGACCAATGTAAACTGGCGTGAAGGGCAGGAAAGTGCATCATAGACCTTCTGAATCAAGGAAAAGATTTTCAGGGGTTCTACTTCCAGATTTCAAGCCAGATGGTATCCTGTAGCCGTATGATCTCTGCTTTGCTTGTTTGAGCTCCGTCCACTGTTCCAGCCTCTGCCTGTCTTTCACTTGTTAAAATGTGAATTGTTAAAATGTTGCCAAAAGTCCATAAGAAACCCATAGTTCATGCAGTTAAGTGGTAATGCATTGTGGAAAGCAATAAGTCAAAAATCATGGCCAAAAGTCATCGGCATTGAGGTCAACAACCCTCTTTAACTACCTTGAATGCAAGATGTAATTTAGTCGTTCATTTCATTCTCATGGTATATAGGGAACATTTTTGTTGGTACTTTGAAATGCATAAAATCCGTATGAGTAATGGGCTATCATGAATTGAAAACGTATGCCTTTTAATTATCTCCAAATTTAGTCTTAAAAGTTTGAGATTAGAGTGTAATTAAGATATCATATTATATACAAATGCAGCATATATATGGGGGAACATTCACATCTCGTAACACAATACCAGCGTGATTTTTGTTATATTCAATATATAGAAATGTAAACTTCTATTTAATTGTTTTTTAGAAAAATCTTTCTAGTTAGACTTTGAGTACATATTAATGAAATAATTTATTTCCAAACATCATGAATTGTTTGGATATCTGTAAGAGAAAGCCAAAAATATATGATATATTGTCATAATGAACACTGTAAGGAGACAGTGAAGGGCGGGGAAGATTTTTCTCTCCGTAGGGGATGAAATATTTTGATTTGCATGGCAATTTATGCAAAATATGTCTGTCACAATTCTCAAAGCTAAATTCATGAGGCAATTTGGACTTCATGATTGCACATATGCGCTAGTTTCATCGTCGCGTCATTGATTTAACATTGTGGAGGGGGAAGTCCTGACTAGAAAATACTTTTTGTTTATTTATTTGTTTTCTTTTTCGACTTTACTTATGGCCTGATAGACTGTAGTAAAATTGCATTCATGAATTTCAGTAATTGTCGGGTATGACTGATAATGTAACTTCAGCATATCTGTGAAAGAGAATTTTTTTTAAGAGCAATGTCAGGTTGTGTGCAAATTTATCACAATTTTCTGATTTGGGAGTTAGATGAAATGAGATTATGTTGCTCTAAATGCAAAACGACTTCATAATATGCACATTAAACATCCTTGTTCTTGCAGTGAATCTCTTGCACACCGTTTAACCATTGCTCTCAGCTGAAACTGTGTTTAATCTATAGTTTATCAGTGTGACCATGTTATATGTCTTAAACCATTTTATTATTAATTAAAATTTTATTTTATAAAGATTTTTATAAAGCAATTTTATTTTTCTCTGTGAATCTCATTTTGGGCTTAAGTATTGAATGCTTTAAAAAGTGGTCATTTGTTTAATACACGTGCTGTTTAACTCTCCTGATGTGTTTCTTTATCGTTAACTACATTGGTGTTCTTGGTCAAAAATGACTGCTTCATTTGAGCTGATTATAAATGATAAAATATAAATGATAAAAGTTTAATATTAAAAATATATAATCACCTAACGTTGGTTTTCATCTTTTTAAATTCAAGTTCTGGTGAACTTTACAAATTTTGAACTTCCATTTGATGAATTGGGCTATTTGTGCTATTTGGATGACTTGGATTCAATGGTTAACAATGTTATTTGTTTTGAAACCATTTATTTTTTTAAATAGTGGCCCAAAATAACTTTATCATTATATATGTAGTAGACGGTACAAAATCCCAAATCTACATGTGAAAGATTAACCATATTATTAATGTAATTTCAATTTTGAACATATTCAAGAAAAATAAGAAAGACTAAATCTTCACAACTTGTCAGTTAATGCTGTATGTGTGTTGGTGTATGTGTGTATGAGTGAGGTCTCATTTGTGATCATGCACATGTTGGCCAATGTAATGTGGTCGTAAGACGTGCCTTGCAAATAAAGTCACTGCATATGTGACACACAAAGCTTGTTTTGACATGTCTTGGTGCGAACAGGTGTGATCCAGAGCATCATGTTAGGTATATCGCTATGATGCTGCCACAGGATGAAATATTAGCATGGCCTTAAAAAAGCTTTGCTTACCAGAACTGCAAGAAAGAGGATCATTGAAAAAGAGTCGCTGTTGTTATTCACAATTGTCTTGTCAAAGAGACCTGCTTCAGGTGTCAAAAAAAGTGAGGGTGGGGATGAACTCAAACTCAATTTTATACACTATTTGTAGTCCGACCCATTCATTTCTAATGTAATTTAGGAGCAGGGACAACAGGCGTGTATAACAGCCCAAATTCAATGAAAATTCTCAAAATGTATTTTCTTTGATCAGATGCCATGTGTGAACAAAGTCACAGAACCCTTGACAAACAGAAGATAAATTAAGAACGTTTTTGAAGAAAAAAACAATTGATCAGATTTGACCAATACCCAGCCAGAGTGTCAAATCAATTCTCCTTTTCATTTTTAAGGGTTCATATGTATAGTCCCAGGCCAAGAGTGAAAAGGCTGCTTTACCTTCATAAGAACATATATTGTAGCAACATAACATTCAGTAAGCATATACAGTATAGTGCTCTGTTCAATGAGATGACAACTTTTTTTTCTTTATTGTCTATACCCATGAACTAATTGAAATTATTCACAAAAATCCAACCTTTTTCTCAAATAAAATAATTAAAAGAACATTTTTTTTTTTTGCATAGATTAAAGTTTTTTTTCTCAAACTGAATTTCTAGGTTCATCTGTTTGAGAAGGCACTCAGAAGGGGTAATCAATGACTACCTGTTTTACAGGTGTATAAATATGAGGTGACACAGGCCTCATTCTGTTTGACGTATTTCACAAAGGGAAAAACAAAGAAACACTGCGATACGTACGAAGAAAGTCGTAGAGCTGCACAATTCTGGCAATGAACACAAGAAAATCTCTCTTTCAACAGGTTGATAAGTAATACAAACATTTAAAGAGACTGGAGATGTTCAAATCAGCTTGGAAGAGGACATGTCTGCACACTAACCCTACGCACTGTGAAGAGGATTGTTGGACTGGTAAAAGACTCATTGCAGAGGTCATTTGAATCTTGGAGTCAGAAGTTTCCCCAATCACCATCAGATGGCAACCGTACAAACACAAGCTTTTTGGGAGGGTAATAAGAAAAAAACCTCTGCTGTCATTCACACAAAAAGTAAAGGGCCTACAGTTTGCCAGACACCACTGGGACTATCAATGGAACAAGGCCATAGGTCAGATGAGACCAAAGTAGAGCTTTAGGGAACACACATCGGAGATGGGTGTGGCATTGCTGGAAAGAAAGACATAGAGACAAGCACCTGATAACTACTGTGAAGTCTGACAGTGGATCACTGATGTTTGGGACTGTTTTTTATTTCAAAGGCCCTGGAAATCTTTAAAAAAAAAAACATAATTCCTTGGAATACATTACGATACCTGCAGATATTGGATGAACACCTTGAAGCCTCTGTCAGCAACCTTCTGGGTTATTAAAAAATAAACGTTTTTCAGGCCATCCCAGTCACCTGACATTTACCCCACAGAACACCTGGGGGAGATCATGTGTGGAAAGTCCACAAGTGTCAACCTCAGAATCTGATCAAGTTGGACAGTTTTTGTTTGAGAATAGTTCTCAGATCTTCTCCATGTGTTCTCAATCCTCATCACACACTACAGAAGGAAACCCAGGGCTGTTTTTTTTGGCACGAGGGGAATGCGCAAAATATTGAATGCAATTTGTCTAGAGGTTAGAAATTTATGAATAATTTGAATTAAAGATAAGACATTTTCTCCCATCTCATGTTACTTTCAACTCTTTTGAAATTGGGGAAAGAATAAAAAGCATGTCACGTTGAGAACAGAACTGACTGAATAATGGCTCAGCTAACAGCTTAGCATCATGGACTCCCAGCCCACCTACTGTTTGTGTATTAACTGCCCAATTTGCCGCTGCCAAATAGGGTAAAATAAACATAAACCATAAGTTCTCAAAAATCTGTCGGAACATTCAGGATATCATGTTACTGCTATGAGATATTATTCTATAAACTCAGCTGTCTTGTCGCAATGCAGTTGCTGTCACAGGTGGAGGCACATTAGAGCTGTCGGTCTGGGGTAAACGCTGTGGTAAAGTTTGGAAAATAAAACTTCAAGTCAACAATGTCCTTGCTTTTTTTTTTTTAATTATTCCTTAAATTCCAAATTTTAAGTATAGAGTGCAATGAAAAAGGATAAGCCCTACTTTATATCTTGTATTTGTGTGAGTATATCAACCTACTTTCTATATACTTTGAAAAGAAATTCTTAACACAAAAAGAAAACCACCTGAGTTTTCAAACTAACCATGAAAATTTTTTTTTATGAAAAACTTATTTAATAAGTAACGAATGCTTATTACATAAGCACCTACGATAGTACCTACGGTTAAGTACCTACGATACTAGCTGTTTCACCTGTAGCAGGTGAAACAGCTGTGGAAATTTGTATTTGGTTTAATAACATAGTTCGAAGTTTGACTCATTAAATATTTCTACAAAAGCTCTGAAGTTCACCCAGCTGAGCAAAATATATATGCCTGAATGTAATTCTGGATAAGCGATGACTTTACCCTCAAAACTCTGCCATGGATGCCATTTTCCCCAATTCCTTTTGAATTGCGGGCCATGACCCTAATTGTGGGGCGAGAATCCAGGAGTTCATTGGATGTTTTCTTTGGATATTTTGTTCTATTTTATTCTTCATGTGCTTCCAAGTCTTCTCCATTTGTAGATAATGTGTCTCATTGTGGATCTGTGAAGTCCCAGAGCCTTAGATAAAGCTGATAAGATGTATTTCAACTACCTTTCATGTTGATAACCCGCATGGTTCAAAAAACAAAGTTATCATTTCAGATTGGTGTTTCGTGGGGTTGCTTTTTGTTTTCTGACAAACTGATGATGGAAAACTGTGAATTGATGTATTATGGATTGAGGCCAGTCATCCTGTGACTGTTGTATTGTTATACTTGAAACAATTCATCTGACTGATGACAATTTAAATTTTGTTCATTGTTTTGGATTCTTTGTTTTGGAAACGGAAACAGCAATAAGTCCAGAATGATGGCAAACAAAAATAATATGGTGGCACTGACCCATGGTATTCACGCCTAACTACACACTAGAATGTGAAATAAATAATTTCCTGCAGCTGTGATCTATGCACCATTTGTTTCTAGGCTGATATGAATCCCCAACACAGTCAGTGTTGATGTTGCTGTCTTCTCTCAGTCGTTGCTGCGATCGCACATTTCTCTTTAGTTAAACCATCACTGTATGACTAAATCAGTTTTTTTAGTTTTTTTTGAGTCTCCAGCTAATTAAGTATAAGGTGATGTACACTGCTCAAAAATGTAAGGGAACCCCTTTATCATCCCAGTGCAACACAGGCACAGGTACTTCAGCTCCTCAAGGATGGCACACCCATACGAGCGTTTGAAAGAAGGTTTGCTGTGTCTGCCAGCACAGTCTTAAAAGGGTGGATGAAATACCAGGAGAATGGAAGCAACTCCAGGAGAGCTGGATGGGTCTGTAGAAGGTCTCCAACCCAGCAGCAAGTCCAGTATCTGCTCCTCAGTCTGAGGAGGAACAGGAGGAGCACTCCCTGATCCCTCCAAATGACCTCCAGTATGCTACTGGTGTGCATGTTCCTGACCAACGCGTCAGAAACACAGAAACATACTCCATGAGGGTGGCATGAGGGCCCGGTAGCCTCCAGCGGGACCTGTGCTCACAGCCCACTACTGTGCAACTCCATTCCAAGAGTCTGGAGATGCTGTGGTGAATGTTATGCTGCTGAAATACCATCCAACAGGACCATTTTGGTTGTGAATCAGTGATGGTCTGGATATGCATATCCTTGGAGGGTCTCACAGACTTGACTCTCCATGTGCTAACCAACAGCACCCTGACTGCTGATAGGTACCAGGATGAAATCCTCAGACCAACTGTCAGAACTTATACTCGGTGTTATGGACTTCAATGGAGATTTCTATTTTACACAATATTTTTTGGTGTGAATTTGATTCCAGTTCATTAGAGATTGATTGTTTTTGGTTTCCATTGGCTGTCTTCACTTCATTTTGTTCTCAAAAAATAACATGATGTATATCAATAAAGATTTTGGATTTGAATTTTTATTTTATTGAGATTTTGATGATATCAATCATATCTCATCGCAATGCATTGCCCTGAGAATTTTTATTGTTCCTTTAAGTTTTTTGAGCCGTCTGGTTCTGAACACACACACACACACACACACACACACACACACACACACACACACACACACACACACACACACAGACACACACACTTCCTCTTTTCTTGCTATTCTTTTTTTCTCTTCTACCTCCTTCCTCCTTCTGCTGTTTGATTGCCATTGTCACAGGAATGACAGCAACAGTTACACAGTAAATAGCATCAGTTGGCTCCATCGGTCATTTCGTCCCCTGTTAGCCCCCGTTGGCTAATCAGATCTCCTGACCAACATGGTCTTGCAGTTTATTTGTGGCAACCCTCAATGGAATGATGGAGAAAATTAAAGTCACAAGAGAGAGGGACATAGTGTTGAAGTGATAGAGAGAGCAACACAAAATATGACAAAATTAATATGATATTTGTCAAAGCCTTGGGAGAAATCGAGGCAACATGGGTTTGTAGTTATTCCTCAATGCAAAGATGCAAACACAATCCCAAACTGTAAAGTAATTTCAACCATTTCAAGACTAGCAAACTGGTCTGAAACTTTGGTCGAAACAAATTTTTGGTTCAAATTTTCTTTTCAGTGAGAGGTAGTCTTCCATCTCCTGATTTTTTTCATGAACAATTATATCTGCCTCGATATCAAATCTTTGACTTTCAGGAGCTAAAGTCTGGATAATGTCAGAAAACGCTATGACGTTGCTATAAACATTAAGAGAGACATCTCGGCCTGGCTTTTAAGCAACAGTAAACAGTAGCCCTCTAAGGTAACAATAGCTTGCATACTTCTGTTGGCATGAATTAAACCAAAGTTTAGAATCTCCCCTGTGGTAGTCACTGTTCCCCACCGTTCCCTCTTTTGACTGTTTTGTTTTCTCGCTGCAACTAGGGGGATCACAATGACAAGTTTGTGAATCATTTTGTTTACTTTACACAGCTGCTCCTCCTGAGATCAAGTGAGGTGATGTATTCTTAATGAAATTTAATGAAATCATGGAGTGTTTGCTTCCCAGTTATTTTTTAATATTGGAGTGAGTGCATGGTTGAGATGTGAGAGAAATAAATCTGCGAAGATTGTCATTATGTGTGACTATGATCAGTTAGGATTTTAAAACTCCAGTAGTGGGAGCCTGGTTTTTAAACGTCACATGAGGAAAAGTGTGTGAAACATCAGATAATTAGACAAACATAATTATTGAACATCTCCTTCCAAAACTAATGGGTAATTTAATATTTGCCTTTAATAGTTAAAATATTTTTTTTTTGCAACCTGAAACAAACTCACCAGAATATTAATCTGGTGTTTTTATTTTTTGTTTGTTTTCTTTTTTTCTGATGGCTAAACATGAATGTAAGGCCACGGTTGAATGTTCTAGACATTTCAGATATCTTCAGTGATTCCATCTGGTCTGATAATAATACCGCTGATGGTTCTTTCCTGCAGATGTTGAAACCAATCAATGAGAGCAACCATTATAAATATCAATGGTATGCACTTGTAGCTTAGTTTTAAAAGTATGTAATGGATCATTTTCTAATTTTATACTCATAAAGATCTTATTGCAAAGATGGACTGAAGTGATTTTAGGCTAAATTCTTTTCATCTTTCTGACACCAGAGGGAGCTTTATTTCCAAAAGTTTTCGGAAATAGTTATCCAGCCGTCAGCCAAATAGAGCCCAAATTGGTACATATGGATCAACCTTACCAAGATTTATCTTGTATATTTCACATTTTACAGCCTAATAGTTTATGTCTTACTATCGGTGGAACATTTTAAATTTTTTCACTTTTTTTTTAATATTTAATTGGAGAAGTTGAATTTAGGCGATGACAGCATTTGCCTATTTTCCTTTATACAGTACTCCTGACACAAATACTGCCACAACTTCCAATGGAAAATCTGTAAAATCTTCCCCCAAAATACACGACATTGAATTAGTTTTATGTTATCCTTAATTGTTTCAAGCCCGTGGATTGTGGCAAAGTGATTTTTACGGAGCAGAAGGCAAAACAGTGGACATGTGAACGTCACCTTGTTTCATTTGTCAGCCTTTATTTGTTTGCTGTAAGTGTAATTGAGTTATGTCTCCATCAACAGGGAACAAATGAACAGGGGAAACAATTTTTTTTAACGTCCTTAGCCCGACTTTAAGAGCCTTCATGCTGCTCATTTAGAGATTATGTATTGAGGATTAAAAATTATGACTTACTGTATATCACAACCCCAAATGCATATCTGTAAGCAAAACAAGCAATGCAATGAATGACTGAGGGATTTAAATAGCTATGTAAGCACAATGCATCGGTGAGCATCATCGACTGAGCATCATATACAGGGAATGAAAGATGAAGAGGGAGAGTGCAGCCCTATGTGAGAGTGCAACTCCTTACAGGTGTGTATGGTGTTTGAAGAAACACAGATAAGATCAAGGCAATGTATTGCATTGTTTATGGAGGGTAGATAGCCTGATAATTACAAACCTCACTGTCTTGCATGCAATTCGTTGTAAGTAAAGAAAAAAAAAGAGCCCTATTTCTCCCTAATCAACATGCATTAGTTAATCAGTCAGAAAGCAACACTCTCTATTCCATAGTGAATTAAAAAAATGCTAGGAGATATTGCGTTTACAGCATACATTGTTTTTAAGCGCCCAACCATTTTAATTATTTGTGTAGAAAATAAATGGTCAGTTCATTCTGAGCATTGGCTGTTGCCCAGACTGTCCACCAGCAGAGAAAAAAAGTCAGGCTAGACGGGGAGAACATTTTGCACACATTTTGCACCCCTTGGTAATGGACCTCATTTGGGGCCATTATAAATGCCCAAGCTACCTCATATGGAGACGGCAGAAAAAATACCAGAAGTGTTTGAGTTGAGCTAGAGAAAAAGTGGACAGGTAATACGACACTGAATATAACTTAAATTAAGAAAATGTAGAAGGAAAGCCTGACATTTGGTAGGCACAGGCCACATCCTGTTTCTTTCTTCTCTCAGGATCAGAAGTGGAAGATGGCGGAATGGAAAGCACATTTTATGTTACATCATGTAATACCTATGTGTGTGGATGTCACTTACGTTCAGAAGAGATGGCACAAGGATGGACTATTGGAAGATGGCAAGTCAGGCCTGGCAAAGTTAATGTCTGTGCAACATTCTGCTGGGAAATCTTAAGTCAATTCATGTTGATGTAACCTAAACATTTCTGCAGACCAGGCAAACCCTATTTATGGAAATTATATTTTATCGTGGCATTGGCTTCTTTCAGCAAAATAATGCGGCTTGTCAAACAGCATAAACGGTGTTTTTGTTGTGAAAAACCACATTAACTTCATAGTCTGGACCTGGACTGTAGGACCTGCTGGACAAACAAGTCCGATCCATAGAGGCCTGTATGAGAATGAAAGATTTAAAAATTGGTATAGTGCAGATGTACATTTAAGAATTTTAATTTTGGTACCAATGGATTTTCTAAACCACTTGTTATCAGTATGTTGAGTATCTGTATGTACTAATCAGCTAAGACAATAGAACCACTGACAGGTGTACTCAGAACAACACTGATTATCTTGTTACAGTGGCACCTGTAAGTAAGTGGGATATATTGTGCTGCAAGGGAACATTTTGCTCTCAAACTTGATACGTTGGAAGATGGAAAGTTTAAGAACTAACAAACTTGAGATAAAAGCCATTGTTGCAGCTAGACAAATGGGTCGGAGCATCTCCAAACCTTCAGATTTTTTTTGGAATTCTCCATCTGCAGTGGTTGGTACTTACTGATGCAAGGACAAGTGGCAGACTGGTGCAGGCCTGTGTTGTCCGATCCCAAGGAAGAGCTACTGTGGCACAAATTCCTGAAAAAGTTGATGCTGGTTCTGATAGAAAAGTTTCAGAACACACATTGTGAAGCAGGAATCAATATCAGGCAGGTAGCTCTGTGTCTTTTTCTTATCAATAACACCGCACTGAATTCATTTCAAGCAGAACATTGATTGTGAGAAAAAGAAAATATTACTAAGGACAAAAACAGTCCTCCAATTTTTTCCAGATAACTTCGTTCAATTGTTGCTTAGTAGGGAAGTGATTATATCAGGTAGTCGCGCCAACCCAAGGTCTAACCATTGCTAATAAAAAGTACCACTCCAGTTTGAGTTCTAGCTCTTAACCTTAGGTGGTAAGTAGAAACATTTGCCTCTTGTAAAAGCCATTGGCTCACATAGCTCCAGAACCCATCCACCCATTCACACACACACATTCATTTATTTAATTGGCAATGACTGTTCTGCACAGCAAATGACATTTAGTCAGTGGTGTATTTCCACGCTAGTTTTTTAATGGCCCAAAAAGAACACCGGAGATGAGTAAGGCTTTCTGTCGCTGTTTCAGCACGGTATTTTATACTTCTGTTTTTGTCACTGCATTCATTTTTCTTTCCTCTCTCACAATGAATAGTCTATCCAAACAATTCATGTTCATGATTTGGTATTTAGTTAAACATACACACACACTTATATTTGGCTGTAGCCATGTTCTCTGGACAGTTTCATCTCTACAAATATCCACAAGTCGCAACAAAGATTTTTTCCTCCTACGTTCTTTCTTCACTCACCTTTCCTCCCACACTACGCTCCTTCTTGTATCAGTCACTCTCGCTCACCTTTCCACCCTCTCTTCCTCTAGAGACCTTGGTTTGTTAATGACTTCACTGCGGTTTGCCTCTCAGTCGGCGCTGTCTGCGGTTGATTATCTAACCATCAGCATTCAATGACAGAAACATCTGAGACTCCCCCACCCTAACTGTGTAGCTGCGATGCCCAAATACCTTGTTATGTCACACAGGAACACGTAGAAAGGGGCAGCATTCTAAAAGAGAGAAGAAATCATTTCCTCCTGTTCAAAAAGATGTCAGTCTTGTTTAAAATATTGATGGTTTGTGGGATCAGTTGAGAGCCGTGTATAAGATTTACAAACTGTTACCTCCTCTAGTGATGTTCACCTCTTATTGTGGAGCTGCTTCCTGGGCAGTGGCGTGGATACTGAGTTGCCGAAATTAGCATAAATATTTTAAAAGGAATAACGAACCCCACGCCGACCAATGTGTTGATAATTATAGTAACTTTTAATATGTTGTGGAAAATCACAGTCACCATTAATATCCTGTAGGGAATTACAGAAAAAGATCACATTCTGCAGAGGATTATTGTGAATTATCAAATCATCTCCTCTTCACTTTGGAAAAGTTCAGCAACCTTTATTGTATTGTGAAGAGATAGAGAAAACTGTTGAATCGATAATATACCATAGAAGACTACAATGAATGATCATGTATTGTGAAATCACAGTAACCAATAATGGACCATAGTATTAAAGTGACATAAGAGGTTCTGATTTTGATTTACAGCTATGATTACTGATGATACTTTTGCAAGATTGGAGACAAAAAAATAGGAATTCAAATTTAAATTGAAGTGATGAGGGCCAAATATTAACTCTATCAAGGCCAGATAGCGCCCTTGGGCAAAATGACAGGGTACATTATAGCTCATCAAAGGGAAGGACGGACGAAAGTCTGATGGAAATACAGATTAGTCTTTTCTGCAAACCTTCCTATTAGTTGCATGCGTGGGAATGGAGTGATATTTTAACCTCACCATGGCTACGCGGTCAGCATCTTTTCCCCCAAATAGACCAGCGGTGACTCATAACGCGTGCACACACATACTGAACAGCGTTAAATCCAAAGGTGCATAAAAAACAGTGACAAGAGAATAGGTGTTTAATTTGGGTCTTCTGGAATTGTTAGGCGGAACAGCAGGAGATAGAAACATTGATGCGTGTTTGTTTGTGTGTGTATATGTGTGTGTGTGTGTTACAATGTTCAGTGTGCTCTAGTTCTCAGCATTTCTGTTACAGAGAGTTAGAGCTTACACCAGGGGCATAAGCCTCTGGCCCTGACTACTGACAAGTTATGGCTGCACTGGGTCTCATAGAGAGAGAGAGTAAACCCTCAGAAATACACATAAAAATATACATACAGCTCTTCACTCTTCCCTTCATCGCCCCATCTCTGTCTTACCACCCTTCATTTATTGGCTAATGCCTCCCCTCTACTAAGCCATCAAAATCTTGCTGCTGTATCTATTTTTCTTGTTTCTCCCCTTCCTCTCCCCTCCTTCTTTGGAAATATCAGCTGCATCAGCACTGTACTTACCTTCCAACCCGAGAGTGCATACACGCACACACCAACACGCACACACACACACAAACACGCACACACACGCGCACACACACACACATTGACTGAGTGAATAGAATTAAAGAAGGAACAACCTGATTTAGTCTCTGTCTGCTTACAGCTGCAATCATGCAGATATTTGGTAGATCATACATACACATTCAAATGCTGAAATGAATAAAAAATAAAGTCCATATTGGTGTGTGAACTTCTGTGAAGGTGTGTTTATGCATATGAGTGCAAAGCTGTGGACTCTAATGAAGGGGTTTCTCACCGTGACTCATCCTCTCTCCTCGCAGAATCATGGCTGGAGTTTTTCTATTCCCAAAAGCTGATGCTGTTTCTCTCACCTCCCTACTTTTCACACGCTGCCCTCTTTCCACTGCCATCTCCTCATTACAATACCTCCACTCTCTTTTTCTGTGCAGCCATCTTTTGACAGTTTCTCCCTCTCTGCCTGTCTCTCCCTGCCTCCTTCGTTCCTTTAGGTTGCGGGGGGATAATTGGAAGTAGAGGTTCTTCTTTGAGAAGATGCTGAGGCCAGTTAGGCCAAAAGCCCACTTAATAGGCCGTTGCTCCCTCCATGAATATACACACATGGGCTCATGCCAATATTTAGCCTCACATGCACATATCCTGCTCAGTGTGGATGCAGCCGTGCACGCCAACGTTTATCATTTCCCTCGAAGGCCCGTGATTCTGAGATTACTAGGCTTTTCATATTGATAGTAGCCAATGATTTCCCATAATTGGGCTGTTTTACTTAATGGCTCTCTTTCTATCTTCTCCTTTTCTTCACTCCCTCATCTTCCATCCATCAACACCAAACCTGAACTCATTTGACACCTGTTCTGCGAATCCATTATTTTTTATCATTCAGTTACGTCTATATCTACGTCTATATCATCTCTTCCTTGATAACAAGCCTATCAACCCGCAAACTCACATTTTCATAATACCTCCTGAAGCCTCAGATTGCTACGACACATCTATTACATATAGCCATATTTAATTTCCCCTCACATGTGAAGCCAGTTTCTGTGTGGCATCAGACGGCATCCATTTTGTTTTCTCTGTTCCTGGAAAAATGATTTTGGCCCGTATCTGGCTTACGCCAAATGATCGTAATCATGTCCTCTATCAGGCCCCTCTTCTCCGCACTGCGCTGTTGAACCAAAATGGCTGCCTTCCAATTCAATTTGCGGTAAGCAAAGGGCTATTTGCATGAACATGTGTCCCATCGTTTAGCTGATATTCCAGCGTTACAGTCTTACAGAAAGGATTGAAATCATGCATAGATTACACTCATCTTCCCTTATCGGCCATTTTCGTCTTTTCCACACAGTTTCTATTTGCAGCAGTTCTCTTCCACCTCCAATGTGGTACTTGAGGATTACATGAAACTCTGAGATCTATCTTAACACCAGGAGATAAAAACTTAGGGATGAGAGAGATTGTAAAGTGTGGGATACCCTCGCAGTTACAGAGTGCCTGTCAGTGTAAAGAATGGAAATTCAGCTCGCATTTGGAATGGAAATGTTATGGTTTGGTAAAAGTGAACAACAGTAGCTTTCATAAGAATCTGTGTATTTGTTGTAGACACAAACCTATTCATGTGCATCCACGGATTTAATGTGGTGACTGCCGTCAAGTGCATGTGAGCACTGCGGTATGTCGATGGAACTGCTAACTTGGTGAACTTACTGCTGAAAGACATTGCCAATAAGACAAACCGCTTTCCAACATCATTGTATTCAATTATTTACTAGTCCATCTACGTATCTAAGTGTATGAATTAGTACTTTTTAAATAGATATATTATAATAGCTATTAAAAAACATATTGGAGCTACCCCTGACAATCAGGTTACTCAGAAACGTATTATACTGTGATGCAGTACAATAAAGAAAGATGACAACAACAATTTGAATTTTAGGAGGCAAAGAAAAAGGAGACAACTATATACTTAAACAATTATTTTATGGGTAAAATTATTATTGTTATGGTTTGGTTAGTAGAGAGTAAAATTATTCTAGATATTTAGAGATTGCTATGAATTCATTTATCATATTTTAAGGATTGGCTAAAATGTTAAGATTACATCTAAACTATGCAATATACTGTGTGTTTCAATTCAACTAAGCAGCTCATCTTTGCACAACTAAAGGACACCAGACCATTATCCAGGACCATCCCTGATTAATAACTGATCCAAGGTTACATCAATAATTAATTTCAAATCACTGTAATGGATCAAGGCCACATGTGACTTTTTTTGGGTGAGTGATATCTGATGGCCTTAAATTAATCTGTTGACAGGTTTAAGTTTTGACCTTGGCAGCATACTCTTCCTCTGCAAGCACCGCTGCTGCTGAATCATTATTATGACATGTTAACTAAATTAATTTTTCCCAATTGTCACTGTGGCTTGTGGATTCCGATATCAATTCCCAGCAGTTACTTCCTGGTTTAAGTGGGTTACGTCATGTAAAAAATTACAAAATAAAATCTACAATGTATTAAAGAATGAAGCTGTTTTATTTCAGTTGGTACTAATCACACATCTATCTCTTTCTCTCTCTCTCTCTCTCTCTCGGTCTCTCACACACACACAAAAAAACACACACACAACTTTAAACTGATGGCGAGCACGTGTAGGCGTTCCTAGTTTGCTCATCACATCCAACATGTCCCTCTTGAAGCTGCTGAGTGCTTCCACAGCACATCCGCCTGACTCTGCACCTTGTTGAAGTGTCCAAGCGAAACAAGCTGACTCACGATTTTAGGTGCATTGTGGTCTGTTAGACCGCACTCCATTACACTGCTTGTATTTACCCATCAATGTAGTTTGTAGGTTAAGCAACATCACATACATTCAAGAACATTTGGCTATTTCAATTTTCCTACATTTCTTTTTTATTGACATTGCAACTATAGATAATGTAACATGATCTAATGATGGGAAATCCAGTCATTGTGCAGCACTGAATGCACTGGCAGTGCTATTATTATTTATTTTATTTGATATATTTGCCGTCTTCACATCATCAGAAACACAGACAATAAGATTAACAGAGCATAAAGAGCCAAAAACAAATATTTGATTTCAAAATAAAGAAATAAATAGATATTTGGAATTACACCTTTCATAGATATATATGGAACATGTTCATGTCCCACGGCTGTATTCCGCAAGCCGTGGAACATGAACATGAACAACATCAGGTGGGTGTGGCCACACTACCACTGTCACATAATTGCACTCATCAAGCTAAAAGTTCAGAACCAGTGAGTTGTCTCTTCCCAAAGAGCAGAGGACATTCATGACAGCCCATACTCTTCTGAAAGGGCCATCTTGTTGGTTAAACTAAGGGAATATCGATAAAGTCGTTACAGCAGCTCCAAAAAAACAGAAAAAATAAATGTAATAGACATGTAAACATAAACGTATATGTATAAGATACAGCATTAAAAATAGAAATACTCATGCATTTAGAAATATGAATAAAGGGGAAGCAGTTATAAAGTGAAGAATCTGATCTCCTAAACTAATTGGAGATCCGACTCTGTTAATATCTGAAATACATTCCAGGTTCTATTACCTCTGCATTCTCTCTAATCAATTTCATTCATTCTAAAGATTAGTTGTAAAATATTTTTCTCCTAATTCTGAAAGTAGTGTCAACTTTCTAAAGTGCACTGGTATAAATAGCAAACACAGTTTCTGTTCCTGGGGAATTCTACTTCTACAAAGTACAATAATCCTAATGGATAGGTATGTTGACTCCAATTTTTTTTATTTTATTTTATATGTATTCCCACACTGACCACAGTGCTTCTAACTTAATGGGGATACATAATCACAGCAACAATGTCCTCGATGATGGAGATAAAGCTGTCGAGGGCTTCTATCCCATCTAGGTATCCCACTTGGCATTTTAATAGTTTGTGGTTGATTCAGAGCCTCGTTAAACAAAAAGTAATCCTTGAATGCCTGAGAGAACAGCTGCTGTAATAAGCGCAGGTTTCATACTTGACCTTGCGACCGACGGGGCTGTTGATTGGATGTTTTTTAGATTATTTTTGTCTGACCTTTATTCTCCTTCTGTCTATTTTTTCCCAGGTTAACAGGGTTCCAGCTGCCTTCACCCATTGTGAGTACAGGCTCCAGGCTCACATTGTGGCTACTGTCTGACTACGCAGTCAGCGGACAGGGATTTAAAGCTATCTATGAAGGTAATACAACTTCCATGCTACTTCTTGTTTTTTTTTTCACTTGTCCATCAATCTCAATCTCAACTTAAAAAAGCAACACAAGTCAATTCTGAAACTTGGGACTGGCAGTGAGGTCTTAGCTTCATTGATGCATTTCTACATTATTTCTCTCATGCCAGTAATTTATTTTTCCAATATGTTGCGATCTTCTCCAATGAGAGCTTAATGTGAAAAGGCATCATTGCTACAGAGCATAATCTCCCAAATACTCTAAAAACAGAGCAATAAAATGAGTCAGAGAGAATATGGTGAGTGCCATGACTCATATTTTAGTATAAAATGAACAGTTTGCACTGAGCTAACTGCATCGGATGGTTTGATTTAAAGTCATTCTATTCAGCCTGGTTTTCATCTTTCACCTCCCAGACCATAATTGAAACCTTCGTCATCATGACATAGAAATGCTTTATGACCCATGGCAAGATGATATTAATGACGACACTCTTGAATCCCAAGCATGAGGAAATGCACGCTCAAGGAGGGAAGGAAATGCATGTGACTAATTAGGCTAATTACAAGACAGGAGGTTGTCAGTCTTTCTGAGATATTGTGATTGTTGGGATGTGGTTCGATGAAGCAAGAGGAAGCGACTCGAGAGACCTGTGACCACTTTGCGTGACTATAAGACAGAATACAAAAGACCAATGAGTCTGTTTGTTTATTCCATTGGGAGACGTTTGGGTTGTTTTGGTTTTCTTTCTCACTTTTAGAAACAAAACTGTCAATCGCCTCTTGTTGCAGATGTTTTTGTGAAAAGTAAGAAAAAGAAAAAATAAACCTCCAGTAATTCTTTTAATTATCTTGAGCCACTACTTCCTCTTTCCTCTTATTTACCACATTAATTCACTTGTACATACAGTGTACTTACAGTCTGTGGTACAATAACACCAATAAACAGGGTTTTAAAAAGAAAAACTATGGGTTTGACCCTTTTCCTACTTCTGTCACACCAATTCTGGTGCATCCTCCACTGGGGCCACAGAGCAATCCAAGGTTACCAGTTCATCAGTGGTGAATGATCAAGGCCCTCTGGCTTGTATGACAGTAGCACCAGTAAACAATATACTAGCGCTATAACATGCGCTATCCTGCCTCTTCTTTTGTGCCACCATCTCGAATGCTGCATGAAATCAAATCTGTCTGACACAATTTTCATATTTTTGAAGTAAGTAAGTATTTGAAGCATTTTTGTGGAATGTTGTTTGCCGGCATTGCTTTGATATTTCTACAGAAAAATAAACATGTTTGAAGGAAGATTAGATGTTAGCAGATGATAGCATAATGCGTGGTATTTAGAGCTAAATAGGCATAGAGTGGGCACACAGAATATAGGAGAACGAACACTCTTGTTACTTGCTTTTGTAAAAAAAAAACCTGAACAAATAGCAAGCAAGCACATGGCAATGTAAATCCTGTTTCTCATAGGGACTTTGGTCCCATCCAAACTGGTTGATGAATAGGAAGTATGGTCAGCATCAGGCGAAATGAATACCAAGCAATAATTCAATCACTAAGTCAGTCACTTACATGACAAATTCCAGACACACTTGGCCATATCACATGGAACAGAGTCCATGTCCCACTGCACGCCCTGTTGGTCAGAGTGAATATTAATAGGATGATGGGGAAGACCACCCACAATAAGCCCCGATTAAGGTTTGTTACCGAATCATTCTTAGCACTCAATTATTTGTTACCATTTGCATTTTTCATTCTTCAAATTATGTTTATTTTGTTTTCAAATTAGTTTTTTTTTTTTCTCTTTTGAACGTCTTTGCCAATGTTTTTAAGACACACTCTGACTTCTGACGTAAACACCAAAGCCAACCCCAATATGTTCTGGAGCTAGACCGGTTCTATCTGGTTACTTATCATAGTTAAGACAAGACTCGAATCAGCTGGATGGTGCGGGGCTGTGTCTTCGTCAATGTGAAGTCCATGCTACTACTAAACCAAATATTGAATAGGAATGACATTTAGCAGGGTGCAGACCTCCAACCAGATCTCCCTTTTATCTTGATTTGCATTTGAATATAATGGTTTTCATTTTGGTCCATCACCAGCTGCACCAAGTTTCTCAACATCCCCTTCTTTTGCATTTTTCTACTGACCAATGAACCACCTAACTATCTTTACTAGAGATCCTGCATTGTGTATCATATCAGGAATCTATTAGTATGTTGTGTTTATTCAATGTTACTGTTAAATGTTTCAGTGGTTCAGTCTCGGCGAACTCGACAGATTATCATTTGTGTTCTCTATTTATCAGTTGTTTTTTTTTATGAGCCGAAGAACTCCATAACACTTCATGAAGGACCAGTTACCATCATCTCAAGTGACATGCTCAATTCAAACTCAAATTGGCATCACATACTCTTCAATGTCAGATTTTGTTCCCCCCCACCAGAAGCATCACAAGTGAAACTAGAGTGTGCTATATTTTTCTCAGAGAAAATAACCTTTGCACCTCAAAGTAAATAATGGCAGCTGTATGAAGGAAGGCAGGCATTAAGCAGAATGAAACTTGTGTGCATCACAGCTGCAATGCAGCTCAACCCTGGTTACATTGCAAGTGTGTCTGAACTGAGGAGGTAGTTATTACCTTCGCCAAGGAGGTTAAGTTTTCCCCCAGGTCCCTTTGTTTATTGCATGGAAGGTTGTCAGCAGTGTCAAACAAAAATTGCTGAATGCATTCATACAAAACTTGGTAGGAGGGTGAATCTAGGGCCGGAATAAGCACTACTCAATTATAGTTTAGTTCTGGGTGAAAGGGATTCAACTTTTCTGTTTCAGCTTTCCCTTCTTCACAAGACATTTTCTTCAGAGGTAAAAAGGCAGGATCTTGAGGTGGAGAAAATCTGGCATATTTAGTCATTTTGTGTCTATGTGTGTAGTTTGGTGCAGATCTGAATAAAAATTTGATTGACCAGATTTAATTATTTGTGGGCTTGTCACCCTAGTGCCTGCTCTACTGTTTGGTTAAACACATTTTCAGTCCCTATTTCCCTTGTGAAAATGTGGGCCACGTGATTGAACCCTTATATGCAAATGAGTAAGGGGCCAATGATGGAGCTCTGGGGGACTCCACAAGTCAAATGGGTAAAAAAGGAGTCGCTAACCACGGCTATAGAGAAAGCTTTGTTTGGCATTTTTTTGGATATTATAGCATGTGAGGACTTACTAAACAGAATAATATATCTTGATATAACCAAAGAAAGTCGAATAAGGGTCAAATAATCTTCTTAAATCTACCCAATCAGTGAGCTAATCTTATCAAAATTGAAAAGGAAATACAAAATTTCTTGATCAAATAATTCAGCATACAATTCGTTATATTTTATCGTACATTTTTTGATTTTTCTATTAAATAATTCCCCACAGAAATAAACCATGCAATGAAATTATTTATTTTTTTCTTAAGGACATAAAAGGGATAATGAGTGGCATGTTGTTTGTAATGTCAAAAAAAAAAATCTTAAATAAATATATTATTAAATATTTGAACTCGTATAATTGCACATTGCCAAACTTTAGTCACTGTTGTAATTTTTTTTTTATTTTTAATATTTTATCAGTGTTTTATCAATTATTATTATTAAATTAACCTCTGCCATGAAGGTAATGTTTCACCTTGTTCCATTTGTTTGGTGTTTAGCTGATTGGTTTGTAGGGCGTTCAGCAGGATTACAGCAGCACTACTGAATGGATCTCAATTAAACTTGTTGTGCTGCTTTGGGTTAAGGTTAGCATTTTCAACATCTTCTTTGATTTTTCTGTGAGCAATAGAACTTGAAGAAAAAATAATTCACACACACTTAGGGGTTTGATATCTTTGGTTGTGTATGATTTTGTGCAAATCTAAATGAAATCTGGATCCACCAGATTTGAACGTTTAAATCTAAAGTAGTTTCCCATCTGGTTACAGGGATTGAGATTGATTTTTGATAAAGATTGATTGAATTGAATTGGTCTGCTGGGCCTTGGTCAAGGTATGCATTCTACTGGGTGTCATTATATTTGATTAATCTTATTATTTTTACATGCTCACTTGGCTGTCTTTTCTCTTCAAACAAGCAATTCTGTTGCCAAGCAACCTGTAGCTCCCTTAGAAGAGACTTATTTGGTGGCCATTAATGTTGAAGGAGCAGATGACTTTAGACTAATTTAAAGTTAATCATTGAAATGCAATGCTTGCAGTTCATGTGATGGTCCAGGTCTGTACAAAATGTGTTCCAACAACTGCACTCCTGATCAGTCAATTCATTTCAAACAAAATTGTCTACTTCCTTTCAAAATGCCCAATCAACTTTTTATTTAGGAGTTTTACTGCTTTTCCCATTGTAAGGTGTGGCCATATTTTTATTTCTAGCAACTGACTGATAACTGTTGAAATTTCCAGGCGAATCATACAAGTAAGTGGGAAACATAAAGGCAAACACTAAATAGTCGTTATTTCTAAGGCAAGCAAGTATATTTTCAGAAGGAAGTGGGTAAGATTAAAGGAGCAGTGTGTAATTTTTGGGGTACATTTTTGAATAAATGGAGTATATTATTCATAACTACAGAAGACAAAATAATCCAGCCTTGTGTTAAATGGTGAGTATCATCCTCCATTTGTTAACCATACCACAATACAGAACACATACTTATATGCATTTTCTTATATTTAAGTTTGAACCTATAAATGTGCAGGGTAAGTAATTTTTAAATACATCCATTACGCACTGCACTTTTAGTCGTATAATTAAGTAGGATATCAACCTTTGTTTCCTCAACTACTTTGTGTTTAGTAAGGTTGTATGCCCTTTTTTGACCCATACCCTCAAGTTAGTTGCCACTTTAGAATGAATTCAACCAAAGAAAAACTGTATTCATCAAAAATTATACAGTCAATGGACATTGTTGAAGAAACTGCAATACTCTTAATACTTAGCTCCTCACAGAAACATCTCTATTTAGATTTTATGGGTAGCAGTTCCAAATTGAGCCTTTTTTAAAAATTACTATTAAAAGCAAAGGGTTGTTCAATCTTGCTCTGTTATTTTTTCCTCTCTAGCCGATTGGAGTAGAGGCCGCTGGAATTCTGATGTGCCTGCTCATAACATGTCTAGCCAAACATGCCACAGTTGTTCTTGGCTTTGTAATGATAGAGTGGTTGTACTTGACTTTTTCATTCTGGGAGGGGATCAATATGCCTCTGATTATGTAATGTTATGTTATGTGTGTCAAGTAGGTCCTTGTGCCGCAATCACATGCATGCTCAGCTTTTACCGAATGGATGTCCTTCCATTTTCTAAAAGGGATTACATTTTTTTTATGTTCTTACCTTTGGTTAAGACAACCTCAGTGTTTTACAGTATTTGTCTTAATTTAGTTGTGTGTGTTCCTACCATACACTATTTTAGTGTGATCACATCACATGTAGATATCTGTTTCAGCCCACACTGCAATAAGCCTAAGTGCTGCACAGTCCATCTCCTCAACACACTGCGTCATGGCCAAAACCACTCTGGAATTCCTCCCCTCTCATCTCCATGGCAACCAGCAGATCCCTCTTTTTCGTCGTCTTCTTTCTTATCCTCTTTACTTTCTCTCTTTAACTCTTTATTCATGTTTGGTCTGTGGCTACAGAGAATGAGGCTAACGGATACAAAGGAAATTAGGAACATTAGAAGAGGTTCTGCAAGTGCCAATGGGGAACATGAAAGAGATCTTATCTCTTTGTTTCTCTCTGAATTCCTTATATCGCATCATTGTTCCTTTCTTCACTCATGTGCCTCTCTTTCTCTGATCTAACATTGCAAACTTCCATGGCTGCCATATTCTCTAGCCTCCTCTCTAATGTTATAATAATTTTCTCGCCTCGTGAATATTAAAGTTCCATGATTATTATTCAGTCTTGTGTCGCCAAGTTTCTCTTCCGTCTGTGTCTTAATTGCATATTGAACGTGCTTCCCAAATAGGTCAGCTGATGGAAAAAAAAAGAAAAGAAAAAGCACGACTCAAGCAGTGTGACTCCTCAGCATTAAGTCACTGCAGGTGGTAAAGGCGGAAAAAATACATGAACATATTACTCATAAAAACATATTCTTGTTCATATTCAAATATCCAATTAAAATCTCTTCCTTGTTTCCTATTGGACTTATAGTTGAGATGAAGTATAATGGAATACACACAGCATATGGATAATGTCACATTATGAAGAGGCTTGAAAAAGAAAAAATCAAAATAAAATCTCAATCAATCTATCAGAGGATATTTGAGATGGGGGTTAATTGTAATTCTCCACAGAGGCGGAGATCAAGACTTCATGATGCTTAAAATAAAGCCCACAATAATGTGAACATAGTATGAAACCCAGGGTTCAAACGATAACAGAACGTGTTATTGAAAAGAAGAGAATAGTGACAGAACATGCGAAAAAAGTGCCTTGTCTAACATAAAAAATAAAACAAGTTAACAGTATATCCCATAAGAACCCAAACCAAACCACATTTATGAAATTGTGAAATTGAATATTGTCCCTCTTCAGACGTCTGTGATATTAAATCTGGCATTTATTGAAATTATATTATTCATATTTTGAAAATATGTTATTATCTATCTATCTATCTATTCATGCATTTCTAAGGACAATATATTTCATTTTTGTATTTGCACAGCATATATGAAAATTGCAACTTTACAGATGAGGTTTAATGACACAAAAAAGCTAAATTGAACAAAAAAGTGTTTTTGCAACAAATAGTTCAAAATATGTTATCAGGTCTGCATTAATGTAATACATGACATGCTATTAAAGCATTGGGATTGTCGAAACTCACAATTAGTGACAAAAACAGGCTGATTAAACACATTATGAGTTAAATTTGATTATGTATTCTTGAAGTTTTTATGTGATCCATGAAAAAATAAAAGAAGGCCATCTGGACATATATGTTATGCTATTATTAATAAATGGCAGGTATTATAAAAATAAGTTTCTTACCGTGGAGTGTGTATAATTTTATTTTGTATACTTTCTATTTTGTTGAAATTGGAACTGGAAAATACACAGAAATTAGCAAATGAAAATGAAAATGAAGAAGGTTAAGTAGGTGGTGAGTCACATTAAGATAATGTCATCTAACTTTGCAACAATAAGCTCTAGAAATTGCCTAAATGTTGACGGAAGTCAACTAAAGGTTGCTTAGCAAGTTACTGATGCAGAGAGATTTTAGAGTAAATAGCTATTTCTATACAGCAGTTTTGCAATCAACACACCTTTGTTTGTTGACACTACACAGAAAATCAGGGGCATGTCAGTGTGTTATTTTAAATTATGACCCTGGCTTCTGTAAGACTCACCTCTGTTACTGACTCCATTGTTATTTCAGAGATGAAACAACTCAAAAGTCCTGAGCAGAATATAGGTACACCTATACACTCAATTTGAATAGGCTAAGGGCTAATTTCAGTATTGATCCTTTATCAACATCAAATGTACTTATGGATAGATTTCAGTAGAACGTATGACAAATCAAAGTGCTTTCTGCACACATTATGACATACTGACAGTCAGAATCCTTGGGCCAATAGCAACGTATGTATTATGAAAAGGCCAATTTTTTTGATTCAACTTCTCAGGTCCAGTACAGTATGGACCCCTCCACATAACACCCGGGAATATTTGTTATGGTTGCTAATGCAAAGAATTGATGAGGAGGAACCCTCACACAATACACATTCAATGAAAGAGATGAATTGTTATCCCCTCAGTTGTGGGTGGGATGCCGTGCTGCTCTGTCTCCATGAGCAATCACATTATTCGGAGAGTAAGTCATGGAGCAGCAGAGGCTGCCCTTCCACCAACACAACCTTGTGCATATATCAGCGCTGATCTACAATGGTGTCTCTATCCAGCTTCTCACCCACTGTTTAACTCCTCCTTATTTGCATGTAGAAGGAGATAGGCAAGTAGAGGAGGCTGATGAGAAGGGGGCAAAGTATTAGTGCGCCTAAAGCCTAATTGAAAAATGAGACTCTCCTCATGAATCTTGGATTACGCGGTCTGATTTTAGAGTCATGGCTGTTTGATTTCAGCTCACACTCTACACATTAAATTGTTTGCGAAAAACTCATGATTGCTGTGTTCACATTGCATCGTCCGAATGTCGCGCACAACTTCAATTCTCACAATGTACGACACTGTAGGTCCTGTAGGTCCCTCCAGCCCATTGTCTCTATTGACAATACAAAATAAAGTTTTGTTTGAAAGCTTATTCTATGTGCCCAAACCTCTTAAAAAAGAGATATTGGCGTAGATAGACGCATAGTTGGCTAGGACGACAACTTGACTTGTTAACTTGATAGATAACTCTACAGTGAAAAAAAAAACTTTTCTTTTTCTCTCCTTCAAACGAGCCAAATACTACACTTTCTACTTTATCATTACCTGTTTTTTAACAACAACATGATGCACCATGTCGCTATGGTAACTCAGACATTTAGTATCCATCTCCCACAGGCTCAGTGAAAATAAATCTGCTGCAACAGCCAATCATGTCGTGGCTCTGCTCAACTGTGCAAAAGCAAAAGCCTTATTATGGATATTGATTCTAATCATACATTTTTTTAACTTTTTTCATCCCACCTCAAAACCTATTATTAAATAAAGTCTAATTTGGTTATTTTCAACATGTCAAAATAAATTTTTATTCCTTCTACCTCATCTGCAGAACTTTTGGGTATTTCCTCTTCAATGTTGTATAACCATTAAAATGTTTATAACTGTTTTCTGTTATTACTTTTCTATTCTTTCAGATAGCATTTATTTCTTGTATTTTTCTTTCTTGTTGTTGGGGCAGCAAAGTGTTGTAGTGATCAGAACCTTTGTCTCATAGCAAAATGTTACTAGCTTTGAATCCCAATATGTAATGTATGGAGTCTCTCAATGTTATATCCACATGTGTGTAGCAGGTTATCTACGTCTTACCTCGAAAATAATTGAATAGGAGCACCACCCAAAGTTAATTTGAAATTAAGAATTGATTGATTCTAAATTATGAAACCTAGAATCAATCAATTCTTAATTTCATTGAACTTAAAATTCTCACATCTGAAAGTCATGAACTCTTTTACAAAGTACTCTCATTTCTCTTCATGAAGGAAAGACAGGATAACTGTTATGTTTAATATGAATATGTTTATTCAACTACACACTAAACAAAACCGGATACATATTGATAACTGATAATGAAGTGAATGAACAGTATAATGCATATACATGTGTTTGTGTGTGTGTGTGTGTGTGTGTGTGTGTGTGTGTGTGTGTGTGTGTGTATGTGTGTGTGTGTGTGTGTGTGGACTGATTCTTCAAAAGTGGAGAGTTTGAGAAAGAGGCAATGGTTATAGAGAAGAATTATTGACGGTTTTGGATTCACTGGAACTTAATTATTGCTAAAAGCACGATAAAACCTAAAGGGTCTTAGATTTTGTACATCAGCCCCAGATCATGAATGAGGGTGATAGAAAGGTCTCCTTGTTTTGGTCAACAATCACGTCCATGGATCGGGTGCCGCAGTCAATCAGGCAGTTTTCTCTCGCTGGAAGTGTTTCTATAAGTCAGGTGAGGTCTATCGTCGCTGCCGTATGGAGACTGGTGGGTGCTACGCACACACGTCCAGCTGGACAGGAGATGGACCCGGCACCGAACGTCCTTGTTGCAGGAGCAAAAATGGGGTCAGGAACTTTTACTCTAGCTTGCAAAACTGATTTCCAGGGAAAGTCGCAGTCCTTGCAAAACTCCCAAAGGAAATTGACCTTTGCAAGTCTGACATTCTTAGAATGTAGAAGGAATGAAATAATTTACTCTTAAAAGCAGGTTCAAACGAAAGAAAAAAGATTTGCGTGCCGTTATTGAGCTCAGGGTTGTGATGCTCAATAAACAATCAGTTCAGAATAGGAATTGTAACTGAACAGCAAAAAATCGATGAAAGTCGAAAAGCGAATGACTTTAAAAAGAAAGGTAAAATTGAAGTTGAAGAATGGATAATGAAATAAAGAAGTGACAATATAGGTAGGAGATGAAGGGAAGAAGCGAAGAGAGAGACGCAGGTTGTCATCCCCTTTTAATACCCCTCCGGGTGTCCCAGTAACTTATTTGCATGAAGGGATGAGCAGAGAGTCGGGTTTCTCTTGGTATAATGCAAATAGGGTTGACAGGGGTAGAGATAAAAATACAGGCTACACAACTGATTTTTCTATTAATTACTGCTAGATGGCAATGTGTTACTGCAGAACCGTCCAAGACAGACAAGCGGAAAAAAACTCAGGTTCCTTATTTGAACAGATTACGATAACATGTTTTATATCATTGAAAAAGAAAAAAGAAAATTTGCTGAGTTTCTAACTGTGTAAGTTGTGGAATTAAATAAGAAGAAACTTAACATAGAAACAGTCTTTTTGTTGATGAGGTTCCAATTAACATTGTTTTTCCTGAGTGTTTATTTTTTAACATTCCAATGACCTCCGGCAGGTCATTAAACAGCGAAAGAGGTGGGGTGAGATGTTTATTACACCTCAGATTCTAACACCGGGGTCCTCCCATCTCAAAGCAAGACCCCCTTGTCGATTGATTGCTAGACGAGAACAGTTTCACTTTTGTCCCACTGACCCCACGAGAGCAAATGGTGAGATAAGTCTGTCACTCTCCTGCTGTGAAGAACCAGATGTGGCGATGTCACATTACATGTGTATGCATGTATGTAAATAAAACTGGTTAATATTATGATGTTGAAATGCAACCCTGTTCATGGGTCCAGGAAACATTCATGAAAATTTGTTGCATTTGCTGAAGTATATTGCCCACAGCCTTCATATGTAGTCAACCATCTTAAACATAATTGATCACTCCAGTATTAACTCTGTCAAAATTAGAAAAATAAATTAAAATCTGTTAAAATGAGTAAGTTTTGCTGGAGCTGAAGTTATTGATTTAATATTTGCTTGCTTGTTATTCTTTTCTGTCTTTATTGAAAAGCTTATTGTCTCACCATGAAATATAAGGCATTGGCAAAGGTGACTTAGAATAAAAATCCATCATGCATGCATGAGTCTTGTTTGTTTCTTCAATTTATTCTAGCTCAGAACAATAAAAGAGGATAAAAATAATCTATGCAGGATCCAAGACTCAACGTGGGCTGACAGCCAAGTCTGTTCTTACCCTCCTGAGAATGTTGATGGATTGTGTTTGATCTTAAATTACATGTATGTAACAGAAGATTTGCAATTACCTTATGGAAATGTCCAAATAAACCCATACAAGGTTAGCACACATTTAAGCGCCACGTGCATTCCACAAATCAATAAATACTGTATATCAGTCAGGAATTTATTTTTCTTATGCTAGCTGTATAGCCCTTTCTCAGTGTACTACACCTTGGATATCTTCATATTTATAGATTAGTTATTTTAATTCCATACCCATCAATTCACAATATTTATCAAATTTCACATTGAAATAAGTGTTTAAAAAATACTTAGAAACAGTATTAAATATTTATAATCTAATGGAGTCTACAGTTTGGACATCAGTTATCAATAATGAACATTACTAAACCGCTTCAAATGCCCTGCTGTTTTTTCAGCAGGGCATTTAATTGTCTTGTAAACTGAAAATAATGTAATGGTGGCTAATAAATTCACATTTTCATTCCATAAAATACCTCCAAATACCTTTAAGGATATTTTGAATGAAGAAAGATAAATATTCCCCAAATGTCTAATAAGGTAGTGGTGAAATTGTGAATATTAACAAAATAATGCCTAACTTATAAGATAAATATGTATTCTTACCGCTGTCTTAAAGTGGTAGGAATTTTTTTAAGGCTTAAATTCCCACTTTGCATGCTTTATGAAACAGGCATCCTGTATTTTGTCTCTTTATGCGAAACACAATTCAGGCATATGAAGTATTTTCATCAAATCTCAGTAGAAACATTAATTTAATCAATACATCCTTTCATGCTTCCTATTAAGCCTTTCAGCATAACTCAAATTATAAGCATATAACCTGACGGCAATATTGCTTGTCTTGCGAGTCTTGGCGAGTCTTGAATGTTGTTAAAGTAATCTATAAGAATCTACCAGCTTTAGTTAGAATTTTTGAACTTGATATGTTAATATATTATTTATATATATATAAATAATATATTATTTATTTATTTATATATACACTGAAACCCTTCAACAGTGTTTTCTATATATATATATTTATATATATATGTCTTGTGAATCAGTTTCACCTGTTCTGGTGCAAATTAAAGTGACAAATGCAATGGAGAGGTAACAATTTAATAGTTCTGCAGGTGTAGGCTACATTCCATTTCTCTCTACTTATCTTTCCTGACTGACTCTTCTCTAGCTATGTTTCTGCTGGTGTCTTTGTCACTACTTTTGACATGAGGCAGTATCTGCAGCCCACTGACGCTGAACATACATAGCACAATAAATTACTATCTATTATCTATTATCTATTATCTATATCAATAAAGATTTTCAGCTTGAATATTTCTTTCATTGAGATCCAGACTGTGATATAAGTGTTCCCTTAATTTTTTAGAGCAGTGTATTGTATACCCCCCAGATATTTCTAGAGGGAATGTTGTTATGAAACCTGATTTCACAGAGACAATTTGAAATTATTTATTGAAAAATAAAAAAGTCAATTTCTAGTCAATGGACTAGAAATCAGTAGTCCAAGGACTACTACGCATTATGCTGCCATCAAATAACTTCACAGCTGCACTGCAGCTACAGTTTGTTGACAAACTACATAACTAGCACATAGTCAAAGAAACAGTAACATTTATCTAGTGGAATAAATAGTTATAACGAGGCTCAACAGGAACGAGTGATACACTGACAGACACGCACTGAAACCCTTCTACAGTGTTTTCTAACAGACTCAAGCCAAGTTCCTGGCATAAACATACGTATCATCAGGCATACTGGCACCACCATACCACGGAATTTGGACGCCACAACCTTCAAAAGCCAGCAATAATCACCAAATATTTAAGAGACTTAAAAGTTAGACTCCCGAAGCTGTTCCTCATCTGAGGATAAAGTCTGTCTCTGTTCTTTAAAAAAAATAAGATCCAATAACATGGACGTAGAGTACACCGTTGCTTTTCAGTTGCATTATAAGCCCCTTTTCCATTGGCATGGAGGCCAGTTTTGAAAGGCTGTCCAGTCCTTTTTCTCCAATAAGTTACAATTTGTTGAAAATGAGCATTCTGCAGGAGCAGAGGATCAGAATGAAGCGCCTTCCTCATATGTAATACAATCTACCTTAAGGACACACCCAAGGCTACCTAGCATACACTGGATTTTCAAAGAACAAGCCCTAAATGACAACTTCAAAATCTGATAGGTTAAAAAATGTATAATCAACAGTATCATCCAATTGAAATTTCAACAGGCAGAGGCTTTCCCTCTGAAAGTAGCTTGCCCCAGCAAAGATGTCTCACCCAGAGACGGCAGTTGAGAAATGTGATTGGATAAAACAAAGCTCACTTATATGAACTCAGTGGAAGCAGCAGGGACAGAAGCAATGAAATGAAAATCAGTAATAAAATCAAATAAATGTAGTCTCAATTAAAATGATAATCAATTTTTTTAAATTGTCTGACAATGTCTCCGCAAGCAGAGAAGGCTTTAGCTTAGCCTGATAATCTGCCACTTCTGATTTCTTTATGTTTATTGGATATGTTTTTTCCAACAGTGCATCTTTTGCTCCAGAAGGGATGCTACATTTGCATATTTCCTCTGAATAGGAGATGTCCCAAAAAAAGTGCTTCCCTGTGAGAAGGGGTTCAAGAACCTGAACTTATTTAGTGTTAAAATGGACGCCAGCTGGTTGTTATCTTACAGAATGCTTTCTTAATTTCTAATAAAACATGAGCTATCTGGCACATCTGGGTAAGCGGAGCTTCCGCTTTGGCAGATTGTAGCCGTTATTAGTGTCTGGCACCAGCATTTCTAACCGTTAAATGCTTCTGACACTTAATTAAGGGCTGGCTGTTATGCAGCAGTTCTCTCTCAGTCAACACATGCATGAACTTGTACATTAATACAACCACCACTAAGTTCCCCTGACGTATACTTAGGATCAATGATCCAACTGTTACTTTTGCTCTTAATTTTAACTGCTCAGTCAGTTAATTGTATTTTTTATAAAATCATCCCTGATTAAATTTTTCTGTATCTCAAGAGGCAATGTTTTTGACTTCGGAAAATGCTTAATATTTACATATTATTATACATTACATTTTTCTTACTGAAAAGATCTGTGGGGTTGGGTAAAGAGACTGATATTGTTGTTGAAACCTTCCTAGACGTCTCTTTACCCAGAATTTATTTCACTATTATTTGAAACTGAAACCCACAAGTTATACTTTATTTTCAATTGTTTCTGCATTCTTGGTGTTTTTATAGAACTGACATGAGCAAAGAGAGGATTTGACATTTCTCTTTTATCCCCGAAGTCATAGAGTAGCACATTTTTCTGCCCAATGCCGCAACACACCCATTGTTTGGGTCTATTCTTTTGAGTCAGTTTGTCTCTAGTTCCCAAAAGTATTATTAAGTAAATAAGAAAGACTGTCATAACTTAAAAAAAAAACAAATGTAATATTACAGTACGATTCAAGACCTATTTCACAAATCTGCTCCCTTTTGTTTATTTTTTTCATTTGATTATCTGAAACTTATGGAAAATACATAAAACAAAGCTTTTTCTGTCAGCAACCCTTTAAAACCACAAAAGCAACCCATAAAGAAAGTGAATTCACATTTGAGTGACACGTTCCCAACTGTGACTCTCCTGATCGTCAAGTGTTAAAAAAACTATGCAGTCCCTCTGGAAATGTGACCCTGTTTGAGCAGCTATCGCATTACAACCCCTCGTCTCATATTGTGTTGGTCCCTCTTTTTGCCATCAAATTTGCTCTGACCCACTAAGACATGGAGTCCACAACCTCTGAAGGTGTGCTTTGGTATTTGGCTTCAAAATGTCAGTAGCAGATCTTTTAAGGTCCCGTAAATTGTGAGGAGGGGCATCCAGGGATCAACCTTTTTTGCCCAGTACATCCCACAGTTGCTTGATCAGTGATCTGGGGATTTAGAGGACAAGTGAAAAACTTCAACTTGTTGTTGTATTCCTCAACTATGTCTGCAGTGTGTCAGAGAGCATTATTCTACAGAAAGAGGCCACTGCCATTAGGGAATTTCATTTCCATGAAGGGGTGTAGTTAGTCTACAGCAACGTTTAGCTAGGTGGGACATGTCAAAGTAACAAGGTCTCCCAGCGGACATTGCCTAGAGCAACGCACTTCCTCCCCCAGTCAACAGGGGACAGTATGGGCACTCTGGCACTCAACTGGCATTCACCATTTGTCCTTCTTAGGCCACTTTTGATACCATTGCTGACTGGGAACACCAGATCTGCGGGTTTGGAGACTCTTGCCCAGTCATCATATACGTACCCTATCCGTATCCGTATGGTAAATTTGTCCTGGTTGCGACACATCAACACGTCATAATCAAAGATGTGGTCCCTGAATGAAATGGCATTGTTATAATGGAAGCATCCTTCTAAAGAGATGAACATGTCGGTGAATTGCAGGAATGGAGGTCTTTTGAACTGGGGGGGGGGTGCAAAAAAGTGACAGACAGACATAGGCTAACACTCGGGCAGTGGGCAGGATGTGTTGACATCTGTTTGTGTGTGATGCCTCATGCCTGTGTGCATTTATATATTACCTGCAAATACAAGGGTGTCTGTTGTGCAGTCAGGATGAACATGGAGGAGTCACTGAGAAGCTTGTCTTTATTTTAGCTTCTGTGGAAGAACCTCTGTGCACCCTGCTGTTTGCACGCTGACAGACTGTCAAGGGCTACCCAAGCTGCATCCTAATAGAGAGGGAGGGAGATTGAGGAAGATATGGGAAAATAGATATCAACTAGCGGGGCTTGGAAAATACAGAGGCGATTGAAGATAACATGTATGGAAAAGGATGGGATTAAAATGTCGAAACGAAAAGAAGTGTTATGTTTTGAAAGTAAGAGATAAAAACCGAGGGATGATTGACAGCTCCATGAGGTAATGGAGGAAGCTATACGAATATGTTATGATTAATAACATGATTAATCATTGGGAAAAGCTGGTCAGATGAACAAACATAACGCCACATGGCTCAGTAGCTGCACAGTTACTCATGCATAGTGCTTGCGCCTCACCACCGCCATGCATTTTCAAGTCATTGCTCTCCTCTGCCCAAAAAGCTCCAACTGACTTACCCCCACCTTTCCACTGACATGGCGCTTAATTATTTGCTTCTGACTACATAAAATGTCACCCAGAGCACTTCATCTCCTTTAGCTATTTTGTTTGACTTATCTGAAAGGTTGGCGGTGTTGGTTTGCTGCCACTGTTTATGTGTGGTATCAGCTTGGCTAGGTAATTCTGCTTCACTTTGTGAAATTTTGTTATTAAATGCCTTGGACAGGCTCTTGTAAATGTCATCGCCTCAGCCCTCTGAATCGTCAACTTTTGTGGAATTAATTCCCTTCTGAAGTAACCTCCATCATCCAGCTTGCTGGATGTGATGGTTCACCTTTGGAGGCTGCCCTGCCTGTTCCATTTGGGGCTATGAATCCAGGTCGATGAACATTCTGCATAATAACTGAAATAACACTGTGTTGGTGATTTAAAGGACTTGCTTCGTCAACTTGCAGAATCTTGGGAAAGAACTAGTCTTATACTGTCATCCCTGACAGCAAGGTTATTTGCCTGAAAAGCCCCCAATCCCCTGTGTTGTACACTCAACGCCCCTGATTGAACTCCTCAAATTTAAAATGAAGTTATGTCCAAAAAACTGATTTTCAAAGAAAAAGGAAATACTACAAAAGCAACCCTTAATGAGCTAAACATGAATTATTAGTGTAAAATATGATATATACAAGATCGATATCCTCAGGTCGATTCATATTCACCAAACCTAGGCTAATTCAGACTAACGGTTAGGAAGTTTAGGGAAAACAGTGTTTTTCGTAATAAAGCTTCCCCTATTGAGTAAAATATGATCTATTAGAGTAAATTATGACATGTACCAGAAAGAACTTTGTCTGGAACGTGTATTTTAAAAATGGTGCTTCTACTCCCTTTAACTTTTTCTCAAGAGCTATTTTCCCACTTCCCCTCCCTGTTTAAACAGCTATTTTTGTCAATATCCCCTGGTCTCGTCAGGATTAGCCTCCTCTGCACGTTAGCCCGCTAGCTCTTTTCCCCCCCACCCCTGCGATTCTATCCCCATACAATTTCTGTTTTGTGTAGATTAGTGTCTGTATTGTCCTTGGATTAGGATGTCATTGTGTCTGAATTGGGGATGAGGCAGGAACATATTCCTGAATATGTATATGAGTGTGTTTTTGCCTACAATGTTGTCAAGTGTGACTCTAAATTTTAGACAAAAGTCATCTTTGTGGTGCTTTTTATACATCAGTAAAACGTTCTTTAATGCCTGATGGGAAGAACTTATGACTTACATATGTTGCTCTTTTATTTGTTTATTTTTTTATCTGTTTATTGTATTGCCATTTGTCTTCTTCACAGTAGGATAATTTATTAGGTGTGAGCCGTATGGCTGAAGAAGCTTAGAACTTGGTGCCAATGACTGTCCTTTTACACCTGGCTTATTGAAGACCAGACCAGCAGGGATTTGATCTCTTGAGGGTGGGAGGAAGGCAAGATTTGCTTTGCCAGGTATGCATTTCTTGATTCGTCACAAACCAAGACAGAGAAAGTGAGGAAAGGATAGAGGGGATGTGAAACTGTACTGAAAGTATGTATATGAGTCACTTGGTTGTATCAGAGACATTCCGCTGGTGGGAAAGAGAGGAGGGCTGAGCATATTCCAGTCACTAACATATGAGACTCATATCTTTCAGGTAACAGTATAGCTTATTTACTCCAAAAAATGTATAGCTGTTGGCGTACAGCAGTTATTTAAATAGACAGCATATTATGATCTTATTTTTTTGAGTGAGGTCATCTTTTGCATCCACTTAATTCATTACTCCGCATTAGTTTGATTAGAAATAAACTTTTTAATGGCAGCATAAACTGTATTTACCGAAGACCCCAGTATTGGTGACTCTAATAAACCCACATCATCATTAAGCAGCGGTTTAACTTAATACATCATTAATATTGCTTAGCATCCGTGTTACCATCCCTGATGAAATACCCGGAGATGGTTATGAACAGGAACTGGTTGATTATTTCTCCGCACTTTAATTGTTTTAACTCAAGCAGCTCCTTTTGTGTTTAATCATTTCCCTGTTTATGTCACTCTCCTAATGCACATCAATTCATCAGGCCAGACTTATTGATCAGCCATTGCCAATTCCTTGGATTCATCCGTTCATACCTTATAGACTGTTGAACATTCACTAGCTAACCTACCTGTGAAAGGTAAAAAACATCTTATTCTTTTGATGAAACTTTGCAATCTGCCATTATAAAAAATACACTAACCGGTCACTTTATTAGGTAGACCTTGCTAATTCTGGTATGGACCCCCTTTTATCTTCCGAAATACCTTAATTCTTCAAGACATTCTTCAAGGCACTTCAACAAAGTGCTGGAAACCTTCCTCAGAGATTTGGGTCTATATTGACATGATTAACTCAGCATGCTGTCGTCAGTAATAATGATTATATTAGCAGACTGATTCTCAGCAGAACTCATGACATGCTTGACACCACATTTTTAAGGATGTCATCTGTTATGTCAGCAAGAATAGCACATTATTTCCAAGGCATGACTTGATGCTGCCCGACATGGAGCAAAATTAAGCAACTTTATCCCTCATGGACTTGTTTGGAACGAGTTTATGATTTTAAGCACAAGGCAAATGAGAGATGCTGACCTCTTACATTTATACTTTCTGAGCAAGATCTCTGTATTCAATGAAAACCACCATGAAGCAGCTGGCATTGCTGCCAGGCAACGGTAAGTGCCCCTAAAGCTGTCATTAGCGAACACACTACCAATGACTGACATTGAAAGGACAGTTAAAATCTCAACTCCCCATCTCACTGAATGATAGACAGCCAAAACATTTTCCCATCCATATTCTCAACCAAAGTTGTATCTTTTGGCTTTCTTCACTGCAAAGTAGGCTGTTTGCTATGGCAACAGTCATTTTATTTTCCATCAGACAGATGCTTTTCTAAAGATCAAGAGAGGTGATGCAGTGACTGCTCCCTCAGGCATGAAAATGTTAATGAAATCCTGTAGCGTGTACATGAGACTGGAGATGAGATTTTCTTCTTCTCTCTTTTCTCTTTTTTTGGGGGGAGTTGGACATTCTCATGTAATGAAAATCAATTTCAAAATAGTAAGGATGTTATAATCCTTGTACTGTCACCCTTACTGACATCATACCATATACTGATATCATAGCAACCAATGCAATTTGTTGATTTGTGATTTGCTGGCTTCATGATTTCTGCTGCGATATCATGAGAGCTCTTCTGGCATTATGATGTCATAGCAGATGTTCCGGCATCAACAAGGGTCGGTTATGTCGCCAGCAGATTTCTAAGCGGCAAACATTTTCATGCGTCATTTCGAAAGCGGATCTGTGTTTAGTCTTGTTTAGTTGTGTCTCACTGTCTTTCTCCATTTGTGTCTGACAAGCTCTCAATATAACTCTTGGTGCATGAAGTAAAGGCATACCTGTTTGTTTTGTTTGTCACTTACCCATCATTTGGCATTGCTACATGCTCTATTTGAGGCCTTGAGTCACAGTGCTACTCGGTGTAATGAAGCAAAGACTGGGAACAAACCACAGTGTTTTGTAAACGATGAATTTTGGGGTGAGTTGATGGGGATTGAAAATTACACTTTTGGTGTGATTGGGTACTATGTCGCATTGAGATAATCAGATGGTTTATTTGTGGACGTTTCTTGGGTCACCTTCAAATTTCACTAAATATACGGATTTCCATCACAGTCCAGGTTTTGAATTGGCTATTGATCGGTCTGAATGATGTACAATTGTTTCATTATTTGATCATAATCTTTCCCACTATGACAAATGCATTGAAGTATGTTTTTTTCTTTTGTCCTCATGTTGAAAGAAAACATAAAAGATGAAGAAAACATTGGCTATAGAGTGATACATCCCCTAGGACCTGTGCCCGAACAGAAGGCATGGACTCAAAAGAAAAGACAACCTTAGGGAGCGAGTGGGATTTAAAGGAAATGGGGTAGCAGTAATAGCAGGAAACATCTCCGCTCACAAATTCATCCTGTGTCCTTGTTTTTTGGGTAAGGCTAGAGAAGGAAAAGGACAATTACAGAATATAAGATAATTATATTATAACAGATACCTTATTGGGAAAGCTGCAGTGGAGTTTAATTAAGGCCGTAGCTGATTTTCAGTGCAGGGTTATGATGACCTAATGAACTCAAAACAGCCTGGTTATTGTGATGTCTTAAGAAAATGACAGCAAATCAGCAGTTATCGGTCCAATGTATACTTTTTTATTCATCATGTGTTTTTCCTCTATTTGGGAAATAAATCACATTCAAAATAGAGTTTTAGGATCTATCATGTGAAAATAATAATGACTGGAACCAAAATGCATGATTCACCCTAATATTTCTACAGGAATTAAAGTATAAGAGAGGACTTCAGTGTGGTTTGTTGATTATCAAAGGGCTGACTTGAGAATCTGCAATAAATTACCTTTAAAGAAAGGATTAAACAACATACCTGAATGTATTGTCGATATATTTTCATATTGTGAATAATTTCATTACAAACTGTAATACAACTTTTTGTTTTTTTAATTCATTTCTTTTTTGTCTAAAATATGCAAAGGCAACTGAGGTTTCTCCTCTAAAAATAAAATGTAATGCATTACCAGGTTGTCAAACAGGCTTATCAGGCATTTGGTGTTAAAAATTGTGATCATAAGAAATAAGGATGACAGAATGATTTAACTGGTGAAGTGGTGCGTGAAGAAAAACAGCAGTGGAGCCAAAAACAGAATGAAGCCTCACTCGCACACAATACTCATTTGATAGCACCGAAAAAGTGTAATTGATGTTTTCACCATGAAGGCCTTCAATAAAATGTGAGCCTTAGTGATCATAGGAAAGTGTTATATGGAGCTGAATTTATATAATATCTAATATAGTATACCAATGTATTTTATATTGTGAGCAAATTCATAAACCCGATAATTTTTTTATAAATGTTGATATCATGATTATTTATAAGGGCAATTCATTTTATTGACGAGGCTCATGCACAACTCCATTTGTGTATTTTACCATGGTCAGAGGTAATAGCAAAATACTCAACTGTTATGCGATTATTTCATCTTCATGCTATGCATGCAGTGAAGGTAATGGTTTTTGGTACAAATAATCCCATACCTTTGTCCAGTGTGTTGACCATTTATCTGAGCTTTAGCTTTCGGTACTCGCTCTTTTTAATAATATATCCTTTATTCATCACAGCCATACACTGTATGAAATTCTTTCTCTGCGTTTGACCCATCCCTGGAGGAGCAGCAGGCAGCTAGAGACTCAGGGTCCTGTTCAAGAACCCGAAGACATGTAGACCCCGGTGGGACTTGAACCAGCCACATTCCGATTTTCCGAGGGAGCAGTGGGTAGCCCCTAAGAGGCGCCTGCGGAGCTAGGGTTTAAGGGTCTTAGGGGCTCAACGACCCTATGACATTTAGACCCTGGTGGGACTTGAACTGGCTACCTTCTGATCTTCTGATTGGGAGACAGCCGCTCTACCAACTGAAAATCTGACAATAATAGATGACATAAACAAAGCCAAAGACAAAGATCCGTAGAAATTGATGATTCTTTCAATGCATTATTAACAAGAAATGTAAAATATGGTGATGCATTTGGTGTCATTAAGTAGCTGATCTAATTGAGATTGCAACTCATGCATGGAGTCCTGAGCAGGTACATGATCATAAACTAATTAGCCACAATTCTGGGCACTTTCTGTGAATCTTAAAATCAAACTAAATTTTGGCTTTAAAAACCTTTTTTTTAATCTATTTATATTTATTTTAACTGATGTTTCACTTTTATGCTTTTTTATTACTTATTTTATCCACGAAAAGTTCGGGATTTGATGGAATTGACATCACTGCTGCTGCAGATCCTTCGGTAACACGATAATTTAAAAACTATTTAATGGATCCTTTTCAAATTCTACCTTAGTGTGAGGAAGAACTGGATTGATATCTGGACTTGTCGGTTGTATATTTCCAACACTGGGGGGAGATTTATCTCCAAACGTTTTCCCACAATCATTTCTCAAGTTTTGGTCCAATTTAGTCTAAATTTGGCATATATGATTACTCAATGATATATATCATACTTTACTCTATTTGTTCCTGTTTTTCCCAGATTGGGGAGAAGGTTTACAAAAATTATTTTTTTCATCCATAACTTCTTACAACTCTGTCCAGTTTAGCTCAAAATTGGGTGCATGGGAATCAACTTGCGGAGATCTATCTTGTATATGTCACATTTCAGTCAAATAATCTATATCACATTCATTTGGGGGGAGTTTTTTTATGAATTGGATTGAGGGCTTTCCGGGCACAAACCCTTGCTTTTGAGGACGACAACATTGGCCTAGTTTTCCTCTGAAATTACCAGTAATATCAAACTATAATGTCATATTCTGAATTTTATTGAAATTATTGAATTCCATCTCATTGATGATGAGATGGAAAGAGGATATTTGCAGGTGAATAGGCTGTTTTTAGTGTGGTTAATCTTTCTGAACCATATCAGACAAGAGAGAGAATTTTAAAGAAAAGCCAAGGGTAAAGAGAAGTATTGATAAATTTTTTCAATGCATCATTGCTTTACAAATCCATCACCGGTCTATTCTCTGCAAGTTAGATAATTAAACTGATGGGAAACTAAAGTGAATTGAAAGGGACATGGTTAATGGGATGTCAGTCTGCATTGGAATTTGACTTGTTGACCTGACAGTGTTGCTCCATATATTTAACTGGAGGATACCAGTTGTCCTCATGTGTAAGTTATGTAACCTCCAGCTCCATATTCTTCTTATGATGTGTTCACATGTAAGAGATGATGCTTTAAATATGCTGATAGGTGTTGGAAGGTGACCGGGACAGGAGTGAGTGTGGTAAGGCTGTAGACATTGTAGACTTTCCAGATGTATTCAAAAACAGGTGTGATTGTTGTCTCATGTTCCCCATAATCCTGCACCAATAAGCACAAACATTTCCCCATCCACAAAGTCTCTCTCTGCCGGTCCTTTACTGTTTCCAAGGCAACCTGCAGAGTTGAGGAGAGAGGATTGGTGAAGGGAAGGGCAAAGCAAGACACAATGCAGGAAACAAAAATATCTTCGGGTTTTAGTCTAAAACACAGGCTCTAAGAACGGAACTGTTGCTCTTGATGTCTTAGCTCCAGGCTTTGGTGCTGAATAGAATACTTTGAGAACTATGGTTTGGAATTTTATTATACTAGCTTCAAATATTAATTTTTCTGCAAAATCCCGAAAATTAAGTATTGATCAGATTTTTTTTGTATTTCCATTAAAAACTAACGTCAGCAATGCTGTCTTACATTGCATCCATTCATCAGAATACCTTGACTCAGGTTACATTTTATTTGAGTACGGAGGAATTGGCTCTGAGTTTCTTTATAGATGTTTCAGCATTTTGATGACATATTTTATGAAATATAAAATAGATTTGCTTTATTCCCGCAGCCCTTCTTCTCAAAGTTCAGCTTCACTGAGAATGCATTAATGATGGCAAATGGCTAGTCTAGCACTCTCTCATCAGAAAGCTGTGTTGCAAGGATAGTTTTCTTCACCCTTATATCATCTGTGTGCTCTTGAACTATATTTGCCCATGTTTTGAGACTAATTAAAGCAGCATACACTGGCGATACCAATGAAATAGTTAATGTCAGGCTTCAAATATTTCAGGTTGCATGTTCTTAACTTTAGTCTCGGGTAGTGACACATACAAACATACGTGCATCCCTGTGGTGTTTGCGATATTATTCAAAACACACAGGGCAGCAATCACACCATCTAAGTGTCCGTCACTGGTCTGCCAACCCCTGGCAGCCTGTCAAAAAAGTCAACTGTGTGTTGCTTCATTGCTTTACAGTCCGTGTGTTATTCTCCATGTTATTCAACCAACAATCATCTTCATTAGCCAGGCTATCTATTCCTGGGAGACTGGGCTTGAAAACAGGGATGTAATGCAGGATTTTCTGGAACAAGTTAGATACAGAAATTGGACTCTCTGAAGAGAGTTTTAATAGGATGAAGAAGGTTTGTCACTGTCTCTATATGATCCATGTTGGTTGAATCCAAAGCATATGGCTTGAAGACGTTTTACCTCTCATCCAGTTCTCTATATGTCACACTGTGGGGAACACTGAATTTTGTACCGTTATTTGTTTCCTGGTTGCCCTTGTGTTTCTCTATACTCGATGATCAAGATATTGTTACCTAGCTGTTAGCAAACCACAGAGTATTATGTCTGTCTGAGACCTAGTTTAACCCCAAGCGACTGCTACAGCTATAATTAAAGCAGTTTAAATTCACTTACTACTTATTTATGCTTCTAAGTCAATCCATCCTTTCATTCAGTTATTAGAAGATAAGATAAACCTTTATTAGTCCCACAAAGGGGGAATTGCATTGTTACAGCAGCAAAGAGCACACAGATCAATATAACAGAATAAAAATGCATATATAAATATGAATATTAATCTATACTAGGGTATTATACCATAATCTAAATATTACTCTATACAGGAAATATTAAACCATAAACCGTTTATCATGTTCAGGGTCGCGGGGGGATGGACCCTATCCTGGCTGACATTAGGTGAGATGGGGCGTAAATCCTCCCTTATAGTTGACAGTTCATCACAGGGCGAACAAAACCAGATCTCTCTCTTTCACACCTATGGATGTCACCAATTGCTTTTAGACTCGAGAGGAAACCCAAATTCCTTGAGAGAACCCAAATACACGCAGAAAGGTCCCAAGAGGTGGCTTTAGCTAGTTACCATCTGGCTTTGAGGGAACTGTGCAGCCCTATAATACAGCTCTGCGGTCCTGTATACATTTAAGTCATCTAGATTGAATCCTTCCACTATATCACTTTATCGGTATTAGTGTGTGGGTATTTGATTGACTGTTTTATGTTATGACTATGTTATTAGGACTATTTGCCTTGTGCGGCATATGTCAGGATCAAACTTATCAGTACACAATCATCACCATGGAGGGCACACTGCAGTGATAGATAATAACTAACCTTCTGTTAAAGTGACCCAGAGAAGATAAATCTCACTTGAAAAAAAATCTCTGTCCACCTGCTTACTTATGGTTGAATGTATGGCCACAACATTCCTTTTATTTTTGTTCAACACAGTAACATCAGTGGAATTATAAGCTTAGAAAGACCAGTGGTTTTAGATGTTTTTAGTGAGAAAGAGCATTGGCTCTAAATAGAAGCTTTGATCCCTCTTCCCAGCTCCTCCAGTCCCGTCTCTCATCTGTCGTTTAACTTTCTTTGAGGTATCCCGTGATATCTGATCCTTCTTAGTTCAGTTTGCTGCCGAATGCCACGTTATTCCATTTTACAGACATTGCTGCCAACTATCAATTCTGTATGAACTCTTTCACGCCCCAGCAAGTCTCACACAGCAACAGGAGCTTGAGTATTGCGCCTACTCAAGTGTGTGTTGGTGGGAAATGAGGAGTCCATTCGAGTCTGTATATACATGCATTCCTGTGTGTGTGTGTTTGTGTGTGTGTGTGTGTGTGTTGACAGGAATTCAAAGGATATTCCTCTTGTGGTCAAGTTAGACAAGCTACTATCAATATAAATCAGCCGTGTCTCAATATTTGTTCTATAACAACATACACATAGACCTTTACAAGCAAAAACATCCAGGATCCTGGGCTAAATATCTCTTCTCCTAAAAAATTGAGTTTGAAAGTATTATTACAGAAAAGTATTGTAGCACAATACAATTCGATACATAAATTATAGTAGAACTTGTCCTAACTTCAGTGCATGGCAGTCAGGGGATTTTGAATATGCTCTCTCAAAAGTCATGGCACACAACATGTATCTTTCCTCTTTTGTCAAAAATTTGGTATAAGCAGAAGTTTTCAGTGTGAGACAACTCTAAAAAATGTAAATACATACCTCTGAGAGGTTAAATAGGAGCAGGTGCAGTGTAACATCAAAGGGGCACTGGATCACTTGAATTCCACATGCACACAAACTGTTCACTTTTTCCATTTTCAACAACACTGTGAGGTGTGAAAACATGCAGAGACAAACACCACGGTGTGGAAGCAATTGTTCATTGTTAAGACTTCATCCAGATAATGTAGAGCATGTCATTCAAACATAAGTGTAGCCCACAACAAAGATCATCTCCTTTCATTAATTTATTATACAGTATCGGGTCACAGTGGCAGTCGGCTAAGAAGGGTATTTCAGATGTCTCTCTCCCCAGATCTCCAGCTTATTTTATTGGATCCTGAGGCATTCTCAAGACAGATGAGATTAATAGTCCATCCAGTGATGGTGAGTTTGGGGTCTGCTCTAGGGTCTCCTCCCATTTGGACATGGCTGAGAAACCTCCAAATGGAGGTGACTCCCTTACCACAGTCATAAGTCATAAATAATAATAAAATGATAATACTTAATTCATGTAGAACATTTCATTTTGTTTAAAGGTACTGACAGAACTGCATTTGCACTAGCGGGCATTGGTATGTTTTTCCACACTTTCAAACTCAACAAAGCCAAACCTAGTTGCATTATCTGTAATTCCAAATGCAGAAATCTTGTTGATAACATGGGGCCCCACCTTGCCAAACAACTGTATCTAAAGGCTTCGGGGTGCACCTTGTTTCCTAACTTTTTTTTTTTTTCTCACTCTACACTCTATGGTAGATTTTTGGTAGAAAGCAGTGACACTTTCTGCTTTCCTCAGCTTCTCTAACCAGAAGTGATGGGAATGGCCAGCTTTTGTCCAGCCCATATGTAGGGAACATGAGGTATTGATTGAATTGCTGCTTGACAAAGCAGAAACTACTTATTGATCTAAAACACCTATGTGTTGGGATCGATCTTGCAATGTCACCTACAAATGCCCAGCAGGAAGAGAGAGAAAAAGAGAATTGGCACAGAAGAAGAAAAGTGGGAGGACATTGGAAAGAGCATTGCAAGAGTGACCTGAATGTTGCAGTGATGAATGAAACGGTGGATGCTTGGATATCTAAAATAAAGTTAAAGCAATAATTCAGTCTGTCGTGTGCTGCCTTGGGTTTCTTAATTCCCAACTCTCAGACTGATAAGTGAGTATCTGTAGAATGATCATCCAGCTTTTTTTTTCCCAAAATGTATTTATATCCCCCAGTCTTGCTCTGGAATATTTCTCTCTACTTTAAATTATACACATTCGACACTATTGTTGCCTTTTAAATATTTCACATTTCAAACTTCAAAGGATAGCCCTGTATGAAAATGTATTTTTAATGATATTCATCATTGCTTAATTTACTGAACATAAAGTTGAATTCCCCATTTCTTTTAGAATATTTTTTTCTAAACTTCGAAACCATTTCACTTTACAGTGTTAAAATAAAAAAAATTCTGAGCCACTAATTCAAGTGAAACTCAAATATGATGTGGAAAAAAAAAATATACCCCTTAGGGCATGTTTCGTTTCACAAATGTAAAATCTAAAAGTTAGATAATAACGTAATGTTGACAGAAAGTAACTCAACTGAGAGTGTCTCGTAATTCATCTTCACAAAAAGCAATATTTGCAAGCATGTTTTAATTTAATGACCAAATAATTACTTTTGCGAGACGAAAGTAAGGTAGACTGTGAACACACTGTCACTCAAAGAATAAAGTCCACATATGGATGTGTTGACAGATGTCAGATCCAGATCTAGAGCGGTTTGCAAACACAGACTGCAACACTAAACAGCGTAAACCAGTTCTTAGATGAATGAATTAGATTACTTTTCTTATACATCGCGTTCCAGGCAGTCTTTTGTACGGTGGCCGAAAGGGCCAAACGTACTTCACACTTAAGAAAACACTTAGAAATAGATAAAGCACAAGCAAAGTGGAAAAACCTAGATCACGTCCAACACAGGTACATGGCGGTCCAAACTTTCCATAATACAAGCAGTGACAACAGAAGTCGTGAAAAATACAACGTGGAACGCACACCATCGCCTATACTGCTCTGATGCAGGGGTCGGTTTGGTAGCTGACAGTGAGGAGAAAGCTAGGGTTCCACTCTTTCCAGCTGGTTCTCTCCTAAAATATGAAAAGTAAAGTCATTGTGACAGCCATTTTTGTTAAAATATGTATAAGGCATCAATAGTAACAAATGTGTATAGTTGAAAGTAATGAGAAATTAAATAGAAACACGTCGTTTTGCACTTTGCAGCACTGATTCATGGTTATTACACAGCAGCTACTACAAGTGTTTCCAGGTAATATCTGCACCTCTGGTTTAATCCAATATTACCCTAAAATTAAATAGAAAAAGTTAATTTTGCCTTTTGCAGCTCTGATTCATGGTTATTGCACAGAAATGACCACAATCATTTTCAGGTAATCGCTGAACCTCTGGTTCAAGACAAAAAGTCACAAGACAAAATATACAATTTGTACAGTATTACCTTGAAAAAAAAAATAGAATGTTTGGATCATAAGGGCTGGATGAATTTTAGCATTATAATATGATAATTATTATGCCGATATTAGCTAATAATAATGTGAAAACATCAGCGTATATTACCTGATTATTATCCCACTTATTACAGTATTAATATCCATTTTACCATTTTTTTATCCAATATTGTATTGATATAACCATTTTAGTGTTAGCATTTTTACAAAATAGTTTGGTAATTATTTTTTCCATCTTTTAATATTTGTTTCCACATTATTTTCCTGTTACATAAATTCCAGTGAAATATTACCCATATTTATCCATTGTTATTACCAAGCTATTACTTAGTTATTACTTTGGTAATTACATATAATTTCACATGTATGCCTCTTTATTACCACACTATTGACCACTATTAGCATCTTACTAACATGCTGTTATATAAAGCTATTACTTAGTTATTATTTTGATAATTACACAGTATTACATAATTATTACCTCTTTATTACCACACTATTACCCATCTATCACCACTATTACCACCTACCTTGCTACCCAGATTTGGTGCAAATGAATCGACTGGAGAAACCTATCTTGCATCATATTTCTGTAGCGGGTTATCTACAATTTTATCTCGAAAATAATTGAATAGGTACACCACCCAAAGTTAATTAGGGACATTATGTAAGTTAGAATTAATCAATTCTTAATTTGATTGGACTTAAAAATCACACATCTGAAAGTCACAAACTCTATTACAATGTACTCCCATTTCTCTTCAAGAAGGAAAGACAGGACATCTGAAATGTTTGAATATGAATATGTTTATTCAACTACACACTATACAAAACAGGATAAATGATGATAAATGATAATGAAGTAAATAAATAGAATATAAAATTAGGTAATGGTGATAGAGAGGAATTATTGACTTTATTATTTATTATTTATTATTTATTATTTATTATTGTTTTTAATTCTCTGAAACTTAATCATTACTAATGGGCACAATATCATTTAAAGGGGCTTGAATTGATAACTGATAACGGAGACTGGGAGTATGGCTTAGTTGTCAGCCATAAGAGTTTTATTGCACTTAAGTTCCTGACACTGGAGATTCTCAAGTCAGAAAAAAAGTCTCCTTTGTTAATTGATTCCTAAAGGAAAAACAGAATCCTCTTTGTTCTTAAGTCCTGTTGAGAACAAATTGCGGACTAAACCTGTCACTCTCCTGAGCTAATGGAAACAGATGTGGAGGTGCACTCGCGACATTTCACTGTAATAGGGTTTATTTTACTCACTAGGAGGAGCATTCTTTCATATAACTTCACATTTCATTTGAGTTCAATCAGGACATTTCGGGGATTTACATGACAGAGTAGGCCTAGTTTGAGATTGTCGTTGGATATTGTAGCTCTCCTGTCAGTGACAACGCTGTTTATATCCCAGCAACTGGTTATTCCATCCGTCTATCTATATCTTTTTCTCCTTGTCTCTTTTTTTTTTTTGCTTCCCCTATCCAACTCTGCATTCAAAGTATGATTACACTCATTTTCACTTTATTTTACAGCACAGGCTTATTTGAGAATACATTTGTGACAAATGGCTGTGGCAGTATGCAAGGGTATAAACCTATGCCCTTATCTGAGAAAGAAAGTATGACAAATTGAGGAACAAGCTGCAGGACTCCCAGGAAGAGGTAGAATCAGTCTTATTTAGGTCAAAGGCTATCCAACAGGAGACACTCCTTATAACCATCGTTTTCCAACTGTCCTTTGTCCTACTCAACAGAAATGAGATTGTATGAAGAGGAAAAAAAAGGATGAATACAGAAATACGAGCAGATGATGTGGTGACAGAGGACAGACAGAGGTGTGATGGATTTTGGGGCTTCTTGCTCTGGATGTGTGAGCCCTCGTGTGCACTTGAACAGGGTTTTTATGCTTCTAAGGTTAGCCAGATGAGAGAGATACATTGATGAACAAGAAGCATCCTTTGCAGTTTCAGCAGTGGAAGTGCTTAAGGTACCCGGGCCCCAGGGACACACCATGTCACAGTGCCCCATCCTGGTGACTTATGGACCTGCCATGACAAACACCCGAGGGCTGCTCTGTACATTTGCACACAGAGGGGCTGGAATATAATAGACCACGTGATGAAGGCAACCAGACCACCTGGAAGGAACGAACTCTGTTTACAGGGTTCTCATTAAGGTGGTGAATAATCTGAAATTATTTTGATGTATGGAAGTGTGAGCAGGATAGGAAATTAATGGAGAATAATGTCAAGGCACTGCACACATATGGACATATATTCTCTAGTTATTATTTCCCTCCACCTCCTTACTCTCCTTGTTTGTTTTTTTAAATATTTTTTTCTACTTATCTCTTACAGATTATCCCTTTTTAGGATTTAACCTGCAAGGGAAATTTTTATTATTAAATATTAGTTTGTGATAAATTAGTTTAAAATACACTATGTAATAAGGGAGGGAATTTTTTTCATACATTACTGATTGGGCTTCCTGGTTTTTACTATATCCTGGATACTCTTTAAGCTTCTCCATCCTCATAAATAAAAATAAATTACCTTTGCATAAATTGTATTTTTGTCCGCTTCAAAATTCTGCTACTCTGGATTCAGCTTTTTAGTGGAAATTATAATTGGGACTGGACATACCAATATTCTCATTGCCTTTTTTCTATATGTGAAAAATTAGAAAAAAATTATAATATATTGTCTCAGGCAATTAAAAGTAATTATTTCCCGTATTTGTTCTCCATTCATATCCATTCGGGAACTGCACCAGTAATGATACTTTACGACTTAATTTACTGTCCAAACTAATTACCTAAAATGGACGCATGAACACACAGTGTACATGCATGTCCCTACTTTCAAATCTACCTACTGACAATACTGCACCCTCAATCATTTTTAATGCAATGAAATCAGTCATCCTGTTCATCTTTCCCTTACACTACGTATTATTCTCTGGTACACATATTCACACACACATACACACAGACACACTTTTCCCACTGTCATTCCCATCCCTTTTATACATCTTTATATTTTTTCCACTCTAAATAATGCCTTTTCTCATACAGTTGACATTTTGACTCATCATATCAGTACAGGGTCAAAATTGACTAATGACATTAATTATTGCCATGTTCCATTTTAGGGTTGCCAGTAACCCATGCCAGTAAGCCAGCTTGTACAAAATGAATTCCATTGGCACAGACAGAGCAAAATAAAATGCATCCGGTGTTAATTGCATTAGCTACACCTGTTCTTGACAAGCGAAGATGTCTACTGTGAGAATCTTAAACAACAAATGAATGTGCTGTGTTGATCAAACCTTACCTGTTCACGACATCAAGCATGAAGCAGTGACCTGCATGCAAACAGGGCCCCCTGTGGTCATGCTGCAGTACTGAGACCTCATTCCCAGCAGCTTCTATGCTAATCACAGTCCTTGAGCGTATGCTAATCTTATACTGATGCAGGAATAAGCAGTGTAATATGGCCTTGGCTTGTCAAAATAAAGGCTATGGCCCAGTAAGGCCTGGAATTGATAAGTCACTATGACGTCAGGGTACACGTTTAAACTAGATTGAGACTACTTAAATACTAGGCATGCAACTGTATCAATCAATCAATCAATCAATCAATCAATCAATCAATCAATCAATCAATCAATCAATCAATCAATCAATCAATCAATCAATCATCAATCAATCAATCATCAATCAACCAAACAATCTATCTATCTATCTATCTATCTATCTATCTATCTATCTATCTATCTATCTATCTATCTATCTATCTATCTATCTATCTATCTATCTTTCTATCTATCTATCTATCCATCTATCCATCTATCTATCTATCTATCTATCTATCTATCTATCTATCTATCTATCTATCTATCTATCTATCTATCTATCTATCTATCTATCTTTCTATCTATCTATCTATCCATCTATCCATCTATCTATCTATCCATCTATCTATCCATCTATCTATCTATCTATCTATCTATCTATCTATCTATCTATCTATCTATCTATCTATCTTTCTATCTATCTATCTATACATCTATCCATCTATCTATCTTTCTATCTATCCATCTATCTATCCATCTATCTATCCATCAATCCATTAATCCATCCATCCATCCATCCATCCATCAACTACTTCTTAATGTGCCCCATTCATATGGCCTAAACTGCTTTGTGGTATTACTTTATATCCTTAAAGTGGCAGTAAAACATGCGTGCTGAACTCTAGCGGTGGTTTGTATCACAGCTCATCTATAGTCTGCAACACCGCCACCAAATACCAACCATGTACATTTGAACCACATCATCACTGAACCAATAAGGCAAAAATACTTGACTTAAGAATGGGTGTTCTTTCTTGAAAAGATACTAATACTATTAAAAAACCTTTATTGTCCTTGTGGAAATTTGCTTTCGGTTTCACCATCAAAGTATGTTGCATAAAAAACAATTCATAAAAACTCATCATCATTGCAACATATGCACAAAAAAAATCAATTAGATAGAACTCATGTCACCCCTAAGCACACATCACTTGACCCAAAGAGTGAAGTCCATTTTGACATGCCCTACCTTGTCTTTCTTGGATTTCTTGTAGATATTGGTGATCTTTAGCGCCTCCCTAGGGAGTAAAAGTTTGAACTGACTGTACAACGGCAGAGAGTGGTCAGTCGTGATTCTGTGAGGTTTGCATATTATAAGTGTGCAATAATACGTGTCACTAAGCTGCTCTGGTGGTTTCCCTAAAATTTTGGAGGTCTTGTTCACAATCCTTTACAGCTTATTCCTCCTCTCCAAATTCAGACAGACCACATGATCATTCATTCATTATCAACCACTTATTCTGTTCAGGATCATGGGGGGCTAGAGCCTATCCCAGCAGAGTTCATCACTAGGCCGACACATAGGGACATGAAACCACACCCACTCCTACAGGCAATTTGAGTGCCACAAATTGACCTATATTGCATGTTTTTGAACTGTAGGAGGAAGCTGGAGTTCCCAAGGAGAACGACAGACACAGGGAGAACAAGCAAACTCCACTAAGATAGGCTGGCAGGGATGGATTTGTACGCGGTAGCTTCTTGCTGTGGGGCAGCATTGCTAACCACTGCACCATGTGGAGGTGGCCACCATGCCACCTCCACATGATCATATTAAAAGGAAAATGTTTTCCATCCATTCTATCTGGCTCTTATTCACATATATGCATACCTGCGTAGCAGTTTGAACATTTCTTAAAAATGTGGTCGGTATTTATTTTAAAGGTCATTAGACTGTCAATATATGTACCCAGATATTTAAATCATCCACCATCTCTACTCTTTGCTTGTCAATCATAACTGGTTTCATTAAATATTTACGATTTTGTAGAAAATGAACACTTGATGTAAAAGTCCAGGTAAGAGTTTGCTTGCTGTATGCAACCACACTTTTCTGTCCTCAGTGAGTCATTGGTCATTTTTTACTCTAAAAGTGTCCTAACAGTAGAGGAATGTTTAGAGTAACATGAAGAGGTTTGACTCATATACTGTATTTGGTTGTTGACCAGCAATACTGATAATGAAGTTTGGGCTCCCTGGGTGTGATTGCCTTTGTAAACCAGAGTGCAAATGTGTCTGAATGTGTGCAATGTGCACTTTATTATATTTTATCTACTCTGATGATTCTTTGTTCGAAATGCTGCATAATCACACTTATCTAACCACTGCGCACACACCAACACACAAACAGACACACTTTTGAACTCAAACTGCTATAGTGAACTACTGGCTTAACTGCTCTACTATATTTCACCAAGGGGACACAAGCTGCTACCACATGCCTTTTTATTGCACAATTAAAGCAAGAGGATCCAGAGCAAAAGATTGGCTGAACTTCCTTTGAACTTGATTAATATAAAACATACAATTAAACGAGGCTATGTACATACAGGACACCCTTATTTGTATGCATGTCCATGCATTGGCAAGCTGTGATGGCAAATATCATCCATGAGTATGCTTGAATAGTATTTTAGGTGACACCAGTGTAAATCTGAGGCACACCTGGGACAAGACAAAGGAAACCTGGTTGCCACAACCACCTCTTGTTTGTGGCATTGTATCAGCTACTTGACAGCAATATCAGTTAATGGTCAGGAAAATGATTGCATTTATTAAAGTAAGACATTACTTAGGTAAGACTTCTCAGCTGTGAAGCTCTCTGGTTTAATCGGGGATGCTATGAATAAATATGTTGACATTGCTGATATCTTAATATCTAATAATAGTCTAATACTAGGATAATGATCTTTTTTCAGACATGTCAAAATTCATCTCACATGTTACCCATGTCACAACATTCACATATGATTCAGTGTTAGTCTATGAACCGATTAGGACAAGATCAATACTCTGCAACTTTCATTCACCAAAGAGTATTGCTTAGGGTATGGTGATTAACATATGAACATTTTTGAAAAGAGTGGCATCAGAATCCGAGAATTCTAAACATGATCCTCTGAATTCAACATCCAGTGCTAGCATAATAGCGATGGTAGTACAGGTCAGCAACAGGACTAAGACGAGACAGTTAAATGATAGCTACTTGTTATATAACTTCTTCTTAACCAATATCCGTCATCCTCCCTCCTTGTGTATAGGTGATAATGAAAATGTTACTTAAAAATGGTTTAGAAACATTGAATTAGGTCATATATGTTGTCGTAAGCAGATGACTCTGTGTTTGTTTGTGTGTATATTTCCGAACCATTGTCCTAAATAACATGACATGGTCTGCATACTTTTTCCAACATCAGCGACATTGAAAGTCGTTTCTCTTCCATTTTCAGCTCTGCCCAGCTACACTTGTGGAAATCCAGGCCAGCTACTCAATGGTCACCAGCAGGGGTCAACATTCAACATTGGGGACAAAATCCGCTACAGCTGCAGCCCTGGCTATGTGCTTGAGGGTCACACTACCTTATCTTGTCTTGCCACTTCAGCTGGTACTGCTGCTTGGGATTTTCCCCTTCCCTACTGCAGAGGTACGTAGAAGCTGTTTATCATAATATTTTTAACAGTTTTTTCTATTATTATATTAATGTATATTTAAATCTGGCGACAGCTTTGGTGAGTGCCCTAAAGGTATTTCTTTGGCCAAATATGCATGTATTAGCCATTAAATTATTTAGGATCCATCTATTATTACAAGATGGGACCTGTTATAATGCAGTAGTGATAAAACTTAGTTGTGTACCTAATCAACACCTCTCTGTTATTCAAAGGCCAGGACTCAATACCATTTAGGCATGCAATATGGACCCAAACCCACCTTGGAGATAAAGTTTTGATCTGCAACAATTCCAAAGCTGATTCCATAACTAAACATCAATTGTGTCTACAAGATAAGGGTGATCAACTGGGGTGTGCCATATTGTACGGTTCATGACAACAGCAAAACCACTTTAAATATTATAAGAAAACAAGATAAGCAAAGAGGCAATTTTTGTACTTGTGGACATTATGACTACTTTTATGCATAGCAATAACTATGGCTATAACGTAGGTAAAGCTTGACTTCCATTGCAGGGGAATCGAATCAAATATGACTGATCGTGATGATTGAACCAGATTTTGTTGTGATGCTAGGTGTTTATAGATCCAATCTTGAGTCTCCTGCTCTGCTCATGGAAACATACGGGATGCCCTGATAATGCTCATTGATCTTTGCCTTTTGTTGCCAAAGATCAGCAAACATTTGATTATTTTATGATCTCTATAGCTAATATAATTCTGTTGACAGACATTAAATCAAAAGGCAAAATGTCACTTCCTGTCCTTAATGAAGGATAAACATGCTGATCGCATCTCACAAGTTTTTTCTCCATACTCTAGTTTCTAATCTTTTTTGTTGATTTGTTTGTTAGTATATTTTTGTTAAGCAACGACGGTCGATCACTTGGTTGTTACACAGAAACATGTCTGAGCATCCCTTCAAGTGGTGCAGTCAAGAAAAGTAACAATAATGCTCACATGGACACGTTTTTGCCCTGCATCCTCATGGTACGACTTTATAACCAACTCTAGTGATCAGCGTTCAAGGACATTGCGAACCCATGTCTGTTTTTCCTAAACATACAAAAACCATTTCTGCAAATTCACAATGATGTTACAGGATTTCCGAACATAGTTCAAAGAAGTTTGCTTCATGCCAGAGACACAAACACAGTTGCCTTGAAATTGGATTGCATTCATTGAACATTTTGAATGCATTTGAGCTTGAATTTTTTTTTTTTTAATCTAATTTTCTAATTCTTGCTTGTACCTTTACATGTCTTATACTGGGTAATTTATGAATCTTCACATTAAAACTGGTTATGTGCTCTAAAATGATTATGCATTTGAATTTTTTAATGTTGACTTAAGTCTTTTTTATAAACGGCATCCACCTAATAGACTTACTCTGACCTCACCTCTGTCTCGTTTTTGCAAAGTGAAATATCTCAGGATCGCTGTAGAGAATTTCATTACATCAGGTCTGAATGCCAGGCTGGACTTAATGCTGAACTGATTACATATTGTGGCGAAAGGTGACCTCACAAAACACATTATTGACCTTAATTCAGGATTTAATATGCTAATTAAGAAAACAAATCACAGAAGTGACTAGTAGGATACAATTATGAAGTAATGACATTTCGTGTCCAAAAGGTAAAGGTTAACTTTATTTTAGAGTTTGTAGCAATACCCAAGATTGAAGCTTTGTAGTCCACGACAAGTTAATTAATAAGTTTAGCTGATATTGAACATGAGGAGATTCGTGTTGCCCCGGTTTAAGAAGATTCTCAATGTCTCTTTTCATCTGTAAAAGAAAGTACATTTTGTTATGTTGGTGGCAATTATTCTCAGGAATCATAAATGTTAACATTATGACTGTAGAGTCTAAAAGCTTGCTTACATTTAATACCTTTTATGAAGTCTTATGTGTACAGTATATTATATGAGTGTGCATAGATGGTTTGCTGAATTGGACAACATCCAAGCAACAATTGCAGTTGTCCACAAAACAAAGCTTTTAATGGCATCTAATTTATCCGTCTTTTGACATATATGTGATCTTGCACGTGCATGTATGTCCGTTATCTGTGTCTGTGTCGCCCATGGTTTCAGTCTGAGGGCCTGTTGAGCAGAGAGCTGAGACTCTGTGCCTTCTGCAACCAGGCTGGGAGTCAGGGAGCCTACATAGGAGCACACATGGTTGGACACCACATGCCAACAGAGTCCACACCCACATGCCACCCATTAATATGCAGCCACCCTCATTTTAGTTCAAAATGAATACATCTTCTATTTTCTTTCAGTAAATGTTTATTTGCTTAATTTTTTCACAGGTTCTTACATTTTTGAAAATATTTGCCATCTCCTTGATTTGATAATAATTTGCATTGCAAACCTTTAAAAGCTCTTTAATTCTCCTCCTCTTCCATTCCAGAATTTCTCAAACTTTAAAGGTTGTGATTATTGTTGCATTTTAGCAGAAATTACTCACAAACAGGGTTAAGAACCTGTCAGTTTCCTCCCTAATACATTTAGATCTCTCAGTTCTACATAAATGTCAACAAGTACGCCCGCAATTCTCCTTAATAATGAATAGTATAGTACAGATATATACGTCATGGTAAATGTTTTTTGTATGTTTCGTTTTGTTCTTTTATCTATGATCCTTTGTTATCACTCACGTTTCATGATTCCTTTTCAAACTTTATACGCACATAGACTTGAGTGCGAGGAAGAAATCGATTGATTTTGCGAAACATCAGCTCTATATTTCTGACACCAGGGGAAGCTTTATCTCTTGTATACAAGTTTTTGGGCCATAATTTCACAACCGTTGGTTAAATTCAGTCCAAAACTGATTTTATACAATATATTATTTTCCTCTGATAGTTCATATATTACTCACTAGGGGGAGCTTTTTGTTTGTGTAGAACAATGTTTTTTGGACATAATTTCACATTTAATTTGAGGACATCAATCAGGGGGATTGCTTGCACAATGCAGGGGATCGGGTATTTCTCAGGGATATAAATTTGCTGTTTGGGACAACAGCATAGGCCTAGATCAAGTATGCTGAGAATTTAACATCCTCATACCACCACCAAGGTTGGTTGGTTGATAGGTTTGTTGGTTGGTTGTTCAGGTAGTAGATTGGCCGATTTGTTAGTAGATTTACTCAATAACTGTTTAACAGAATTCATAAACTAAGAATGATTGTAGGTGTTTGGCTGGTAAATTATTGGTCTGGATCCTGATAAAGAAACAAATCCATTCATTTACCTCTCTTTCTTTAACATTGCCGGACTTTTAGACATTTTCCTTAAATTCTCAGAATATCTTGACGTAAAATAAAACGGTATATATGAGTGTGAGCAATTTGATGTGGATCCAAATGAATATCCGAAGCAAACATGTTTAATATTCATAAGTTTTCACAGGGAGTGGTCCGCCATTTAAATTATGGCGATAGAGTTTGAGTTTTATTTATGCTTCATATCTATAGAGCAAAGTAAGAGTACCACTGTAGTTTTCCAAATATGTCGGCGGGTGCATCTTTGATGGACGCACATGTTTTATTCTAGCAAAAAGATAACTCATTTAAAGCTTCCAGTGAATGTAAACAAGCATTTTCAACATTTTCTGATTCCCTTTATCATAGCTTTCTGACATCTGCCTGTTGTAGCGAAAGAGGAGTGAATGACAGAGTGAGTCAAGGTGAAGAGGAGAGTTTAGAGTCAGAGACTTCCCATCAAGTGTGAAAAAACTGCCCTGTGTGGAATATCAATGCACTTCCTCATCTTATCTTTTGTCTGCCTTCTTCTTCCTGTCACTCCCAGTGCAACCAACAATCACCTGTCACCTCTCTCGCCATCCCTCTCTTTTCTCATTGTCCAACCTCGCCTCTGCACATTGCTCTTGCCCATCCTCCCTTGTCACCTGTCATCCTTGCCCTCCCCTTTCTCTCCCCCTTCTGTCGTGGTTTCCCCCTTCTCAAGTTCACACCTCACAAGTTTCCGCTCGTCTGTGCACTCCCCTTGCTCTCCCTCAGGGGGGTTGCCGTGGTGACAGGTAAGATAGATGACAGACAAGGCCAGGCATCTCTAAGCTCCTCCTCCCCTCTTTGAAACAAAACACACCGCTTGCTGTTTGCTCTCGAATAGATCCAGCACTACCTGACACAGATGATTAACCATAAACACAAACATAATTTCACCAACAAAAGTAGTCTGGGGGTTCCATGGAAAACTTCCTTTCATGTATCTCCTCTGTTCACTGTAGTGACACAGACAGGCATACTTAATTTGTAAGTATTTTCGACACATCTCACACGTGCTTCAGATATCACAAGATATTTTGTATCACATGATATTATATTGTAGTAATGAACATATGCTTGTTGGAGGAATTACCATAGCAACCTATTAAATGCATGCTTTATGATTTAATAGTCTCCTTAACCTGGAGACCTTAACCTTAATTTTCATTAACAAAAATGGTTTAATCAGAAATGAATCTCTTCCCAATGTTCCATTAGATTGCATCACATTTATTTTGCTCATGATTGACTTTAAAAGCTCTGTATGGTGTTAGAAATAACGTAAAGTTGTGTCTTTGGCCGACTGCAAGATTTATTGCACATTTACAGACTACTGGATTTATGGGTGAAAAAAAAACTACAATGTTTATTTGCTTCTTTTATTCCTGACGGGATGCATGACAAACACTACCCATCAAACCTATGTGAAATAGTTTGGAGTCGATTAGGTAAAACTTTTTGACATTTTATATATTTAGTTCATATACAGGCAGTATATTTTCATCTGGATATTCTGGTTTAGCATCACCATGTCTCTTCAGTATTCAAGAACAGACTAAATAGATTCAATAAATTCTGGTTCTCGAGAGGTCCTATAACACTTTTCATGTTTATATCATTCATGCTAAAATACTCACTGCTAGATGCCTGTATCATGGGTCATCCGTGACAGATTGTCTAGCTGTAGGTATGCTGGAAGTGGAAAGGATTGCCGATACAAATGGAAACAATTTATTTGACAATAAGGATGCATGTGGATCAGTCCAAATACATACTCTAAAGTTACAAATGGCTTCATCAAAGCATTGCTGCTAATTTGGCTGTCTCCATTTTAAATGAGAGGCTCACGTGAGACTTTTGTGATTGCCTTTGTGAGTAACGTCGTTTTAGCTTTGTTTGCCAAAACCAAAACCAAAACATGTCAAGGGTTTGCTATTCAAAATCTGTTGTTTATATTTTAATAAGTTTCTAAAAAAAAAAAAAATTCCAACATTACAGACACTAGATACAGAGCACTGTTAAATTAACATCTCCCATTTGGAAAAAAAAAGTATTCCTTTTTATAATGGAATAAAGTTAAGCAATTTGTAATCTTTGTCAATCAGTTATGAAGCCCATCAGTAACAAGGACAGATCTCAACACTCACCTACGCAGACAATAAGAAGTCTTTGGATGCTAATACAGCTACGGCGAGCACATGCACACAATTACTCTTTTTCTGGACATGGGGTAGAAAAGGAATTTGTAGATAAGAATAATTCTGAACTTAATCATTTAGACTTAGAAGGTTGAATTCTATGAATGATTGATTGTATCATTCATTACCACTCTATCCACCCACGGGCTGACAAAGGTGAAGTTTTGTCTACTTTGTGATGTCAACACTTTGGCAACGTCATTTTCAGTGCTGCTGGTCTGTGTGTCCAACAGATTCACATGTTGTGCAGATCAGCACATTCTAATCTGTTGTGCAGGTTTATTTTATTATACTATACTAGATAAATAAAAATATTAGCGCTCAGGTACGGTAGTTAAGTAAAATGTCAGGTAGAGCGTGTTTCACAGACAGATGCATCAGAGTTGTTTATGAAAGCAAAGATTTTTGTTTAAGTGCTAGGAGGGCTTTATGGATTTCTGTGTACTGATTTTTATTATCGTTTATCATATAATTTCCATCATTTTTATGTCCGCATTTTTGTTCATATTTATTTGAAGCCGGGGAATGCCACTCTTGAAGAATAAAAAAAATTAATTTGGTAATGAATGAATGTCTACATTAAACTTTTAAACTGCTTCAGATTGCATCAAATAGTGACTAATCAAATTTATCTGTACTGAAACAAATTACTCCTTAATAATAGCATAGGCCATGTTTGAAGATGCATATTGATGCACAGCCTTAGTACTCACCATATGCTTAGTCACATTAAAGGACCAATTACATTTCACGATGGCAACAACAATCTTAAAACTCTGTCCGTTTAAAATATTTTCATAACATAACATAATCATTGAGGCCTTATGTTTGAGCCACTATGGTTCTCACAAAGTTTTGTAGTCGTAAGAGTGCCGTGTTTGTTTATTAGCCTCTTACTACCATGTTACTCTTACTGTTGCAATTTTTACTCAATTATATCTGCACCTGAACTCTGCAATTATCCTTCTTTATATTTACTTAGCCTTTAACAAGTATCTCTCTTCTGTGCTTTCTGCAGCGGAGCATGGGTGTGGTGGGACACTGAGGGGCCAGAGCGGGGTGATCACCACTCCCAATTACCCGGCTGAGTACAGCAACAATGCTGACTGCACCTGGACTGTGCTGGCTGAGCCAGGAGATACCATTGCCCTGGTTTTCTCTGACTTTCAGCTAGAGGATGACTACGACCTGCTGGAGGTCAGCGGCACCGAGGGCTCTTCACAGTGGTGAGTAGTCGGACAGTAGTGTTCTGAATGGAATGCGAGCGGTGCTAGAGACAGGAAGGCAAAAGGAGGAGAGTACATTGTTGCACCACCTGCCCACAGGCACTTTTGTAGATGCAGGAACGAGCTTTCTGAAGTACACTCAGAAGTTGATTGGTGTGTGGGGATGTCTGTTGCTAGTATTTAATGATAGATCTGCTCTAACTGACACTGTGTCTCAAGACAGTACTTTAACAGTAGTGTAAATTGAATTGGGGAAAATGAAACACTCGACATTCTATGATATTCGTTCATTCATATCTACCGCTTATCCTGTCCAGGGTCATGTTTGTGGCTGGAGCCTATCCCAGCTAACATCAGTGAGAGGCAGGGTACACCCTGAACAGGTTGCCAGTTCATTGGGCAGACACATAGAGACATACAACCACACATTCTCACAACCACGCGCAATTGTAGTGTCAGCAATTTTCCTACATCACATGTTTTTGGATTGTGGGAGAACCCATGCAGGCACAGGGAGAACATGCAAACTCCACACAGAAAGGCCGGCAGGCAAGGATTTGAACCCGGTACCTTCTTACTGTGAGGCTAACCACCGCACCACCGCCTCTACATTCTACGATTTATTATATTATATTAACCTTGCTCTATTTTCATTTTATTTTGGTATGTGTGAGAAAATGTGTCTTCAAGGTATTCAAATCCCTCGGACTGACCAATGGGATTTTTGAAATATGAACCAAAAAGATGGAACTCTATTTCCTAAATATTATCCATAGCATTCAACAATGCTAACAATCTGCTGCGACCTCTTCATCAGTCATTACTGAACTCTGAATCTGGGACCATAAGTGCTTGAAAAACATTTTGGATAATTTTCTAACAAATTCAGACTGAGATAGTGAGTGCACCATCACATAAAACAATCAAATGGCTAATCATTACTATTAGCTATGTTTTAATTATTTAGATTACTTGGTATGGTATTTAAGCTGATAGCGTTCATAATGTACTTGAGGTGGGTGGAGTAACAAGCGAGGCACATTGAGCAATCTATTCCTGTATGTGTTCCATTTTTTACTTGGTGTTTGAAAAGATTGCTTGGGTTTCCAAACTTAAATGCAAATTACTTGTTGCAAGTAACACTATGAGCACTGACTTGAGTAAGAAATTTAAGACATTTATTCCTCTCCATCATTGTCACTAAGAGCCACATCTGTTATTATGCTTGTGTGTGTGTCTGTGTGTGTTTGTTTATTTGTGAGAGAGAGGGAGAGAGAGAGAGGAGGGAGAGAGAGAGAGATCTTTTGGATTAGGAATATCTAAAATTCATCATCATTCTCCAAGATGGATAAAACAACCAATAACGTTGGAGCTCATCCATATTACAGTCTTTATTATTACATTTATTACATGGTTTTAGGTCCCATTTCAATCATTTTATAAGTCTAATGGAAGTTTTAGAGGCCAAAATGTGTCTAAAATATTTTTGAATAGCAGAGAATCAAGTATTATTTGCAACGTCAGATTCAACAAACATCGGTTGTTCCTGGTCCCATGATTGGATAAAATAAATACAGGGATATTTGAAGTATAACTCAACTGCAATTTGTACAACCAGTTTCTCTCACATTCTCTGATTCTTTGAGTCATTCTCTCAATTACCCTGTCTCAGACAAACACACATCTTCAGCTCTAATGATGAAGAGATGGGATATTCTGGTGTCATTGTTGGTCTTTCACCATCTGTGGCAGCTCCTCCTCTCTCTGACAACTTTCTCAGCTCAGGAAGTAATTAATGAGCTAGATTACCACTGCCAGCCGTGTAGAGTTGTTTCACCCTTACGACTCACATGAATGCACTCTCTCTCTGAGACACACATACACACAAACACACAGACTAGCCCATATGGCCACAAATAGACAAACTGACTTTAATGTATTTTTGCTGGAGCATTATAAACTTGAATAAACAGATGTGTTATTGCACAACACCTGATTCACAAGGTTAATATTTTCATGATAAATATACCTGGTTTGAATACATGTGTATGTATGCATCTATTATACACTCTGCAATCCACTATACTTTCTTATATGAAGTAGGCTATAAAAATACTGGTTTGGTTTTGGGATCATGTGGGAGGCAAGATTTCTTATAAACAAGATTTAAGATTCTTTGATGGCTGATAGAGGACCAAGTTCATAAAGAATACATGAGAAGTCATCTTAGTGTGAGATGGCCCCTGGAAACGTGTCAGTTTCACTTATTCCCTTAGTAGTTACTCAAAAACCCTTGCCGAGAAAACATTTAGTGACTGTTAGCCGTCTTAAAACTGAATTGTGCCTCACAGCTTCATATTCAAGTCATTTTGAATCTCTGCTTGGTCAACTGAGAGTTGATTGCTTCCCAGACTCCCAAAGATGGCAGCTTGAATTTGCCTATACTGTACATTTTCGTCACCAGCTTTCTTGTCCCAGACATTGATTTGCTCACCAATATCTTGTTGGATGACCAAACTGAGTCTGTCATCTTTGTGGACATCATCGTTGGAGGTGCCTGTGGTGCTTCACTGTTACACTACATGGCTGCACTGTTACTAACAGAAAATGTAACACGATGGGAAGAAAGTAACTATAAATGAGTGAGAATGCCAACTGCCCAGTGATGCAGAGTACAAGTCAGTGAGGCAGTGCGAGGGACAAGGGAAATGTTGTAGACAAAAAGCTTCATTTTCAGTTGACTTTTTGGCTTGGGCTTAACTCACACTAAAAAAATCATTGGCTTCCAAAACTGACCAGTCTTGTTAACACAATAATTTTATATCTAAAATGTTAGGTTGTCTCCCTACTCCGGGCAAGGTTGCTGTTGTAAAAGACTGTTGAGTCGCAAGGCAGAGCCCTCTGCTCTAAAGGCAGCATCGACTGATAGCAGATGGACACGTCGTGCAGTCCAATATGCGAAAAAACAGCAGGATCAGGGTTAAAAACAATGCCTCCCTAGTTGATCAATAACAGCTCAAACAATGCAAATTTGCATAGCCCCTATTCTCCTCTTGTCTATGAGTATTTGTGTTTTCTTGACAGAAAATGAACCAGAATAAATACCATTCCTCACTATAAAGAACATTACCCCCTTTCCAGAGTTAGCATTCGGAAGAGGCAGCTTGAGAAGCGAGTGTGGAAGACTGTCTTCAGGAGCTGAGAAGTGCATGTGAATTGAATATGGCAGTAGGAATAGCGAGTAAAAATGGCAACTGAGTTCCACCTCTGCTCATTATCACCCAGACAAGACTTCTCCGTTGTTATTTGCCCTGGGGAATACATTACTCTGTCATTAGAATCTTTGCATCCACATTGATTTTCATCCACTTTGAGGCCATGTTAATAACACCTGACACTTGCCTATTGCCAGGATGCCCATTTTCTAGCTTGCTGCTAAGTGGAATATGCAGCGGTTTCATACTTAATATTTTTTTTGGTGCTCAATTGTTTTGAAAAGCAATGTGATACATTTTCATCCACTTGTAGTGTTCCCTTGATATGTTGAATAAACTCTTAGTACACCTTCAATACTTCAAATATTATAATAGCATTTGCTATCTGAATCTGGAGTAGCAGCATTGTGAATATTGAAATAACTCTCTTGGAGTAAGAAAAATTGAATAATGTTAAAAAAAAAGAAGAGATCTGTGTTTAACAGTTCATTGATCACACCATTTTACAGAGACGGTTTCCCTACAAAGCTTTGTTTTGTGTTAATGTAACTTTTGACTGTATTTCTCTTAAGGGATATCTTTCATCTTTCTTCTCCATGTGTCCTCTTACTGACACAGCAAAGCTTTGTGGGAAGCTACAAACTATTTTGTCTTATTTTGGGAGCTGAGAGCCAAAAGAGTCTTGATCCCTCTAGCGCACTCCATATCCTATCATTTCTAACCCTATACCTGATGGAATTCAGACAGCAACCGTTTGTTTGGTAAATATATGGATTATCCTCCCGGTGATGATATGTATCATCATATCACAACTTGTGGATGGAGAGATCACGCCTGTGTTTGTGCGAGTGAGTGGCAACAAGATTAACAACTGTTTGAGTAGAGTACAGACCACTGGGTAGGTATTGATTGGCCGTTAAGGTTTGCTCGCCTGAGAGTGAGTGAACGGTGTTCAGTGAAGCTGTTTCCAATTGGAGCATCAGCAATGCATGCATGTTGTAGAGTTTACTGCAACCTTATATCATCTAGATGCAAGCCGTTCTCTCTTTTAAAGTAGTTCCTGTCGTAAAACAGACAGTTTGTGCTGTGCAATGAGTGATAATGCAACATATCCTCTGCATCTACTGACCATTGTTCACCTGACAGCTTATGAATACACCTGTGCTCCCCATAGTCCCTGACATAACATAATTTATCATACGTTTGGGCAATTATTTCTGGCAAATGAATTCAGAGAATTGGCAGCGCATGCAGACTTTGCATAGATGCTTTTTTAAATGGAATTCTCTGTCATGGTGGAGAGGGTATATATTCTTGGTGTGAATGTTGAATACATTTTGTTATCCATTTCTTATGTCATGGCCAGTTTCTCATAACACTGACTTGCATAATAAAAGAAGCGTTTGGCTTTGGAGGTTTACCAGTGATTCACCGCAACTTCACTATTCTGGTCACATATAGGATGGAATAAACCTGGTGTTTCTCTCCTTCTTGCTGATTATTTTTTACTTTCTCAGTCGGTCTCTCCCTTTCCCTCTGCAGGCTATTTATTTGGGTGTTGTGAACAATCTGAGATGAAAGTTTGGTTAGTGCAAGAGTATAAATAAAGGATCACACTAACAACGAGGAGGTCTCAGTCTGAGAGTCTTTATTCACACACTGCATAGAAAAAGTCTTTGTAGGGAGCTTGTGGGCCCTGTGCACAGAGAGCAGATTTATACCTTGGCTCAGATATGGGCGTATTGAAACGATGCAATACACTATATGGACACTTCACTGTGATGAAGATAGGAAACAGAAAGAAAAAACAGTTAGAAAATATGAGCTGTGGCAGCCGCACCGACTCACAGAGTTAGTAGGCTGTGCCTGGTGGTTCCGCAATCAGTTGGTTACACTATCTATGTTATACACCGAGGTTATGTGGAGAGCATTCTGTAATGTTTTCTATCAGTTAGACTTTCCAAGCCTTTCATTATATACCAATTACTGTAGGTTCATGCTTCTTTTATTTTAAACAGAAGTAGGCTTACTTTTAAATGAGGTTTTCAATATTTCTGAGCAACAGCTTAAGGATTTGAACCCTGAATTTTCAGAAAATTTACTTTTGATCAATTCACAAACAGAGGCTGCTGTTGAATCCACATTCTGTTACCTTTGCAGTGCTGTCGCCATAAGGAGGATGCCCGTATCTGAAATACCGCAATTCCACCAATCTAAAGTTAAAAATGAAGAAGGCCCTTACAGAGATAAACATTGTTGAGATGCAGGGGTCTCACACATAGTAATGAAACCTTCACGCACGTCAAAGATTATCATGTCAAAGAAAACTGAAACATTCCCCAGGAATGTTCTGTGAGGGGGTTATACACACCAGCCACATCTATCACATTCTCATATTATGCCGGATTTTGATCCCTGTCTAGATTTCTTTTAATTTTACATACTTTCTCGCCATAACATTGTCAAAACGCCATAGTCTTTGTTGTAAAATGTAACGGGTTAAAATAACTCAATATCAGCTGAAATACCTTAGATGTTCTAAAACAAGTAAGTTTGTTTTTTTACAATGACATTTTTTCTCTAATTTTAAACATGATTAACAGGATTGTTAAGAAAAAATAATATACATTTCCAAGAACCAAGTCTTCGTTGTACTTAATCTTAACTTCTGCTCATCTAAGAGTTTTCCGTCCACTATTCTTCACTCTGCAGGTGACTGTCAGACCTGCTACTGTTCTACTTTAGTGCGATATGATAACCAATGAAGAGGTGTTTTAAGACACCTTCATACCAAGACATTGATAGATACTGTGTGAGCCTTCCCACCATACTCTCCATCATTTCCGAACATGTTGAAGCACATTTCAGAGAGCTTACGGACATGGCCCAAACTTTAACAGCCTCACAGACCACCACTGCACTGCATATAGTTGCCTCTGCTTTTGCTGCTGATATATTATCATGAAGACCTCTACTATTTTCCTTTTGGTTCTTGCCAAAACTTTTGACTTTTCTGTGCCATTTTATGGATGCATCAACATCAAAGTAAAGGATATATGGAAGTATTTGGCCACTGACTGATATTACTCCTTTCCCCGCAATGTGTGCAAATATATATCTTTTTTTTATTGCAGAGAAAATATACCGTATATTACAGAAAAAGCATGTGATATGAAAACTATTCTATCACAAGATAAAACACAAAAACCTGACCAGAGTTCTTACTTTGCAATCTGTGAGGTTGGTTGCTTTCACTATGGCAATGTGTAAGAATGTAGCTGCTGTGCTTCAACAAGGCGGAGGAAATCTGCACTCAGGCTTAAATTCGACTGTGTGTTTGGTCTGGAGATTCAATGAGTATTCCATGGGTGAATAAGAAAAGGAATATATAATAAAGTCTAAGAACAGAAAGTCCTGGTAACTGCTAGACTGATTTATGCCATGTGCATCGCCGTTGGCATATGCTACTTTATTATTAGCGGAAAAAACGATTTGTTTTAAAACTGAAACTTGACCATTGCCACTGAGCTGATTTGTTTTGAAAGAAATGTTCTTGCTGTTAAGCTTTATTTTATGTGTGAATGGATAAACCCAATTTAATTCAAAATTTAAATAGACTTTGCCCCTGTTAACTTGTTTTTTCATGAACAAAGCAATACTTGAGGACTTAATCTGAAATGTGGCATTGATCAAAACTCCAGTAATGATTTACTTTGTCCAGCCAGCCAACAAATGCTCCAGTTCAAATTATCTCCAACACCTGGTGCTGTGCAGCAAATTGGCTTACCAGAGAACACAGTTTGTTATTCCATCTGTCATCTTGCTTAGGTTAAGGGCTGGGATGATATTCGAAGAGCTAAGAGCAAGGTTGGCTAAAATGTCAAAGGTAACCCATGTATTAGATCAACATTCCAAGCTTGCATAATTTTTTTTTTATCTCTCATGAAAAAGCTGCTTTCATAAGCATACAGCAAATTGGGGGAAGACCCATTTCGTCTTTGTTACGTATAATTAATTTTCATTGATCAGTCGTGCTATTTAATACACAGCAGGTGCAGCAATTTCCTCAGCAATATTTATTGTAAACCATGCTCCAGCTCACCTGGACCATGGGCAATGTGTCTGTGTAGGCAGGCCTATCCATGTGTTACCTCACTTCCCATCCCATTGAGACCAGAGAACATGCAGAGGTTAGAGGTAATGGTCCAGATCATGGTACCCTTATTGGGTGTCTCTTTGGTCGTTTTTACTAAGCATAACACCGGTACGATCCAATCTGGTGTTAAACAAAATGCAGTAATTAGTTATGATTTGTATGCACAGTCAAATTTGAAGTCATGCACGTCTGCAATATAGGCCTATAACAATGGATCGTTTTATTGATATGCTTTACTGATATACTTCTTGATATCTAGAAGGGACCTCACTTTTGTATGAATGAAGGCTGTGAAGGTCAAGGTTTTTAGTTTGGTCTTGTGCACTTTTGTGGCGGGCTGGATGGATAGCTGGTTGGAAGATAAGGGTTATTTTGACAAGCGCTGCATTGGTAAAGGTATTAAGGATGTCCTGGATGTCTTCTGGTGAGTGTGTTGCAAAAGTTTTCTCCTAATAAGTGCTGTGATGTTGTTTCTTTCATGTTCAGTTTAACAATATGCAGCTCTGTACATTTGTTGGGGTTTCCTTTGGGTCACCACTGCAGATGAGTATAGTACAGTAACGAGCAAAATGAGGAAGTGGGTAAATGTTCAACCCTGTCTTCACAACGAAGGGCTGGGACTGGGTTTGAACAGGATGCTGAGCCCCGTGATGGACATATGTCACGCAGTAGCCTCACTATTATGACATGCTTATCATGGCAGTGCTACCTTGACAGTATGCTCCACAAAGCCTTGTGATATATGCTGTGACGGTAACTCAGTTAGTTTCTATATGATCACACAGACAGCCTCTATACACACCAACTCTCCTGGAGCTGACATGTTGTAAATATCATGTCTGCTATATGTCTTGATTGACAGAGGACACAATGTGAATCTGCGGCTTCTTCCTCAAACAGTGGTGGCAGTGGGTATGCAGGGAAACTGCAACATTTTCCCGGTTGCTGGGGGCTACAAGAAGCCCCTTTATATCTTTGCTTCATTTTGTTTTGTTCCTGTTTGTGAATATGATAGGTATAATCGCATCCTTGACCCAAGAGCCAACCTTCAATGGAAATTATTTATTTTTCCTAGCAGCCTATGTTTATCAGTTTGATCTACCTTTTTGAAAGGTTTCAGATATTATTGTGATTTCTGCAATTAGTGATCGAGAAGTGGAAACATTTTACGTGAACAAGGCTTATTGATTTTAAATTACAAGATGAAGTGGAGGACAGCTCATACTGTATGCTTTCTAAGCAGTTCACCCAATAGACCAATTTCAGCCTGAGTCAATGGGAATTTCATACGGATTATGCAAATATCTTTGTTTTGTAGCTTCGTCGCTGATTCATCTCACAGCTTCCACTGATTTCCTTATTCACTTGCTGGGTCAAGTGCCGCTTACATCCGACCATATTATTATGGAGTGATCTAAAGAGAATAGTGGGCCTTTCGAATTTGATTTTGCATCATCAAAATCACTGTTCAGGAAGAGGTGGGAACGCATTATTGAGAAGCTATATAAGACTGCAAGAGATGACACAATGCTAAAATCGTCAATCACAGTAGTTGACAAATTACACCAAGTACACCAAATGTACAGTAGTAATCGTTGTGCTATGAAGGACACTGTGCAGTGTACGTGTGTGTCTGTGTGCTACCATAAGATCTCAAGCAGAGCAAAATATCATGTCCTGTACTGGACTACCTTAATGGCACTTAAGTTAGTCAAATATTCACCATGAAACTAGATGTGGTTTGTTATATTTCTAGGATAAAAAATCCATCAAATAATTCAAGAGCAGCAGATTGAAAATAGAAATACAAACATTATTTAGTTTTTCCTTTTTCGTAATAGTTATTTTTGTTCTACATTCATCAATTTAATCATCCATCTGTCTGTACATCCATCCGTCTCCTGCTTATTTGGGGTCAGGTTCAAGTGGTTCCAGACTTAACTGGATATTTCATGTCCTATCTCCACAGTGATAATCTCCAGTTCATTGTAATCCAGCCAGGAGTAGTCTCCAACTCTCAAGTAAGGTCTTGGTCTAACCCTGGGTGTCCAGCCAATTGGATGTGCCATTCAGGAGGCATCCCAAACCACGTCAACTGGCTCTTTTCCACCAGAAGAACAACTGGGTTCTTAAATTGTCAAAAGTACAACTGGTAAACTTGTGACAGGGATGATGGGCTTCCATGTGGTACTCATCGATGGTATTGTAGCGCAGAGACTACACCCTTATCCCACAGAAGAGCTCAAAATGTTCAGAAAACACCACTTGTGATAGAAGGGTGTTAGAACACACAGTTTACCGTAGTGCTGTGGCACAAAGGGCGACCATTACAATAGAAGAAGGGTGTTTTGTTGATGTATATGAATTTACTTGACAGACATGCTCTGAAGTGATGTTTAACTTCAACCCAGCAGGATTTTTTCTGACACCATAGAGAGAGTGTTACAAAGCTTTTATATGAGTGGCCTGCTGGGCTTTGCGGCCAAGTCTAAAAAAAAGAATGTTTCCGCTAGACGGTATATTAAAGTGCAGCAGTAATGGACTATATGAGAAAAACGTGTGTTTTCTGAGAGCATGCAATGCTTTTCAATACAGGTCAACCTCATTGGTTAGGTTAAGACTTACATTGTAATGTTGGAAGTTTTGTAGGAATAACATAACACATGAATAAAAGTTTGAAAGGAGTTGTCACATGCCACAATTTTACTATTCATTAAATTGTGAAATACAGATGCAAAGCAAGATTCTGCTCTTGTCTTCATTTTGTATCACCCTCTATATGCACTAGACTCTATTGTTTGAAACAATATAAGTGCTTTTTCTACCAAAAATGTTGTGGGAGAACTTTTCCAAAAGGAACATTTTACATAGGCACAGAAAATCAAGACTTGACGTCAATAGAAAAATAATCTATGACTACAGTCAGAGGAAGGCCACAACTGTCCCAGATGGACCTCATATGGGCAATGGGCCACTGTGGCCCATAGAGCACATCAAGTACATTGAGCCCGCTGTCCTCTGATTTTACCAGCTTGAACTATGGATGAAATGCTTTCATGGTGTTGCTCCTCTAAAGTTTTTCAATGTTCTAGTTACTTCTCAAGCTAGTTCTTGAGGTTCAAGAAATCAGAGGGAGCAGACGACAATGAGCAGGTGTGACGATCCCAGTATCCCAGTGTTTCAATCATATTTATTACTTTCATTGAATGAAAACGCAGCATGCACTGTTCTGTTGTAGGATTTATACTCTAAAGCAGTTATTATCAACCTTTTAAAAGTCAAGATCAAGAAATTTGGTTAATTTGGTATGTTTCATGCCAAATTAAGCAAAACCCTCCAAAAGTCACCACACAGCAAAACACACTGAGGGTGAGAATTCTAGAGTGTGGGTTCCAGTCCGGTTCAGGGTAAGGTTCTGCCCAGACTAGAGGTTCAGTAGGTGGTTCTTGTGCCACCGGTGGGCGAACGTGTACCCTCACCTTGAAAGATCCAGACAATATGCATTATGTATCCAAAATGCTTTGGCATCAACACTAACCCGCGCAAAGATCAACAGGTTGATTGGGATCGACGGTTTGGAACACCTGCTCTATTTCCTTTACCATTATATAATAGCAACTGCAAAAGTAGCCAGTATCAGTGACGACACACATGTCAAGTTCTAGATGTTCAGATTCATCCAGTGTTCTTATGACTACTTCTTTCACAAGGTCAGCTTCTCAGATTTTTTGGGCTTGAAATGTGATGTTGTAATTACACAGTTTGGCCATACTGTCTTCAATGCATGGCACATGCATGCCCTTGACTACGCTTTGTGTGATAGGATATAAAAATTAGATTTGATAATTTTTTACAAAATAAAAGATGAGTAATCAGAGGGAAGGAGGGATCCTGCATGTTGAAATAAAACAAGGTCATACTCACTGTTTTGAAGTGTAATATGTCTTCTTATCTTTGAAGGGACATAAGGGCAGGATATGTGTGTGTGCGTGTGTGCGTGTGTGTCTGTGTGCGTGTCTGAGCATTTACAGTAATACATAGTACAGTTGTGTGGTAAGACTGGGAGTGAAATATCCCTCCATCCATTAATCAAACAGATGCTGTCTTTTTTTGTATTCGGTGACACTAGGATGACCTGAATATATCTACAGAGGACCCTTTATGAACCCTTGTGAACGTGCCTTGACCGTCAATTACAGGTCACATAGCGTGTGTCTCCATAAAAACTCTTCTCAACTGTATCAATAAACATGGGTAGGTAAAGTGTGACAGGCAATGTCAAGTCTCACCATAAAAAATGGATATATCTATATTCCTGTTACCACTGTTTCTGGTGGTACTTGTTGATCTTCTAACGCACCTTCTGTCTGATGTTACCTTCAAAGTGTGCGTTACGCCTCCTTGACAACCACCACTATTTCAGCACAGCTGCCAGTCAGTGCAGAACTTAAAATCATAAGGTAGAATGTAGTTCTGCAGTCCTCCATCACTTCATGACTTTGGGACTTCTTTCTTTCTTTGCAGTTTTCCCTGTGTTCTACTTAGTTATGCTGCAAAGATTCCCCTGGACTGTCTAATGGGTATCAGCACAGCCTGCACCATCGGTTCTAGCTTGGCTATCCCAGTCTCTATGGATTTGATGCTTCTGTGATCCCTCTGTTCGTTCCTTCAGGCCGACCTTTCACAGCCACTGGTTTAATTTTTTTGATGTCAGTAACTTCCTCTGTCTACAGATGATACATAGCACTTGAGGTGCTTGATCTTCCATGATATTTACTCTTCCACTTCATCACCTTCTGTCTTCTGGTGCCCGAGATACTCAAAGTTCATCCCAGGGGGCCATCTTTGTTTCGATCTGGATCATGACTCTCACAATCCAGTGCCTTCCCCTTTTTGAAAGGTAGAGAAAAAGATGTTTTCAACATTTCTAAATTAATAAAATACTGTGTAAGCTGTTTTTTTGGTTTGTATTATATCAAATATATGGTATTGGATCAAGAGAAAAAGAGTAAATTGTTTTTGGTGATTTTCATTCATTATCAACCGCTTATCATGTTCAGTGTCACGGGGGACATCAAGCGAGACACAGGGTACACCCAGGACGAGTCGCCAGTTCATCACAAGGCAGAGATAGAGAAATACAACCATTCACACTTACACTCACTCCTACGGGCAATTTTAATGTCACCAATTCACCTATGTTGCATTTATAATTTTTTTTATTTATTTAACCTTTATTTAACCAGGAAAACCTCATCGAGATTAAAAATCTCTTTTCAAAAAATGTCTTGGCCAAGAAGACAACAGCACAATTAAAGTTACAGACGGACGGACAATCAGCAGCCATACATAGAAAACATGTGATAATCACGTTAAAATTAAGCAAAGTTTCCATCAGAATTAGATTACATCATAAAAAATAAAAAAATAAAAAAAACATCAGACAGAACATCTACAAAGAGATGTGTTTGCCTCCAAGTCATCCAACATTCTCTTAAAAGCATGTTTTTGGTCTGTGGGAGGAATCCGGGGTTCACGGAGAGAATCCGCGCAGACATGGGGAGAACATGTAAACTCCACACAGAAAGGCTTGCTGAGGTTGATTCGAACCCGCTTCCTTGTTGCTGCTTTTTGCGGAAACAATACTTTTATTTCTTCAGGGGGTTAAATCCAAGCTGAAGTGATTTAGAGGTAATGTGATCCATTAGACCCATCTGGAAGTGGGTTTTTGCTCTGTAGGACTACTGGTTCAAGTGCACCAGAGTGGACTTTTAACACACTGTTCTTTAATGGTAATATTTCAAAATGAATATTTTGTTGTCCGTATTGAGTTGCTTGGTGTTGGTAGACACTCACATATATGTATAAAAAACATGCAGCTCATTTATATGTATACTGTAGTATTGCTTTTTTGCTTCCTCTACCATTTTTTTTTAAATTGGATGATCGGATTGGTGATCATTGACGAGAATAATGGCCGTAGATTAGATGAGGATGAAAGATTTTTTATCAAGAGATAACTCTGATATTAGGCACATGCAGAAAGAGTTAGAGGCCATCAACGACTGCTTATCAAAGCAGATCAGTGTTGCAAATATCACAGCGTTATTAGCTTTACTATCCTCCGCAACTCTGTGATAACAGGGGATTATGGAAGCTGCTTCGATCAGTGAACCATGAATAACAGTGTGATTTGTCTTAGCATGGCTAATTAGTGTTTTGGTTGCATGGGTGATATGGATCAGCTGGTTATCTGACAGAAGGCATGCTTTGGAGGCCATGTTGTATTTTTTTTTTAAATAATGCAAATGGAAGCATATGGAGTTGTTGTAGCCATGTCTGGAGAACGGGTCGCAATTATGCAAACGACTGCCTCTGTTTGTTCTTTTGAAAGTGAAGGAATCTTATTTCTATATTAGGTGGATGTGTAGGCTTCAAGGAGTCCAAGATGTTATGTTTCAGACCTTTAGATTAGGATTCAGTGGCATGCTCAGAGACAGTCTGGTTTGAAAGTAATTTTAATCAGACTTGAAATGAGGGTACTCGAAAATATAGGGGCAGATGGTGGTTGTGGTGCCCAGCTGGAAACTGATATGTCCGAGAGAGGTCAGACAAGGAGTCAATGCTGGTGTCCTGAGCACATAGTACAAAGTAACAAATTGACTAAGTAATGAGAGCAGCCAATATAGCAACCACTTGGTTGCAGAATCATCTGACTATGGATGAGTGATGGGTCGGGTTCTCTTACTGCAGGTTATGATGGAATGGATGTCAGCCATACATGCTCACAGAGGAAGAGGGGGAGACAGAAGGGAAATGACACAAGATTTCTGTGATTAATAAAGCAGCATCTGATCTGGCATCTCGTTTTTCAATTTATATAAGATTTTTCATCAACACTATTGCAACACCAGCATTCCTAAAGATCTTAAAAATAGAATATTCCCTCAAACCTTGACATAAAGTACGTTTGGCTCTCTGTCGGAACTGAATGTCTGTATTGTTAATTCTCTATTATAACTTAAAATTAGGTCTGAACCTACATGTGCATGAAAAATCAATCTTTTATTTGAAAGTATCCTGAATATCTTCTATCCAGATTGCTTATGGATATCCTTCATTCTCCTGTTTGCCCCTTTTTTTTGTCAGAAGTACAAAAAAAAGGAGGCTAGCTTTGATAGGCCTTGCGAAAACTTACACTTGAACCTTTTCTTATAGACCTTAACATTTTTTTTTTTGTTTCATTTCAGATAAAGTAAAGGCACTTTACGCATTTATTTTGCGATAAGTAGTACCATCATTGTGTTGGTAAGGGATTATTCTGTCTTTCTGTACTTGGAGTGGCAGCCAAGGGGGTAGAATTAGGTACTATCTATTGGATGGCACAAAAGTGATACATTTAGCCTGCCTCTGGCATCCTTTCTTTCACATGCAGTACCCTGACATAGTGTTCCTCTTTACTTTCTGTCCTTTATTTCTTCCCTTTTTGTATCGTTATCTTCTTAGCTTATCTTTCTTCTTCTCTACTTCATTCCAATTTTTCGCCCTACAACACACTCTTCCTCCAGGACACTTAATTGATCATTCCGTTGTTATTTAACCCATCAAAAATATAGGTTATTTCTATTCAATCGTGGAATGACAGGTGAAACATTTTTCAAATTCTGAATACAGTGCCTTTAAGAGAAATGACTGATTAATATTAGGAAGCGGTCTTTCCATTCCATCCTTTCTTTCTTTATATTGCCCCTGCACCATATTCTTGGCCCAATCCTAGGCCTGGTTTGGGCTCAGGAAACTCCCACAGCAGATTATCTCAGCTCTGTGTTCCTGACATCAAAGGTGGAAGCAGTGGAACCAGCAGAGGAGCAGAAACAGAGGAGAGTAAACGCTGGCACCGGTATGCAAGGGGGTGAGAGCAGGACACGAAAAAAAAGGGCTGATCAAAGTTCTGGTAAATTATAGCGGATAAAGAGCCGGTGTGTTGGGAGGGCAGTGGATAATGAGAGACTGTTAAGCATAAGTAAATGCAAGGAAAATTAATAGAAAGGAAGCAGTTTAATGAGTACAGGGGATTCATATCAGACCAAGGTCAAATAGTGTTTGTAGAGTTACATTTCATTTCTTATTTTATTCTCAATTATAGCTGGCATATTTCCAGAACCCAATCAGCAAAAATTTGCTGAACTTAACTCTTTTTTGCCATTATACCATACAAACCCTAACCATTATGTGCAGCAAGTTTGAAGTTATTCAAAGCAGTTGATCAATTATTCAAATAAAAAAATGTAGTCTGATCTTGTGGGGAATGTAGTGGAGGTAAATACTAAATGTTTATTTACGTGGAGTGTAAGCTCCTTATCAAAATTTTAGTGTAAATTATAAATGATTAAGAATGGATCACCCTGTTGGGAATGTTATCCTAGTAGCTGAAACGACATATATGATAATTTAGTAGCTTTAAAGGTTTCAACTTTGATGTGCTTGTGTTAGTGCGATGTGCTTAAAAACTGATTGTGTAATGTGTAATGAAATCAAAAGTTATTTAGGAAAAGTTAAGTTGTCACTTCTACCAGCTATTTTTGATGAAGCCTAATTTAAACTCTAACCGTAAAAATTATATTTATTCTATATCCATTTAAGGGATTAGAACTGTTATGTGTCAATTCAAAATATCAAAGGACCCAAATGCAAACCGTCAATGAGAATGAATGAGAACAAAAATAAAGTTTAGAGAAAAAAGCTCAGGTCTTCCAAAACAGGCATGACTAATTAAACTGTCCGTATTATACCAAACGCAAAAATACCAATTCAAACAGAAGAATATTCAACCAAATAAAAAATTCCAAACACCTAATCAGAGGCTTAACTAAAACTTACACAAGGAATAATGAATGGAAACACCGGGAGCCAGGACAGAATGACATGTAGGTTATGGAGACAATACAGATGAACTGACATGGAGGAAGAGCAGAACACTGACTGAATGGCTAAGAGTAATGAGGAAATTGTGAACAAGTGGGAGCTGGGAATAGGTGACAATATTAAACAAGGAGGAGACACTGGGAATCAGGATTCACTTCCAAATAGACAGATAAGAAAGGAAGAACACACAGAGAGAAATAAATCCTGTTTCTTGCTGCATAACACAGAGCACAACACATGAAATGGTAATCAGAAAGAAAGGAGACGAAAAAGTTACAAAATAATTCATTGATAACATTTGGCAAAATTCATTAATTCATTATATACCTCTTATCCTGTTCAGGGTTGCAGGAGCCCATCCCAGCTAACATCAGGTGAGAGGTGTGGTACACCCTGCACAAGTAGCCAGTTCATTGCAGGGCTGACACAGAGACATACAACCACACATTCTCTCACCCACTACTACAGGCAATTTTAGTGTCACCAATATCACTGTTTTGGACTGCGGAAGGAAGCCAGAGTTCCCAGAGAGAACACACGCAGTCATAGGGAGAACAGCAAACTCTGCACAGAAAGGCCAGCAGATGTGGATTTGAACCCAGTGCCTTCTTGCTGTGAGGAAGCAACACTAAGCACTGTGCCACCTCGCCGCCTTACTTCGCAAAATTGTCAATTTTAATATGATTAAGGCAACCTTTGGGTAAAGCAAGTTTTTAGAAAACTATTTGACCCTTAGTAACTTTTTTGGTTGTAAAAAGTTACATTATTCTGTTTAAAAAGCCCTCAGATGCTTTAATATGAGAAAAAAGGCATATCAAATAGGACTTTCTCAATAACTATGGTTAATGCCTTCCCTTTGACCTGTTGTGTCCCCCAGGACTCCATCAAGGACCCTTACTCTAGCATATGCTGCCACTAGGTCATATATAAACAGGTTCAGTCAAATAGCAAACATTTCTCACTAAGAAATAGTGACCCAAAATGTGCTCAACCAAACAGTTGAGCAGAATATAAAAGTGTTGTGTAACCATTGGTGCATATCATACGTGACAGAGCCGTGACGTAAAACACGTAAGAAGACAAAACAGACAAGAAAACCTGAATAAACTTGACAATGAAGAAAACGTTTGATGTCTTTTACTTTTAACTCTGCTTTTCTCTTTTGTGTTCACCATAATTGACCTTCATACTGAGTTCTTTCTCTATAATAAGAGAAACAGAAGTTTGAAATAAAGATCTATAGTATTAGTTAAATTAGAAATTTCCTTCACACATTTTCCTTTATGCTTTGAGTACATTTCCTGTACTATTTAACTTTTACTTTAGGAAAGATGTTGAACCAATATTATTGCTTTCAGTAGGATAAACTATACCTCAACTGGAGTAGAGAATGTGTGTGCCCTGAGGCTTTCAGTCTGATTTATTTCCATTTGATTCATAGTTTATTCCCAGTTTCTATTGTTACTTATGCTGGGAAATTGCCTGGTCTAGAGCAGCAGAACCGTCTGACTTACTGTCAGGCCAAATCTCAGGCGTTGCTCATCCTAACTTGAGCTACAGGAGATAATTTTTTTTCCATGAATTTGAAACTGTGCTACAAGATTTATCAACTTCATTAAACTACAATCTTACAAAACAGATTAGAAATTTGTCATGCATTACTGCCTGACGGATAGTTTGTCTTCTTTTATTTTATTTACACCACTGACATGGTGATAAAGCTACTACACTTTGATTTTTGGTCTCTAAATGTCTTAAAAATGCACATTGCGAAATGAGGGAAATCAAACCGCTCTTGTAGGACACTTTTTTGAGCTCAGCATTTCTAAAACCCAGAATTCCGCCGTGATTGGGATGTAATTTTAATCAATACTCTTTCCACATCACACCCAAAAGTTGAACACTTTTCTAGGTTCATACAGTGACTTTGCTAATGGACCTTTTGTAAATTTAGAAATCTTCAATGATTCATTTGTTAATCCCCAATTTTATCAGTGGTAATTTTATCTTTATTGTCACTGTACCATTGCCATAAAGAATGTTAATCACTGATTGTGTCGTGTGAAGTGTGATTATAAAAATGTCACATGTTTCTTTTCATGTAATGCCTGATTTAGCCTTATCATGAAAGTACAGTTTACTCCTTGTGAACCTCATTAGCAGTAGAAACCATAATATAGCTAATGAGTAATGTAATATAATAAAAAAAAACAATTTGTTTCTCACATCTGTGAGACCTATATTCCGAAAATATGAGTCCTATTCTCTTTTGCAACACACAATGCCCTCTTCTTTGGCTAATGGCCGATTCTTATATACAGTCTCCTGTTCTAGGGGGGGTTTATCCAAAGCAGCTTAGGAGACACGGCCCACTTTCTGGGTCCCTCATTTGATTCATTTTTAGAGGTAGCAATGAGATGTGAAATGAAAATGTTCAATAATCGACAAGAAACAACTTTTAAAATAAAGAACATACGAAAAAATATGCATAAAGCAGACATAGGTAAGGCACATCACACTCTATTTTTCATTCCTTGTTCTTGATTTTCAAGGTGTTTGAGGCTGTTTTTGAATGTTTTTTCTCACGATTCTTAGCGTGGGCAATCTTCATATTAGAAATCAAAGGGCATTTGGATAAAGAGAATGAATGAAAGTGGATGAAGCTGATGTGTATATCACTGTTGCATTTCTGAATTAGACTGCCAACAAGAGTGCATTTTTAAAGGTTTTAGAGCAACGCACAATATTTGATTGTGCATCCAAACTGAAGCACGATCCCCTCAATAAGCACATAATTAGAGCAAGATCAGAATAGTTAAAAGTGTCTCCCAAACAGGGGCAGAAATTATACTAATTATATCTGGTAGTTAGTCCGTCAGAAAACGGATGCGACGGATTGCGCATGAAAAGACGTAAATGACAGGGTTGGTCTGCTGGCAATCCTTGGGATTTTACCATGCATGTGACACATAATACCTACATTAACAATGTGAAGACACCCCCTCACAGAAACAGTATTCCCCTATGGCCAGGGACCTAAATGATTTGCTGCTAATGTTTTGTTGCAAGAAACCAAAGCACAACTTCAGAGTTCAAGTGGAATTTATGTCTTGACTGGTCAGAGCTGCTTTGGTGGAGAAATGAAGAATTATACAGTATTAAGCACGTGGTTTTGACATAATGACTGGTCGCTGTATGTAAGTACCAACTATATAAAGACCGCCACAGCCACATGAGGATATTCGTTCGAGAGAACCCTGATGGCCTTGGTATAAAATGTATGAAATATAAATACATGCCGTCTATTGCAGTGTTCGTATACATGCTTTACACTCGGATTTCTTTATATGAGTCTATTATCTATTTCACTCACAGACTAATAACATAATATACTGAGAGATAAAGCCCTCAATTTCTCTTCTTTAAGTAAGATCAAAGAAATTGAAGGGAGAATATCAATACCAGTCTTGACCTGATTTTACCCTTGTATTCCAATAAGTTCACTCCAGGGAAACTGTGTAATTTTTTTATTTTTAGATATCATCTGGCTATAAATAACTACATACTGATTTAGTTCACGTCAAAGCAAATCCATCCACACATCCATCCCTCCCAATCTACTCTATTCCTCTTAAGTGCCTCCATGCTTGGGGCTCCAGCATTAATGAGATAAATTAATGACTTTGCTGCCATTGTGCCTCCATTAGTTCATTCCTGTCCCTATTAAATTAAGTTATCATTTGAATTTTAAAGTTGAGATGGGTGCCGCTCGTTCTGCACTTCCAGCTCAGCTATTTTTACTGGGAAAAAAAAGATTGTTGTTGCATTGCAGAGGAGCGCAGTGATGACTTAAAAGCTTTTTGCAAAGTGAAAATTTAAGAGATGAAAATGGAATTTGAGTGATGTGGTGCACACCAGACAGAGATCTGTTTCGAAACAGCAACCCAGACAGTTACTGCATGTAGTATACAGTGTGGAACCACGTGATGGAGCATATAAATGGAATTTTATAAAGGGGTAATAATCATGCAAGACAGATGCACTGGGGAGGTCTGCATTGTTGATGTCATCATGCAATTTTTTAAATGGCTACATTTCAGTTATTTCTATAAATTTGCAACTCCATCAGGTCTCACTGCAAAATGTGTGGTTCAACGGTAATACTTTAAAATATCAGCATTTAATCATACATTTGGGGATAACGAAGACAAAAAGATACGTGTTATGTTGAGATAAGAAACAAACGAAAAATTAGTCAGAGAGATCAGAGCTTTTGTAATTATTTCTTTATAAATACCTCATCTTAGTTTAGATTTTTTTTTTTTACTCACATCCATAGAGGATTGCAGACTCAACCAGAAAAAAGAAAAGCATTAAGAGAGAGCAGCACCCTAAAGGTCACCTACCCCAGGGTAAAAAATTCATGCAAATCTGTTCTGTAGTTTTATATGTTGTCTTGCTCACAAGCAGATAAACTGACCAAAATAGTGGAGTGAAAACAAAATCTCCTTTGCAGAGGTAATTAGCACACACACACAAAACAATCAGAGTAATGTCTGCTACTACGGAACTCTACAACCAATCATCCCCTTACTACACATGATATATCTTTAATTTTTATTTATTTTTTATGTGTTTTTCCATTTTATTTAACTTTTTTCCTATTTATTTTCCACAGACATTAATATGTCATTTAAAGGTCCTATCCTGATCTGCCACATCCCATTTATACAGATATCTAATTCGGGGCTGGGACTTCCTCATCTGCTATTTCAGAGAGGAACAACTTTTTTTCCTCCAGTACTTTAATGCAGAACAGAGGTGTGTAATAAAGGAGGATCGGGCATATCTGGAAAAATCAGTGCAGAAGGAGACGTTGTCTGTCTGTCTCCGAATGCTACGTGCCTGTACTCTGCAAGTGTAGATTATTATAGATGGCTTGTTCCTGTACTAGTTGTGCATGTATGGAGGAATAGCCAGCTCATCGCTATCGCATTGATGCACACAGTTTGGGTTTATTCTAAACGTCTATCTGGAATTATCATACCTGAATTGTTCACAGGTTTTATGGAAACATTGAGTTGTATATCAGAGTTGGAATCATGGGAGGTAATCTGGGTCAAACATAATGATTTACGCATCAAGGTTGCTGTATTAATAACAAGCCTTAAGTCATTAGCATTGACAGCCCATCTAAATATAGTTTAAATATGCTATAGAAATTATGTTTTATGTTTTTCCTCCAAGTTGAGATTCAAATTTTCTACATTATGGTGTTATTATGAAAGCATTATTTATTTACTAAATAATATGTGTCATGTTTGTTGCTTGCATATTGAACTCACAGGCAGCTAATGAGTCTAAAAATTGGGGAGGGCGGAGATATTTTATTTTATTGAGTCAGAAATTATAGCTTTGTGTATATTGATGATATATATGATGAATTACATGTTTTTACAACAAATACTCATTAGATGTAACCTGAAAAACACATGTGATCATTTTTATTATGGTTTTGGATTTAGAAAATACAAATGACATTATATTTCCTGTTTTGTGGTTTATGTCTTATTTTGAAGGAGGAGAGCAGATGTTGATTTGGCAAGTGTGTTGTGATTGTTCGGCTCTGATGACGAAATTATGTTGGGGTTGTTCTCCTCATCTTACACTGCATCATCTGTCTTTTTTATTATATTTTAGTTTCAAAGTATAAGCTTGTGTCATAACCCCCCACTACACACAAAATAAGTGTTGGTGGAGAATTGAAATGTGGATATTCTCATTGAACCAATGTGATGTCAATATAGCTGTATATTCTGGTTGTTGACTCGTTATGGAGGACCCCCATTTGAGCACAATTTCCCGGCTTTGGCAAGTAGCGGATCAGCATTAAAAAAAGGAACACAATGAAATACATTAAATTTATCTAATAGATTATCCCGCCTCAAGAGGAGGATATACTAAATCCGTCATCCTCTGCTATTTACTTTGCACAGTCAGCCTTTAACTTTGTTTGCCTTTTAGGTGTTGCTATTAGTAGTAGTAGTAAGGAACATACATAAAAGGACTAATTACTCTTTAATATGTTGATCTTTCCCTTGCCTGACGGAGTTCAGTTTCTCCCTGAGGGTGTTGATGAAAAACATTGAAGTAATTTGCAAATTTTTTATGTTGTTTAGTTCAATGGTATTATTTCCATGCATGTGATGTTTCTATTGTAGTGTTCTCTTTTTTAATTCCAAACAATGTCCATATAGGTTGGTGTTTTGATAAAGTGCTTATTTCACAATTGGGAGTTGCTTAATTGTATCCATTAATTCTAGCTTATGTTTATCCATTAAAAAAGTATATACATTGCAGGAAATTATGCATTTCAGGCTAGAATGACCAAAGAAAAGTTGTCAGTGGACTGAAAAAAGTAAGGGAACAGTTAGTATAAAAAAAACATAAACTGAACTCATTATGAAAAACTGAGCAGAATTAGGGGTTTCAGAGAAATGAGAGGGAGATGTGGAGGAAGAGAGTGAAGGAGGTAGAATATCACAACAATCGATAGTTTGAAAGAGAGGAAGGAGGCATGCAAGTTTTGGAAATGAGCACAAAAAGAGTGTAGAAAGGGCATCATAGATTCAGCAAGATGTAAGGATCCCTGCCGCCAGTCCTTCAGACGTCTATTGTTGAGGAGCCGAGGAGTTGAAGGCAACTACTTTCTGTGGAGAATGAAAGATGGAAAACTAGGGAAAGACACTTCACAGAGGGAAACACATACAAATATAAACTTGACAAGTTAGCAGAAACAGGGACCAATTCCGAAAGGGATACGAATGCATGAAATAAAGAAAAACTACTATCACTGGTGATGACACTTTCCCAATGTAGCTACTGAGACCCTTTCCTGGTCAAGGAAATTCATCATGTAGAAGTTCAATCAAATATTATCCACTATAAGTACATTTCAGGTCTTTGCAGTCGTCCACAGCTTTGCAGGTTTTCAAGAGTCCGGTGACTCTAGAAAGATGATAATGATGAAGGTCAATTTTCTAGTGCTATTGAAGTACAGATGTCCTCTGATGATATTGAGAAGGAGCCTCTGCTGGGTTCCTTATCCAGTTGGAGAAGTAGACACCCGCAGCATCAAGATGTTCAATTTGAACCACCCTCAGGGATCAATTGTTCCTGGTCAGTGAATACAAGCACCGTGTGATATCCGCTTGGTGTCACTAACAAAGATTGTTGTTGAATAAACAATCCTCATCAGGGACATATAGTATATACAGTATCTGCTCAAGTCATGGACGTCATAGAAGAGGGACTTTTGAATCATCTGGTGAGTGGTGTTTATACTTCATTGAATGATTTTGGAAGATAGATTTGACTCTAAAGTGACGTTTTTAATGTCAGCTTTTGATGTGCTTAAAGTTTTGGTCTCTCTTTGAGAGATCGCCAATGATATAAAGTAGTTTCTGTATAAGCAGCCTATCTTTCCGGGGGTTGTGGATATAACAGCTGGACTCTATATATTGTCGTTTTGTATGTTAATAGTCCCTGTTTTCCATTGAGATGTAAATGAAAGAACATGTTAACGTGGATACAAAAAATGTTCTATTCATGTCTTGCAACATGGCGATATTGGTAAGAGCTCAGTGGACATTTTGAATTAAGTATTTTATAGTTGCTACGTTTGTAACAATCATCAGGTTTGTGTCCACTCTGTCGTAACCCTGTCAACTCAGATCGACTTTGCATTGATTTTTAAAATAAACAATATGCGATTTGATCTGTCAATAATATCCATCAATAAAACTCTGGCATTGCCTTTATAAAGGTTATGTGTATTTTTTTGACTTCCAGATATCACAGCTCACTAGGGAGATTAAAGAAAAACTTGGGTAATTCGTATAAACTAGACCGCATCCATTACATATTGAGTAATCCAATTTTTTAATTATGATGTTATTTATTTGAAATGATTTGTGCTAATTAAGTGAACCGAGGGACTGCTAAACTTAATAAGTAAATTCAAAATAATTTTATAGACCTTTCATCGTGTCTGATGGTGTAAACACAAATATCTAGTGTTGATCTGGTATACACGTGATTTCAAAAAAACACAAAAGATAGATAGTCAACACCTCATTTAACAAAGATGCATGAAAAGGCTTTGAAAAAGAATCCAAGTCAATTTTTTGAAAATTTAAACCAGTCTTTTCCCTTATCTTGAGAATCACTGCCTTGATATCATGCATTTAAAATAAATGCAATGTCTGATTGAGGAGGGTTGGACTTTATTTATACACACCAAAATACCCTCGAACTCCCAGAGAAGGAGACACACTACATGTCAAGTCATTTTCTATATATTTCATGTGTGAGTGTTCAAACGCAAGTGTTGCTGAGGGCAAAACAAGGTTATCGTGGGTTGTTTAGAATAATGAAGCTATATTTGAACAGCTGCACTCATTATACTCTTTGCCACCATTGCTGTTTCCAGCCAGGATGACATTAACTTTGTTTTAATGTTACAGAACAGAAAACTTTATTCCCTGCAGTGTTTTCTCACTGCTCTCATTTTCCTCCATCACTGGTTCTGCATGGCTTACTCATTTCCAACTTGCAGACATGCTGCTGATTAATGTCTCCATAATCACCATGGAGACACGGAAAGGTGATTAATACTAGTAATTTAACAAAGTAAGAATCTCCATGTAGAGTTTGCTTCTGACTGTGTTTTGTTTGCTTTCAAATATCTATAAGAGAGTCAGTGATTCTGTGTGTGTGTGTGTGTTTTGTGTACTCTATACTATACACGTCAGTGGAATGATTTATGTATTTCCACTCTAACGACGCTTGGTAAAGTGTACTGCAATGAGCCATGTTTACACCTTTTAGAGAGTTGTATTGGAGGCTTGTAGCCTGAGACAGAATCCAAGATTGAACCGATGATGTTAGGTATCATTATCTCCTGAAATTTCTGCTTTGATTGGCACAGTCTACTCAGAATTCACAGATCCTCAGGGACACAGCCTGTATACTGTCAGCATCCCAGACTCACTCTTTGCTTCTTGCCTGTAATGTATTACAGCATATTAGCCTTCACTACATTATTATGGAAGAATCTCCAGGGTTTGGCTGTCTAGTTGGTGGCCGCCCAGCCTAATGACATGGGTTATTAAGGCTTCATTAATCCATACAACGAAGGAATGAGGATGGGGATGCATACTGCAGCCACTGCATTGTCCTACTCATAAATGTATACGCACACACATACACTCATTTACACACATTCATTCATATATTCATGACAATTTTTAGTGTGGAAAGCCAATGAAAAATATTCATTTTTAAAAGGCTGAAACAACCCAATGGTTGCCCATCTCTTCTTTATAATATGTATGGTGCAGTCCAGACAGATAGGTGAATGACGCAAAGGTTACTGTTCATTACAGAAGGCAGTGGTGATTATTTATCAGTAGAGGATTATGGAAGCGATTGAAATTGAAGCACATTTGCCCTGAGAAGCAGCAGGCTTTGTACCCACAATGGAGTTTATATCTGGTGGAGGTGGCTGATGACTCAGATGAGATGGATTAATTGATAAGGGAATAGTACATCTAGAAGAAGAAGACTGAGTGGTTATGAGAAGATGAAGGTTACCACAGAAATGTAGATATTCATATTTAGAAAGCCAGAATCAAGATGCTAGGTTAAGAATGAATTGTGTGAATAGTGTTGCTGCACTATTAGATAATGCTGATGCGAACAGATGAAATCTCCATTGACAACCGTGCACCATTGGAAAACAAGATCCAAAAAAGAGATCTCATTCACATTTTGTAATGTCTCCCAGACACAAATTAGTTATTTTCAAATTATGTTTAGGCTATAAGCCTTTATCCTACTTCTCAAATTCTTCTCAACAACCACTTATAATATCATGATTGTCATATTCTGATCAAAGCAAGTTCTGTAAATTATCTAAATTAATGACGGAATTTTTTAGTCCCCATGAATATACCATCATCTACTCTTAATTACCATTCGACATTTTCTCCTCGGCGGTGTTTTAATAGCAACAACTGAGAGTGAAGTGATCTCTAGAAAATCTAACTGCTGTCTTAAGAGATTAAGAATAGATTTTCCAAAGCATTTTTTTCTCCTGGGGCAGTCACAGGAGGAATTTAAGAATGAGCATGGATGTGACGTGTATTAGATATTGGAAATGGCCTAAGTGTGCAAAGCATGACTGAACTTTCTCCACAGATTCACTGTTTACCTCTTAGCAATAGCTTTAAATAGAATCAACTACACTCAGGGGCATCATGATTTCTTTATTGAAATGACCCACTGCACATAAGTAAAGATTTGCTTTCCAGCCCAATTAATTGAGATTAGTGGGATTTTTGTTTTTATCTCATTTTCTTTTGATAGTTATTGGAAAAGCCAGGATTAAAGAATGAAGACTGCAAAACTGACCTTAGTTGAACTCAAATTGCAGTATTTCTTTTTCTAAAAGCTGTTTTTCCTCTTTCATGACAAGAAAGGTAAAGATAAACAAGTAATGACATTTAACGGAAAATACAGCCGAGAATCAGAGTGACATCCAGTGAAAATAATTTCTCTGCAGTCAATGATTGTTTACTCCTATTAAGCTGTATTCAACCACTCTAGAACATCCAAATAATAATCATGATAATAAATAGAGAGTCAGCACCCACTCACTCTATAGTACCATGTATGCTTTTTAATCCTTTAAAGTGTTCAACTTGGTTGAGCACAGTTTAAGACACTATTCCTTAAGTGTGCCACTTGACTGAACCTGTTAATAATATTAACCCGTGACAGCATATAAACAGAAGAGGGCCAATGATCAAAGGGGTCACAGAGGAGGATCCTTTGAAGGAGTTGATTGAGATAATTATAGCTAATAACGCACCCCCTGACAGTGCTCTGACAAAGAGTCATAGCATGTGGATATAACTTCAGCTTAGCTACATCTGAGGACAGACACTCACATACTGACTCTGTTGTATAGAATATATGTTTGCATTCCTTCACATCTATCATGACACACAGTTGTAGTAAGCAGCAGCAGTGGATATATCAAGACAAAGGTGTGGTAGGGGTCAAAGGTCATTGCTGACTGTGAAAGAAACAAATGGTGCGACCTCTATTAATTGGGTTGTGGTTTAACAACAAATTGGTCAGCGTTATGGCTGACGTTTAAAAGCCTCTCCACACTTATCTTCCCTTCTCTTCACCCTCAAGGTGTTTTTCATCCCTTTCTCTACTCCCATTTTACTTGATTAATGACCTAATATTTACCAGCACGTTCCTCTTCCAGCATTCGGCCGGGATGATAAAAAGAAAATAATATAGAAACACATGAAAGAGATTAATACCTTTTAAAGCTGATTAAAGTATATAACCATAAAAGACTATATGAGCGCATCCTTATCTCCCTTGAATGATTGTACACTGACAGACTAATAAAGGCTAATGGAAGAAGAGACCCAGCTTTATCAGCGAGGGTGAATATCTTGGCTCTCTGCTGTTTAATGGAACTTGGCCCACTTCCACCTTTCCCAGATAACTAAATGGCTTAATTTTACCCAGCCTATTTGAAGTTGAGAGCGACACGTGGAAGGGGGGATCAGCGATCGATGAACAGACTGCAGCCCAAATTGAGCGGATGTGATATGAGAATGATTGTACATCATTTTGTGTGATTTTTTATTAATCTAATAATATTAGCTTAGAATTAACCCCAGAGACGGACTACGATTTTGCTTCATTTCGTTGAACATCTGGACATTTGCGTCTCCACATATCCCATTTTATGCATCTTTAAATTTATGAATGTATGCATATTCTTCCAAATTGGAACATATGTGAGTGAAAACTTGCCTGCATTTAGCTGGATTCATCTCAATCAATTTTCTAAGCTCGTCTCAAACACATACCCAACTCCTCTAAGGGGCTGCCATCAGCGCTCACATCTCACTTGCCTGAATGATGTTACAGTCTCTCTCTCTCAACAGCACCAGCCATCTGGATTAGGATTGGCATGTGCTGTTAGTCCACCTGTCTCCTCAAACTTTAAAAAACACATCCACCAACTGGCATATGAATCTCTCACTTAACTTTATTCAGACTCTAAATATAAGATTCAAAATAACACTGTTTGTTGAAACTTGATTTTTGTATTTTCATTGTAAAGCAGAGGCCGCAATGTGGTAGAAGAGGCTTTGGAAATAAAGTTTGTGGTTGTGGTATGGCAGATCTTAGTGACTGCATGACCCATCCCTAATGAAGGTGGAAGCTACTCATATCTTGCCAGTTTCATATCTTTCATCCTCTCACATAGTCATTCCTTTGTCATGGAAATCTAAAAGTACCCGATCAGTAACAAAGTAAGAACTGCGAATGCTGATGAAAGAACAAACTCAATTTCAACACTTAAAAAATATCAAAAGACAGATGTGCTTAAAATTGGTCGGACAGTGAGCCCCGCTACAATTTTTATGTATTATCTTTCTTTTTCGAGTCTTAATCGGAATTCAGGAGATTTCCTTTTCATGTGTTAACTTCTGACTTTAATCTAAACTAGGTTTTTTTATCTTGAGGGGGAAATTCAATGGACCACATATCACATAAAAGCACACAATGACAGAAATACAGCAAATCAGTAATCCCACAAATGACAGACAGCAGAACACACTCATGCCTGTTAACTGAGACCTGCTGCACAAGGCAGCATGACTGCAGGGGTAGACCGGTGCCCAGATTGATGCCTTCTGCACCTTGTTGCTTTGTTCCGGCACCCATAGGGCATTAGGGTGAGGTGGTGATTGACTGGGTGCATTATGTCCTGAGCCACTGAGGTTGCATTAGGTGCTTTGGTTTTAGTGTTCAGGTGTGGGTTTGCCCAAGTGGCAACTGACAACATATCAAAAAAGCAGATGGAACAGTAGATAGGAATTTGAGGAACTTTTTATGACTATGTGATGAAATGCTACAGGACAATTAAACCTTTTCCTGTTATCTTTTTTTTTTTACTTATTTGTTCAGTTTTATAATGGACACATTTAAAATGCATGTACTTTTATCTCTTCTCGTTTGTGTAACTGTTACTCCCTGTATACGTTTTAATTCATTCATTCAACAGAATTTACATCTAATTAGCTTTGTATCTAGTGAGACTCCTCATCAGAACCAAAAAGAGACAGCAGCATAGGCTTCTTTGTTATTTTTTACATTTTTATTGATAACCTTGAAGGCCTGCTCAAGTCTGTCTCAAAAACACATGTCTGACATCTTACATGCCCAGCTGTGACATGAGAACCAAGGGGTTACCAGGCTTTCCTACTGCAGGCCTCTACTCTCTCGCTGAGGTGTTCAGACTGACAAGATCAATATCCTCTTTTATATTTGTTCTAAAAACATGTCTTATATTTTTACATTTAGTTGTTTGAAAACTTGAACATTCTTTGGTTTTATTGTCATTATTATCATTACATAGTCGGGATATTATGGAACCATCATCGCTGCCGCTGCAGATCCTTCATGTTAAATTGATAACTTAGAAATTATTTCATGGATCATTTTCTAACTTTATAGCCAATACACCTTAGTGCAAGGAAGAAATGGATTGATTTTGGGAAAGGTCTGTTGCGCATTTCTGACACTAGGGGGAGCATTTCCCTACAAAAGTATTCGGGCCATTATTATTATATATATTATATATATTCTTATTTTTTATCATTGACAGGTATAGAAGGGAAAGGTGAGTCCTGATGAAAAGGATGGCGTACCCGGGACAACAGATATATATCTACATATCTGCAGCCTTAAAAAAAAAAAAAAAATACACAAAATAGGTACTGAAGACACAATTTTGACGCAAATGTGAATAATGTTATGGTGTAAGAGCGAGACTTTTCAAATGCTTGTCTGTTTTTATTGGAGTATACAACAACAAATCTTTTTAAGTTTTCCAGAACTTCCCAGCACCATCTGATTTTCAAAACTGCAACCATGGTTACACCTCGGTGCAAAGTGGTGCGTTTTACTCTGAAACCATTGCGAGCACAAAAGATATATTGAACAAAACTGGCATTGTTTCCGTGTAATGGAGGTGTGGGCATCTTAATACTTCCATAAAAGGGAGCCTTTTCAGAGTCCATCTGAAAAGATTCCAGAGAAAGCAGCACGGTAGAATCTGAGTAAGAAAACACTCAAAACTAACCACAGTAAGAGATGTAGAAAGCACAACTTGTGTGGGATTGTGACCAATAAATCCAAAAATGATCTACAAGTACAGACATTGTTGATGTGTTTCCCAAGCTCTCCGGCATGGTAAAAATGTATGCCTATCACACTCATAATCTGTTGACTCGAGGAGACGGTTTTCAAGAATTTGCAAATGGTTCTGAGCAAAAAGAAGGTATTCTCAGAATAAACCCCATCAAAGTAAATGTAGGTAATTAATACTTTGTCTATCTTTCCCACTTATATTTAATTAGCAGGCTTCATCATTTTGGTTGACCTTTATGCACTGTGTTGCCCTTTAATATGTGGGAGCCTTGAGGCAGATTGTTTTAAGAGCAAAAGTTCCAAGTGTGAACCATTCAGTGCGTTCATTCTGAAATGTGCATATGAGCAGATTGTATACCAACATGGGTTTATATGCCATTTAGTTTTATGAATGCCAGTAAGCTGATTTTCCTAATGGCTGCCTGTTAAATCATGCATGCGTTTAATGACCACGCGAATGTCGGAAATATTAAAAAATATATAATAATATATGTTTGGCATTTCTTGGAACCAACAGACATTTAACCCAGAAGAACACAGGTGTCAAAACCCCGGTTAGCTTTATGCCTAACTAAGGACATTTTTGTCCTTGTCTTTTGACCGTCATCTTGGCTCAGGTGATGTCATGTGATTGTCATCTTTTTTGGAAAGGCTGCGTATTTTAGGGGGAATTTTGATCGCACTTCCATCGGATGAAAATAGAAAAAAGCGTTAAAAAGTCGTTGAGTGTCGTTAGGCTTTGATTCTAAACGTTTTCCTAAATCATGAAATAATACTGAACATTATTTTATATTATTTGATAATTGTGCATTAAAAGTGCATCTAAATCAAGTTATTGTTAAGGCTGTGCTCATTGCAACAAGACAATCATCTAAGAATAAATCCTACGGAAACTAACGATTTTATTCATAATTTATTTATTTTTAATTATTTTTCTCTGTTATTGTAATTAAAAAACAGTGGCATTATGTAAAAAAAGATGGTATTTAAATAGTTAAATCCTGAAAATTATTTTCCAAGTAATTTTCCTTTATGGTGGGAAACATATGAGTATTTTAAGGAGGTATTGTAAGAATTAAGTTAAATCTAGTCATAAAATATGTTCATCTGGAAGCCTTAAATTTAGTGGATAAGCACTCACACCCATGTGCTACACAGTTAACAACAGACACGGGGAAAGAAACCACAGATGCCTCTCTCCTAACGATGCAGATATTTCAGGAATCTCTGTTATCAAGGGACTTCAATGTGCTCCCTGTGTATGTGAATATGACAGCGCTGTCAGGTTCAATATCATTAGCATGGTTTCACCTGTCTGCTTACTTACTGCATCCTCTCACATTCACTCTTAAAAACTAACACACAAACCACAAGAGGGAGGGATGGGGGAGGAAGACCGGGGGGGGGGATGATCCAGCAAAGCACAGATGTCCATCTTAAATTGACATTTGGTCAAGCTGCAGCTTGTATTAGATGACAAGAAAAACATTTTCTTACACGTCAAACCGTCACGTTTGTTTTAAAGGAATAGTTCCTGTAGTTTTAGTAATACACTGAACACTTAAACACTTGACTTGTCATGTAGTGTTTGTAAATAATGTCCTAAAAACGGATTTTAGAAACAGGAGGTTGTGCGTCACTTGTAGTTCCTTTCTTTTTTGTCAAACTTGCAAGATATCAGTTGCACACTATATTACAGTAAGGATTTACGAAGAAAAAAAGAGCAATGTGTCAGTTCATCTTCTTTTGAGGCTCTGGTAGGCAGAATGTTCTCCCTTTGGAAGGTGCCTAGTCTAACTATTCCCCACTTTCTATGTTTCAAGCTGAGCTAAGCTAATAGTCTGCTGCCTGCAACCGCACATGTCTTGTAGTTATATAGGGTTGATACCCATCTTCTCATTTAACTATCAGCATGAAGCCTAAATGTGCTTCCCAAAACACACAAGAACTGCAGAACAATAACAATTTTAATAGTTATCCATCCTTAACTCAGCTCATACACATTTTGAACCTTTGCAGATTCTTGTGGTAATAAAGAATCTGCAAAGAATAATTTAAAATTATCCATGAAAAATGTTCTATGCTATGTCAGAAAAGTTTTTTTTAGGAAAAAAAAAAGCTCCACCTTGTGAGTGTAATATGAGCTATACTAGAGTATTATATGGAGTTAACAAGACCATTCATATTTACCAAGTTTGAATTAAATCGGACCAACTGGGTTAAATTACGGCCGAAGAACGGTGTTTTTGTGTAAAACGCTCCCCCTAGTGAGTAAAATATGATCTATAATAGTAATATATGATATCTGAAAGATATATCTCCTCGAGTTGATTCATATGTACCAAAATTGGACTAAATTGGATCAATGGTTGAAAAATAATGGCAAAAAAATCTACCTAAAGCTCCTTCTATATGTTGATACTATACAACTGACCTATCCCAAATCAATCCAGTTCTTCCTTTAACTAATATCTGTGTGGGTATAAAATTTGATGATCCGTCAAATTTTTTTGGAGTTATCGCATTGACACAAAGGATCTGCGGCTGTGGCAGCGGTGACGATTCTATAATATCCCTGACTGAATCGGGGATTGAATAATGAAGTTAAACTACTGTCCTTCATGTTGACATGAATAACATGGAGAAGACGGTCTACAAGTTTATAAATGTATTAATGTTTAATAACTTACTTCACCCAACCACATCCGATTTGCTATGAATCATGGAAAAAACAGTACATTGTATTTTTATGACCCGAGTCTGCATGTATCAGTAGGCCTATGTCTCACAGGGATGCGCTACAGTCCTCTGCTTCAGTTAAACAGCAATGCATTTGATTAACATGTGGGACACAGGGTTGGGAGACAACTGACATCATCCCCTTGGTGAGAGCCACCTACCTGTCTCACCAGGATGAATTCAGCTGTTTCCACAGTTGCAGGCTATATTCTTTATGCCTTTGGAATTAACCCTAATCCTCTAACTGACATTAAATCATTTTCACCATGAGATTTTTTACCAGCATGGCATCACCTCTTTCATATGACAATTTTTTTCTCTTATAAAAAAATACATACTGTATATACATGCTGATCCCAAAACCATGCAGTGTTAGGAGTAAGGCTGGTGTGATATGAGACTCCATAAAGCTGTGGATTCATTCACAATAAAGGGCTTTAGATGGTTCAAACGGGGCCCGGCTTGATTCAACCTTGAGAATGATTGTTTAATATGACTGTCAATTGTATTTCTTAGCTTCTCGTCTGTGCTCACTGACTGCTTCTCTACATGGCTTAATCAGTTATAATGCTATAACGCTATAATGACTGTTTTTTTTTCACCTCCCCTCCTATATTGCCTGATGCTACCAGTAGAAAAGAAGGATGTTTTTTCTGTAAAAGACCCGAGGACATTATTGTCATTTATTTACTGTTGTGTTTGATAGATCTCTGGCGCAGACTTAATTATAACTTCCGTATTTAAGACTTGACCTTGGAAACTAATTTATTTTTCTCTGTTAACCACATATCCAATACCGTCCAAAGACTCTTACACCGCTGGAGAAAAGATTTTTTTTGTTGTGCTGACTAGTGTTTTTATACGTGTCATCGTGTACTGGTAATATGTGAGAAGAACGATTAGAGGTAATTTCCTTGAGGTTACAATGTCTGTATTTGTCTTTTGCTCCATCTCAGACATACCAATAACTTCTACCTCTGTGGCTCATTTTTCTTGAAGGCAAACATTCAATAATCTAAGCCATGAGCCACTCAGTGAGGCTTTCTCATCATTGTTCCTCTATCCATTTAATGGCGAGTCGGACTTCACTCTCTGTGACTTTGCCGTCATCCACCTCGACTTTTCAAGCGAGAGTAATAAATCATGTCAACGGTGAAATCAATTGCAGAAAAAGTGGCGATAAATTCTCTACTTTCAGATACTTCAGTATATGATTCTGTGCCATTTATTTCTGCTTGACTCTATGGCTTTTTGAACATCATCAAAAATTCATGTTGAGAAAGGTCACAGTGAATGCAGAACTGTTTATGCAGATTTGCAGAAGACTGGCTTTGTTTTACAAATGATATGAGTCATTCTTGGGATTCTTTTTTGGCGATTGAAACTTATGAATTGGAAATATTTTTTAAAATGTTGATTTATATTTTTATGAGATGATATAAACAATTTCACAGACTGAGAAGTTAAAGAAAAAAAAGTTATACGGCTGTTTTATTGTTTATTGCTCAGCCCTTAAAGATTTCATGAGTTACGAGGCCTACACCGTCATCCCCAACAGCAGAGGTATATAGCCAGGAAATCCCCAATCCCCTGCATTGTTCGAAGTAACCAGCATGATTGAACTCCTCAAATTAAATGTGAATGTATGTCCAAAGCTCCATGAATTGAGTAAAATATGGACTATTACAGTAAAATATATATAGAGATATATACTTGAAAGATATCTTCATGTCGATTCATATGTTCCAAAATTTAGACTAAATCAGGCTGATGGTTTAGGAGTTATGTCCAAAATAAATATAGTTATATACAAAAAATCCTCCATTAAGTGACCAGCCAGTTCCAGTCTGGTGCATGGACTTCACTTCTATCTATCCTAACTTTCCTATTTGTTTGAATGATTGCAGTCTGACCTTTTATTTTCCTTTACACAACATTCTTGCAGTTCATTTGACAGATGTTCCCCATGGCATGAACAAAAGGATGCTGATGTCTCTCCCAGATGGAACAAACACATTCATTGATGTAAATATGGTGTCTTTGTAATATATAGTTCACACTTATTTAGCTGAGATGAGACTTTTACTATATGTGGCTCCTTTATATTTACTCTGGTGAAGATCAATTAATAGTATTGTAATTTACATTGGTATTAAAATTTGATTGAATTATATCATCAATCAAACAGCATTACTCAAATACTTCATTGTTTTTGAGGAGGAAATGTGTGTTGGACGATCAAGGCATGGTCACAAGTCAGCTCTAGTTGGAGTTTTGATTGCAGGAATCTTCTCAGGATTGAAAAAACTCTTGAAAATATAAGAAAAAAAAATACAAGAATACAAGAAAATCAGTAAAGATGAAGTCTGGTGCGTTGCTTATCCAAGAAGGACATTTCCTTCAATCAATGCCCATATTATATGTTGTTTAAGACCAGAAAATGAGCTGTGGGAAAAGAAGGAAGGAATCTCTCAGAAGATTTAACAAGGCTTTCTGATGGGGCTAGAGGTCTGGCAATGAATAATACATGAGTGCTGACAGAGGAAGAAGGATGGATATTTTGGCTATTAGACCAGGGTGTCTAATGGAAAAGTAGGCATCTTGGTTCTGATAAGTCTGCAGTTTTACTGGCATGGCTAGTAGAGGATACAACCTCTGTTGTAACGCCTTGCTTTTTCCGCTCTGAGCTCTGGTCCATTGCCACACGGACCATGAGACATAACTGCCCTGAAGGACTCTTTTAATAATTTGGCCTTAACTTATAGTGTAAGGTTGATGGTTTTTACCGCCTGGCTGGTTGTTATTTGAGGAAATAAATGAAGACTGTGGGCTGTGGGTTTGTGTTGTTTAGAGTAAGGAGCTCTGTTGGGTCTTATAAACCTCCAGTGTACGTCTGCTCTTGGTTACATCTGAAGGTCAGAGCCTCAGCTCCACTGCCAGCTCTATTATACTGCCATTCTGGACTTAAGGGTCTTCCACACTGATTAGTTTTACCTGCATAGGATGTGTGTGTGTTTCTGAATGTGTTGAGAGAACAATTCAAAAGTAAAGGGGACAGTTTGATTGTGGCCCCCAGCATTGGAATCATTGAACAACCTTCACGCACCCAGTTTATCAGCAGAGTCTAGTTACAGTATTAAAAACTAAATTTTATGAATTGGCTTTTCAATAATGTGATTGATTTGTGTAAAGTGGGTTCGGTTTTATATTATAGATATATACATATATATAGTATTTTTATACAACATTATTTACCCGACATTAAACTATACCACAAGAGCCGTTATGTATACATGCTCACGGTCACACTAGTGCTAATGAAGCAAAAAGTTTAGATCCAGAATGTTGTCCTCCATAGCACAGACGCTCTTGAAGGCTCACAGTGCTGAGAACCCAGAAATGTTGGTTGTCAGTCTGTGGAATGGGTGTTCCACTCTCAATCGAGGCACTGTTTACCTTTTGAGAGGTATAGAAAATAAGATATTAATACCCTTTAAAAAGTATTTTCAAGACGGTCAAAAAACTCTTTTCATGAAAATTGGGAAAAGTGAGATAAAAAAACAATATTAAGCGAGACCTGACCAATGAGAAGGGATTTCAAATTTATGGTACAGATATTTAAGTTGGCTCAATTAAGAGACTAAAATACTCATTGTAATTAAGTCCATCACACATTTTGAATCTCTGCCCATTTTTGATTTTGCTAAGAGCCATTTAACACTTTGCCCCTTGAGCAGAGAACGGTTGACATGAGATGAGTAATATTAGAAAGAAAATGGTTAATTTTACTGGGAATGGTTGCTGAAGTGGCTGATGATTGTTGATGGCATGCCATGTAAAAAGACGATCCAAATCTCTTTCTTTGTGTGTCAAAGCTCATTCCCGTCTGTCCAAAGCACCGCTGGCTGCCGCTATCCCCTTGCCTGCTGCACAGTACGCTTCTTGGACAATCATCAAAACACTGACTCTGACTCAGGAGCTCATGGGTCCTGGAAATATGCATTTTTTTTTAGCTCCTCACACACAATTCAGCATAACATCTATTATTGTCAGCCAGAGAGAGAGAGAGATAGTAGCCACAGCATCCTTCAGAAGACCTTCATCAGCCAGCACAGGACTTTTTCTTTAGTTCCCCATGGTCACCCTTAAAGCTTCATGTTTTAGCTCTGTGAAAGGGGAATGGGAGGAAGCAGTGGTGGTCAGGTCTAATTGATCCAACATTAATTGCCTACTCCTTAATGGCAAACCCATCACTCCCTGTTTATGAGATTCTCAAAACTTTCTTTGGCCCTGATAGTTGATTTCAGCAAAAAAAAAGAAAGTTAATATTTTTCTACCTGCTTAAAATAGTAGTAACTGTGCAGAGTAATCAGCATTGAAAATCTTTGTGATGTCTTCGAGGCTTTATGTCAGTTCTGAGGAGCCTACAGCCTATTGTAATTCTTTTTTTTGATATTTAATTCCCAGGATTCTTGGTCAGCTAGTCCAGAGGGGATGCTGGCATGCTCAGTCCTCAGAGCCCCAAATGCATATTTGTCAGACGTGATATGAACCATATCCTCAATGCCGTATCCCTCCCCTCCCCTCCAAGTGATGAAGTGTGTCCTGTGGCATGCCGACTCATTTCATCTGTCTTGCGCTCATTGTTGTAAATCAAGGCTAGAGTTGTATGACATAGCTGAACATTCCCCCCATAGTTCATCATTCCACGCAGGTTCTTGCCGATTTTGAAAGGAATGGAGAAAAAATGCATAAATCCAATCAGAAAAATAAGCTAAATGCACCAATGTTCATATTATATAACAAATATTATTTGAATAAAGACAGAGAGCGTGTGTTTACCAATCCATAACAATTTAAGCCAAGCCTTATTATCAAAATATGAGCTTTTAGAGTGAAATATGATATAAATATATATATATATATATATATGTATATCATGAGATATATATATATATATATATATATATATATATATATATATATATATATATATATATATATATATATATATATATATATATATATATATATATATATATATATATATATATATATATATTTATATCATGAGATATATATATATATATATATATATATATATATATATATATTAGATAACTCTTTTTGAGTTGGTTCAGATTCGCTCACATGGGACTAGATCGAACAACAATTAGGGAGTTATGGCTGAATAAACAGTGTTAATTGTCATGAAGCTCCGACTAGTAAGTGAAATACAAACTGTTAGAGTTAAATATATAATATGTAAAAGATACATCCCTATTTTACTAGTAGAATAGAAAGCAACGTATACAAGATAGATCTCACTAAATCTCATAGCCCATTTCCAAACTCCCATTCCTCTCCAAAGTACTGGAAAAAGTAGTTGCTGCCCACCTCCGGGACCACCTCAAATACAACAACCTCTTTGAAACCTTTCAGTCTGGTTTACGCTCTGCCCACAGCAAGGAAACAGCTCTGCTTAGACTCACAAATGACCTACGGATGGCAGCAGGTGCTGGTTCTCCTTCGATCTTGATTCTCCTTGATTTGTCTGCTGCCTTCGACACAGTTGACCACGGAATACTCCCACAACGCCTAGAACCCACCATTGGACTCACTGCAACTGCCCTAAACTGGTTTCAATCCTTCTTCACCGACAGAACAGAATACATTTCCCTTGGAAGTTCATGGTCCCGGACACACACCGTCACTTTTGGGGTCCCCCAGGGATCAGTCCCTGGCCCCATTCTCTTCACACTGTACATGCTCCCCCTTGGCCATGTCATCGATCGATATGGACTCTCATTCCATTGCTACGCTGATGACACGCAAATCTACATAAAAACTTACACATGTTCCTCCGCAGCCTCTCCATCTTCATCGTCATCATCATCTCCCCGTGTCTCTCCATGTCAACTCTCCGCGCTTGTCTGGAGGAGATAAAGGTGTGGATGAAAAACAACTTTCTCCAGTTGAACAGCTCCAAAACCGAAGCAATTTTAATTGGCACCCCATACCAGACCCAGTCTTCCTCCATAACCAGTATTACCTCCTCTGGTCACGACATTCCCCTCTCTTCATCAGTCACCAACCTCGGCGTAAGATTCAACCCTCAACTCACTTTTGAATCCCACCTCAAACACATCTGCAGGATCTCCTTTCATCATCTCAGAAATATTTCCAAACTCCGTTCTTCACTCACCTTGAGTGATGATGAAAAGCTGGTCCACGCGTTTGTCTCCTCCAGACTGGATTACTGTAACGCACTTCTTATGGTGATCCCTGATAAAAGTCTTCAAAGACTACAATATGTTCAAAACAGTGCTGCAAGGATCCTGATGAGGGTTCGTAAATACGAACACATCAGCCCCGTTCTTCATTCCCTTCATTGGCTTCCCATCTCCACCAGGATTGATTATAAGATCTCTCTCCTCACTCACCAGTGCATCCTACCTAAAATAACTACTCACCCCACTGATTTCAACAAGATCCCTTCGTTCTACCCACTCATACCGCCTCGTCCTTCCCTGGATTAAGCTCAGCACCATGGGTGATGGGGCCTTCTGTTCTGCTGCCCCTCGTCTGTGGAATGCCCTCCCTGACCATCTGAGGGCTCGACAGACGACTGACACATTTAAAAAAGGTCTTAAAACTTTCCTTTTTAGCAGAACCTATAACTTTAATTAACATTGCTGCTTTTTGGTCATGTTTTTATATAGTTATTTTATTTTTTATTGATGCTTTTATCTGCTTTTACTTTGTAGCACTTTGAGATTTGATCCAAATGTAAAGTGCGTTATAAATTAAATGTATTATTATATTATTATTATTATTATTATTAGCTCCTCGAGTCAATTCATATGCACCAAATCTGGACTTAAGTGGACCAACGGTTGAGATAAAGCTCCCCCTTGTGTTAGAAATATACAACTGAACGTTCCCAAAACACTCCAGCTCTTCCTCGGATTAAGGTCTAGTTCAATACACAATTTGTAAATGATTCATGATATGTTTTTTGACTTATCGCGTTAAAACGAAGGATCGGCCGCGGACTCTGCCGCGATGAGAATTCCATAATATCTCCGACTTTTTGAGGCTATAACAATGCAGTGAACTCTCCTGGGCCATGCTTTATCATCCTGTTTCAATTTTATCCTGTTACAATACCTTAAGCCCTCCCATGAAACCTTTCAAAAACCAAATATTCATCATAGCATTGACATTGCAACATGTGTATACACACCATATTTGCAAGGCAAGATCACGGTTTCTTGGATACACCCTGCAGCATGAATGTGCTCCGCATGTGCTCTACATGTACAACAGCAGTGTTTCAGAGCTGTAAGAATGAGTTTTCAGTTGTGGAATGATACAACAACTTTAACATCTGCATCTGGTGGCATTCGAAAGTGTGTATCACTGTAAGCAGCTCACGATTTCTCTGTGGTGTTACGATTTAGTTTGAAAGTGAACTGTCTAGCTATAGGTGTATTAATTAAAGCAAACATATACTTAATATATGTGTAATTGGTTTTGCTGTTCTGGCATATACTTCATTCTATAGATGGCATTCCATTGAAGACATAGTTCATTGGGTTTATTTTTCCAAGACATAGAGCTATTAAAGTAATATGGGAATTATTTTATTGTATTGTATTTTTCATATATCAATGTATGTTTTGCAGAAATAGATACAGTGTACTGTGTAGTGTATGGGATGTGCATTTCTTTTAAATATCAGATGCAGGAAAAGTGGTCCAAAATAAGATGATTAACATCATAACTCTTAACCCCAATGGATAGTGCGGAAATCTTTTTTCAAAATATTGCTTTAGTGAATTTGTACGTGCTCCTAATAAACCGGATTTGGAGACATCCGCATTCATACCAAGCACACTTTCTGTAATATTTGCTTGTCTTTACTCACGTCATACATTTACACTAAAGAAACATCTGCATTTTACTTCAAGGCTTCTGAATTAATATGAAAAGAAGCTCCTGTATCATGTAGAAGATTGGATCGACCCCAACAGTGCCCCTGACCTAGACCTTAAACTTTTGTGATGGAGTTACGGTTCGATCAATAGAGCTTCCTTCTGTGAAAAAATCTTTATTATATCACCGAAAGTCGTTGATATTATGGAATCGTCAATAATATAGACAATAACATGGATCATTTTCAAATCTGGTACCCATGTAGACCGTAGTGTGGGGAAAATTTGGGGTGTTTATGGTTAATGTGATTGTATATTTATCTGTTTTCCGGCAATAAATTCTCAAGCACACGTCCAATTTTGTCTAAATATGGTGCATATGAATCAACTCAAGGAAATCTATCTTGTAAATATCGTGTTTCCTTAAAAGTAATTTTTTAGGAAGGACTTTTTAAAGAAAACCCTTTTTTTTTTTTCATAATTTCCTAAACGTTTTTACAATTTATTCCAAAATCAGTGCATATGAATCGACTTAAGTAGACCACTAAAATAAAATAGTGTTTTTCTTAAGCTCCCCCTAGCTTAGGAAACACACTTTTTTTTCAGACAAACCTCAAAAACTATTTCCTTGTTTATTTTCAAACTTTACACCCTCATCTACTTTAGTGTGAGGAGGAACTTGATTTGAATTTCGGAAAGGTCAGTGGTGTATTTGTGATACTAGGGCTGGCTTTACATCCAAATATTTTTGCCCAAGATTTCTTGACCATTGGACTAATTTAGTCCAAATTAGGAGTACATGAATCAGCTCTAGGAGATTTATCTTGTTTGTTTTATACTATAATGTTATAGTTCATATTTCACTAAGGTCAGGGGGCGTTTTTATTGAACATACTATAGAGATTACTTTACATTTACTTTGAGGAGTTCAATAAGGGCGATAGTTTGTACAAAAGAGTGGATTGGGGACTTTTCGGGGATATATCCTGGCTGTCAGGGATTACAGAATAAGTATAGTTAAGGGTTGAGGTCACTTACATATGGAGCAATATAGAGATGTCAGCCACCGTGGCTGCTTGGTGAAAGCACCCAAAGCAGACAGGAGAAACATTTATATTTTAATAATGACATAATCTCTCGGCTATATTTTCCTGCTTGCTGGTTGTAGTGTGGCTGCAAATTTGGATAAGCTTTCTCTCCTTCTCATACTCTCACAGTCTTATTTTTCCATTGCGGGTTTGTCCTCTTCAATGCCAAAGATTATTTCCAGTATTCTCTATCTCCTATCTATTTATCCACCATTTGAGTTGGCTCTAGTTTAACTAATAAGTTCAGTTTCTGTTTGAATCTGCATCTGCATTTATTTGATCAGCAAACATCTTCTCTCAATTAAATATTTTTTCTGAAGAGATGGCTGCCTTTTTTTTCTTTATTTGCCAATGCCAGTGCCGGTCTTTCTAGTCTCTCTAGCCTTTTTTTATTTTATTTTGAGTTAGATTCAGAGTCGTTAACAATACAGTTCCCTTCAAGTCCCAGGCCTTTAATTTAATAGATCTTAAAGGTGAAAGAATTACGCAGCTCGAAGTCATTGAAGTGATTAATTTTGAGACATTAGTATAATTACCATAAACAAACAAGACAGTCAGTGGGAAGCCTGGCAGCCTTGATAATATACTGTCTGTCATTGGGCTTGACCTTATAGGATATCTGATGGATTTTGTAATTGCTTTATGGTAAAAAACAGAAGCACAAGCAAACACCATCCTTTTTAGCCATCCTTTGTGCAATTTAGCATCGGTACATGTGCTAATGAAGTGTGTCTGTGCTTAGATTGATGTTTCAGATGGTAAAAACTTAGCCCATAACCTTATATTCAATCATTTGTGAATGCTATACTTAATCTTACTTCTGTTTTTAATCCACTACATTCACATTTTCATGTTAAAGCGTTCATGTCCTTAAACGGCGATAATCTCAGGTTTCTTCTCTTTGTGTGTGTGTGTCAGGTTCACCGGCCCCAACCTCCCCTCGCCCATCATTAGCAGCAAGAACTGGCTTCGACTGCACTTAACCTCTGACGGTAACCACAAGTTGAGAGGGTTCAGCGCCCAATACCAAGGTAGGATGAAAAGAGGTCTTGAGATTTTAAAAGGATCATGAATCATTTGCCAATATCTCATCAAATTCTCAGTTATCCTTCGAGCAAACTCAATTATATACAATTTATAAATGTAATAATATAAACGTGATATTATCTGAATGTATCTTTCTATCTGGACCCCTAAGAATCTTATTGTCAATTGTGACCCATTGAGCTTCCTCTCTACTGCCAAAATGATCCACCCATAGGGTAGAAAAATGGGCTGATCCGTATTGAAACACACTTCTATTACCTAAAGTATAAAAACAAAACTCTATTTTGGACCCTGCATGAGATTTCCTCATGGAAAAGAGAGTATGTCCCCTCATCTGAGAGTCAGATTGTCAGATGACTATCAGAGAATGCGGTCTGTAAGAATCCAGTGTGCTTTGGTTATATAAATTAAATGTATTATTATTATTATTATTATTACATAACAGGTATAACACCAGTATGTGATCAAACCGCTTGGAAGACTTATATCATTCATTATCTACAGTATAAAGTGCAAATGAACTTAGATGTCCTTGTACATGATTCAACCCTATATCTGTCTACAAGGGTAATAGATTTTTCTGGATTTTAAATTTCCTACAGAAATTCAATAGATCTCTTTGAGGTAATATAAAAGGATTTCCCAAAATGTCATGTGAATAAAAAGGCTTTTTATGTTTTTTTATGTTATCTAAGATTACTTTGTGGATACAGTAGTCCTGTTAAATGCCAACCACCCATGTTCGAGACCCACATGATCCTTGACCTCACAATTGAATGCATTATTTCTTGTTTTAGGGTTGATTCAAACATCTCTGCATGTCCTTTTTTTTTTTCATACGGACTTGTGGAAATTCTAATGAATTTTAAAAACAGGTTTCAAGGATTAGTATCCAATTAGGTTAGCGTGTATATGCCCACAATTTTTTTTTTTATTCGAAAATGTTTCACTTGTGAGATAAAGCCAGCTCCTTGACTGATGCAGGTATCAGCTATGACTTTTAACAAGTATCAATTGGGTAAAATGTGTTCACATCAGGAAAATCTTAAGCTGTGTCCTTATCAAACTGGAATTCATCTTCTTCCTATCTCAGTACCCCACTGAGATCTCTCTTTCTCTCTCTTTCTCTTTCTTTCACCTATTTTCACTAGTTGAACATACAACGCAAACCATTTCATTGATTATTTCATTTATAAACAAGCAGTTACCTAAAGTAACCGCTCATGGTTTAAGCCTGCATATATGGATTCAGATCTTTAGATGGTTGAGTAGATACAGAAATTTATAATGATATAATCGCTCATGTGTGTCTTTTTTTTATTTTTATTGAATTACTTTGTCAAAGCTGCTGGAGTGGGTGTGGGGAATGATTTATATAGAAGAATGCGCTGCGTCTGTGGCGGCGGCAAAATGCGTGGGTGTCTTAATTGCATTTCCTGCTGTCTTTATGTTGTATATCTATCCTCTCTCTTTCCCTCCACAGTGAAGAAGATGACTGAACATAAGTCGCGGGGTGTGAAAATGTTGCCTAGCAAAGACAACCACCACAAGATATCAGTGTGTAAGTTACCAACACGATACCAAATAAAGTATTCTGGCATGAATCATTTGACTTCTCATATGGGGGACTCAATCTTTCTTTCAAATAGACTTAATTTGAAGGATGTTAAATACAAACATTCTGACTGAGTTTATCTGGCTAAGTGACAAAATAAAAAACATAATTAATTATAAAAATGTCCATCAGCCATCAAGTTTTTCTTGCCGAACAAAATGTGTGTTTATACTGCACATACTTCTGTTTGGATTAAGAAATTTCTGAAAACTCTGACAAAACTTGAGAAAGTTGTCGTTTACGACTAGTTTGTTGCAGTTCTCCTTTCACGGCAACAAAAATTTGGCCATTCTGGTTTGAGTCCAAAGTGCTGTTGATTAATTGCACTTGTTCAAGGATAGGTAAAGCTTTAGGTTTAGATTTTACAATGACTAAGACTAGTGACTGAAGGCTCATGGGTAAAAAAAAGCCTTGTCACTCCGAGTATGCCTGTAGAATCCACCCATGACTAACTGCTGACAACACAACCAGCATCTCTGAGTGATGGACGGCAAATTAAATGTTCCTTTTTCCTTTCTAAACCTTCGTTCAAAGTACCCTGAAGGCTTTTGTCACGGAATTTCTTCTGTAAAAAAAATTTCAAGTGACGAAGGAGGCTTTGGAGACTAGATGTCTTATTCTGAAGTATTTGAAAGAACTCGATGAGTAAGAGATGACACAATACACCTGGAACACAGAGACATGCCACGCCTATTCTGAAGGACACTTCTCTAAGTATCAAACCTCACATGGAGAGTGCGATACAGAAGACTAGCCTCTGAAAATACAGTAAATCCAAGCCCTCTATTGTCTCTTCCAAATCAGGTCATATGTTGCTGATAGAATACATAATATTGTCGAGAATAGAGAAAGTCAGGGTGGGTTGTAGGTTGAGACTTTGGATATTGAGTGAGTGACAGAGGCTTCCGTGACAACGAAATGTTTTCCGTATTAATATGGAAACTCTCTGAGACATACTTCGAACATTTCCTCACTTTTTCCTGACTGGTGGAGGAGTTGCAGACACAAAACTAGCCTTACTCGTCTTTGTTTTCGTTAATTAATTAATATGTTTAGTATTATATCTTATTTTAGTTTAGCCCTTAATGAAAATGCAGACACATTATCGAAAATATTTATTACTTATATTTCTTACCCTCACTAAACAAATGAATTACCAGACAGGATCTCCGTCAGCACATTATTGTCTGCTGCTAGGATGAAATATAGATCTTTCGTTGTACTTGTTTTTCATCTATGAATCATCCTCCCATTTCTCTTCATCTTTTATAGAGGAAAAATAATCTCCAGTCCCTATAAGAGATGTGAGTGAAAACCTGAAAGACATCATTATTCTTATCCTTTGTTTACATGTAACACAAACATAAGGGGAATGCCAAATGACAACAAGAAATCCATCGATGGATTTCTGTTTCAAATTTGGGGAGAGTTTGTTTAATTTCTTTCATTCATTCATTATCTACCGCTTATCCTGTTCAGGGTAATGGGGGGGCTGGGGGGGGGGGGGGGCTGGAGCATATCCCAGCTAACATCGGGCGAGAGGCGGGGTACACTCAAGACCAGTCGCCAGTTCATCAAAGGAGAGATTGTTTCAGGAGATGGATTTTAGGTTTCTTGGATTTTGCACACGAGTGATGGGAAACGTTATCGTTGGATTGGGATTTAGCAAGATTGCAGATTTTGGTGTCAAAGAAAGATTCAGAATACAGCGCCCTTTCATCTTATGATGTCCAGTTTCAAAAACATAGTGAGGGAACTTAAAAAGAGCTACTACTCCATCATGTCAAAAGAAGCCAAAGGAAGTGGTTCAAGCACCTAGTTAGCATGTCCAACTGGAAGGAGACCCTGGTAGAGATAGCAGTACTTCCTTGAGGGGATTTTATCTCTCATCTGACCTTGGGATCCCACAGGATTAGTTGGATAGCTTTGCAGTGGAGAAGGAGATCTGGACCAACTTGATTGGCCTGCTGCCACTGGGAGTCAACCCCAAGGCTACAGCAGCATATACCACATGTGAACCCCACTTATCAACTGTTTCCTCATAAAATCTGTTCTTTAAAGATGAATTGCCAAGAAGCTATTTGTGAACACCAGAGAATGGGAGGTAGACAACAGACTCTTGGACATCTTATAAAAATGTTGGATTGGAAGTTGCCCTTTTGCTAGCCAGAGGAAGCCCGACATGGTTTAATAATCCAAAGCCAATGTGTGAAAGCCTGTACCCGAGGACCTATACATATTGCAATTTGCAATTTCCCCATTGTTGGACTAATAAAGGTTTATATTATCTTATATTATAAGAGGCCTGTTAATGTAAATGGAAGTATCCTTAATGCAGCAAAATGAAACATTTTCACAACAATTGTTTAGATTTTTTGAAATGTATTTTCTTAAATCTTTCTCTCCTATCAGTGTCACAGATGGGTGTAGCACAGGGACACAACATGTGTCCAGACCCGGGGACTCCGGATCGAGGGAAAAGAAAAGGCACAGACTTCAGGTAAAAGCAAATGAAGAAGTACTTCACAGGCAACTATTCACACAGGGATTTTGACTGAATAGATCCCTCACCATGTGGAGCTGTAAATGAAGAAAAAAAATATATATATTTGTTTTAATTTTTAATATTTTTTTTCTCAACTTCAGTCTTCAGTTTTCAGATTAAAAAAAAAAAGTTTTTTTTGTTTGATTATGGTCTAATAAGTACTTTGAGTGTTTTTCATAAGTTAGCTTTTAAGAGATTGTTTGTATCTACAGTAACTATAGAATGTGAAGCAATTACGCACTCAATGCATTACAAGCTGGTCACAGCTGGAAAAACAACACTTCCTCCCCTAATAACACTGTAAAAAACCTAACCTCCTAACCCTTGTTTGCTTTGAGTATCTTGACGATGCTTCTTGAGTGCACAAAGTGATCAATGATCAGGCTCCTCTTCCAATAAAAGAGTTCATGGCACTGTACGCAGATTATGAAAGCACAACTAGGGCACCCAACAGAACTGACAGTGTAATACAGAGCAGATCGTCTGAGTTTGGCAAATCAGCCACCAGTTTTTGGAACTCAGTGCCAAGTCATATAAGAGGGTGCTGTCGCTTCTCTGAATTTAAATTTAAGATGAAATCATGGCTGAAATAAAACAAATCATGTACCCATCAACACTATATGCAAACGTTTAATCGTATAAATATTGATCATAATTTTTGTAATTTTCGAATGCTTTGATATCTTATTGTTGTAATTTTTTTAATTTTATGATGGATACGTATTCTTTTAAGTGTTTTTTATACTGTAATGTAAGAAAACAGTATCTCTTAATACTTTTAATTTATTAATGGGAAATGATTAGAAGTATACCTGAAACAGGATATTTTCCTTTTTTTTATTTTTCTTAATTTTTTTAAAACAAACTAAACCTTGCCTATCGTCTGCTTCTCTAGAGTACTATTAGCATGTTTGCTAAAATTAGCATATAAACAGCATCCATTAATGTCAACAAATTAACTGCACCGACCACAGTACAAACGTCCAAAGTTATAGTTGATATTAATTCAAAGCTTGTTGTATTTATGCTGATATTATTGTTTTTAGGTGTCTAACATTATCAAATATTAGCTCGCTTTGGGATGCAGACTAAATTCTAATTAGCTAAGATAGCGTCAACATCAGCAAATTCTCAATGACTCTGGAGGCTGATCTCTTCTGAATATTCCACCATCAAGGTATAACTTGATTAATACTTAGTAATTCAGAGCTAATGTAAATTAAAAATGATTGAAAGTAACTGTTTTATTTCAATGTCTGATTCTTGAAATATGCTTTAGCACACAGTGCTAAAATCAAAAACAAAAATAATAATAATAATAATAATACATTTAATTTATAATATAAATCCTAAATGAAAAATAAATATTGTATCATTTGAGCTACCGCTTAATGACATGCTTGCTCTGTGGGATAGTGGTATTACTGTTACTATATTGAGTCGAGAATTTGAAATTTTCTGTTTGGTGTTGATTTGCTCAATTGTGGCTCTTCCAATTTGTTCAAAGGAGAGGAGCCACTGTGCATTACTCCTGTGATGAAGGTTATGAACTGCAAGGCTCAAAGAGTATCAGCTGTCTCCGAGTGACAGACAGCTACGTGGGCTGGAGTGATGATCGGCCCATCTGCAGAGGTATGGCTTGATGTGTGGTTCCTCACCTAACCACACGTTTGCAAAGGTTGACCTAGTGTGACCGCAGTTTTATTTTCAAGTGCTTGAATTTTGATGTTTTTGCTTGCGAGTGTACTGGCATTTATGTGTATGCCAATTTCTCATTTTCCTCTTCACTGTTTTATTGATTCATTATTCACCATTTTATTGGGACTGGCCTGACATTGACCCTTCACTAGTCATCTTTTTCATCCTGCTGCAAGCCATGATGGTGTGGGTACCAGATATGTTCATCCTGTCAGATCACGAAGGAGTCTTCAGTTTATAGATTACATTTCTTCACATTCTTTGGACATATGTGTTATAGGAACAAGAACATGCACTCTAACTTTAAATAATGTTCACCTACTAACTAGTTATTAATAATCTAAGTCAAATCAGTCAATCAAATCAATCACAGCAATGTTTCTCAAATGTTGTAGATTACCGCTCATTTTTTTTAATTGCTAGTGTCGTTTTTCAGGTAGAGATCAGGTACATGTAGGACCGGACGGACACCTGTTATGCTTAAATATGAATATGTTTATTCAATTACACACTAAACAAAAACAGGGTAAATATGGATAACTGATAATGAAGTGGATAAACAGGGGAATGTATATACAGCTGTGTGCGCATGTATGCGTGGACTGATGGTTCAAAAGCTGGGAGTTAGAAAAAATTGTAATGGTGATAGAGAGGGATTATTGACGGTTTTGAATTCTCTGGAACTTAATCATTTATAAAGGCAGGCTAAAATTGAATGCAACTTAGATTTTATGCATCAACACCAGATGATGAATGAGCGTGATAGAACGATCTTACTGGTGCTGGTCAACAATCACGTCCGTTGATCAGGTGCTGCAGTTGATCAGGCAGTTTCCCCTTGCTGGTCATGTGAAGACTCCTCTTTACGGGACCCTGTCGTCGATGCCGTATGGAGACTGTTGGGCACACACGTCCGGCTGGACAAGAGATGGACCTGGCGCCGATCGTCATTGTTGCAGGATGCAAAAATGGGACAGGAAATTTACTCCAGCGTGCAAACTGATTTCGAGGGAGAGCAGCGGGCCTCACGAAACTCCTAAAAGAAATTGGCCTTTGCGATGCTGACAGTCTTAGAACGTAGAGGGATTAAAAAAATTGACTCTTAAAAGCAGGTTCAAACAAATAAAAAGGTTTGCATGCTGTTATTGAGCTCAGGGTTGTGATGCGCAATAAACAATCAGTTCAGAATACGCAGAACAACTGAAAGGCGAAAAATCGACAAAAGTCGAAAAGCAAACAACTCAAAAAAAAGGCAAAATTGAAGTTGAAGAATAAATAAGTGACAATATAGGTAGGAGTTAGAATAGTAAAACCATTTTCTTTCACCATGGCCAAAGAGTGATCAAACTCATGATGGATATATATATACATATATATATATATATATATATATATAAATACCGTATATTCTATATGATGTTTTAATGTAAAACAATAATTAAGATATAAACAAGTCTAGCTTAACTAAAAAGACATCTGTGTTAATAAGGCATATCCATTAGATTTGTAGCAGATAGCATCATTACATGTGAAACAATCCATCTTATTAAACTGGATGAGGTAAGACATACATAGTCATATATTTGACTGTGGAAAAAAAAAGGAAAAACAATTTTCGAAATGATGTTTCTATTAATGACCGCTAGTTTGCAATGTGTTACTGCCGAACCATCCAAGACGGACAAGCTAAAAAACTGAGGTTGCTTTGTTACCTTTCATTGTAAAGAAAATTTTGCTGAGTTTCTAACTGTATAAATTGTGAAATTAAATAAGCAGAACTTAACATAGAAACAGTCTTTTATTGGTCAGGTTCCCATCAACACCATCGTTCTTAAAGTTTTAAAAATTTTAACATTCCAATGTGCTTTAGCAGGTCATAAAACAGCAGGAGCTGGGGTGAGGTGTCGGTTATCAATGTTTTATTACACCTGAGTCCACTGTCCCAAAGCGAGTCTCCCTTGTCGATTGATTGTAATATGACAACAAAATCAACTCGTTTCACTGACCCGGGAGAGAAAATGGTGAGATAAACCTGTCCTTCTCTTGCTGTGAGAAAAACTGAGGTGGAGAGTCTCGCTACACATTAATCAGACATGATTACGCATATCAAGAAATACATTAGCAAACTTCAGAAATTTAAAAAAAGGGTCAAATTTGAAGGAAATGTTTTAAATGTATATTAAACTCACACTCTACACAAACAGATAAGGAAAATAAGTAACCTTCGGTGTTGATATTAGCTTATTTGTAGATATCCTTATTTACACTAATAATCACAAAATCAACACACAGCATCAATTCCCTTTACAACGTAAACCTAATCATGAGGTATGATGTCCTCTGTGAATGCAGGACCTTGAGGTAATGAGGGAACATAGTCCTGCCCATGAGTCATGTCCTCTTCACTGCTGACCATTTTGTGACAGGCAGGAACCATCATCAGACACTCTGTATCTGTAGCTGATTCAAAAGCACTCTTCGGTTTCAGTTTTCTGACTTAGTGAATTGAATTAATCAGAAAAGATTTGATTCTTCTTTTTTTTCTCCTTTTGAATTTATAATTGCTTTATTTGATTGATATCTGTAATTTGAATAGTGATCACTGGAGTAAGACATAATTATATTGTACCTTAACTTGGTTGTAATTTTCATTCAGAGTTCCAAATAAAAAAAAATAAAAAAAATCTTAAATCCAAATCCCAGAAAATCATAATTATTCATGCATTGAGTGCACGCTGAGCCTAACAATAATATTTGCATTCATTCATGCACCTCCTATGTTCTGCATACAATGTCCAACTATGTTAAAATACTATCCATCTCGTATGGTGGGCAAACAAGTCCAAACAGTGAAGTGGGTCCTATTGTACGGAGATTAGTGTAGTACTGGCAGCACTGTGTAGTACTGTACTGGTAGTTGCTGGTGGAATGCTCCCAAGACCTGATGCTAATATATGCTTAAAAGATATGGAAGTAATTTTACTTCCATATAATGTAATGATTATAATTAATACACAAATAGACAATCCAGCTCAATGAAAAATCACAAAGCTGTGGCTCAGTAAACAAAGCTGTCATCCACTTGACAATTGGTCGGTGGTTGAATCCCAAGCCTCTGCAGTCTATATGTCAAAGAGTTTGAGTAAGAAAATTAATTCTGATATTCTCCCAATGGCTTCTCCACTGGTGTATGAATGACTGAGTGAATAGTTATCACCCCGTAATGAGTAAGTGGCGTTTTCCATTGGGTCCTCTGCCACCAGTGTATGCATGTTTTTGGATGGATGATTGCTTCCTTCTGTTGTAAAGTGCTTTGAGTGGTTAGACATACCAGACAGGTGCCATACACTATATTAAACTACAGCCTAAAGTAACATCACACAGCAGCCCTCATTGTAGCAGTAATTTTGATGGCTCTTTTTGTGACATGATGGTACAGTGGGTAGCACAGTTGTCTCACATCAAGAGGGTTCTGGGTTCAAATCCCAATCTGGGTTTTGGGCCTTTCTGTGTGGAGTTATAAATGAACACGGGCCTCCCAATGCACCCTCAGACCAGAATTAGGCATTACAGCTGAATTTTTGACTCCTAATTGCCTATCTGTCTGTCTGTATGTTTTGACCCCTTGGTGCTTGTAAACTGACTGCTGATTTATTCGGAGTGAAGCCTCTGGCCCAGCGTCAGATGTTATTGGCTCAATGCAATAATTCAGAACTGGAGACTCTAAAGTGTCCGTAGGACCGAAAGTGAGCATGATTGGTAATCCATCTCTATGTGTCAGCCCTGTGTTGAACAGGCAACTTGTCCAGGGTGTACCCAGCCTTTTGCCCAATGTCAGCTGGGATAGGCTGCAGCCCCTGTAACCTTGAACAGGATAAGCGGTTACGGATAATGAATGAATAATTGAACACAAAGGCAAATGTCACATGCAACTGTTGAAGTCGACAGACCTGAGCACTTCCAGATTAATGGTCAGTGTGTTTAATGTGCTCACCACCAGACAAAGGGTGTCAGTAGGGGCTGATAGCTAGCGTAGCCATTACTAATGTTATGACCACTGATCAAATTAGTCTCATGGGTTTCATCCTCTCCAAAACAAACAGACTTGGTGATTAAAATAAATATAAGCACAAAATAAAGGTTCATATAAAAAATATGTCTGTGATCCTATTTATCGGACACAGGACACTTTGGGGCCTATAAACTGAGTTGCAGCTAAAATAAGCTTAGGTTGTTTGATATGATTACTTTTGATACATTTATCTGATGACTAAAAATTTCTTTCAGTTTAAAATAACCTACATCGGAACGACAAAGGTAGCGTAACTTGGAACATCCATACGTTTTATGTAACCAGTTATCCTTCGTAAAATAGAAGGGGGACTGGAGCCTATACCAGGTGATAGGGTACACCCTGGACAAATGGCCAATTTGATGCATTGATAATGTAGAGACACCAATTCGCTGCAGAAGGAAGCTGGAATACCTAGAAGGATTTCATGTGAAAACGCGGAAAAATGCAAACTCCGCACAGAAACCCCCTGCCCTTGCCAGAAGCAGTTAGGATATATTCAATTGTAATGCCAATTCAGGGGAAGAAAACTATACCTCCTACAAAATATATTGAACACTGTATCAAGGCTTGGTTCCTACCTGGATGCCTCGCTAAAGTTAAAATTGAGGGTGGAAGATTAATGACCAGAAATAGGGCAATAGTATTTTCATTTAAGTAATACCTAAAAGTACCATTTTCTGCCATAAAGAGCCTTTAATCATGACCAGTAAAACTGATCGTCTCCATACAACTAACTTCATATTGCATTAAGTAGTGAAATTTAAGTTTTTCATTGTGACCTCTACTTCCAGCAGTGAGTGGATGGATCAAATTTGGTCCAAGAGTGAACATATTTAACAGTTTACACAGCTAAGGAAGTCATCTTGGCATATTAAAATCAACTTTCTGTTGTTTTTGAATCAAATACATAATCACTTGTTTGTATAATGTACTTATATATGAGCGAATGATGAAATTTTGTTTACGACTTTAAATTATGCTACACCTCTCAACTGCCTGATATGCCAAATATCTTGTTGCCTTCTTTTCTCGCGTAGTCCGTTGCATCTTCTGCTTTGGGATTAACATAATACTGAATGGTCAGAACTGGTTTGAATATAAATTGTTGGTTTGACTCCTCCAAATGGTCAGAAACGATTATAAATACCATTAAATCTTGAAAAATACATAAAAAACAAAAGGCATGTCACCAAAAGAATAGGTCATATCAAGAAAAATGTTGTTTGTTCTTGACGGATAAATGTAAGTAAGACCAAAAAAACGGAAAAGAAATGTCAATGAGAATGTTTCATCATGTCAAGTAGTTTAAAAACATGCACATAATAATTAACTCTATACTGCCATGAGTAAATGAGTACAATTAGCTATTAAATATCTTAGTCGTAGATCAGCCACATTGGACAAACTATAAAACATAATCAAAACCAACTAATCAATGCAGTGTTTCTGTACTTATGATAAAGAATGAAAAACATACATTTTAATATACTGCTTAAACATTAATTTTGAGATCTCCCACTTCCATGACAATATACCAATTTATCAAGTAATGTTTCAGTAAATTAGATTTCTCGCTTAAATCAGTGAAACATGTGGATCAGACAATGACTCAAAAAATGAAGTTGAAGCACTTATTATTATGTTATTTTGCCTTCTATAATCTATGATGCTCCATGACTTTTTTTGTAATTGATTACTTTTGACTTACCATTCATCCTGCTGGGACCTAGTCTCCGAGCACAAGGTAGGCACACAGTCACATGCCGGCTCCACGCTTAGATAAACATGGACGGTTGTTTCTTGAAGGGCATCCGGTGTACAAGTTCAACAGTGCGGTTGAGATTCTACTGTTGCAACCACTAATTAAGAGAAACCAAAATGAATAAAAAATGAAATGGTATGATACAACCTGGTTTGTGCTCCTATTGATAATAGCAAACTAAGTGATGGGTTTCCCATTTGGGCCTTCAGTTCAATACACCTACAATAAAGCTAACCTCCAATAATTTCACAGTGACACTGCACATACAGTCTGTTGTCAGACTTCACATAATCAGCACATATTCAAAGAGACAGTAACATTTATCTAGTGGAACAAATTGTTAAAATGAGGCTCAACACCTATGAGAGATATACTGATAGACAAACACACTGAAACTATCAAGCATGTAGCACATTTCAAAGAAGGAAATGATGCTGCATCACAAATAGATAGTACATGTCTGATGTAACTATCATTACTAAATAATAAACTCTCAAAAAACAGTCACATTTGATCATAAGACCACAATGAAAGCAATAATACCATTATATGTCAGTAAGTAGGATCAACAGTGTATACTCTCAGACTCCAGCCAAGCTGCTGGGAAAAGCAAAAGTGCCATAAGGCATACTGGCACCGCTAGACCAATGAATAAAACGCAGCGTTTTACCACCTTACAATATTGTTGCCATGGAAACAATGCACTAGCAGACTAGGATGGCTGTTTTAGCTTTCACGTCCAACAAGCAAACTGATCTACCTATGCTTCAGCGTGACCATTTGCTGAAGAGTTTCAAAATGATCTGTTATTGCAGGTAAATGTTTCTATCAATCAGACATTAGAGTAACTGACATATGTCTTCAGTTGTATAAAGATGAATATTCAGAATGCAGAATCAATTGCATCCTTTGAGGACAAAATGTTCTCTCCCTGCCTTATATATTCCAGTGACTGCCAAATAAATTTGTAATGAGATAATCAATGTTATTCTGACTTTGCATGCCAGTGGTTATAATGTTATGGCTGAAATTGGTTAAGAAAGGGTCAGTTGTCCAGGATTGATTATAAGAGGTCTCTCCTCACTCACCAGTGCATCCATGGTAACGCACCCCCCTACCTGAAAGAACTACTCACCCCACTGACCTCGACACGATCCCTCCGTTCTACCCACTCATACCGCCTCCTCCTTCCCCGGACTAAGCTCAGCACCATGGGAGATCGGGCCTTCTGTTCTGCTGCCCCTCGTCTGTGGAATGCCCTCCCTGACCATCTGAGGGCTCCACAGATGACTGACACATTTAAAAAAGGACTTAAAACTTTCCTTTTTGGCAGAACCTATAACTGTAATTAACATTAATGCTTTTGGTCACGTTTTTGTATAGTTATTATTTTATTTTATTTTTTTTATTGATGCTTTTATCTGCTTTTGCCTTGTAGCACTTTGAGATTTGATCCAAATGTAAAGTGCATTATAAATTAAATGTATTATTATTATTATTATTAGTTGTACTACTACCTACTTTGATCCAAATTAGCTTAAATATGTTAATACCACAAGGCTGTATTGTCAAGAAGGAGGAATTTATAAAGAACTCCTTTTTTCCCGTCTAACAAGAAACATGCCTCAGACACCGATACTTCCCTGGTTAGAGTTTTTTCTCACTTCCACTGAATTCTAATTACCAGAAGAATTCTAGAAATGTAGACTGAGAAAAGAATTGATCAAATCCGACTTTAAACATTTTTTACAATTACTTTTGTATCTCCCTTTCTTTTAACCGCCCTCCTGAAATAATCACCTGCCAAAACAACAAAAAAAATATGTAAAAAAATACAAATATATATGACACTTTGTGCTTGTGTCACGGCTGACAGACAATATTAGCAACAAACTATCCAAGTGTGTCTAAAATATTTTACTGCTGGTTCAAATCTGCAGATCTGACGATGGGTGATTTGTTGTTAAATTGATCATTACTTCAAAAGTGTCCTGCAATTACAAATAATGAAAATTGAGCGTAATCACTTCTGGAATTATTGATCAATCCAAGCATTAGAATGGACAATAACAGTGCAGTTCATATGAAACAGTCTTTGAGCTGAGTTTGTGTCTTGAACCTTGAACTATGCGTGATTTCCATTCAATTGTGTCAGAGATTATTGGCCCTTATTGTTACTCCGATTCAGTTAAGGGGTTCTAAATAAAGTATTTCCATGGTCACCCAGGTTCTTCCTTTTGTCCGATTCTGATCCACTTTTACCAAAATTACATTATAGAGGGATTATACGTGTGGGGTGGGGGATAGATATTGCCTCATCCCATCTAAACTACTGTCATTTGCCTACCTCTCAAAAAAAATCACGTTGGTGTTGGGTGACACCAAACAAAAGATGGCAGCCTTGAAGCACCTCTCTGTATTTTTATTTTTAAATCATAACAATGAAAGAAATTTTGATATTTTACCTTCAGTTCATAATATCATAATTTACTGTTTTCCGTGAAGAAACAAGATTCTAATCATTTTAAAATATCTGAACTTTTGCTTCCTGAATTAATATTTGTCATTTTGAAACTGATGATCTGACTAGATCGTAACGAAAAAATAATTTCTAGCCCCAAATTCTTTCCTGAAACAAAATTCACAATCAGCTTTCATTGCTGGCAATGTATATACAGCGTGGAATGTAACAGACATGATAATCCCAAAGATTAAATAAAAGAGGAGTGGGTGTTGGGGTTAGAATACCGCACTGCTATGTCATTAATTCCATTAAGGTCACCCTTACTGTCAGTGCAACTCAAGTTAATGACTTTGTTCTCCCCTGAACTTCACCAAATGTATTTTTGCCTTTAAATAAGGGTGATTTTTGGGTGAGAATGGTGGGGATTGGTGACATTGAGCAGGCCAGACCACCAAAAAGACCTCTCTTTGACCTAACTTATTAACATTTGGTTAGCTCTTTGGACCCTTTCAAATAGTAAGGTTAATCTTTACTTACGTGCACATACTGTCACCGTGCACCCCCTTTTCATATAGCCCTCAAGGTATCAGGCCTCTATAGAATGTTGTTCTTTAAGAGAACAAGAGGAGATAATATAGAATAAGATAAGACAAGAAGAAATTGTTCTGTCGCAGAAGCTACATTCAAGGTCATGATAAGTTGAAAAATAGGCAAAGGAAAATTAAATAAACTGAAAGTGAAATCTGAAAAGCTACAATGTAGGACTAGTTTCATGATAAATAACTGTCAAGAGGAAAAAGAACACTGGAAATAAGTTGAGTAAGTCTTAATGCTTCATGGTAGGGCAAGTGTGCTGTAAGAGAATGAACCGATATAAATAATTATTAACAGATATTTAATAACTCTTGATAATAAGAATAATGGTTTGTGCATAAAAGGCAGAACTTTATTATGCAGCTATTATGGTTGTTTCTGTCCATTAAACAATCTGATAGCAGCTACCAGGAAACTTCCTGCAGTGCTCAGTCCTGCATTTATGTGAAATAGAAAACTTAAATTCTCTTACTACTCACTTCCTGTTTCAAGTGAAAAGTCGAAAAAGTATAATTTACGGCTTTGATTAAATCTTTTATGGGTCTGTTTTTCATGGTATCACGCTAAAGTGCCAAACTGAATGTCAAGAGGTTGAACAAAAATGGATTTTCTCCAGAAGGCTCTTAAGTTTTTAATTTAATGAGTTTCAACTTCTCTTGAGCAACCCCTGCCTGCAGAAGTTAAACAAATGCACTTAGGTTTTGACACAGTGAAATTTTGCAATTCAGTCATTATGCTCTTTTATCCACGTCAATTTCTATATGTTCATGAGTGGAAAGCTTTGCACCCTTACAGGGGTTTTTGAACGGAATACGGAGAAAACATGTATAATGAAAAAGTCAGTAATGAAACAGCCCCATGACTATTAATTTTTAGTCTTTTTGTAGTTTATGAATGGGAATTAAAACCGTCTCTTTTCTTCTTTATGTGTCTTGCTTTGCAGCACCGATGTGCGGAGGTCAGATGAAAGGACCTAGTGGCGTCATCACCTCTCCGAACTATCCAGTCCAGTATGACAACAATGCTAACTGCACTTGGGTCATTGCAGCCACAGATAAATCCAAGGTAAAAGTTATCAAAAATCTGATTGAGGAATTAACTCAGTGAAAGTTTTTTTTGTTGCTCTAAACACCTGTTTCTAGCCGTTGTCCTTTGTGGCATCGTTGGCAACCAGCAAATTGAAAAGTAGTTGACTGATGTGTTTACACCTGTTGGAAAGGAACTCCAGAGGATGCTCTACCCTGACACACATGAGTCGCTTCATACGTCTAATAATTGCTGCAGGACATTTTGAGGTCTGCTGGGCATGTTGTTTGATGAAGTCTCTCCTGGAGAAATGCGAGATATAAGGAAATTCGAGGGGGGAGTGGAATGGATGCAGAGCCAACGGAAGACAAAGAGATTGTTTAGAAACACCTGTGGCAAAGAAGAGAGAGAGAGTAGGAACATACAGATTAGTAATTCAGAGGGTTCTAAGTGTGCTCAGAGGATGCCATGCAAGCGATATAGCCACGTTTTTTTAGCCACTGACTTTGGAGTTGTATTCAAGTCCACTCAGCTGCTTTCCTGCCAAATTTCCCTTGAACTGCAAAAAAAGGTTCTTACAAATCTGTTCTCCTGTCGCACTGGGAAGAGTGAGGAGAGTCTTTGTGAGGTGAAAAACAATATACAGAAAACATACCGGGTCGACCCCAACCTATAAACAAACACGCCCTTAGGGATACCCCTGCTGGAAGTCTGCTGAAACAGACGATGGTACTTTGAGCTGAGTTTTTTGATGTGTCCGTCCAGATGATGATGGAGCGAAGTTGTTCTATCTTTTTAGAGACGTAAATGGCTTCTACGCCAACTCACGCCCAGAGCCAGAGGAGCCGTTAGGTCAGGCCAGAGACCGAGTCCGAACTGCAGAGGGATGCGGTTGGGACATGACACACCTTTTCTAGACCCAAATGCAACCTTGTTACATGATGACTAATGTGGGTTCTTGTCAAATGTTGACGCCCTCAGAGTACTGAATGCACCTGTTTTTTGTTGGCAATCTTTTGAGTGTTTATCTGTCTCGGTCAGGGACATATGAGTGGCTGTTCTGAAGCAAAGGAAATACCAGACAAGCTGTCAGAGACTGCAGACAATATAAAGAATCAATGCTTTTGCTGCAACTTTGTCCTTTTTCGTCAATTCCTCCCACCTCATGGCTACCTTCTTACCTGTCAGATGGCAGAAGACTATGAAACTCTATTTATCGAGTGATCTGACCTATTTTCCGTACACACCATCCATCTCTTCTTTCCACCTTGGCAATTTTCATTAAGCATTGGTTTTAACATAGGACAGAATGTAATTTGCATTTATATAAGCTTTTTCAGTAAGCCTCCCCTTGTCAATCCGCTGAAAAGACTGGAAGTTTGACAGAAATAAGTTGCTACCTATTGGGAGACAAAATAGCCTTTGTTTTGCTCTGTACAGACATTTTTCTCTGTAGTAATTTATCATTACAATATTTTTCACTATCATACGATTACCTGCCCTTTGATTCGTTGCGCCTAGACTACAATTTTTTTTTTCTTTGTGTGTTCTTTGTTTCCCACTGTCCCAACTGCAGTATAAAAATGAGATAAATGAAATAGTGTAAACATAATCTTATGTCATCATCCTATAGATGACATTTACTGACGAGTTTGACTGTTCTTGAGGGGTTAGCAGTAGCTTTCCCCTCGCCACTCTTCCATGGTTACCATCTTTGCCCATCATCTTTTGTATTGTGGAGGGCTGAACACTGGCCTTTGATGAGGTGAGACAGGCCTGCAATTCTTTCTTTAATGACTTCCTTAAAGAGCCCCAGCTCTTCGAGTAATTTTGGAAGGTCAGCCGTGGAAAAGTTCCCTGTTGTTCTAAGTTTTCTCCAGTTGTAGATCGACTCTCTGTGTATCTATAGAGGGAGACTTAGAAGTAGCCATTTCACCTACAGCTTCATGTCTTCTGGGAATTATTTTCGCATAGTGTGCTACAGGCAAGAGCTGTGCGTATCTAAATCACCTACAACAGTTGGCTATAATTTTTTAATTAGTTCCTGAGGGGATGAATATCTTCTGACATTGATTGTTTAGATTTTTGATAACCTCATCAATCATTTAAAACTATTTTTTTGAATTATAATTGCATTGTCTTTAGCATCTGATACAATTTTATATGAGATGCACACAAAGAATGATAGAATGGGGAATGTGGTCTAAAGTACACAAAGAGCCTATAAAAGTTTGCATTGGAAAATTATTGACCCATTAATATATACATTTACTTACATGACAAGGAATAAATAGATAATAAGGAAATTACTATATGTTATGTATGTGACTCGTGTCAGACATAATTCGAGAAGGGATATAGATGATTGACTGAAGGTCAAATGGATGGAAAGTCAAAGATGAAGAGGGGTCCCTCCTCTGCACCTGAGCATTCAAACATCTGTTGTTTATGGTTTGTCTTGGTGATGTCCTCAATGTTATGTAGGTGATCAAGCTGATATTTGAGGATTTTGACCTGGAGCGAGGCTATGACACGCTGACAGTGGGAGACGGCGAGGTGGTGGGAGACCAGAAGGCCATCTTCCATGTGTGAGTAACTCTTTTTGAAACTCAATGTTACTGCCTTTAATCTTGCCTCTACTCTAAAAATTCTCCCGGTTATCAGTCGCTTTAAATGTTGACACCCATGTTTCAAATTATCATAGTCTGTGTTTTACTGTCTCTCTCCTCTTCACTTTTCCTTGTTTTGGCAGACATTGCCTTTTCTCCGACCTCGACCTTGCAAGCATGCAGCCACTCCCTTCTCTCTCTGGTTTCTATACCATGAAGCTCTTTCACTCTCATTCGCTCTGTTTCTCTTTCATTCCAACTTCATCTGTTGCAGCAATGCATGAAAAATAGATGCAATAGATAAAAAATCTGACTTGACAATAATGTATATATTATTTATTTATCTGATCAGCATTGAAATAGATCAACTTGGGAGAGAGCAGAAGTGTAATGATGTTAATGGACTGATGGCAAGAAGATTTTTGAAACGCATATCGCACGAATAACATTTTAAAATCTCATCAGAGCCTCATGGCGCTGATGGCTTGCCACTTACACAGCCTAAGTCTTTTTAAGCAACCTGTCCTTTTTTTTTGTCTGTTCCTTTGTAGTCTCTCTGGCACCACCACTCCAGACCTGGTGGTTAGCACCAGTCACCAAATGTGGCTCAATCTCAAAACAGATGACACCAGTGGTTCCTTGGGATTCAAGGTGTCTTATGAAGGTAAGTCTGCTTTCAATGCTCAGTTCCAGCTTGCTAGCTGGATTTCAAATAACAGTAGAACTGAATTGAGTTGCTTTCCCTTGTTCTTCAAGACTCAAAGCTTACTTCATGGGCTCCAACAGAACACCTTTGGCCTCTCTTGAGAGTAACACCATTTCCCTTCCCTGCACTTATCTATTAAGTTTTAGTTTGGAGCATAAGAGTCAGAGATGCCATTGCTATACAGGACATTGGCTTGTGTGATGATGCTTAAAATGATGTCGCCTCAAAGTGATTGATTGAACACATATTCAGCTCATTTTAGTAAGCTGAATATATTATTTGTTGACTTGAGCATTAATGAGGCAGGACTGTATGAACACTAATTTTAGGTTTTTATAAATTGTAAATGAGCCATTAATGCAAAAGATAGCTTTTAATTTGCCCCATCACCTAAGCCAAGTGTACATCTGTGGGAGTGCTATGTAATGTGACTGTGTGTGCACGTGTTTGCCTTAATGAGAATATGAATTAATTTGTATGTGCTTGCATGCACATGCAGAGATGAGAGAGATAAACCAGTATGACAGTGCAAGAGTGTGAATAATCCTGTGTGTGTTAATTTGTCTGTGAATATGTGTGTGTGGGCGTGCATTACAGTGTGGTGAGATTGCCAGGATTCCTCTTGTAGAGTTTGTGCAGTTTGCCTCTCAGAAACACATAAAGTCCTCTCCCTCCTTCACAGATGCCTATTTTACATCAGTAAAAATAACAGAGAAAATAGAGCAGCATGCTGAAACCAAGTGTAATTAAAACAATGAGTTCCACTTAACGAAGGGGGAAGAAACGCTTTGAACCTCTTCACCTCCCGGATTGGAGTACCCAAAATCTAATTTGCATTCTCAATTACTTGTATTTTAAGCCTGATCATCAAGTGTAATTGCAAACACAAGCGCACCAACAGCACGTTCCCATCTGAAAGATGCTTTAGAGTGTGGATTGCAGGCGATCTGTAGCAGCCTCAATCACTCCACAAACAAACAAAATAGTGTTAACACACATATGAATGTGAAAACACACTATTGTAATGTTTTACACTGATATGCAGCATGTATAATATAAAACAGACAGATTTATTTATTTTAGTAGTTATAGAGTTATAGTAGTTTATGAACTAGTTATAAACCATTTATAAACATGTGTCTGTATAGTCTTAATCTGAAGTGGTACCTATAGTATAATAGTAACAGTGATATAGTATACATATTTTGAGTTGGCAATAATATTTTAGATATCGTCAGTATTTGATTGAAGATGATAATATTTCCTCTGGACCTTGTACATTGTAATATTGCGGTATATATCGATATAATTGCCCATTTAAGTAATTTAGGGACAGAATATGTGCAATTACATGTCATAACTCATTCATGAAAAATTGGTTGTTCAAAACATGCACAAATGCACTAGCATTCAACAAAAACCTACCTTTATATCCATTCACACAAACAAGTTAACCTAAAGGTTTAAAGGACCCATGGGGAGGAAAGTGCTCATGTGAAAAAAAGCACTGTGAGGATTGAATCCTCACTGAGTCTCCTGCAGTGAATGTCTTCTTCTGCATTTACATGTGTATTTCTGCGATTTATTCTGTTCTTGCAAATACTTTTAATTGCATAAAATTAAGACTACCTGCCCAAGGCCACTAACATCTGCAGATCAGCAAAACCTTTAGTTTTGGTATAGCTATGACTCAAATATGACCCAGTTGTCTTGCCATGGCAGTTTAATTCCTGAAGTCACTAAGATCTGTAGGATTGCCCTTTTTTTCATGTTTGCACACATATACAATAGTAAATGTCATCTACTGGCTGATACCCTTATAATAGATGTTGTTATTTAACCCAATCAGTAGTTTTTATATTTTGGCTGATTGGTTTATATAATTTTTCTTATTTTTCCTTCTCACACTCACCTTAACATTCCTTTCAGCACTTCTCCATTTTAAAAGTGACTTCCAAACACGATCAATGAGTTATCTCGTTATGGCGACTGCCAAAGGATCGCCATACATCCAAACAGTAGCAAGCTCTGTATATCTGTTCTAAAAGATGATCATCATAAGGGCCGAAGATTGGATTTATACCCAGCATCAACCCTAGTGCAGTTTAAAATCATATTAGGCCCTGCCATGATTTCTTTGGACGGATTGGCTTTTTCACATTGTGGGTTCCCACGTCCGGATGCCTTGATTGAATGCATTCTCATCTTCAATCTGTAGCCTTGGAAAACTGGAGCAAGGGAATGAGTAGCGGATAGCATAATCATGCAATAATGATATTGGCCTATGTAGGTTTTAAGGAAGACAAGTGGTCATTGAGTGTGTGTGCGTGTGTGTGTCTTTGTTTGTGTGTGTGAGAGTGTGCCTGTATATGTTTGTGGGTATGCGTCTGTGTCCCTAAACTGCTCAAATCAGTTTTCATGCAGGAAGGGGGGGGAGATGCGCTGCCGGGGAGGAAAATGACATTGATGTTTGCAGAATTAGTAACATTTAAGATATTAAAAGCCATTTAATTACAATCGAACTTGCATAAACCTTTGAAATAATTACATGACGAGAAACAAAAATTGCATCGATCTCAATGTCAAAAAAAGGAGATGGTAGAACCTCTTGTCAACCCAAAATTAACTATTTGCTGAATCACTCAATGCTAACTTCAGTTTACTTATACGCTGCTAATCTTCATGGTGAACGCCTTTGAAGCACAGTTTCAATAAAGCCAGACCCAGTGACCTCTGCGGCTATGGAAGTATAACCTAACTGAGGTTACATGAGCTTTAAGGGTATCAGACAAGCCGTGTATTTGGCATTGGAAAGAGCTGTTTGAAGAAATCCGAAAGAAAAAAAATAGGTTTGAGTGGAATTTAAAAGCACATTAAATGTTTAAACATTCATAAGAAGCTTACAAGACCTCACAAGGTTAAAACGAATATTGTCTTGTTTATCGAAGTATGATATGTGCGGGTTCAGGCCTTAAAAAAAAGAGATTTATTAGAGTTAACAATTTATTTTGCTTGTGGATTACGCAGGTGGAAGGCTGCGGAACAAGAAAAACAAACTGTATTTCTGTGTATGGATGCCAGCTTCCACAGTCAGCCAAAGTAAAAAAGTGAAATGAAAAATAAATAAATCATATGAGGGGAAATGTATTTAGGTGGTTTTCTTTGGACGCATTGTAAGGTCAGACAAAAATCTGTTCACCACCTCTGTTATTAAATTCATTTTTAACTGAAACTGGGACTTAATAAAACTGTTATATGGTCTGTTCTGATATATTTTGAGATCGTCACGATATCACTTACTACCTTTGCAGTTCTGTTTGTCAATAATCGCTTGAGGCTACAGACTGTAATAAACCCAAGACATATGTACACAACTAAACACAGACACACAAGCACACATACATATGCATTCTTACCATATATATACTTTTTATATTTATAAATATAATTTTTTTTAGGAATAATTGAGAAAAAAAATGTTTCCTTGTGCCTTAGCCAACCATTATTTATGTTTGTGCTAAAAACAATAGTATTTTCTGATTGTGATAATGCCCAGTTCAATTGACGTTCAAGTAATTTATGTTAATAATAATTGTATCTTTAGTCTTATTGCAAGTAATCCAAGCAAGGCTTTATGATAATAACCCACATTCATGTGTCAATGGTTGAAATATTGAATTTTTAATATTTCTGTTTAATAATTACACAGAAATTGACCAAGGCAGTTGTGGAGATCCAGGAATTCCGGCTTATGGCAAACGAGAGGGGACAGGTTTTCGTCATGGGGACAGACTCTACTTTGAGTGTCTTCCTGCCTTTGAGCTGGTGGGGAAGAAGAACATTACCTGTCAGAAGAACAACCAGTGGTCGGCAAAGAAACCCAGCTGTATTTGTAAGTTCCGGGAGCCCTTTTCTTATTCATATTCATTGGCGGGCGTGGGTGCATGAATATGGACTTTAGTGCAGATGATTGCAGTGATGGCTGAATAATAAATGGTCAGATTATCACCACAGTTTCCCTAGTAGAGGCTGTGGATTTTGAAACAATAGGACTGACATTAGTTAATTAATGCCATAAAAGACAAATGCAGAGTGAGACTAAAGGGGTGAGGAAAAAAAGAAAGACCTGACTATGCAGAAAATGCTCACTGTTATAATATTGATAGATAATAGGATGGATAAAAAGCTGCAGTGTAGCAGCTGTGGTCTCATAACATTGGAAAACATTGTTCATTTAACAAATATTTTAGACATATTACATTTTATGTATTTGCATTAGATATTAGGTTAGTGGGTATATCTCATAGACTTTGTACATTTTCCATCTAATTGAAACAAACCAATCCTGAAACTCACTCATGCAGAAAATGAGATTCATGCTCATTGTGTCTAGGCACCTACAGTGCTGTATGCAATCACCAAGAGTTTGTAATGAGACATGGAATAATTCATCTGAAAAATTAAGCAAAACTAAACAGGACTTAAGTCAGTATTTCATGCAAATGTTAAAAGAAGAACAAAAGTCCTCAGCTGAGTCTGAGGATAATAATATCATACACTTTCTTCAACCTCTCCCTGACCCTTCCATCCAATTTCTGTAACCGCTTATCCTATTGTGTTGAGAGTGGACGGAATAGAGCCTATTCCAGCTGACTTTGGAATAGACTGAAGAGGTAATCCCTGGACAAACTGGGAGAACACATCCAATCACACTCACATTCACATATACAGGCAATTGAGAGTCATCATTTCAACTATAGTACATGATTGGAGTCTGTGGGAGGAAGCCAGTGTACCTGCAGCGAGCCAATGCAAACACATGCAAACTCCTGTAGAAAGGCCTCAACCCCAATATTACTTGCTGTTAGGCGACAGTGCTAACCACTGCACCAAACTTTAAACTGAACTATGCATTTAGTATTTGTCGAGCTTGCAGTCATGTTTAGCACCCTGGAGTCTGAGGTCAGGTATGGGTAAGAGTTAAACCTAATCCTTTATATACAGCGTTAAATAATGTTCAGCATGTCAATGTTTGTCATTATTTTTTTCCAACACAACATAACCTCTATGACATGTGAGTTCTTTCTTCACTTTGATACACAGCTTTACTACACTGAAACCTTAAACAGGTCAGGGTAAAGATGAAGGATCAGGCATGATCTTAGGATATTGACCTTTAACCAAAGTGTTAAAGCGGGAATCTAGCTGTTGTTTCTTCTAGATAATTGGTGGCGCTTTAAACCACACTATGTCATACAACCTACATGAATGTTGTTAAGCCCAGCTCAGTTTTATATTTATGTGTGCCCTCCATCAATCAATAAACCTCTGAAGCTGGAAACTGAAACAGTAACCAAATTTAGGAGAACAAATTGAAGTCCCATACATCCTCAACATCCATTTAAACTAGGTGGTGTATTCATAAAATGAAGCTTGACTTTGCTTTTACTTTTGCCTTTTTTTATTTTATTTTGCATCTCAAATGTATGTAATCAATTACAATGGGCAGTTGACGTTATTGAAAATATGTCCAATACATTCCAGTAGCAGCCTGTTTGTCCCAGTTGATCTCATTGGAGAAAAATGTTGTCAGTGCCTGTTGAGGCTTTGCCAGCCTTCCATGAAAAAAGCCGAAATTGTGGACCTTCTTTGTGAAGAGGTCCACATCTGTCCAGTAACATCGAGTCTATGGGCTGTCACCCTCCACCTAAATCCAATGGAGGAACTGGGATCGAATGACAGCCTTGACTCCAGCCAGGAATTAGTTGAGAGCATTTCTTATTTTCATTGTCAACACATTGCTCCCAGCAAAGCATTGATTGGCAGCAATGATATTTCTTGCTACATCTTTCAAAAGAAAATTCTTCTGATATGTATGTAGATAAATATATGTATGTAATGTGTATTTATCGGTTTCATAAGTAGGAGCTTACTTCAAATGGGTTCCTCCTTCCATACTGTGTGTCACACAAAATTATGTTGTGTAATCAAACTAAATTTAACATAGACAAAGGCATTTATTGAGCAAAAGAAGTTAATCTTAAACTGGCTTGTGCAATAGTATTTGTTAAGGCTAGAACTAGCCCAAATACAAACACCAGTAGGCAGAGGGCAAAGTGGCAAAAAGGGTGATTTATGAAGAGGTTCCCCACAGTCTGGGATGATGACGGCTATGGCTGAGACGAGTTAGGAGAAGGGGATTGAGTTAGGCTGAGCAGGCTGAGGAGGTGGTCCTGTGTAGGATGGGTATGGCTTTAGGTAGAGGGAGACGAGAGTTAATCATTAAACTAGGGAATAGCAATGATCTTGCAGAGTGGCAGAGTTAAATGGCCAGTTTGGGGCCAGCACATCTATTACCACTCTCAAAAGCCTCTTACTAGGCAGTACAGGCGGTTGAGGGCATGACAGTACTTGCACCAGATGAAATTAAGTAAAAAGAAACAGCGATCCATCTGTATTGGATACTGGTTTCAGCCAAACAAGACTTTGAAAGCTTGACATTGGCTGGTTGGTCTAAGCTGTAGCAAACCAAGCCAAAGGGAATCCAAGAACAGATGAGGGTGAAGGTGAAACACATCCGTCCTGGAACAAAGTTCACAAAGCTATTTCTAAGCTACTGAGATGCCATCGATTCACAGTAAGTCGTATTATCTACAAAGAAGACTTGGAAGACCAAACAAAAGTTTAATATCCCAGCTGTGTCTGACCTTCCAAACGGCTCATTCAAATGTCACAAAGGATCCAAAGAAAACATCGAAGGAACTGTAGACCTCTCTCACCGCCATAAAGGTCAGTGTTTATGGTTCCACTACTCAAATGACACCAGGCAAAGATAGCTACATTGGGAGCGTGGCGAGGCACAAGACCATGCAAACCCAGAAAAATATTAATGCTTCCCCTAATTCGGCCAGAACGCACCTTAATGACCCTCAGAGCTCTGGGGTGACTAATCTATGGATCGATAACTTTAAAGCTGAACTACTTGGATGGCTGGGGTCCCATCACTTAAACTCACAGTCAAGCATGAAGATGGCAGACATCTTTTGTATAGATAGGTTGCGTTTGTTTGTTTGTTTGTTAGAGCAGTTGTCTACTTATCTGAAGGTCGGTGGTTCAATCCCTGGCTACTACACATATCAAAGTGTCCTTGATCAAGGCACAGAACCCCATGTTGCTCCTAATGGCTGTTCCATTGGTGTGTGAATGATGGCGGGAATGGTTACTGTTCCTGATGAGCATGTGGAGCCTTGCATGGCAGCCTTTATCATCACAATATGAATGTTAGAGTGAATGGATGAATGCTAACTCTTGTTGAAAAAGCGCTTTGACTGGTCGAGCAGACGAGAAAAGCTATATAAGTACAGTACACTTACCATTTACTTGTCGAAGATGACTTGGTTAATGATTCCTCCTATGATGCTCCATTTAACCTGTGGTGTCTCCCACGGCTCCATCCTCAACCCCTTATTCTAGCTGCCACTTGGTTACATTTATCAGTAATAAATAGTGAATCAATATCTGCTTAACCAAACAGAAAATTGGTAGATCTTTATGGCTCATCGGAAACATTAGATTGTCCCATTTTTGTTATATGTCTACAACGTGTGTTCTACAGTTTCAGTAATATCTATCAGATTATTTTACAGTTGGCAAAAAACATTTATTATTTTCCTTTTTTGTTTTTGTAGTCCCCTACACTAGTGTTTCTCAAATGAATGTCGATTTTCCAACTTCAAAAGAACTGATGAGGATTAGTACCAGATGACACTTTTTTCTATTATTTTTAAAAGGAAAGTCAGACTTCTAAAGAAAAAGTCAGACTTTAATCTCAGATTAATTCTCAGAAAAAAAAAAAAAAACGTATGTAATGAAGAGAATATGGGCCATCTAATTCTCTTTGATTCTGTCCTGAAAGTCCGAGTTTTATCTTTATAAGTATGACAGTGCAAAAAACAAAAATGTTTAAAACTATTTTCTTATTTATTTTGACATTAATCACGGGCTACTTGAGTGCAGAAATAATGAGAATGCGTTAATTTTTGAAAGTTTGACAAAACATATTTCATATTGTCTTTGTCTACTCTACTAGTTTCCTGTTTCTTCAACTTCACCACTCCATCTGGGGTGCTGCTGTCTCCCAACTACCCCCAGGAGTACGGAAACAATATGCACTGCGTGTGGCTGATCATTTCCAATCCTGAGAGCCGAATAAATCTGGCCTTCAATGACCTCAGCATGGAGAAGCAATTTGACTTCCTCTCAATCAAGGATGGAGGAAAGGTAGGGTTGAAATATGAGCTGTGGTACCTGCTAATTTAATCAGACCTCTAAGTGTAACTCCATGAATTGACCAGTCTATCAGTCATTGAGAAGAGCAGGAGGAGATGCAGCCTTTTTTACGTATGTGTATGATCTTAACTGCCTGTATGCCAGAACTCATTTCCTCTGTTATCATCTTTTCATCTTTTTTTTGGCCAGGCTGAGTCCCCTATCCTGGGTACCTTTTCTGGAGATGTCCTGCCTCCTTCGATAACAACGAGTGGTCATGTGGCCCGACTGGAGTTTCTGACTGACCACACATACACTGACAGAGGCTTCAACATCACATTTACAAGTAAGCAACAGATATTACTTCAATGCAGACAGAAGTATATATTCACCAGTAAAGCCCATCCCGACTGTATATTTTGTCGGGATTTTGCATATGTGCTGTGTATTTGTGGTTAATGCTTGTCATGACTCATCTGCCAGATCTGCTTGACTTGCCTCCTACAGACCCAAAGACTCTTCCACACATCAGCAACACATTTTGTACACATGCAGAATAACAGACATATCACAAAAAGAACATCCTGCCCTTATTGTCTTAATAGAGACTCTTCATGTTATCCTGAAACAAAATGCAGCATCCTTAACTGACAGATATTTTGCGACTATGCTAATTTTAGTCTATTCTATTCTTGGTAGCTGCTGACTTCTGAGGAAATTCCAGATGGTTTTTCTTGTTGGTTCGTGGTAATCCCGTTTCATGGATGTACTGTATCGTCGGGGTTTTGCAGCAGAAATCATGAATTAATTGTGTTTGCACTATTGTAATGTAATTAGCTTGATCTTTGGATTTCCACCATATCCCAAAATAAATACAGTATCTACCCCATGCTCTATAAAGAAGCTACCGCTGTGATGTTCTACTCAATAAGACTTGGCACTAAAATTAGCTGTAGTGAGATACTGCACAATCAACATTTTTGTTGCTTTTATATGGTTTAGTTTGTGCCTCCTGAGTTTATGACAGTATTATTCAGACATCCATAAAGGCTCCCTACCCAGTGAACACCTTGGAATTTTTTACAATCATCAAGCCAGAAGATTCCTTTTACTTAAGAGTCTAGCCCTTATATCATCATAAAATGAGCAGCAGTACATTTAATGGATCGCATCTCCCGTCTCATCTAAAGACATGTATTTTCCTGACGTCACTGTTAGTGTGCCCGCCTCTAGTCATATTCCTTGAGACAATATTTTTTTAGTAGTCATAATTATTAATTAATTCATTATCTACCACTTATCCTGTTCAGGGTCACAGGGGGGCTGGAGCCTATCCCAGCTGACATCGGGCAAGATGCAGGGTACGCCCTGGACAAGTCACCAGTTCATCGCAGGGCAGACACATAGAGACATACAACCGCAAACACTCACACCTACGGGCAATTTTAGTGTCACCAATTCACCTGTATCACATGTTTTTGGACTGTGGGATAAAGCCAAAGGCAGACAGACACAGGGAGAACATGCAAACTCTGCACAGAAATGCCAGCAGACGTGGATTTGAACCCAGTACCTTCTTGCTGTGAGGCAGCAGCGCTAACCACTGTGCAAATTTTTCAACAGTTTCCTTTAAGCATCACCATCATTATACTTAAACCCTTTGGGAAAAATAAATGAAAGATTGACTTTAAAAAATAAAGAATGTACCTTTCCAATCAAGGTATGTCATTGCTGGTTTTCAAAAATAATGATTATTTGTTCAGAGCGTCAAACGGCTGGATCATTTCATATCTATTTCTAATTTTTGGAGATTGCAATTCCACATCTATACTAATAAGGGCTGGATAAACATTATTATTATGATTATTGTAACAACTAGGTCTGGAGAATATTCTTTTCGTCAGTGCCTATACACTTGAAACCCAGATATTTTGCTTTTTGCTTTTATTGACAGGACGGTATGTAGAGTGAAAATAGACATGGAGTGGGAGATTGGGTGGTGATACAGAGTTATAAGTACATATAACTCAGAGAATTTAAGATTATCTTTTTGCAAGTGAGGAGAGGGGCCTATGAAAGTGAAGGTTCAAGGTTCAAATCCAACCATCACCAATACCAATTATAGCTTCCTCCCAGTGTTCAAAGAACATTTTAAACAACTTAGACTCCATTTATATCAACTTAAATATGCCCACTGCATCCATTTAAGGTTCTGTGTTAATACCGCCAAACCTTATTATTACTATTATATTGATGGCTGGCTTGTTAAACTAGGAAGTGCTCCGGTCTAACCTGTATCCTGCTAAACTAGCAAACTCTATTTCAGCCTTCTCAGATCACCTCCAGGTCCTTGACTTGAACTCATTTTCAGATCATCATCCCATCCTGTCATCAGGTGTCAATCTAAAGCCACACCGTGGACAACACATGGTGACTAATGTGTTAATTACAAAGTTAGATGAATAAATAAATAACCAATGCAGCATGGTAAATGAATTTCCAGAGCATTTAATTGAAGATGATGCTTCGTTCCTGAGGACAGTGTCATCTAACAGGGAGATGTTTATTTTCGAAGGGGTTGTGGGGCAAGAGCACACAACTTCCATCATTCATGTTAATTAAAGACATGCCGAACCGTATTGAGGGGACATTTGGCACCTTAATAAAAAAGGTGATAATGATGGATGAGGTGTGGATCATGTTTTTTTGGATCCAGTGGATACGTAGAGGAATTTATCACCACCTATATGTGTCTACTACCAGCGTGTTACAAGAGCAGGCTCCAGTGAGATAGTGGCATAAGTGATGTATTTTTTTTTTTTACATGCCTTGTTCCGAGGTTGTGCCACTTCTTGTGTGACTGTAGTTTATCCATATCCTGTCTCCATTGGTAATCCTCAAACTTTCATTCTGACTTTTAATAATTGGTTATCCTCATTCAGCAGTATCATCTGGTGCTGTTGATCTGCACATGTGGCGGTTTCCCAACCCCTTGGGACCGTTGTACGGTGGAGGATCAATACAACTCACTTATTGAAACAAATGTATTTTTGTCAAATGCTTGTACTGCTGAATGCTGAAGGAAGAAAAAAAGTTGGGTAGAGAAACTCAGGTAATTATTTTAGAACTTCCTTGAAATAAGGAAATGCATGTGACAGCACAGTCACTGATTATCTGTTCGTGCTTCCTTACTTCTTCTAACAATTTATTTTCCTTTTTATGGAAACACTGTTTTTCACATTACTTGCTTTTATGTCACTGTCATCGCACACTTACAATGCACTAACTCTATCTTATTTTGCATTTCCAATAGCATTTCGACATAATGAGTGTCCAGACCCAGGAGTGCCGGTGAATGGGAAGCGCTTTGGTGAGAGCCTTCAACTGGGAAGCTCAATCTCCTTCTTGTGCGAGGAGGGCTTCATTAAGACCCACGGTTCGCAAACCATCTCCTGCATTCTCAAGGATGGTAACGTTGTGTGGGATAATGCAGTTCCACGCTGTGAGGGTGAGTGAAGGAGTGGTTTCCCTGCTTGGCAATCATCTTAAAACAGGTTTCTTGTTTTGTAAAGGGTTTTTGTTATCCGACCTGAACAATTCAGATACACCCCTAAGCAATTGTTATTGTATTTATTTATAGAATTTTATTTATTAATTTTTTTTGCATTAACAGCTATGAGTTGAAGCCTCGTTTACATTGGTGCATTTCTAAAAGAGTTGATGTTCCTCTGCAAATTTCATTCCATTTCACACAGATATGTGGCATTATGACTCCAGATATCACAAGAGAAACATTTAGAGCAGGTACTCCCAAACTTGTTTGAAATCAAAGCAATTTTCTTCAGCCCATTCAAACATTCAATCACATTTGTGGATCAATACAAGAGACTGAGATGCTTTTTTTTATTATTATTTATAACAGTAAATGTTGGTAAATGACATTTTAGTGGAAATTAATAATACATCTACATTATCCAAATAATTTGTAAAGCACCAAATAAGACAATGGTATTACAAAGGGTGATATTTTTTTCGCCTGTATCCTGGCTTTTTGACACTTTTTACACATTTTATTCAGATGCATTATTTGCTATACATACTGTTCCACTGTACAGTAATTTTTGTGGAATATTTTAGGCGCCCAACAGCGAAAAACAAAGCTGCATCAGTCAATGCATTGAGGTGTCCATTTACAAGATTTTCTCCAGTCTCTTTGAGATCTCCTTCCAGTGTTTATCTCAATACAATAGGTATGAATCAAATGCTGTTACAGGCTACTGTGTCATCTGCAGCTCACACAGTGGGAAGGGTGATGTTACTCCGGATGAGCCGTCAAAATCCTGCTGTCGGGCTGAATGAACTGCATCATCTTTAGAAAACGGCGCAACAAGAGATATAAAGTAAAATAATTCAAATAAATGTAATAAAACTAAAAGCTCACGTGTAAGATAAAGTAGCAATAGCTGAATAAAACAAAATAAAGTTAAAGAAAATACATTACTTTCTAAACAATTTAGAATATAAATAAAATATCAAAATTAAAATAAAGAAAATAAGATTCAAATTAAAATAAAGTAAAAATGAAACCATAATATACATAGTGTGCAACATTGGACACAACTAAGAAATATAGGAACTGGAAAACTCTGAAATTCAGAATAAGTCAAATACATGAAGAATAACACTTTAACTACATTCAATAGCATGAAAACATAATTAAAAAACATATTTTACCATAAAGTATTCATGTTTAAATCGGAAATATTTTATGGTAAAATAAATGAAATCTGGCCTCCCACCTACAGAGAATCACGGGAGAGAGATCTACAAATTATTTTATTCTGAAAGAATTTACAAATTGGTTTTGTTGTAAATCGTGTAAACAGTTAGAACCAGTTTAAATGGAACAATTATCCTTTAATTATCATTCTAATTAGTAATGTAATATCAGTGCATCTCATAATAATAAAAATATACACACATGAAATGAATGGATTGGTGCTGGTAAAAGCCAAGACGGGAAAAGAGTCTTAAAATGGATTACCTGCTTCTTACGTAATGCAGGTAAACCTGACCCGACCAAAGACTCCTGATGATTGAGAAGCTTTTGTTTTACTCCTCTCAAACATCTCTTCTCTATAAACTATTACCAGCAATTATAGCTGCAATGCCGAGCAGCGCATCAGGAAGATTCTCAGCTCTGACTCAACGGGCCTAATCAGGTGCACTTTTCATGATTCGCAAAGGAGAAACCATTATTAAAACATGTCACTCCCTCCTGTGAGCTACAGGAGATTTTTATCCCTCGGAGACCATCTATCATACCCCTGCGTTTGTAGCGTAATGCGTTTCATAGATGTCCTTCGGTATGCTGAGTTGGCTGATTAAATCATTCCACTTCAAAAAGGAGCAAGTAGCAGGCACTGAAGCTAGGTCCTCCACTGTGTCTTTGTGTCCTGGTTAAGGACAGGAAGTTAAAAATATGTACCGCAAAGTGAGCAGTCACAATGATTAGGGTAGCAGAGAGGGCTTCATGTCCTCAAGTGTCTTCTGTGCTGACGATCAAAGATCCATTTCCCTCTTTTTGCTGGAGATGACAGCAATCCCATTGCAAGAGGGGTTTTATGACAGATAGGGGGAAGGGGGAGGAAAAATACATATTGTAATGTAACGCATGCCCTTCTGCATGCACAGACAGGCATTCATGCAATAACAGGTATGTCCCGAGGAGGAATGGTTAACCTTGAAGAGAGTTGTCACCCATTTACAATAGATAGACTCTGGCAGTAAAAGAAATGGGATGAGCTCCGGCTGATCATCTATGGACATTGTCATACATCAGCAGGGAAAGACATGCATAATTCAATCTCTAGTCACCCTTTCTTTCTATCTCAATTTCTAACCTCTCTGTCAGCCCCATGTGGAGGGGATCTGAAGGCTCCCACTGGGATCATCCTCTCCCCTGGCTGGCCAGAACTATATAAGGAGGCCCTTAACTGTGAATGGATCATCGAGGCTCCCCCAGGCTACCCCATCAAGATTATCTTCGACAAGTGAGTAACCTAGATTGCAATATACCCCTTTTTTTCACCTCATTCCCTGCTATGAACAAAGGGAGGAGGAAGAGGGGATGGGTTTCTTATGTCTGTCCTGTTCTTTCGTCCATCTCTCAGTTCTTAGCATGACTCTCAAACTGTTCAATATTTCCATGGAACATTCTGCACACAAGTATTGGTTCTACTCTGATATCCTAAGCTATTATAAATGTTTATCTTTTTGTGTTTCCATGCATGGTGCTTCAATCTGGTGGTTCGTTTTAGTCCTTGAGTATCACTAAATTACTATTCATTGTCTCTGTAGAACACCTTCAACACACAACAATAAGACTGATTTGTGTCTTTTTGATATTTAAACACTTATATTGCTTTTTTGCCTTTTTCAAAGATATAAGTAGAAATTTAGCTCATTTTATATCTCTTGATTATGTGATTTTTGTTTCACAAATATTTATTGATACATATAGTCTAAACTCATTGAAATTTGAAACACAAGGTGTTTTTCATTTTCATTTCCATTTCCAAAAAGTGAGGAGTGGAATTACTAAAAGGTTTGATTTGTATTTTCCATTTTGAATAATAAGAAAGTAAGATCAATAGAAAAAAAGAAATTAAAAAGAAATTAAAAAGGAAACCCTAACCCTAATATTGGTTCAGTGGCTTGCTCAAGGACACTGCAATATGTAGACGGCAGGGGCTGGGGATGAAACCACCAACTTCCCATTAGCGGACCTTTCTACCTCCAAAGTACTTCAAATAGGGCAGCTAATCAATCTTTGTAAGAATGATAAAGAAACCTTAAGAGAAGCACAACCAGAATATTTCCATTAAAAAACAACAAACTTAATAGCATAGAATGTTGTAAAAACTTACAGGCAAGGTAACTGTTCACAGACAAATTTTTGAAACTGTGTTTTATCCAACAAACATCTTGCTATATGATTAAACCAAGGATCAGTACGAAGTAAATGCATTAATGTAAAATAAAGAGCCGCCCAACAGTCTGAACAACAGCTAACAGGTTGCCATCCACGGGTTATCTGTCAGGTTCTGCTGTCTGCTGGTGTCCCGAAACATGAAGCATTTTGAAGACATGAAGACAAACAGTCTCAGAAATTACAACTCTGTTAGATATTGGCAAGCTAATAATAATAATAATAACAATACATTTAATTTATAATGCACTTTACATTTGGATCAAATTTCAAAGTGCTACAAAGTAAAAGCAGATAAAAGCAGCAGTAAAAAAATAAAAAAATATATGTATAAACTTATATAAAAACATGACCAAAAAGCAGCAATGTTAATTAAAGTTATAGGTTCTGCTAAAAAGGAAAGTTTTAAGTCCTTTTTTAAACGTGTCAGTCGTCTGTGGAGCCCTCAGATGGTCAGGGAGGGCATTTCACAGACGAGGGGCAGCAGGACAGAAGGCCCGATCACCCATGGTGCTGAGCTTAGTCCGGGGAAGGAGGAGGCGGTATGAGTGGGTAGAACGGAGGGATCGTGTTGAGGTCAGAGGGATGAGTAGTTCTTTTTAGGTAGGGGGGTGCGTTACCATGGATGCACTGATGAGTGAGCAGAGAGATCTTATAATCAATCCTGGTGGAGATGGGAAGCCAATGAAGGGAATAAAGAACGGAGGGTGATTTGTCCGTGTTTACGAACTCTCATCAGGATTCTTGCAGCACTGTTTTTGCTGGTGGTTTTCAACCTGGGCCTTCAGTGCTATACTCTAGCAATACACCATTTTTGTGTTAGTAAACAGCAATGATTGATACTGTGGGCGGAGCCTAACTAGCCACGATTGTTTTGATCCACCTACTATAAATTAAATGTGATTGGTTCATTCTCCTGTCACTTTCTAAACACACACAAAAGCCAAAGGCTTCGCTTCCTGGCGTTGAAGTTCTAGCCAAATAGTGAGCCAGCTCTAACCTTTTCTCTCACACAACAATCTTATAAAATCTGAATTGATTACTCTGATTTGATTTTTTTCAGTGCAGTAACCCTTTCTCTTCTGAAGCAAACCTGATACAAAATGAGGAAAATTACAAGATTGGAGTTAGAAAGAATAATTATCAAATGAAAGAATCAAATATGACATTTGAAATGCTGATATGTTTGGCCGTCTCTAAAGGCATCAAAGGCCCTGAGGGTTCCCCTATGCTGTTAGTCAAGGATATAATATTTTGGTCCTTAAAGTCCAATTGCAGGTGTTTTGTTTTGCCAACGTAAATAATCTATTGAAGCCAAAAATAATATTTGTGCCAACAATTCTAAATTTTGCTTTTCACAGTGCATGTTTCAGAGGGCAATGTTGTCTAGTGTGTTTAAATTTTTATGGTCCCTCTGACCAATCAGATATCCTTAAAACCCAGACACACAAACACCGGGACACAAAGAAACTGCACAAGACCTGACAGTTAGCAAATGTAAATGCATATGTAAATCCAGACGCTCCGTCAGGGGGAAGCAAGGAGATGTGATAGAACGTAATTTGTCTTGATGTTTGAGGCAGAGAGATAAAAATATAGCTGAGGGATCAAACGCTACATTAGCGTTTCACCAAGGCTCATCCTTGCGAGCCTCACTCATCCTTGCTGCCTTCACAATAGCGCGACATGTAAAATGAATACAACATAAATGTTTCTTGCCCTTTAATTTTTATGTAACATCAATAAAATATCACAAACCGCTTCATTTAGATGACACAGTTCTGAACCTATTTATTCATGGCTTTGAAGCGGTTCTTCCAGAAATGATGGAAAGTCAAAACAAGCTCCGTGCAAACTCACACACACGCACATACATACACACACACACAGACACACAAACACGCACACACACACACACACATACACACAGACAAACACAAACACGCACACACAGACAAACACAGACACACATGTATGCCACAGAGATGTAGTCACCATAGGGTGGCGAATGTCTCATAATTTACTGAAACACGATCATGTGGGAATGGGGAATGATACAATTTGACTGCTTACAGAATGTTAGTAAAGAGCAAATAAAGGTAGTCATTACATTCTGAAAATCTCTTTTCAATTATTGCCCAACTCTTAGTCTTCATCGATCTTAAGTCTCTTCTCCCTCAGTTTGCAAAGAATACAACTTAAGGAATTAAGTAATATTATCTACTGTTTGGTAAACTGTATAGTCATTTCTTATCCTTTATTTTTTTCCCTAATTATATTTTTCTCAAAAAAGGCCCCTAAGGTCTGAGGTAATCTAATCAGATTTTCACACAGGGTCCATTTATGGGACAAGTGATTATGTAACGCTAAATTAATATGCAATAGGTACACAAAAAATATGCAATTAATGTTAGTGCATGTGACTATCAGGGCATCGATCTGTCTTGTGGCCCTGGTGAGATGATCACTTTGGTTGCTTGAAAGTGAGAGTATTATCCATGACAACTCAGATATTTGTAGCTCTATCATGAGATATAGAATGAAGATGATCAATTAATTACAGACTATATGTAATAATTAGTTAATTCAAAAGTCTTTGGCACTGGAGAGATTAGAATCAGAGAGTATCTCATATGAACAGGAAAAGGTCCCATCTTTGGAGTCTGTATACTGGTTGTGGTGGCCGATGGCTCTGCTAAGACAAAGGGCACGTGGACAAGTGGCATGAAAGAACCATATAAATGGAGAGAATATTTAAAAAGACAGCAGCTGATGATGATAGGCTAACGATCACTATGATTGATAGGGCATGCATGAAATGTGAGACTAATAATGTATTATGATCTGAATGCGCCAGAGCATAGTCTCCTGACTGAACTTTTGATACTTCTTCATGATATGTTTCATATATATTGATGTATTTACAGAACAAATATTGTGTTGTTGTTGTTTTTTATTTGATGCATAAAAAGCCTTTTTCCTGTCATTTCTGTTCTCTCAGGTTCCGGACCGAGGTCAACTATGACATCCTTGAAGTGCGCGATGGACGTTTTCCATCTTCACCCCTTATTGGTAGTTACCAAGGCACTCAAGTCCCCCAGTTCCTTATCAGCACTTCCAACTTTCTTTACCTCCTTTTCTCGACGGACAAGAGCCACTCTGACGTTGGCTTCCGCATACGTTATGAAAGTAAGAGCTAAATCCTTGTTCCTCATGAGAGACATTTTTGTCTTTTTATTTTTGTTTTTGAAGGGGAGTGGTTATTTTGGCTGTGATAATTGGCTTGACTTTGGGACAGGTTATGAATGATTGCTGAGGGCGATTAAGTCAACCTCAGATCGGTTCAATGTTTAAACAAGATTCATCCTCTTAGCATGTTGAGGAAAAACGTGTCCCCATAAACAAAACGCATAGAAGATGACATTTTTAATTACTGTAGATCAGTGAAAGAAACCACGTAGTCGATGTTGTTAGGCTTTCTCAGCTTCAATTTTGTTGTTTGGCAAAATGGGAACATTCATGCTATTTTCTATATTTCCTGTAGCAGGCTTTATGGATGTATTGTAGAACCAAGAAAGGCATGGTTATAACTGGAATCATACATGTGAGTTCAAACTGGTCTCAGAAAGTCCTATTTGTGGGAAAAAAAAAAAATGTACCTGCATATATGCATGCTGTTAATTTAACCAAGAAACAATTGGTATTGAAGGATATATAATTGGAAGTTAAATTAGAATATTCAATCAGATATCCCTGCTTTGACATTGCTTTCTTACAATAACACAAGCAGGTAAACTGACCCAGGTTGTTATATTTTTTTCCCCACAAACCAGTCTTTATTCATGATATAAATCCCTAACCACTTTTCTACCTGTGAGACTAACGCAGGAACCTTTTGCACTCTCGCTGGTGGTAAATCTGTGCAAAGCTTGAATAATTGACTACATGCGCTACTTAGGAAGGAACTATGCACTGTGGAGTGGGAAATAGCTCTTAAAGTTCTTATTGGTGTACTTCAGTTGAAAAGTATGGATGGCTAAATAATATATTGGGATTGCTTTGGGAAAGCAAAATGCCTGTTAACATTTCTTAACCTCTGCTTGACCCGTTATTAAAAGGATATCATTTAAATTACACTGCCAGCAGGTGGATTCAGTATGTGTCTCTTTGATTATGGGTCTTTTTTCTCCCCTTCTCTGTAGCCCTGCAGTTACAGTCTGATCACTGCGTAGACCCGGGCATACCTGTAAATGGACAGCGTCATGGCAATGACTTCTACGTCGGCGCACTGGTGACATTTGGCTGTGAGGCCGGATACACACTTAGTGACACACAACCATTAGAATGTGAACCCAATTTCCAATGGAGCCGTCCGCTGCCTAGCTGTGATGGTACGTTTCATTATGTTGACCCAGAAATGAATATCTCCCTGCCACTTTTCTTCATATCGTGAATAGGGTAAAGCTACATTCGCTATTGTAGGTGCCTTTATGAAAAATATGAGAAATCGTTTTAAGCACTCATATTTCATCACATTCAGATTCCGTATGTGTGTATACATGTACATGGGTATGTTACATGTTATTACAAAATACATATAAGCCAATTGCATTTCTTTTTGACAACTCTGAATTTCTAAACTTTAAAATTCTTCTTCCATCATAAATGTAAAGCGGGGAGCTTGGCCTTGATGTGACCCATTTGCCTAATTTGTAACTTTTATATTTATGAACCATAGATATAAAAGTTACCATTGATACCAATGAAATGCATTTTACTGTATTGTAAAGGAACAGACAGTTTTTGGCTTTTTGTGGTGCTCAGTGACAGTTTGGCCTGTAATTTCCTCCTCTCCTCTGTATTCTAATTTCTGATCCACCTTCTACTGTTTCCAATCCAAGCTTTTTGCGGAGGTTACATCCAGGGAAGCATTGGCACCATACTGTCACCTGGCTTTCCAGATTTTTACCCGCACAACCTGAACTGCACATGGATAATTGAGACCTCCCATGGCAAAGGTCAGCAGAGAAATGCACCAGTCAGATTCAATTTTCCTTGCAATGTCTTCCCACCGTTGAGTGGTCTTTTTGTGTTGCCGTATAATCTGTTTCTTTAAGACTGGAGTGTTTATAGTCTGACCCAAGGTCAAGCATGTGTCCATTATCTTTGTTAGCAGTAGGAGAGGAAGAGATGAAACTCATGTCATATACAATGTATAACATAAAATATTGTGTTCACATAAAGTTAAAGATATATTCATGCTCCATCCCTACTTAATTTCCAAGTACAAGTTTACAGGATTATATAGCATACATTGATATAATTGATGCAATAATAGGAACACCAAGTCTTCTGATTTACTTACAACAATGAATAAATAGTTGGATAATCTGCAGATTTGAGTAGTGGATATTCCTCCATCGCTTATGCAGGTGTCCAATTCACCTTCCACACATTCCACCTTGAGAGCCCTCACGATCATTTGTTGGTGACGGAGAACGGCAGCTTCTCTCAGCCCCTGTGGAGACTGACAGGATCCACGCTACCGTCGCCTCTCAGTGCTGGCCTGTTTGGAAACTACACCGCTCAGATCCGCTTTCTCTCTGACTTCTCTGTTTCCTATGAGGGATTCAACATCACCTTCTCAGGTATGAATGAATTTAGACTTGCAAACAACTGTTATCAGTGCTGAGACATGTTTATCATTTAGGGAGGCTAAGATATAGGGAAAAGGAAACTAAGTCACAAATGGGTCAAAAGCCAGTGTACTTCTAGTCCCGAATCCCCATAAATTGGGAAGGTTGTGTCAGGGGGGGCATCCAACTTAAAATTATACCACATCAACATGAAGAACACAAAACTCATTTTCCACCCAGATTGGTCTGGGCCAGGGTTAACAATGACTGCCACTGGCATTGTTCAAAGAAAAAGGCATCAGAGGAGGGTAAAAACTGTTTTATCAGGCTAAAACGGTACTGGGGTCATCCAGAACAACAGTTTAAGCACCGTTCTTACAAGAGGCCTATGGTGACATGTATAAGAGAGTGGACACTAAGGAGGGTAAAAAGGACTTGTATTGATTGGTAGGTCAGAGGGTTCGAGATGAGAAGGGTGTTCAATAAGTTAGGTTGATTAATAATACAGATGTATTATTTGAGGGAGTTTGAGGGAAGGATGGAAAAAGTACTTTGAAGAACTAATGAGTGAAGAACAGTAGAGAGAGAAGTGTAGAGAATGTCAGAATTGCAAATCAAAAAAATTCAAAGTATTAGTAAGGATGAAGTGGAGGCAGCTTTGAAGAAAATTAAAAAAAGGAAACAGGGTTGATCCTGATGACATACCAGTGGAGTTATGGAGGTGTCTAGTATAGAGGGCAGTGGATTATTTAACTAGATTGTTCAATACTTTCTTTGAGAGTGAGAGGATGCCTGAGGAATTGAGTAGGAGTTTGCTGGAGCCGATTTTCAGGAACAAGAGTGACATGCAGAGCTGAAGCATATACAAAGGTATAAAGCTGATGAGCCACACGATGAAGATCTGATCTGAAATCGGAAAGAGTAGTGGAAGTTAGGTTAGGAAATTGGCTCTGCTGGAGGGATTGCATGAGGAAGTCTGGAGTGACAGAGAAGTACGTCAGAGTGGTACAGGTTATGTATGAGAGCCGCATGACAGCGGTGAGGTGTGCAGTAGGACTGACAAATGGTTTAAAGGTGGGTACTGCAGCAAATGTTTGGCTCTGAGCCTCCTTATGTTTGTTATGGTGGTGGACAGATGACGTTTTGCCGGAGTCTCCGTGGACTATAATATTTGCAGATGACATTGTGATCTGTAGGGAAACAGGCAACAGGTGGATGAAAACCTATAGAGGGGGAGGTATTCGATTGAGAAAAGAGGAATGAAATTCAGTAACGGTAAAACAGAACACATTTTACTCAGAGAAGACTGAAGAAAAGATGAAGGATTTCTTACAATAAATGATGTTTGATAATTAATCTGTTAGAGAGTCTTCGGCGCTTAGACTCTTTTGGGGGATCATGGAATATGTCCCCATTGTAGTGTGGATACTGGTGATGGTGGCTGATGACTGATGTTGGGGAATGATGAGGTTAATGGATCTGTTTTAACTGGGTGGAGATGGGGAGGTGGAGGGCATAACAACCAGCAGCATTAGAGAACTAGATGAATCAACAAAGAGACATATTTAAAGACAGCAGATGATGGTGATAGGCTACGATGCAGGAGTTACCATGATTGGATGGATGAGGCTACCTCAACAGGGCATCAGATACCAGTTGTGGCCTCAGATCGTGGAACAAGTTAATAAGACTGGTATGAAAGAGGTGATTGATTAAAGAGTTCTAACTTTCGATGGATCGCCATAGGTGTGAATGAAAAGGAGGCAGGTGGAACGGTGAGGATGTAAGGACTAGAGGTGAAGAAGGTGCAGGTGTTTAATTATTTGGGGTCAACTATTCAGAGAAATGGGGAGTGCTGAAAAGAGGTCAAGAAGCGAGGGCACGCAGGGTGGAGTGGGAGGATAAGAGTGTTAGTAGTTATGTGGGATAGTGGAGTAGCAGCAAGACTGAAGGGAAAGGTTTACAAGATGGTAGTAAGAGCAGCTCTGCTGTACGGTTTAGGACAGTGGCACTGAGCAAAAGACAGAATGCAGAGTTGAAGATGTTCAGATTTTCCTGGGGAGTCCCGATAATGAGAAGGATTAGAAAAAAGCACATCAGTGGGACGGGCCAGGTTTTATGTCTTGGAGACAAATTAATAGTCCAGATTGAGATGGTTTGGACATGTGGAGAGGAGGGATAGTGGACCTATCAGTAGAGGGATATTGGAGATGGAGCTGCCAGGCAGGAGAAAAAGGGGGAGACAGAAGTTCATTTTGGTTTGTATGTGCTGAGAGAGTACATGAAGTTTGTTGGTGTGACAGAGGGTGATGCAGAGGACAGGAAATAATGGAAATAGATGATTCGCTCTGGCAATCCTAAAGGGAACAGCCGAAAGAAGGAGGTATAGGCAAAAGGTGAGTCATGACATGAAACCCTCGAAGATTATTGCAAGGGAATTTCTCACAGGAAGTGATGCTATCTTGGCGGCCACTGTAAATAAGAAACAAATAAAAATCTAAGTATGAGTCCTTGACATATGCAATTACAGCCTCTTAAAAGTGAATGGAAAGCAGTTAATGTCAAGATAAATTTAAATAAATCAATAGATAGAGCACAGACTGCCCTATCCTGATACCCTTCCACATAGAGCATAATTTTGACTTCCTTCTGCTGTCACGGAATCCCTTGATTTGAAGATAAAAAAAATATCAAAAATAATGTTATTGCCATTCTGAAATGCCACACTGGTGTGAAAAATTAAAAGCAGGAGCAGCTACAGTGGATGAAGTCCTAAACCTGAAGATGTTACTTATGACCCTCAAAAGCAGATTACACCTTTCGAATTTTAGTGAATGACATAAATTGTAATGTTTCTATTGGGTTATGTTTGATTGATTCATTGTAAGCACACTTCATACTGTATATCAAACTTTCAAAAACTCACAGATTAGACCTATATATGACATAAACCTGAATCAGCTAAATTTTGTCTTTCTTAAATTCAAACAGCATAAGACTGTGAAGTTATCCATGAAAAAAATAAATAATAATAATTAAGTGATGGATCTGTCAGCATATTTCATTTTATTGTCTCTGTTTTTCCAGAATATGATTTGGAACCTTGTGATGATCCTGGAATCCCGCCGTACAGTACCAGAAAAGGCCTCCAGTACGGAGTGGGCGATGCCCTCATCTTCTCCTGTTTCCCTGGTTACCGACTTGAGGGTCCAGCGAGGGTGATTTGTTTAGGTGGCAGGAGGAGGGTGTGGAGCTCCCCTCTGCCGAGGTGTGTTGGTAGGTGGTCACTTTATTTTTGCTTTTGTCACTTCCCTTCTAATCCCCCTCACGGTGCCATCTTGCATCACCACCACCCATCCATTAATAAATGTATAAAGGTCATATATGAAGATGGAAACAGTTTCCATTCAATTCTCTCCATTATCATTTCTCCCTCTACCCACATTTTATCTCATCATTGGATGTCTTCCCAGAAATGGCTTTCTTGACTCTGCTCAAATTATATCGAGCAGCAGGTCTAACCAAGCTGGCATTAAAAAGCTCAGCTACGTATTGTTGTTGCTCGTCTTTAAAACACTAAAACAATTACAGTACATTAATTCTATGAAGCTCCAAACCTGCATTTGTCGATGCGACAATAAATTGTATCAGAAAAAGGAAGATTAAGACAATGTTTTGACCCACTTGTGTTTTCTTTTGCTTTCTTTCTCAATATCCCTTTAAACCTAAGGTACTTGAGTTACAATTTGCCTCTATAATTTGAGAATCAACTATATATAAAATAGAACACCATTCAAATGCAATTCAATGAAGCCCCATTTATTTTCTTTATCAATACCTTCCATGACATTGAAACAACTGTGTTGTTACAATCCTACTTGTCAGTACACTGTAAACCTTTATAAGTTGAGAATGCTCAAAACGTATGTGGAAACCGATTACCTAATAAAATTTAATTATCTAAAATACACTTTTTAAGTAATGTTAAACTTAAAAATCTATTTTGAGATTCCTCATTATTTTCTTTTGTTTTATAAAATTCCTGTCAACATATATATGATATTTACACATCATAATATTTTTATTTTCTACACACTAAATAAAATTAATTATATAATGCTTAATTGAATTATGTTTAACCAACTTGACCTTAACTCAATAAATTTAAACAAATTTTCTTTATGAAAATCAAAAGTTCAAAATGCATTAAGCTCAATTGTAATGTCAGCTGCAACATATAACATCAACCCATGAGATAACATCTCAATAAAGGCCCCGTCAGTGATGAAGTTGAGCTGAAATTACATTGGAGCACATTGATGGATGTTTACGCACAGGTACATTCAAGCTAACTGCTTGGTTCAGCCTTGCAACAAGTCATTCTTTAAGCTCAGCAGGCATGGTTTTAGGTGTTTGTTATCGTCCAAACACGTGATGATTTTCTGCACAAAGGTGAAACTGTGGATGAGTTTCTTTGGATAGTGTAGATGGAATATATAGATCGGGCAAAACAGCAACATGAAGGCATCAGGCAGTTTTGGAAGATCTCTCAAAACTACACCCTCAATTACAGGAAAATATTCTCCCAGAGCTGAAGATGTCAACACAAACTACGAGGAGAGCAACAGGAGCATCTGAAAATAATGAGCGTTGAAGACTTACTTGTGAAGCCTGTAGCTATTTGTTTATCGGCACGTTGACTTTAAGCTAACGACGAATAACGAATTCCAGGCAGATATAATCTTATCCTCCCTTGAAAAAAGTGTAACTTTGTAATCGGACATGACAGGTAGTTGTCAATGTTGCTCTACATAACTCGCTTCCGCCAGACTGGAGCTGTCTTGAAGTTTTTCGAGGAAGTGTTTTTTAAAATACACAACAACTTGAAGGCCTCCAAATTTACCAGATCTCAGTTGAATCAAGAATATGTGGGATGCGCTGGATAAACAAATCTGATGCATGATGGCTCCACCTGAGAACTTACAGGACTTAAAGGTCAATGTCTTGACAGCTTAGAGCTGTTTTGGCAACTGAATGAGGACTTAGGTAATATAAGACCCTTGGTTATAATGTAATGAGTAATCAGTATATCTCATTTAAGAAGTACGAGAAATTATATTTCTTGTTCTTGTCTAATGTCTTAATAATAATGAATTATTAAATTACTCGTAATTACTCGTTTTAACCTCTGGATGAATCCAAACTTAAATATTATTGACAATATTTGTTATTTTCACTCTTCTAGCTTCATGCTCGGCCTTGTCTGAAAGGCTTGATACTTCTACATAGACCTGTAAGACCCCAATTCAATCGCCACTTCTCATCTTTCCTCACTGCATACATGAATTTAAAATTCCAGGTACATCTGTGGCCATATAAATGATGGTCTTTACAGGAACTTTGGTCTTGTCCTAGTGTTTTTTCTGTCTTCACCTGACACGATTCAGAAAAAGCCATTTTAGAACAGAGCAGAAATTACCGCTAATCATATTCAGATTACATTCTCATTATGATTATATGCAACTCAACAGTCACAGGTACACTGACTCCATTCCTCTCCCTTTTGCCTCACCCACTTCCCTATGCATGAGCGCATGAATTAATACCCTCTGAGTTTCAAATATATAGCGATTGACATGTCCTCTGCTATCCAAAACACTCCCACCTTCTCCGTTCCTGTCACCTCCTCTCTCTCCCCGCCTGTCCCTCTGGTGCCTCTGTTTTTTTCTAGCTGAGTGCGGCTCATCCGTGACTGGCATGCAAGGGGTGCTGCTTTCACCAAACTACCCCGGTTACTATGGCAACCACCACGAATGCATCTACTCCATCCAGACTCAACCTGGAAAAGGCATCCAGCTACGAGCTAGAGACTTCAGATTGGAACAGGATGACATTCTCAAAGTGAGGGGGTGTGGGAGTAGTAACCTCCCTGTGTGTGCAAACCTTGTTAGCATAGCTATGTGCGCGGATCGAGACTCAATGCTTCCTCCCACTCTCCCTCTGTCCCCTTCAGGTCTTTGATGGCAGCAGTAATAAGGCACGTCTGCTAGGGGTGTTTACTGGCAGCGAGCTACTTGATGCAACTCTGAACTCCACCTCCAGTTCCATGTGGCTGGAGTTCATCAGCAATGCAGAGAACACAAGCAAAGGCTTTGAACTGCACTTCATTAGTGAGTACATAAACAAACACAAACCTGCCTTTCTTTACTTTAATATTTAAATGTTACTGTAATATGTGAGAACATATCTCATTTCCCCCTCCCCCCCTGCTGTCCATGCCTCTTTAAAGTTAACTCTCATGCTTCCTTACGCAATACACACCTAATTTGTGTGCCTTATCTCCTCTCTAAGGTTTTGAGCTGGTGAAATGTGAGGATCCAGGGGTTCCTCAGTTTGGTTACAATCAGGAGGACAAGGGTCATTTTGCAGGAAGCACCGTTTTGTATAACTGTGACCCAGGTTACACCCTGAAGGGCCCTGAGGTGCTCACCTGCCTCAGAGGGGAGAGGAGGGCATGGGACAGTCCCCTTCCAATCTGCGTTGGTGAGTAGATGAAAGGACGTGGCGATGCTGTTGACAGCAAAGCTCTTTGTTTGCCTATACAGTGTTGGTCCCTGTTTGTTATTTGCTGTATCTTACGTTGGATGGCATTGTATTATGGAAATTTATCTTTTTTGGAAACACTTTCAATGAAGACCACATTCATACTCTAAGGACTAATTCGGTGTCTATTATAATGTATTTATATTGCATCATTCCTGCATTCATACACATATAACTATTTTTGCTTTACTATATATAAAAAAACATATTACTCTTTAAAAGCCCATGCATTAAAATAAGTTATCAATGCATAGCATGTAAGTAAAATACATCATGTCATTTTTGGTGTTAATTGTAAAGCTCATTGACGCGTTCTAAGATTTTCTCTGCATATAAATTATTTATTTAAATGTTAAGGAAGAGTACAATGATTTATCTTCTCTTAGAAAGCAACATTAAGTCACAAAACAATTATAATATAATCAAAGTAGGCTAAAATAAGAGTACATGGTTGTCAAGCTTTATTATTTACTGTAATCACAATAGAATAACACACTCTTTATTATCATGTTCACATACACCACAAACATGCATTACAACATGGTGACAGAAGTTTTCTGGTTTTGACTTATCCCTGAGGGGCACTGGGCAACACCCTCTTTGGGAGCAAATTGGAGTTCAGAGTCTTGCTTCACAATCCTATGAACCACCAATCTTCCTACTTCTTACAAATTTACACAGCCCTACACACAAAACACACAGCCTCTCCTATATCCTTTTTTTCTTAAACTATTTTTTGCCCTTAGCGCTATAATACCATGTACCTCTAAAATATCAGGCAGCATAAAATAGCTCTGTGTTGTATTACACTCTATTACAGTATTATTTTGAGGCACTAATCCTTAGCCAGCTGAACTAAAATGTGTGACCTACTTCCTCTCACTAATAACAATGTGCACATGCTGGTGCAGATTTAGAAAGGGAAGCTCTGTGCTTTGTTTTAGCTCTGCTATTTTGGGCCATTCATTTGATTTCTTTCTACAAATACCTTATTCATAGCATTATCTCTTTGAAAATGACTGCGCTCTATTTATCTCCAGATATTGTGTTATCATTGCAAGGTTTACCTTTTCACAAATATACTGTATAACATTAAAATAAAAGTCTCCACATATCAGCAAACTGAGCATATAGGCAGGGTTGGTGCAAAAACTTTCATAATCAGTTTTCTGTATGTATTTATATTATTTGAGAATATTTTTGTAATATTGTAAAGTTTGCTGAGGGCTGACCTGTTACCTGTTGCCTGCTGACTTTAAAAAATGTATTTTATTAATATTTTTAAACTTTAAACTGATATGCATATAGAGTTCTTAGTTGTGCGTATTTGGGGCAATGACGGCAAACCCAAAGGAATGTTTTTGGATCTTTTCCTGAACTACTTTCGGAATCTTTCAGCCTTTCATACCAGCCAAATATCCAATGACGAAAGCATACGGGATGGAACTTTTACTTTAGCCATGATGATTACAATAGTATTGCTTGGCTCCTCAGCCCACACTGACAGGTAATTTTATGTCGCTGTGCAAACATAAGTCAGCCTATGCTGCCTATGCACATTTGTCCTCCCTGTGACCCCCCCTCTGCAGATGATATTCTAACAGCCAGAGTAAATTTGGCAGCAGATTTGGAATTGCATCCATTTGTAATGATGGCATTATTTTTTAGCCGTAAATATATGCTAAGGAGGGACGATATGGTAAGCAGGGGAGAAGAAGAGAGACTTGAAAATAGTGAGGAGAGTTCATGTCCTGAAACTTTCTGGCAAGGAAGTTTGCAAGGTTGACTCCTTGAGCAGCTCAGGGAATTCTTAATGGAGTTGTATTTTATTCACATTTAATACTACAGTTCATAAAATATGATCACCTACATGCATGTTGCTGGAAGGAAATTTAAACAACCATGAGAAGAAGGTGAAGCAAAAAAATAAAAAAGCACACCTGATTCTGCTAATTTCACAATCATGATCATCATCATCATTAGTATAAAGCCTCTGTTTTGCTGCCATTTGAAGAAACTGTTATCTTCTCCGGGGAAGGAAAAAAACAAGAATGCTTTTACCCTCCATTTCTCAGCCAATGCGGCCTTAGACAAAACACATCAAGTAGAACGATGTCGGGAACATTTTAGTTTTTATATCATGCTTTTTCTTTTTTTGATAAAGGTTGAAGGTCATAATTAGAAGGAGGCTGAAAATTGGTTTAGTTGCAACACATTTTTCATGGCAATTGATTACTGGAGGCTGGAAAGAAAACACTGTTACCAATCTTCCCACAACTTTTCACAAAACATTTGCCCTGTGATTTTTCTTCATTGTACCATTTATGCATTTTTAATGTAATTTATTATTTTGAGAGACTAAGTAAATGTTTGGAATGTGAATGTAATTCCTCCAAGGAACCTCATTATAGCTCCAGAAATGCAGGGATAATGCAGATGATCCTTCGTTTTAATTCAATAACGCTCAGAGCTTTCATTGTTCATTTTCTAATTTTATAACCACATAGAGACTAGTGCGAAGAAGCACTGGATTGATTTTCGGAATTGTCAGTTGTATATTTCTGACGCTAGAGGGAGCTTTATCTCAAACAGTTTGTGGGCCATAAATTCTTAATTGTTGAACAAATTTTCTTTTTTTTGGAGCTGTTTTTATAAAATTAATTTGACAGTTAATTTGGGGAGTTCAGCCAGGGGGACTACTTGTACAATCCAGGGGATTGGGGGCTGTCCGGTTATACCCATGCTGTGAGAGGTGGTGTGATACAAAGTATCTTATTGTCTTCTTATACAGTTATACTACTACTGTTTCAACTGTGACTGTTTCAACACCATGCATTTCACAGTTGAGTGTGTAAACAGGTAGCAGTCACATATGCAATGGCAAAAGGATAAAATGTCATAGACTGACAGTGTGAAGAACTTTGTTTGCCAAGCTTCGGTTTTTCAAAGCTCTGTCCAAGTGATCTCTTAAGGTTTTGTTTGTTCCCATCAGCTCCAGGCTCCTTATTTGTCATGTTACATGTCCACCATCTTGCTGCAATAGTCTTTCTCAACCACTGCTCTTATCTCATGCTGGACAAGCTGGCACATCTCCTTCTGTGGGTTTATGTTATAGGGTTTGAGGAAATTGCCCATTTCCACTCGCCCCACTACCATGGTGCCCATTAACATGCTGTGCCTCAGCCAATGCGTCCACTCTGTCGACGGCCTCTTGTGCATGCCACTTCCTTCCAGTCTTTACCTGCTGAGGCAACACTGACATCAGAGGAATCCATGTACATCATGGCTTCCCTGGAACAAGACTGTACAACAAAATTAGCTGTGCATTGCCTTTGAATTACGCGTACCTACACACACACAAACACATACAAATCTATTCTCATATGAAAAAATATATTTAAAAAGGATTTGGAACAAGTGATAAGTGATAAAAAAAATTGTTAAAGAGCTATTGCATCATATCAGTATCATTTGAAGCAAATACGTATTGGACATAGTGTCCCAAGTTATTACACTAACAAAATTATGCCAATTCTTCAATACTTCTATTATCGCAAATCTATTCTGCACACATTGTTTAAGATATACATTTTTTAGGCTTTTTGCTAGATCAGTTAAAACATACTGATCTTCATAGTTTCAATGCACTTTAATCACACATATTGAATGTCGTCTTCTGTCATCGATTCGTCAAAAAACTCTAAAGCCGACAGGATGAGAATGAGGTCATTGGTTGAGTTGGTGTATTGTCCTATCTGAGCCAGCGAGACATGAACATGCAGGGTATATTGAGTTGACTGCTCTCCCTCCTGTCTTTCAAATTGCAAACAAGATGATAAATCGCACATCTCCACATAGAACTACTGCGTCAATAAGTAATAGTGTTGAGAGGAAACTGATGTGATACAGTTAAACTGTAAGTAAGACGTTACAGTTTCTGGAATATTAAGTATATTAACCTTGCTTGATGATCTTATATGGAGTTTTTCTTTAACTGCTGCTCATTGTTGCCCTCCTTTAGCTCTGGCTTTCTTTTCTTTACAGCTGAATGTGGGGGGACCATCAAAGAGGAGCCGACCGGTCGTATTCTGTCCCCAGGATACCCGGCTCCATATGAGCACAACCTACACTGTATTTGGACCATTGATGCCGCCCCTGGAAGCACTATCAGGTCTCAACAACACTCTTCACTTTCCCGTTATTTCTTGCTTTCTAGTTTTCTGATTACATTGTTCTTTTCCCAGCTTTTCTTTCAATCTACCACCTCTCAATATACTTCCAATTTAGCCACCCTTTTTGCAGGGGTATTCATCACACAGACTGCTGGGTAATCAATCTTCAGTAAGCTACTATTGGCCAATTGTTTAGTTAATACTGGGTGAGAGGAAATACCAACTCGGAGCCTCAGTCAAAATGTATTTTTGGCTTTTACTTTCATGGATTTGATTAAATATGAATATATGGAGGTAAAGGAGGTAAAAGGTTAAGATGTTGATAACAACTGAGTGCTGCCATGTGTTCTCCACAGCTCCTCTACAAACCCTCCTCCTCCTCCCCTAACCGGAGTAGCTGGTTGACAGGTGCTCAGGTGCTGCAGTAGACAGACAGGGGAGGAGGGACCACAGAGGCCACGAAAAACCCTGTTTTTCAGGCTTAACTTCCTAACGGTTGGTCATAATTAGTCAAAACTTGGTGCATATGAATCAACGTGAGGAGATCCGTCTCGTACATATCATATTTGACACTAGGGAGAGCTCTTTTACCAAAAAATATCAGGGACTTAAATCAACATTTCATTTGAGGAGTTCTATCAGGGGGATTGTTTAAACAACACAAAGGATTTGGGACTCTTCCGGGATATATACTTGCTGTTGAGAAAAAACAACGTAGGTCTAGTTATATTTTGTTGTATTGCTTGTATTGTATTTTTTACTTCACTCCTTTTACCATAGCAGACAGGAACCAAAGTACAGGCTCTGAAAAGAGGCCTCTGACATGGTCTTGCCTCTGACATCTTACTAGCACTTTAGTAAGGTGTAAGATACTACCCGGTACAACACTGAGAGGCTAGAGAGTCTACATCTGTGCTCAGTATGGATTTCAAGTCCCCAAGTTCCAATGGGACACACAGAAAGTAGTTCAGAACAAACCTAGGATCATTGGGACATCAGATACCATCTTGACAAGCAGCTGCTGTCTAGCTGAACACAGTTGCAGACATACAGTAGTTGATAAGGAGCTGAAGAGGGTTGTGATAGATGGGGCAATCCCAGCTGGCACTAAAATCAGAAGGAAGTAACATGAGAAGATTGAAAAGTACTAGAGGATGAAGGAACAGCTGGAACAGATGTGGAATGAAATGACTTATGACAGATTCCTACACTGCATTTTTAATATGATGGTGTACTTGTGGATATTGAAGTCTAACTTTACTGGTGTCAGTGTTGTTCTCTTTTCATTTAGCTACTTAAGACTGTGGTCACAGTAACACTGGTGTCTGTCATATATCATTAGCTTAACATAAATCCAATGTTTGGGGGCAATTAAGCTGATGGCCATTCAGCCAGATGCATTTAATAATCTTTCAAGTCTATGTACTGGAGGAAACAGCACTCTTTAGGGAGAATTCCGTTAAATCCAGCAGTACAAGCTTAGATGAAGGAGCATGTTGAACAGGTAAGATGGTCAATAGATGGTTTAAATAGAGGTCCCTATGATCTCTGTTCTCTGATTTATTTGATTAACTTTCAGAGAAGATTATATCAAATGACTGTATATATTGTATCCAAACGTCTTTGTCATATAAACTGTGCAGAACATTTTATTTGATTTTATATCTGTTCTGGACTGGGAATGCCTCGGGATCCCCCTGGATGAGCTGGAGAGTGTTGCTTTGGAGAGAAATGTCTGGCAAACAATTCTTGGTCATGTCATCATGGCTCAACCCCAGAAGAAATTAATGGAAGGATTTAATGAATGAGTAGGCATTCCTTAGCTTCAGTATGATCAGCTTTTCATTTAAAAGTCAATGTGCTGGAATTAATCTAAACATTCAGTTTTACTTTCTGACAAAACATTATGTTTTTTTTTTTGATGATAAAATAATTTCCTTTTGCCTTATATTGTAAAGTATTACATGGATTGTCTGTGTAGATCTATTACTTCGTACACTGTAGCTCCCTCATGATTGCTAGATTCATTAGTGCCTCCACTACATCTGGGTCCCTGACATTCCTCTGCAAGGTATGCTCCGTACGCATGCCTTTGATCCTACCCACGCGATTCATTATTGAGAGGAATTTGCAATGCATTAGCCCAGGGATTCCTTGTATATCAAATAGTTCAGCTGAGGGTAGCACACTATTCAAACCATACTGAATTCATGACAGAGACCATGACTGGCAGAGGAAATCTAGGATGCCCATGAGCTGGTTTGCAGAGAGATATTCATTTTAATACAATATAGGTGGGATGTAGAGTGTGGAATACATTCATAAGAGAAGAGGAAAAGAGGAAGAAGAAGAAGAAGAAGAAGAAGGTAGAAAAAGAAGTGATGATGAGGGAGGGATAAACCAATTTCCAAAATGGAACATTTATTGATTTATGCTGCAGGGATCAAACAAGGGGACTTAGGCCAAATGGTATACTGAACAATGAAGCCAAAAGGATTCATCTAAAAAAAAAAAAAAATATTTTTGTAAAGGGTACAATACTTAACTGCAGTCTTGAATGTTGCTCATAAAATATACTCTATGAACTCTAAGAATCCAGAAATTGTAATTAAGCGCATATCTGAATTCTCCCCATACAGCAATGCTTGTTTTCTTCTATTTTCCAGTAATGTCAATACATATATCATTGATCTTCTAAATAACCCATTCACTAATATGAATAATTATATGGCTACTTTTCTATTAATCCAAATCTCAGGCCATGGCTATTTTTGGTTTCTAGTTCTCGAGGAATAGGAAAATGGACCATGAGATGAACAGGCGGTTTGGTGGAGCATCAGCAGTTATTCAGGGTTGTGATAAAGAGAGCTGAATCGTAAGGCCAATATGTTAATCTACTAGTCCATGTACTTTCCAGCCCTCATTTTCGGTCAAGAGCTCTGAGTAGTGACCGAAGGAATGAGGTCAAGATGCAGGTGGCTCAGATAAGCTTCCTGTGTAGGGGGCTGGACTCAGCCAAAGAGATATGGTACCAAGCTCATACATCGGGAGCTGGAAGTACAACTGCTATTCATTCACATTGAAAGGAGCCAGCTGAGTTGGTTTATGCTTAAAATCAGTATCCCACCAGAGCGCCTCACTTTGGAGGTTTTTTCCAGGCATGTCTACCTGGGAATAAACCATAGGTTGACCCAGAAGGGATTATATATCTCTTCTGTCCTGGGAACACCTCAGGATCCCCCTGGAGAAGCTGGAGCAGTTGCTGGGGAGAGAGACGTCTGGAATACACGTATCTGCCTGCTGCAAGCACAATCCAACCCCCGATAAGTGGACAAAAATGGAATGCTCTTCTATTAAAGATGCAATCAAAGTTCTTTCTATTGACAGAGACACTATTAGAATATAGTCAGGGGTTAGAAAATGGTAGTGTAAGGTGGAAAGTCAACAGTAAAGTCAGATTCTGCTATAGTGAAGTTGATCTGTCCCGCCATTGACACTTCTTTTTATCTAATAATTTATCTTCTGGTCTGTTCTGTTTCAGACCATTCATAGAGCTCTTACGGAATATGAAAAATTATCATGATCATCGCTGTTCTTCATCTCAAAGACAAACACGGTTCATCTATGATGCAGTATGAATGTCTGTTTGATTGTATTTTTCCCTTTAATGTGGCTCTTATACCAGCATTCCATGCAATACATCCCTCATTTGCCACCCGAAATCATGCCCTCACTGTCAAATATGCACACATATCTCCATAGTTTGCAGTGGCAATTTGTATTTATCTCCATGTGTATATTTTTTAATGATGTATTTTTGGAATGTGAACTATTGTAGTTTACAATAATAGTAACTTCAGGTAAGAGACAGCTAATGATGGATAGGTAAGAAGGTGGTCGTCAACCCCAACTTATTGGACTGATTAATTTCCAATATCACACCTTCTACTGCCCAATAAAACTTGTGACTCTTCTTTTGTCTGTCTGATAACACTACTTACTAACACATGATCACATCATGTACCCTGCAGTACATGACCTGCACAAAGTCTTCTGTGGCCGCCGCTTGGCTCAGGTGTCAGGACAACCCACACATATTGGTCGCACCAGCTGATGAGCATGGCGTATTTTTAAAGCCCGTGGTATGTATATGTCTCCGCATTGAAGGATGATCCCACAGGGACAGTCTCACAGAGGCCACATCCACACATATTGATGAGAGTGGCTCTTAGCGACATTGCTTTTATATACAAAATATCAATTAGCTGTGAGAAAGCAGACATTGGCAAGCCTGCAATTTCTCCACATCTCTTTTCTTCCTCTTTCCATCACACACAGACACACACATCGAAATACTTATTTATTTATCATCAGCGTGCGAACAAACACACACACACTGAAGACTCCCCGCAGAACTCGTGATTGCAGCAACGCTGTTTTGTATTCAAGTCTCAGTCTCTTTTTGGTTCTCTCTGTATTTCCCTCATATGAATACAAAATAATTAAGACATAATTAAAAAAAACAACATCTGAGCCACTTTTCCATTTCATCTCCTCGTGGTGATTCCTCTGATGCGCACTTGAGCTATTTTATCTTATTAAGAAGGGGACGAGTGCCAGGGAGAGATTGCAAGCTGTAAATTTCAAAACCTGGTTTCCAGTGATTTAATAAAACCATAACTGCACACAGAAACCAGATCACACTTTTTCCAAGCGAGGCACTGGCTTTACTCAGATTGATAATACCTGCACTGTGCTTTCAAACAATCAGAACAGATTTGTGTCCTGACATCTTTACCTTTATCTGAGTGGCTGCTGTGGTAGTGACGTATACGTGTCTGACAAACGGAGTAACGTTAAATAACTCCCTTCATGCACCAGACAGCACTCATAGCAGCAACATTGACTCTGCTCTGTTGCCCTGAGGCACTCCAGTCATTCTGGACTTGAAGTTGTCATTGTGCGAGAGTTACACAATAGACCGTATCCACCCACATATGGCTTGGATCAGATTTTCAAAAATAGCGTAGAATATTTTGGCTGTCATTTTAATCATTCCTCACATGGTGTGGTTTTGTCCACCATTTATCTTCGTTGGTCCTCTGAGGTTGACAATTCTCGATGAATGAATGCGATGTATTTTGTTACCAAATTTGAATGTGGCCATAAACTGATTATTGATCATTGTTTATCTCGTTATGATGGCACCTGTCATTGGTTGGGACGTATTAGGGAGTAAGTGGGACTTCTGTCTTCAACACTAGTTTGTTGCAAGCAGGAGAAATGGGGGTGATTACGATCTTAGCGATTTTCACAAGGGCTACATTGTGATGGCTACAACTGGATTTTGTTGGGTGTCCTCGAGCTGCCTTTGATAACACCAAAAGCAGTAAAAGGCTCATGCATATGGGAAGCAAAGGCTCACCCGTGTTGCCTGATCCGATAGAATATACTGTAGCACAAATTCTGAAAAAAGTAATGTCGGTCATTGTAGGTGTTGACTTGCCCAAAACCAATGGTGGCCCATATTGACACTTACTGGACTTTAATTTTTTGGTTCTAATCCATGCCTCAATGGGTCAGAGTTTTTGGGTGTCAAAACATTATTATTATTATTATAAACCATATTAGTGAGGTGATTATAATGTTATGCCTGTTCGGGAAAATATATTCTCTTGCTCATGTTTCAGATATAAATGAGGAAAACTCACATAGCAATAATGGAAAGCAGGGACAAACAGGAGGATTGCCTCTATTTAAAGAAGAGTAGTAAACTTGCCTTACATGTATTAAGAAAGATCTAGACCTCCTTGAATCTACATCTGTTGTTTTTATCTTTCTGCAAAACTCTTATCTCTTCTCCTTCTCACTATCGTGCATTTATGCCTTCCCTCCCAGAAAGTGACAAGAAAATATAGGCTATTTAGATCTTGTATAAAAGGAACCAATTATCCTATCATACAGCCAACGCCCATCCGCCAGCTCAGCCCAAATCCCTCCATATTTTAGAACTTCCTCGTCTCTCCATCAACCTCTTATCTAGCTGTCATCATCGTCTACTTCCTGCAACCTGGCAATGATTAATGCCGCTCTTGTTTTTGTTCCCCTCCTCACTTTCTGCTTTCCCCTCAAGATACTTCTTGCTTTCCACCCACCTTTCCATCTTGCCTCTCACACATAAATCTTGCAATGGAACATGACGCCATTCAGTTTCTGACATTCCTGAAGGTTGCATTAGTATGTTAGATCCGTCAGCACACAAGTACTGATCCGACACTTGATGGGAGCCTAATCGTGATAGTGTTAATGCAAAGTCTGACATCGTTCTTTCACTCCGTCTTACATCTTCAGTTCGGTCTGCATACACAAGCACATGATGTGTCTACACATTTGCACTGACAGCAGGAAGCCACAAGCTCTTTGTGGAAACATCTCCTATCCAGGATATTGCGAGATGGGGTATAGGTGAAATACCACAGCATTATATTAACATTGGAGTTTGATGCAAAATAAATACCACAGATGTAGGCTTTTATATAGTTAAAATTTGACCTTTTAATTTGTTGTCATAAGTACAGTAGCGAAGTGAGGTTAAGCCTATTCTCTGTTCTGATGTCTCTAAAACCTCTTATGTATTGATAGGATATTTTTCGTTTGTATTATTGAATAATGCATAGTTACACTCTAAGAAATCATCATAAATCAATCATATGTTCCCAATCCAAAACATTTTACTTTTTACATTCATTTATAGAAATACATTATGCAATTATTGTTGAAGGTGAAGCAAAAAAAAAACAGTATCCATGTTTCATTTCTAAGAGTGTATTATCCATGATTTTTTAATATTAATGTGAGATTAAAAGCACTGATGTAAATCCAGAGGATCATTGTTGGAAGCAAGTGGTGCTTTATTGTGATGAAGAGGGTATTGTGTCTACTATGTGTACTGTATGTCTCTGCATCTGTTTTGTGGGTACTTTACTGCAACACACCCTTCAAACACACCGATCCGTTTACGTTGACATGAATATGTACCGGTAGCCCTGTCTGCAACTATTTGCTTTACGCGTGCTTCTTTCACAGGCGTAACGACAGGACTTGTCAAATAGGTTATGTATAGTAAATCCACACATATACACACAGCGTATTATTGAGTAGCCTCTGGCCGCAGCTCACACATCAGATAGTATGGGAATCAGAGTCTGACACCAATTATGCAAGAACTTGTTGCTAAACCTGACATATCAGTGTGTTGCTGTTTCTCCTCTGCATCATCTGTAGCTCAAGGCTCTCTGCGTGAGTATTTCTGTAAAGGGACAATGATACTTAAAGCACAAAAAATCCAGAGGTTTCCCCAGATGCCTAGAACAGAGATTAACATTCAGCGTATTAAAAAGATGTTTTGAGAGAATGGCTGCTGGGCAGTTTTATAATTAGCAAAGCTTAAGCTTGTAGACCAAATTTACACAATACAGAGCTCTATTGACCGCTGCCTTCAAAAAACCCTGAAATTAGGTCCTGCATGATTATTTTATAACGTTAAAAGTGTTTAAAAAAAAACAGAAAAAACAGTCAAGCACAAGCAAGAGTCTCAGGAAATTGTTTCTGCTGCCCCAAGGCCCTTACCCCTTGCGTTGAACTCTTTCTATTACATTTTAAGTTATGACCAAAGAATTTTTAGAAAAAAGTTCCGCCTTGGGAGTTCAATTTTAACTATTAGAGTCAAACATGATATATAAATGATAGATATCCTCAAGTCGATTCATACGCACATAATTAAAACTAAATAAGGCCGATGATTAAAAAGTAATGTACGAAAAACGTTAATATACAACCAATCTTTCCCAAAACCAATCCAGTTCTTCTTCGCACTACAATTTCAAAACTGATCCATATAATAGTTTTTTGAGCTGTACAAGATAGATCTCGTTAGTTCAATTCATATGCACCACATTTAGACTAAATTGGACCAGTGGTTAAGAATTATGGCCCAAAATTTTTTGGAGATAAAGCTTCCTTTCCGTCGGAAGAATAAACTGACCTGTCCCAGAATCAATCCAGTTCTTCCTCAAATTTAGGTCTATATGGATATAAAATTTGAAAATGATCCATGAAACGGTTTTTGAGTTATCATGTTAACACGAAGGACATGAAGACGAACACGGGGGCGGCAAAGACGATTCCATATTTTATTCCACATTTTAAGAACTCACTCAAACATTTGAATCAATTGTCATTAACCTTGAACATTATAAATTTCAGATTTAGATGCTTGGATCACCAACAAACTAAGTAAATCCAAGTATTTCCTTTAAGGTATCTTACATATGAGCAGTGTCTTCTCAGAATATGTTGCAGAGAGAAAATTCAAAGGTGCACATAAAATGAAGCTGACATTTCAAGTGTATGAGATCTTGCTGCAGGGTAAAACTTCCAAGGACACTATTTGTCTTTAACTAGGTCCATTAAATTGACTGGGCCATGTCAACATAACTGCCGGTCACATATTTGCTCCAAAATACTACCTTATATCCTCCTAGCCCCTCTGAGTACATCCAAAATCCCATACTTACACCTGCTCACACTCGAGCCTCCAAGCCAAGTATTCTTTAATGAATCTATAACAGTGAGGCTTCTTCACACAAACACGCACACAAACACACATGTCCAACTGCAGAGTAATTCACATCCACTGGACCATCAGCTGGCTGACAGCTATCTGCCCCAAAGTGAAGGGAAGCTATTTTGACAGCATCATTCCTCTGATGTCTAGACTGAAGCTATTAAATGCCCTCGCAAACGTATCCGCTTGTGGGACATCGAATGAATGCTATGGATCTTGCATCTATCATCCTCTTTAAAATGCTATTTGTTTCCCTCCTTTATACTTTTGCCCTTATCCATGGCTTTGTCTTCACTCTATTCTCATTGTCTCCTTTAATCACATCATTAGCCTGATTGATTCTTTTAAACTCTCAGTCGTTTCATTAAATCTATTAATTTTCTCCTTCTCATCTCTGACATTTAGATTTCCCTTTTTCTAAATTTGGGAAATGGTGAATTTCTACATCCTATATTTCTTTCTTTTTAATTATGTGCTTGAATATGGTGATAATCTCCATTTGATTCAAAGAAAACACTGGACATTGATAATAACCATTTAAAAAGATGGAATGGTATGCGAGATTGTCTACATCCCATAATTCCAACCAGTAACATTTTTTGACAGAACTATTGGATCATTAAATTGTTCTCTTCACTACAGCTACTAATAGAAAAAAAGCTGTAAGATATGGACTTCTGCAACAAGTATCTTCCATCCATGGGGAAAACAATGAATGTGAATAGCAGTGAGAAATAGTCAAACCCTTTTTTCTTTTTTATTGTCCTGAAGTTGCCTTCTGTACGATGCTTTTGGTGAGAAAGCCTCCATGAGAGGACTGTCTCCGTGTCTAAAGTGCGTTGTCCTTGTCTTGAACAGTCTACATTTCCTGGTTTTCCACACGGAGGAGGTCCATGATGTACTTCGGATCTGGGATGGGCCCCAGGATGGAGGGGTGCTGCTGAGGGAGTTGAGTGGTTCAGCGCTACCCACAGATGCCCACAGCACCTTCAACACTGTGAGCCTGCAGTTCACCACAGACTTCTTTACCAGCAAGCAGGGCTTTGCTTTGCAGTTCTCTGGTAAGGGCAGAATGGTAGAAGACAAAGGAAGGGATGGAAGCTAAGGACTTCAGCTGTGAATTATTACCCCTGTTTTCATCTTGTGACTGAAGGTAATTTTCTTGTCATGCCAATGGCTAAGCCTCCTCTTGCTCCTTCAGTCTCAACTGCAACCTCCTGCAATGACCCAGGCATGCCTACTAATGGGACCCGCAGCGGGGACAGCAGGGAGCCTGGGGACCATGTGGCGTTTCAGTGTGATCCCGGATACATCCTGCAGGGAGCCAGAAGAATCACCTGCACTGAAATCAGCGGACGCTTTTTCTGGCAGCCAGACCCTCCTACATGCACAGGTACGCCATTCACTTGGCATATGGTCGTTATTCATGCAGCTAATGATGCTTCATTGGTCAGATCGACGTATTAAATATAACATTTTGGTTAAAGACAAAAGAGAAGAGGACCAAATCTTGTTAAATGTATTTTGCCTGACCACCTGTCTAAAGCAGCCCACTGTATTACCTTTCGTTGGTCTGAATTTCGTGAACAGGTAAATAATAAAGATTCATAATGGGATTACTTAACTGACTCCTTAGGTACATTCTAAGTGACCAATCCATTAGGCTTGCATCCACAGGTAGAAATCATAATCCTATTCCTCAATAACAATATTATTAATCAGACCTCCACTATTCTAATTTTAATATCTGATCATATTTGGTACCCTACGAATCAGTGTGATTTAACAGAATAAATTAACTTCTTCCTTTATTGCTCTTTAATAGATTACTTTTTATTCTAGATTAGATATCCATATTATTAATTATTATTAAATCACAACATTCTTTCTTATCCAGAGCAAAATGTAGCCCAAAGGTGTCTGAATCTTATAATGAAGAACAATCGTTAAGTGTTTACATACAAAATTAACATTTCTAGGGCGTCGATATTTTTATGTTGAATAACACAATGCATGGACCCCTTGGATCCCTAAGCCAGAGAGACTGCACAGATGTGGAGTGTCCCAGTCTAATGGGGTGTTTTGAAGCTTATGTGAAGGTTGACAGCTGTCCCACCAACACACACACACACACAGAGGGTCTGCACCCGTGAGCTTGACCAGTGCTATGACGAGCAGTTTTCTGTTTTATGCTAATTTGTTTTTTACAAATTTGGTTTTTAGTACACTTGTCGTTCATTATATGAAAAAGTAAAATAATCATGAAATCTTATATCACAAATTGAAGAACATGTCAATTTTCTCCATTATTTCTCTTTGAAAAGAATCTGAAAAAAAGATGAAAACATAGACATACATTTAGCGACATAACATTACATGAACGCAGGTACACATAAACATAACATGAATGAATAAATCTAGTACAAATAGAAGGATCCAGGAAAGGCCACTTTATTTATATTGCACCTTTCAGGCACAAGGCAATTCGAATTATTTTACTGGGAAATAAATTGCATTAAAATGAAACCAAAACAAATAGCAAAAGCAACAGATTCTGAGAAGTTATGTATAAAAATGCATTAAAAAACAAAGATAAGAGCAAGCAAAGTCAAAGCTACAGACTCAAGGCATGTCCCAAATCTTTTGAAAGCCCCAGTTAACAATAAGGTTTTTGCCCTGAGTTAAACAAGCTGGTGGTTTTTGCAGATCTCAGGTATTTAGGGAGTATGTTCCACAGGTTAGGAGAACAGAAGCTAAAAGCTGCTTCACCTTGCTTAGCTTTGATGTTCGGAACTTGAAGTAATGCTCTCCGAGATGACCTGAGAGGTCTGGATGCTTCGTAATGTACAAGAAATTCAGAGTAGTGTTTACTCCCAAGTCGAAACAAACACTATTTCCAACATTTATCTCCCAATACTCTCAAGTTCACCAAACAAACTCTCTCACGCGGGCAAACACATGCACATAAATACAACTTCTTGTTTTTGCTACTTTGACATGGGTGTTTTTTAAAACCTTTACAATCTTGTTTCATGGCTATGTAAACTATTTATTAAAATGTTCTACTGCTTTAATCTTCGTTTATTGGCACCATCGCTTTTAGCTGGTTGTGTTAGCAATTCACGATCGGCTTCTATCAAGCGATGCTTCAAATAAAAGGTTAGAGCAAATATTAATTTGTTTCATAATCATCAAAGAACATTTGAAGGAACTGAGACGATACGAAATCTCAAAGCTCTTTTTCTGATATTATTAGTATTTGCAGGAGCCCAAATTTTCGTTTGCTATGATAATACGCATCCCTATTTTTAGCTCCATGCGGCGGGAACCTGACGGGTCCTAGTGGGCTGATTCTGTCTCCTGACTATCCTGAACCATACCCTCATGGAAGGGAGTGTGACTGGACAGTTACTGTTACAGAGGACTACATAATCGCTCTCAGCTTCAACCAGTAAGTTTCAGTATTACACCAAATGCAACTAGTGATATTGTCTATTATCCTTTTATTCAGATCTTCACCTTTAAATCATAAATTCAACAGCTTTACATGATAAAAGCATTGATTTTTCCCACCTTTTTTTAAGTTATGTGTTGCTATTTCCTTGTTAATCAGGTTCAGCTTGGAGCCCAGTTATGACTTCTTACACATCTACGATGGGCCGGACTCCCTCAGCCCCTTACTGGGTAGTTTTTATGGTACAGACGCTCCAGATCACATCGAGAGCAGCTCCAATACGCTCTTCTTGGCATTCCGAAGCGATGCTTCCCTTAGCAGCAATGGATTTGTGCTGCAGTACACAGGTGGGCATTTTTTTTTTGTTTCGAGGGATAACCGAATGACATAATCGTACAGTATTTGGGAATTTGAACAAAACTATTAAGATAGTGGAATCTTGGATTTTGGGCCTGTGAAGGTTTTTTTTTCAAGCATTTCTGTGGTTTTTCCTCTTCATTTGCTCAATATTATGGATAAAACAGTATTTTTTAGTAAGTGGGGCTTTTTTTTTTCTCTTGGCAGACTAAGAGTTAACCTTCTGCTGTTTCACATCTTTTCTTTGTAACTATTGAAGTCCAAAAGTGATCATTAGTTGTGTTAAAATTGCTTTAGAGACAGAATTGGATGTTTGAGCTGCAGCATCCTAGATCATCATCTTCCCATTTGTCGCATAATTTTCTTGGGATCACGTATATACTCTACCTCTTCCAATATTTGACTAAGATGGACAGTTATAAAATTGAAGAACTGACAGGGTCTGCTTTTTAGCTCTTCTGATAAGTGCCGCACATGAAAGCGTTTTAGAAATTAGATCAGACGATGTTTGTTGTCCAATATCTGAGTTGGGTTGACCACAGCATGCTGTTTTTGACGGCCAAATTCAGTTAGTACAAATATACTGCAGTGTAATCACTGGCATATTTGAGGCAGAGCCAGTTGGATTAAGAATAGCCGAACATACCTGTGTTTTCAACCTCTGGGCCTTTCTCCTAACAAATATAGAGATACACAACAAGCTCTAAATTAGACAAGTTGTCTTTATCACGAGCTTAACGTTAGAGAACAACTTGCTCTTTGTCTCATGGCTGGAGACTAGTCAATAACAGCATCTCAGTGGATTTGTGAATGCTACCTAATTACACACGAATGCGTGAGGCACAGTTTAAAGCTACTGTCACAGAGTCCGCCCCTTAACTCACTCCCTGATATATTTACTGCAGTGTGTGGTACAGTGTGTAATATTGTATGGCCAATCTGGTAGAGCAGATGGACGCAGTGTGCGCCTCGGAAAAAGCTCCCTCACCACGCTTCCAATTCTCCACACTAATGAACCATAACCAAATATTGTATAAATTACCTCATCAGTTTCAGACAAACAACATGGCAAAAAACTGTGTTTGGCCGAGAGCTTGGCTCTATTTGGTGAGGGAGCAGCAAATTGACAAATTGGCCCTGCTAGTGTTTGGTCATCCCGCGGCTAGAAATTGTATTACAAAAATGCCTGAGGTGCTGTGTACCTCTTTACCAGGCAGTCGTTATGTCTCCCTCTTTCTGTGTCTTAGGCCAGGTCTTAATTTGTTCTCCAGGGAAATATACGGGCAAAAGAGTTCACCAATCATGAGTCATATTTGAATAACGCAGACAAACGCAGACATGGGGAGAGGACAACAGACACACACACATCATCAACCATTTACTAGGCCTATTTCCCCTCCATGTCACAGCACTTAAATGGCTTTGAGCACCTTCCAAAGCGGACGTCCCCTTTTTTCTTGCACCTACAAATGTTGCTTCTTACGACGGTAAGTTCACACCTCATACCCGCTATTTCCAGAACACCTCTGCTGTCCCTTGCCATGTGCGCTAGTTTCATGACGGAGGTGGCGACAGAAGGTTTAAGTCTTAATCGACCCTTGAAAGGGATCATCCTGTCTGGAACAGGTGCCCCTGGGTTGCACACAGACAACATGTCCTGCCTTAGTCTTCAAGAGTAGCCTACTGCCTGGTCTGTGGGTCCCCAGCCTTCATTGTAGCTACTGGGCGTTTATCCAATGTGCTACATGTATTTTTTTTCATCAGTCAATCCTTAGAACCTTAGCTAGACTCAACCCCTTTCTAAGTGGCAGATGATGGAACTAGAAAAATGCTAATAACCACTATAAAATGATTTTTCAGCGAAACTTAACAATAAAACTAACTCTATGGAGGATTTATAAATGGTTTATAATTAGTTTACAGATTTGTTTCGGTTTAAATCATTTGACGCTTTATAAGCAATTAGTTAAGGATAAAAACATAGCTCTCTAAATTTATCAATATGGGTCACTATTTGGCAGTATCAAGTTTGCAATACAGTTAAATACTCACTATTTGGAAAACATCAGTTATCTAATACCCTTTATTTCTAATGAGTTATACAGCCTATTTATGATTTATAGATTTTTTAAAACTTAATTAGTGAACTGCATACATGCCATTGATATAAGTCCTTATTTTATGGAGTCTTATTGTAAAGTGGTAAAAACTATTCTCTTCACCAAGTTAAAAGACCAGATCAAAAAATAGTTCCAGTGAAGTTAATATTATTAAATAATGTACAATGTAAAATGTTATTACTTACTTCAGTAAAAACAGGTAAAATATATATAAATTGCGCATGCCAAATATATATGTATATATATTTTTTATTTAAATTAATGATTTACTATCATTTAATGTTTTGATGCAACCTGTCTCCTGATATTTTTTAGATAATGTACAGTTTTTATAATTTGCAGTATGATATAATATAAATCCAATATAGTACATTGGTGTTAGTAATATATACAATTATTAACTATTTAAATTTTCTAGACCTTTACTAATACAGGGTTAGCTAACCCTAACCCTTCTTGAAAAATATGAATGTGTTTAAAATGTTTTCCGATGAAGGTAGCTTTCTACTAAAAGCCAATTTATGCTAAATGTTAATCATGTCCGTACGCATATGTCCATACATTTTAAATGGACCCAATGGATCGGAAATTAATTGGAATAAGTGTTGGCATGATTAAAACAAGACACAACTGATGCCTACAAGTTTAAGGAATAAGAAATGTTATGAAAGAATCTAAACATGTTAGGCTCTTCTCTGATATCTTGTGAATGTATTGATGCTAACGTAAAGGATGCACAGAAATATGCAGGTACTGATAGATAAATATGAAAGGGACGTGTTCCTGGAAGGAGTATAAATGATCCAAAAACTATAGTGTAACATTAAGGGAAGATTCCCTGACATAAAAAAACATGACTCAGCCTCCCTCTAACATGTGTACATATGTATGTAATCAGTTATTTAAGTTTCCAGTGAGAAATGTCCATGGGGAGAATTTACCTAAAATCCTTTGGGCATTTTAGCTACAGTATGTTTATCTTGGCTGCAAAGGTGTAAGGTGTGCTAAATTGACAGGCCACCTTCTGCAATCACATTTTCTACCGAAGAAATATGTAATGGTAGATTGAGCCAGACATCTTCTTAAGACCTCAGGAGCTGTGATTGATATGTGTAGAGATGCAGCGTGTAAGTGAGTATGCGTGCTTTGCGAGAGAAAGCTGGCGTATGTGTATTGTCCTCTCTAGATGACTGCACAGACATGTGTTGTGTGAGAGGAGGTTGTTTGCAGTAGGCAGACCTTGGGCCAGAGCAGTGTCACTCTCAATCAGCTGCATGTCTGTCTCCACAGCCATATATACCTCCAGCAGCCACAGATGAAAGGGTGGTGTCAAGGTCTAGAGAGAAAAGTGGCAGTCGGTGAGATATATTTACTGAAAGAAGAGAGCGGAGTGGCTGGGGGAAAGGGAACAAGTAAAGGAAGTAAAAACTGTGAGAATACCAGGAACCTTGGGCAGGAAACAATTTCTATTCCCGTATCACCGCTGCAGCTTGATGAAAGGATCCTTTTATGAAATACTAACACGCACTCCCTTTTGTCGCTGATTTTCCGCTGTGTTACATCTCGCCACAGAGAACCCCAGGGAGTCCTGCTTCGAGCCGGGCTTGGTGCGCAATGGGACACGTGTGGGCACCGAGCTCAAGCTGGGCTCCACTGTCACCTACCGCTGCGACAGTGGCTACATTGTAGAGGGAGACCCGACACTCACTTGCATCATGGGGGGAGACGGCAAGCCGAGCTGGAACAAACCCAAACCCATCTGCATTGGTAAACAGTGACATCTGGAGACAGTTGTTATGAACACATAAGTGATTATAGATTTATGTAAACGTGTATATACGATGATGCAGGTTATGCACAAAGCTGAGTCACACCGGTTTCTTGACTTACGCTCATGTTAATAGATGTGATGGTATGCCTTTAATTTAGAGCTTAAAATTCTGCATATCAGCCTCCTACAAGATCTGATTCATCCCTGCTGTGCTCTGACATTCCCACAACACGACTATCACTGTTCTAAAATAACTTTAGATTACATTTAAGAAGCAGGTTAAAGGTCCCCAGACCCACCCAAACTAGATCTCAGTCAGAATCCTGATTAATGGGTCAGATGGAACGGAAGCTTTTCCACACACAGACATGGGATCAGCACTGGCACGAAAATGCAAGCACATTTTTAGGGGCTTTAAGCCGTCATCCAGAGCTCATCTCACCCAGGCTGACCCAGGGGGACACTAGGAAAATATTGCAATTTTAGTGTGGCAACCACCAGGGAGATCCTCAACTCACAGCCCAATCAGACAGAAAAGTAAATTAGAAGTAATTGAACAGAAGGAATGGGCGAGCAGGAGGTAGGTGAGAAATGGAATCTTATGCTGCTGGCTCTACGAGCTTCCTTCTCACTCCGTTCATGTCTGTTCCCTGCATTTTCTCTCCAGCTCCATGTGGTGGGCAATACTCGGGTTTGGAGGGAGTGGTCTTGTCTCCTGGTTACCCTGGCAACTACAGTAATGCACGGATCTGTCTGTACTCTGTGGTGGTGCCTAAAGATTACGGTAAGCATAACAGGAACACTTTGTTACCACTATGTTATGTTTTTAGTCTTTTTTTTAATCCAACTACACCAATTAGCCATAAGATTATAACTACGTGAGTAACATTGATTATCAGTAGTATTTTAAGCAGCATTCAAGATTTTGTTCTCAAAGCTTTTTTATTGCATCAAGAAAAATGGGCAAATGTGACAACCTGAGTGACCTCTACCGGGCCAAAGACTGATGGCTGGACCACCCAAGCCTGGGCACCTGAAGCTAATTGTTTGGTGTTGGGATTGGGAGCTAGCCTATGTTGTCACATCCAAACCATTCTGCTGGCAAACCTTGGGTTCTACCATTGAAGTGAATGTAGGATGCCTACCTGCACAGCCTATCTGTGCAGGTATGGCAAGGATTGCTCAGGAATGGTTTTAAGAACACAAAAACAAGTTCAAAGTGTTGATTTGGCCTACAAAACCCAGCTATCAATAAAATCAAGCATCTGTGTGATGTGCTGGACCACAAGTCCAGTCCTTGGAGAACCCACCTTACAGGACCTCTGTTGATAACAACTTGTTGCCAAATACCACAACAAACCTTCAAAAGTCTTGTGGAGTCGATTCTTTGACAGGTCTGAGTTGTTTTGGCACCAAAAGGCAGACATTTATACAATATTAAGCAGGTGGTTATGATGTTATGGATGACCACTTCAAGAGCCACATTAAATTGTACTTGCTTTATAGATGCGTAAGTTAAAACTAGTTGGTGGAAAACTTGTCAAAGCTCCCCAATGCAGTGTAATCTTAACTTGCAATTAAGGCGCTTTATTCAGAAGTTGCTGGCTGTATATTTTCCTATGGTGTAAAACAGTAACTGATATTTCCCATATCCATATGCGTCATTGCAATGCACATATTTTTAATCATAATTTGGAGAAGTTAAATCGCCATCTTACACACCAGTGCACCAATGAGAAGTGTCTGTCTCATCCACACACGCACACACACACACACACACACATATAAAATAATTGGTGTCTGGAAGATCAAGAGTTCATGAATTCTCTCTACGTTTTGGCATTTCCATCTTAAAGGTCACAGCTTGCTTCTAATATGTATCAGGGATACTGGAAGAGCGGCAAATTATTCAGAAATCAAAACAAGGCACAAGTGTGACGTGGCTTACACACACAAATACAGACGCAGATATTTTTCACTCACTTGTCCGCAATCTCTCTCTTATTCGATTCCTGTCTATCTTTCTCTCTCTTTATCTCCCGCTTTCTTTCTGGCTCCTCTGGCTCTTAATGAGTTTTTAGCATCAAGTCTCAAAGGGAAAGTTCACGTCTTATCACTGTTGAATTACACCACACTGCAGCGGCTGGCATGTGTTTGGCTTTAGGGCTCTTCACCCCGGTCTTTCAAGGTCATTTCGTCATTTGAATATCCTGCTGCAAAAAGACTGGGCATCCATCCTTCTTGGACACTGTTGGCAGCAGATTTTACTCAGTGGAGTCAGAGCATGAGAGGAAATTTAAATAATTAAAGTCCACATTTAAATTTTTCAGGGAAATGACAGTGGGGCCCAGGGCAACGCACTTTGTCGTGTACAGTCAAATTGCTCTTGCCTCCATTCTTGCTGATTGTCATTAAGCTGATATACCAGCCCTAATGATAGACTATTTTCCTCAATACAGAGGACAGAGTGGTTGTCACAGCACACACTGGCTCCACTTATCATAAGGTAGTTTTACATGGACAGCCTTATTCCAACTAGAGTCAGGAAAGAAGCCTAATCAGAAAGACAATGCTGCATGTAAACTCTTTTCCAGATGATATTTTGCTCCTTTGCAGCGGGCAGTCCAAGTCCGAATGAATCAAAGAACTCTGTCCGTGATGTGGAACTGGATTTTCAAGATGAAAACGTTAATGTTACGTTAGATGATGTTGATATTAACGTGAACATTTCTGGGGAGTTTACCCCACAACATGGCCTCACTAATACCTTAATGATTGCTAACGCCAAACAATGATATAACATTAGTCAGAGTCAAACAACTCAGAGGCACCGATAATTACTTTTTCTCTGTCACTATAGGAGTAAATCTGAGTAATTATCAAGCTGTTTCTTCTTTAAAAGCATCACAGTAACAAAAAATAAAAAAAAGAACTGCTGACGAGATAAAGACGTCTACCTTCTGATAGAACTCATGATCTATCGGTCACTTTTGCGCTTGTCACACAGCTCTTGATATCTTGATAGCTCTTCCTGATCGGTCGGCGCATGTGAACAACATTTCTGTTTAGACTGCTCATGTAAGTCGAACAGGAATATTCTTTTGGAACGATCTCTATCTGAAAGTAGAAAAGATTCCATGTAAACCAACCTAAGGATGGAGTTGAAAAGGACGACTGAGTCATATTGAACAAGTTAAAACATAAACTGCTGACACTATCGAACAGGGAATTTGAGTGACCTTGCTGCCATATCCCTCCCTCATTCATCTCCCTCTTTAATCTGACCTAACCCTAAAACAATATCAGTAAACTACACATTGTAGCGAGACATCTCCACATCTGGGTTTTTTTCACAGCAAGAGAAGGACAGGCTATCTCACCATTTGCTCTCCGTGGTCAGAAGGACAAAGTGATTCTGTTCTCGTATAGCAATCAATCGACAAGGCAGACTTGCTTTGTAACGAGAAGACTCCAGTATTAGAATCTGAAGTGTAATAAAACATAGATGACCGACACCTCACCCCCACTTCTGCTGTTTTATGACCTGCCAGAGCTCATTGGAATGTTAAAGTTTTAAAACTCAAGAAGAACTGTGTTAATTGGAACATCATCAACAAAAAGACTGTTTCTATGTTAAGTTTTTCTTATTTAATTTCACAACTTACACAGTTAGAAAATCAGCAAAATTTTCCTTACAATGATATAAGCATGTTATCGTAATCTGTTCAAATAAGCAGCCTGAGTGTTTTAGCTTGTCCAACTTGGACGGTTCTGAAGTAAAGAAATTTCCTTGAGGAGTTTCGTGAGGCCCGCGACTCTCCATGGAAATCAGTTTGCACGCTGGAGTAAAGTTTCAACCACCGGTCTACATACGTATGTACACAAGTCCCTTTAAATTTTATTGTGCCCTTTAGCAATGATTAAGTTCCAGAGAATTCAAAACCGTCAACAATTCCTCTCTTTCACCATTACCTATCTCTCAAACTTTCAGTTTTTGAACCATCAGTCCACACACACACACCCACACACACCTGTATATGCATTAACCTGTTTATCCACTTCATTACCAGTTATCCATATGTTTCCTGTTTTTGTTTAGTGTGTAGTTGAATAAAGATATTGATATTTAAGCATAACAGGTGTCCTGTCTTTCCTTCTTGAAGAGAAATTAGACTACTTTGTAAAAGAGTTCATGACTTTCAGATGTGAGAATTTTTAGTTAATGAAAATAAGAATTGATTAATTCTAGGTTTCATAATTTCCCAAATTAACCTTTGGTGGTGCCCCATTCAATTATTTTCGAGTTAAAACGTAGATAACCCGCTGCAACAGAGAAGGGATGACGAAAAGGATGAATATATTCACAGTATAAGGCTGAGAGGACTCTTTGCCCGTTTTGAAAAAGATTGACTGTTTCTCATCCTCTGACAAACCATCCAGCCAATAAAGGTAGCAGGTCGGGTCATGAAATATCAGCTGTGGGTTTGAAATAGGCCTTTACTGTCTTCTCTGAAAGCAATGTTATACCCCCGAAGAAGCCCTTGACCCCCTACATTTTACAAGCAATTACCCTGATTGAAGTCCTGAATTTAAAAGCAAAGTTATAAAACTTTTTACCAAAAAAAAGCTCCATTAGTCAGTAAAATATGAACTATTAGAGAAAAGCATATACAAGATAAATGTCCTCGAGTCAAGACATTATTTGTAATGGATTTCAAATTCGTATTTCCTCTATATATCAATTTGCTGTCTGTGTCTGTCTTTTCTAGTGGTCTTCAGTCAGTTCGCCTTCTTTCAGACTGCTCTGAACGACATCGTGGAGGTTTACGATGGGCCAACACAGCACTCCCGTATCCTCAGCTCCCTCTCTGGTGCACACACAGGTAGGCTACTTAGAAACTTTGGAACACTTTCAGATGCCTGCATGCATTCAAATTTTCAGATATCAAATATTTGCTATAAATGTCAAATTGTCTGAGCCGTGACTGTTTAAAACTTATCCAGCTTTTGTTTCATATTCAGCTTCAAAAGATTTGCATACCCCAATTGTTTTATCCCCTAGCCATTTATCCTTTCATATAAGAGGGGGCTTAAGAAAATATTTCACACAACTCACGTGTTTAGTAAGTATGAATTGAAACCTGTTGCATAGGCGGAGCAGCTTTAAGTTGGTTGTCTCGGCTGCAGATCGGCTCCAGTGAGCTTTAAAACAATTTTGACAGTTACAATAACAGCTTAAAGAGCAACAGGGATAAGATTTTACCAGATAGGCTCAAGAAGACTCACATTCACGTATGTTATAAATAAATATATATAACTCTGAATATGTTTACATGCAGTTATGCTGATGAGACAATCACACATACACCCATGTTAAACTTTGGACATGAGATGTCTACTGTAAGATGTATTATAAAGGATAATAGTAACGAAGAGTTAGCATTAACATTACATCAGCCATTAAATTCAGCATCAAGTAAACGGTTTATTACCTTAATAATAGCGACCTGCCTTCACGTTGCAGCTGTTTACTATGCACCTGCAGGGATGCTGAGCTGTTGCATGCAGTGATTACCTCAATTAGAACAATGAAGGACAATTCCATACAATCAATGAAATTAAGCATTGACAAATGAAAATTTGGAAAAATGAGAATTCATTCATTTTACCAATAAATCAATCAAATTAATTATATGTCAAATCTTAATGTATAGTCTACTTTATGTTGCATGCGTTGATTTGTTGAAACTATTTACATTAATCCCCAATCTTGCTTCGGCTCATTGGAATGTTGAAGTTTTAAAAATCAAGAAGAACTCTGTTAATTGGAACCTCTCAACAAAAAGACTGTTTCTATGTTAAGTTTTACTTATCTAATTTGACATTTTTGTAAATGAAACTTCAAGAACAGCTAGGTTTATAAAACAGAAATGGCGTTAGAAATCTCTAAGATCCTGAAATTGTAGGCATGATGAGTCACACATAGATTTTATAGGGGAGGGTTTTATTTTACCTAAAAGGTTAGGAAAATGTACAAAAAATATGCAGTTTAGCTCTGAGTCAAATAACCATAACTAAAGGCAGGATTTTGCCAACACTTAATCACAATCAACAAAGGACATATCTCAAAAGACCAACTCAATCCTGTAAGGTTATCCCCCGCCACAAAAGGCCATACATTATAATTTTAATAATCATTAATAATAATAATGAACTCCTAACTTCAAGGTCAAAACCCAAACTTAAATTAACCTGATTTCATTATTTACTTTTATCCAAACGTCATTTTTTATTTCGAAATTCCAAATTTAAATTAGTCCGTAAATGTACTGAACAAGAAGCCCTTTGTCGTATACTTTGGAATGGATATCAATCAGAGGTAAGGCACACATGCAAAAAGTGGAGGAATTCATTAAATACGTCTGTCATGTGAGAGAAAAGCAAATAGCTGAGGTTTCAGATTAACCTTTTCTGTAAACCTTAATCTGTTGTCATACAATTGTGGATTCATTGAAGATGTGAATGCAACATGTTGTGGTTTCAAACGAAATAGCTTGAATAGGGGAGAAAAAGACAATGTGTAGGAGTTCACGGCAACTATCCATGGCAGCCTACCTTGTCCCTGTGACTTGATAAAAGGAAAATGATTACTTTGGTTTGTGTCCAGAGCAGCCTCAGAAAAAAATTTACGGGTCAATACATAGGATGCTATATTAACTTCAGACTCCTGGCTGCAGGTTCACAGAGCTCTCTAACCAGGTATGGCAGAGTGGAGCTTCACACTGGAAGAGGAAGAGAGACATCTAGCCTACACAGTGCTACTCAGGCTCTAGAACGAATTTTGCCGCCAACAATCACACCTGCAAACTTATAGTATAAACAATTCTTGCACATTCTTTATGGTCAAGCTCTCATTACCTCCACCAAGGAGGTTCATGTGTTAAATTTGGTTTGTTAGTCTGATTACACAAAACCCACTTGATGGATTTTCATGGAACTTGATGGAATTGGAGCCTGTGGCAGGAGAGACCTAGTCAATTATAGCTTGGATCCAAATGAAGGGCTTGATCGAAGGTCCGTTTTACTTCATCATATTTGTCTTTAAAACATACATTAACCGACCATTTTCCTGACCATATAGTGATGTATCCTTAATTTACTGAGCAGATTAACTTAAAACTCTGGAAAAGTTGAAATTGCCCAAAAAAGGAACCACTCAATTTCACAGTAGATCCATTAAAGGTGGAAGATCTAGTATTCTATCTTTGTTACGATCTTTAACTTCTGGATGATCTTAAAATCCCTTTGGTGCGATACCTAAGCCTAATGCTATATTTTTATGGGTTTTGTATGCTAACATGGTATGTTAAAGTGAATGTTGTCCTACAAAGGCATGTTGAACATATTTAATGATGTTTATTAGGGCTTTTGGTTTGGGTTAATGCCGTGAAAACCTCCGAATAGTGAAGTGCAAACATTAAAAAAACCTTGAGGGCAGCCAATCATAAAAGTTATGGATTGATCCAAGTCCAGAATGTTCTACATTGGTGGAAGTATACAGTCACTTAATTTTAATGTAGATATGTTGATATATATGATATATGCATATATAGTCAATGAATTTGCAATTAACAATTTGCATTGTACTGTTTCATAGGATTTTCTTTTTCTTTTCATTTTTTAAAAACTTTTTCATTCATGTTTCAACTTGTGGACAAAGTGAATATATAAAAATGTATACACATAACATATTCATCACCACATGTTGTCACAAAAAAATATATATTTCCAGAATTAAAATATAGTTTTTATTGGTTTGTGAAGCCTTTCTGTACCTTAAATTATTTTGGGTTTTTTCATTTTCATTTTCAAAAGGTGAAGAAGTTACTAAAGAGCTGAATAATTAAAAACACAGATATTGGCCGAAAAAAAGCTATTCATAAAAATTAAGTCTGTAGCAGTAGCTAACTTCGTCATTTAGTTACCTGTGTGTATAAACATTACGCTATCACAAGTTATTACAAGTATGGTCAACCACAGTACTCTGAACACCTCTACCAACCTTGAAGCCTATAGTGTCAACATAGCGTTGAAAATGTTTTCATTACTCATGTCTGGTTGCTTGAATTATTTATACCGACAACAATATGCAAGAATCATATCTTATTAGAGACAACGTGAAAAACAACTCTAAAGAGAATGTTTACAGAATGAGCAAAAGACTGGATTAAGTAATTAAGTTTATTTTGATTTAAAAAAAAAAAAAAAGTGATGATCATAAAAACATTTTTTTCAATCCTGGGATTCCCAATTGTCTAACGGCATATTTCTCTGCACCTCTTTGAACTGTGGTCCAACAGTTGGTGAATTAATGTCTTACATTTGTGCTCAGGAATGCTGCAATCAAACCAGCACTGAGGACACTGAATTTTGACTGTGACCTCCAGCCAAAGTGACATTTCTCCTGGCATGTCTTTCATTTCTGCTGGTGCAGAGGATCGGGTTGAGGGGAAAGTGGTTTGGAGCTGAAATGTGGCCAGAGGGTTGATAAGTTACACGGTCACACATGTTGGATCCATCTGCATGAAAAAATGCCCTGCACTCAAAATTATGAAACACAGCTCCCAGCAAGGGTTTCCTCTAGGAAACTAAGCAGCATGCCTAGGGGACCCTGCAGTGGCCCTGGAGCAATCAGGGGAATGACACATCAAGAACTTGTGCTCGGGACAGCATGCTTAAAGGCACTCTCACGAAATATGTGAGACGAACCTGACCGTAGAGAAAATAATGGCTGGAGCAAACACAACAACGTGCAGATGTTGCCTCTGGGGTTAAGTGCGTCTGCCTCCTACTTCAGTGTGACAGCAAGCAGACAGAGAATAATGAGATCTACTGCAGTGAGCCAGTCAGCAGCGCACTAAGAGGAAGGCAGAGACAGAGATATACTCACACGGCCAATCGTCCATGTGTCAGTCAAAGAAATACTTTTCCACCACAGTGAATACATCATGGGCTCTTGTGTGTTTAATTACCCTGTGAGCAGGTGATCATATAAATTATCTTCTTTCTGAGGATTTGATTTACAGTCAGTCCGTGGTCCATGATGCAGTGTTGAAACTGTAGGATGTCATTGTAAACAAGTACATACTAAAAAAAAATTGCCGTGAGCCACAACAGAAAAGCTCAACTCCCCTTCGTCATGACATTTTATTGAAGGCCATTAAGCCCGGGTCAGGAGGTACGACCTGTAGTACGCCCTGAAGGCTCCTGGATTGCTAGCAGAAGCCTGATTTTTAACAGCCTTACGGTGCAAGTTATAAACCCAACTTTGAATTTCATTTTGGATTTTTACCCATCGCCAGAGAAGTTCAACCGGGGAGATGTGATCTCAGCACATCTCCCCCGGTTGAATTTAGGTGCCGTAATTGACAGATTTTAATATGCTTTGAACCTTAGGGTGTGAACCGAGAGGTGCAAAAATGCAGGTGGAAATATTTTTAATCTGGCAAAAAAAAAGAAGTCAGCAGTCTGCCGGGATATCGTTTAAGGCTTATATGCTGATAGAAGCAGCTTCTATGTTCCCAGAAGCTTATTTGATCTACTTGGGTTAGAATGCGTTCAGGTTTATCAGTGACACCATGCTTTCAGTGCCAATAATCAGGAATTCTATAGTGATCCCATCACAATCCAGTGAGTAAATTCTTGGCTATAAGTAAATTAGCATGGTATTCAATAAACTGAAATATAAGGATACTATCAATAATAGCCATTCATTCACATATTTTAATGAGCCTTATTATGATTTAATTCATGTCAACTTCATCGTAAGCTCAACTCTAGCCATGTTTTTTGAAAATCTGTGAACTCTTTCAAAGCCCATAAAGAAATAACACCTGCCAATAACTTGAAGTTAAACCAAGAAAGTAACTAATTTTCATTAAATCCGGGGTATCTAACTCCCAGCACCTATGGCCGGCTCTTCCCCTCCTTCTGGCTGGCGTCTGATATGACCTGTAAAATTATTGCAACATTTTTGTGAACCACAATGGAAATTCTACCTTCCTGATATGTAGCAGAAAAAAGTCACCATACTAAAGGAGGATAATTATAAAGCGTCATGTTTCGATTAAACATGTTAAAATTATGCTAAATACTAGAGGAAAAAACAAGTCATGCAACTACATGCAACCCACTGTAAAAAGAGTAATGTTTGATGAACTGAAAAAATTACTTCAACTGGTAAGACTCAATTAAATGAAGTATTTAAAATTTAAAATATTAGATTAGACTAAAAACAATATTAATTAATTTAGGTTACTATTTGAAGTAATTTATTTTAGCACATCAATAATTTTCTTTTTACAGTGCATGATTAGACCACAAAAGTATAATAAAATAAAAAAATCCAGCTTGGGAAGTTATGCAAATCTCTTCTTCAAACCTTTTTTTCCCCCACAGTTTTACATTCAAAAAATCTAAAACTGTAAAAAATATTTTTTCATTATAGGTATATTTTCATAAAGTAGCTCCAAATCCAAATTTAAACTCAATTATACATATTTAGATTAAATGTTACCATTGAACAAATACTTTTTTTCCCTCAAAGTGTAGAAATTGATGCAATTGTTGATTAAGTATGACGAAAATATAAAAAAAAATAATAATAATAATAATCCTTTATTAGTCACATAGTCATACAGTACAACATAGTGAAATTACTTCTCTGCATTTGACCCATCCCTGAGGGAGCAGTGGGCAGCCCCTCGTGGAGCGCCCGGGGAGCTAAGGATTCAGGGTCTTGCTCAAGGACCCTACGACAAGTAGACCCTGGTGGGATTCGAACCGGCTACCTTCCGATCTTCTGATTGGGAGACGGCCGCTCTACCCACTGAGCCACAGCCGCCCCCAATATGTTAGGAATTGAAATTTAAAAATCAAATTGTGAGAAATATCTTTGCTTTTATTTAGTACTTCAATTCTAAAATGGTCCTCCAATGAAATGCCAGCAATTGCAGTGGTCCTCAGCCATTTTGAGCTTGAGACCCCTTCATTAAGTGAACACCAGCGGATCTAAATAATGCGCAGTTGGCATTAACTTTGATCATCATACTAGGACATTGTTATAACACGGTCAATACACTAAAAATAAAGCCTTTTTATCTATTTCCCAACTCTGGAATCCCCTGAATCTTCCAAAGAAATCAATCAAATACCCATATGGCCGGAAAACGGCAGAAAATCCCTAAGAACTGCGGATGGTCCATAATAGCCGATGTGTCTGTTAGACAGAAGCTAGAATCAGTGCTCACAAATATCAACTGAATGTAGTGTTAAAATATTACAAACTGTCTTTTCCCCATCTCAGGTGAGTCCTTGCCCTTAGCAACCTCCAACCAGATCATGATCCACTTCACCTCCAAAGGCCAATCCAGCTCTAGAGGATTCCACCTGGTGTACCAGGGTAAGCATGTACACGCGCTCACGCCTCGTTTCTCCAGGATTCTGTCTGTTCTAGTAGCAAGTTTCCTCCATAATAGATGACTTGCTGCAGGATTTTTTTTAGGGTTCACCCTCAGCTGCGGTTTCACCTGTGGTGTTCCCGCGTGTATCTGCTGAAGTGTACACACATCATGTATCATCACTGCAGATGTAGAGAAGTTTGTGGAAAAGTCCCTTGTTGCTCACCTCCATTCATTTTCTTTATCAGTGCACTGTACCAGAATTTTATGCTGCTTTCTAAATGCAATTCTACAACTCTGGAGAAAATCCCATTAATGGATATATATATATATATATATATATATATATATATATATATATATATAAAAATATATGTTGTTGTTCTTTTTATTATTATTTTATAATATGTACGCTGAAGTGAGCATAAGACAGAGAGATGGTAATTACATCCATAGTCATTTCTCTTACAAAAAAAAATATAGCAAGGGTTTCTGTTCTTGATTTGAACGGTCGAGTGGATAATTAATTGTAAAATGAATAATTAACTGACTATAATCATTAACAGAGAGAAGCACCCTTATGGGAGAAAAAAATGCCTATATATTCAAAAAATGTGAACAAATAACTATAACAAATAACCTGTGATCTTTCTTCTCTGTTCACCAAAGCGGTGCCACGGACCAGTGCCACCCAGTGCAGCTCAGTCCCCGAGCCTCGGAACGGCCGCCGTATGGGCAACAACTTTGCTGTTGGCGCTGTCATCCGCTTTGAGTGCAGTTCAGGTTATATGCTGGAGGGATCGAGTGCCATTGAGTGTTTGACAGTTGCCAATGCCCTGGCACAATGGAATAGCTCCATACCCAGCTGTATAGGTAGAGAATCAAGCAATCACATGGACACACAGCCTTATTATTGTCCTCCTTTAACTATTTCTGTACTTGTTGGTCGGTTATCTTTCTTAAAATCTTTACTTTCTCTTAGTCCATGCTTCTGTCTCTCTCCCTCCTGAAGTGTTGAGTTCTAAACTATCATACAGATGTGCACACACGCTCATATGGAGATTTCCATTTGAGACACAATTTCGCACACGTTACGTATAGCTGTAGAAGATGCTGTTCTGCCGTCATCAGGTTCGTAAATCCACAGACCCGGTTGGAAATCAGGGAAGACTCTCAAAGGGTGTGACAATGTGTCTTTTAAAACACGTGCCTGTATTTGCATGTGTGTGTCCTTCAATCATATTTTGATTGAATCAAGCAGAAAATGTATAAAATGAGAATCCTTCAACTACTATTTTTTCTCAAAATTTTGTCTTTCTACTTTTAGATTTATTTGTTGTTTGATCTTCGTCCTGTTATCAATTTTGACACTTGTTTTGAGACAAATCTGGAATCCGAGAATCTATGGGTGTAACCACTTAAACTAATTTGTCATGTTTTTGGGTTCAGAATGCAAATTTAATGCACTACAAGAGTGATATTGCTAAAAAAAAAAAAAAAATAGAATCTCCAACATTTAGTCATAATATTAGAAAAAAAAAAGTAATTTAATGAGAATACAATCTGATTAAAACAAGGAAAAAAAAGCAATTTAATTAGAATAAATTCGTAATTTTGCAAGAATAAAGTTGTAATTTTATAAGAAAATAACTTCCATTTTTGGGGATTAAAGACATAATTTTTTGGAAAAAAGGTTGAAATAAAATGAGAATAAAGATACATGGTCTGAGAAGACTTTAATAATAATGTTGTGACTTTATGAGACTAAAATTCAAAATGTAAGTAGAAAATAATGTGTAATTAAATGAGTTACAACTTGCTATTCCAGGAGATCAAAGTTTTAATTTTTTGAGAAAAAAAGTTGTAATATGATGAAAATTTTAAAATTTTACAAGACAGAGGGTTTAAATGTTATGTTTATAAGAATAAAACCCATATAATGAGAAAAAAGTTAACATATAAGAAAAAAGTGGAAATGATATGACAATTAATTAATTTTCTGATAAAATTCTCAAAAAATTCTCAAAACATTATTATAAGTATCAATACTTCGAAAGGGTTGTATAGGAAGTTGGTCCTGCTCCAAAGAAATAGCCATAAAGCTTGGAAGAAATCGTCTCCTGTTAAGCAGTGCATGGCTGGTACTAGTGGTCGAACGCAGTACTATTTATAGTTTTAGGGGAAACCGTGAGATTGTTCATGACGAATTGGATCCTACAGAAGTAGAAATACGGCTGATCATCATCACGGACAACGAGGCTCCTGCGCCTTATGGTATATGGATTCACATGATGCATCAAGACTTTATGGAGATGGAATTAATGGCTACACTGACTTGTGATTTAGCCATCACATAATGTGGATGGAGGGTTCTACCAAAAACAGGGATCCTAAAGTAATCCTCGACTACTTTATAAGCACAGACTCGTACACTGGAGACTGTGTGTGTGTTTGGCACAGAAAAAAAGTTCAGACTGCCAAGCTGCCATTCCACCAAATTATGACTTCCTTCCCATAAAATTACGAATTTAATCTTGTAATATTACTACTTAATTCTCACAATAAAACGACTTGGGAAGTACGACAAGTATTTTAAAGTGAATAAATATTTTTCATATCATAGAGGTGGGGCTGTGAAAAAATAAATACACTTGCAAGCTAATTATTTAATATGATAAATAAAGGTTAAGGTTCATTCTGGTGTGATCTCAGGTCACTGAGATTTTTGCCATCGAACAGAAAAGGATACTGTCCAATTGCATGTCCAAATGTGTCTGAGTATGAAATATTATAATATTTTTTAATTAATTTTAGAGTGCAGATGTATGCATTATTTTATGCATAAATCCAATCTTATTCTCTTTCCACTGTGCATTCAATCTGTAGATATGATACTTGCTGCTGCTGTCAATGTAACTCACTTCTTTTCCTTCCTCTTATTTTTCCTCCAGTTCCCTGTGGAGGCAATCTGACCCAACGGACTGGTACAATTCTATCGCCCGGCTTTCCTGAACCATACCTCAACAGCCTAAACTGTGTGTGGAAGATCACTGTGCCTGAAGGATCAGGAATCCAGGTTTGTGAAACAGCCTTTCCCCCTTGCACAACTGTACCTCCTCAAACATGATCTTAATCCATTCATACACCGATTCAGCTGTGCTCGCGATGGAGAGTAAGCCGAGGACCTAAAACACAGGACTGGTACACATATAAGGAACTCTGCAAGCCAGGATGCAAACTTTTGATGAACAAGTGCTTACTCTCAAAGTCTTAACAGTATAGGAGATTAATGCAAGAGGTTAAAGTCTGGGTCTGGAGAAGGAAAAGGAAATCCAATGTCGAAAGCTAGATCGCATACGTGAAATATTACATCTAAAAACTGTCCGTACTTGAGGATGAGCTATGTGTCTTTAACATTGTCCATGGTCAGACTGTTAAATTACTTAACAGATATTATTGAAATCAGAGAAGACAGAGAATGAAGAAAAAGGTGAATGATTTATTGCAACCAATGATATTTGATCATGAGTCTATTAGACAGTCTTTGGCGCTCAGACTCCTCGGGGAGAATGTAATCGAAGGGATTCTGCTCTGAGCAACAGCATGGAATACCCCCACTTTGGAGTCTGGATACTTATAGTCACTTGGTGGCTGATGGATGATGAGGATGATGGATCTGTGAGGCCTAGGTGGAGATGGGCAGGTGGAGGGGGCATAAACCGGCAACAAGCAAGAAGTGGATGAATGGAGATTCATATTTAAAGACAGCAGCTTTTGGTTATGGGCTCAGCATGCAGGTGTCACAGTGATAGATGGTTGAGCTTACCTGATTAAGATGATATCAATTGAGACACCAGACCGTGGAGCAGTTAATTCACACTCAGCAGGAGAGGATAGTCTTTCTGGCTGAACTTTCGATAAATCTAAATTTACCCTTTGCCTGTATCCTTAACAGCTTTGCCTAGTTTTGGCAAATAGTCCTTGTGTGGTGACATGTTTTCTTGCTGATTAACGGAATTCGTCACAACATATAAATGTATGCATTCTTGGCTCTCGGGTTGCAGAGAGCCATGTGCACTTTGGCCGATCACTCTATCAGAACTTTAAGATGCATTACCTGAAAAAAATATGTATAATCTCTTCTTCAATTACTTTACTTTTCATTCTGGAGAGTTAATTCTTTGCATATTCTTATTCTTTGACGAATGTGTCAGAACTCCAGGATACTGTGCGAGGTCCCTGTGGATCTGCCTGATGGAAATTTGTAGGTTTATGCTTAAGCCACTGTGTCTAATGACCTCTGTGGTTTCCCTCAGCTATTAGCTGCTCCACTTGAACTGACTGTCCTCGCAGGTCAAATACACAAGGTGGCCCAAAAGCGCTCTTAACATGCTACACTACACACCAGCACTGGAAGATAAGATAAGATAAGATCTTTATTCTTGTCATCCTACAGTGTATAACGAAATTACGATGGTCAGTGGAAGGTCAGTCCTGAGCCGCTGCAACACTATGGACCAATTCCAAGCACACATGTTTTTGATGGAATAGCTTGGAGGTGTATCACACCAAGTGGAGGATCAGAGACGCCAATTGTCGTTGAGGTCGCCAATGTCAAGCTGCACGACTTTCTTAAGGTGTGCAGCATGACAATGGGGTCTTTACATAACTAACTGACAACAGTAGTTGGGTAATGATATAAGAGTTTGCTCCTTGACGCACCATCGGACATCCACATCCTGCTTTCCTACTCAACCACATCCCCATTCAGACGGTTACCCACTTTGTTCTTTCTCTGTCTTCCTCACTAATGCTCTTCCTCCACCAGCCAGCAGAGACACGTTAGGTCGGAGTGTCTCCATCCAGAACACAACTTAAACGAGGGAATTGCTTCACCGGCACATTTGGCGTGGCCCGTCTAATGAAAGATCAATTCGCGATCCGAGTCGTCTCTCTGGGATGCGCCAGAGTTCCCACTGCTCCTTTAATTGGATCGTATCCGATCTATAACCATCAGAGGCAGCGGAGAAGGCCGATGTGAGAGGGCACAGAGAGAGACTCGGATAGAGTGATAAAAGGAAAGAGGACTGATGGAATACTAATGACATGGAGCAATTTCTTCAATATTACATGATCCATCCATTTTCTGTAACTGCTTATCCTTTCCAGCTCCAGTTCCAGGGATGGAACGGGAGCCTATCCCAGCTGACATTACATGACATAATTTACATAATTTGGCTAATGCCATAATACAAAGATTTTTAGATGAAAAAGAGAAGCTTCACTCTTTCCATCCATTGACTTTAATTTGTGCACCATGCAATATGTCAGTTTTATATCTAAGAAGTAGGGACACCTCTTCCTTCCTTTGGGTAGCATTTAATAGCAGAATATAAAAAAAAAACATAATTTAGGCATCTTTTATGAGGACATCAAACACAATATGCTGGGAGGTTTTTTCTTAATAGAGGACAAAATATTTTTTCTTGTATTAAATCTTCTTCAATATGCCCCATCTTCACATGCACCTTTTTTCATCTCCCTCAATTTAATACAATTCTAATAATAAACTTTATTGATAAAGCTCTGTTCTCAGTACTCGAAGACCCTTAACACTTTATACAGTATTAAATATGGATGTATATGTGAACATATACACATCACGCATTGAAAGTACTTATGAAAAGGTGTGTTCTGAAATGGTGTGAATATTGGTGCCCAGTGGGGAGACAGGAAGTTGGCATTTAAAGAGTGGAAGCTGCAGCATCAGTGGTGCTGGAGCTTCTCAGCAGGATGGGAGGGGTTTTTATTCTTTGTGGGACAGCGAGCCACCGGATTTTCTTGAGGACAGGGGTGATGTGATCATGGGAGAAGGCAAGAGTGACTAGGTTAGAAGTAGGGTTCTGTTTGTACCGGACTTTATGTAGAACTGTCATTAATGCAACGTAGAGAAGGATGAAAGCTCAAGCAGCAGTGAAGGAGCGTAATGGGCAGACATGAGCTATGTCGGTCTTCGATATTGATCTGCTTCAACCTTGCTTGGCATTTCCCTGCACATACTGTATACATCATTGAACCTACTTTTAATTCACTGCTGCCTTTTTTTAATTCTGACTTTCCTCTGTCTCAGATTCAGGTAATCAGCTTTGTGACGGAGCAGAACTGGGACTCATTGGAGGTGTTTGATGGAGGAGATAACACTGACACCATGCTTGGCAGCTTCTCAGGTATTTGCAATAAATAAATAAATATATTTAATTTATTTTTCAACATTTTTACATTTATCTTTGTATTAATTATGTTTGTTATATAAATATATATATATATATATATATATATATATATATATATATATATATATTCAACCCCTCTGTCACCCTTAACATCCAAAAGTAAAGTTATAGAAATTGTTTTTTTCAGCCTCCACAGAGCAGCATACAAATTGCAAAGCAGTCTAAATTTACTATGGAAGATTTACAGTATTAAAAAGCAGTCCTCATTTGCTACACATGAAATTTTGACAGAGCTAAATTGAACTCTACGTACATGAAGTAAGTACTCTTGCAGAGAATTTGAGCTTTCTCTTACAAAGGTAAACCTTTGTAGTTGAGTGAATGTTGACAATATCCATATCACTGCTCTCATAGTGAAGATACAACAACAGGGAACTCCCCTTTTGTTTGCTCTTGGAACCAAAGTAAATGTTAGACGTACCCTGATGTAAAGAGATGAATCAAAAAAGCCAGGCTTACGCTTAATTGTAAAGAAAATACTGAATGTAATCACTCCATGCAATCATTCCCGAATGAGATTTCAGACCTTTACAAGGAGGTAGTCTAAATCCTATCGGAAAACCTTTCTGATAGCCATCGGCTGCGTGTTAACACTGTTTTGGGAAGCTCTCTGTTTGAATCGTATCCGCGCATGCCCAGCGTTATTACGTAATACTCGCACAGGGCTGCGACGCATTTTAAATATGGCAACTACAAAACAGTAACGGTCTGCATCGGAGTCTCAGTTACTCATTGCAACTTTGGAAGAGTTTAACATATTTGGAAAGTTAGATGGGCGAAAAGTCACTTCCGCGCAGACCTTCTTCTTTGTATTCTTTCTCTGGGCGCTTGTTGGCGGTTGGCACTCAGCTCAACAGAGCATTATTGCCACCTTATGAGCTGAAGTGTGTATTGTCTGCAGATGAGAGAAAGTGTTTCCGATTAGTCGATGAATGTTACCTCACATCGTTGCATGCCAACACCGGGTTGGAAAATATCACAGGTCATGTAAACAGACCACCGACATTGCATTTCGGGAAGGCTTAATTCAGATAGCAGAAAAATATCCCATGTTAACACACCTACTGGTCCAAAAGTTATGTGTTTAAGTGTGCCACACAGTTCGTTAAAAGTGACTTTATATGTCTATAGTTTATTCAGTTTCACTGAATGACAGGAAATGCTCACAGATGGCCCTTTTTTTTTTACGATGATGCTTAGACATAAGAGTATGCATATGCTTCAGCGGAGATTATAATTATCACCTAAAATAAAGAATATTCCTACCTTTTTGTTGAATGCATGAACAAACAAACACTTCACAAACTATTTCTGGCTCTCAAACAGGCTTTCCAGCTTTTGTAGAGTACCTTATACAGTTATCTATGACAGGCCGTGCAGCAGATATCATTGCTAAACTCCACCATTAATCTTCTCTCAAGGCACCACAGTTCCGGCTCTCCTCAACAGCACCTCCAACCAGCTCTACCTCCACTTTTTCTCTGATATTAGTGTGTCTGCAGCTGGATTCAGGCTGGAATACAAGAGTAAGTCAAGACAGCTCATATCATAAAAAATATCCACAAACTTTTTATAAATATTTGATCTTCTCTTTCCTATGTTCCTGTATAATTATTATCAAACTACTTTATTTTTTCTGTTACTTTTTTCTTATCCATTCTTTGTCCACACAGCGGTCTCTCTGACCAGCTGTCCAGAGCCTGTGGTTCCCATGAATGGCATCAAGATCGGAGAGCGTCTCCAGATGAATAATGTGGTGTCTTTCCAGTGTGAACCTGGATATACTCTACAGGTAACATTTTCCACATTCAGATATGGTTCAGCCATAAATAAACACAAAATCTTTTATTTTTTCATCTTAAATAATACTAATAATAATAGCCTTGATTTATATAGCACCTTTCACAAAACCCAAGGACGCTTAAAACACATAAAATAGACAAAACATACAGAACATAACACATAACAGAAGCTAAAGAGGTGAAAGAGGTGACTTGTTGAAGAGGTGGGTTTTGAGGAGTTTTTTGAAACCGTCCATTGATGGGGCGTTGCGGAGCACTATGTTGAGAGCACTATGTTGAGAGAGTTCCAGAGGGGTGGGGGATGTCACATTCAATCAATCCATCTTTATTTATATCAAGGTGCTTTCCAGAAAGAGCAGGTCTAGACCAAACTCTTTATATAATTATCCACAGGACCCAACAAATTCCTCCTTGAGCAAGCACTTGGCGACAATGGCGAGAAAAAACTACCCATTAATGGGCAGAAACCTCAAGACATTGAAAGCTCTGTCCCCAAAAGTTTGCAGTTTGGTGTGGGTGATAGAGAGGTGACCCTTGCCTGAGGATCTCAGCTTCAGGGATTGTGTGTAGGGGTGGAGGAAGTCGGATAGGTATTTTTTAGACAAGGCGTTGAGGTAGGTGAGGTAGAGGATTTTGTAGGTGATTCGGGACTTCACCGGGAGCAAATGGAGGTGGATGAGGGTTGGGGTGATGTGTTGCCAGGGCTTGGTGCGGGGGAAAACTCCATCGCAGTAGTCCAAACGGGAGGTGACGAATACATGGGCAAGGGTTTCTGCCACTGAGTCAGAGAGTGATGGCCGGAGTCGAGAGATGTTTTGTAGGTGGAAGAAAGTGAATTTGGTGATCAACTTGATGTGAGAGTTGAATGGATGGGTAGGGTCCAGGATGTCACCAAGGTTGCGGACTTCCGGAGATGTGGAGATGGAGAAGCCGTAGATGTCCAGAAGGAGATCTCCAACCCTCAGGTGCAGGGCATTGGGAGCCACAACCATGAGCTCTGTTTTGTTACTGTTGAGTTTGAGAAGGTTTAATGACATCCAGAGTTTGATTTCATGCAGGCAGTTGACAAGTGACCGAGGGGGGAGCTGGGTGGCTGGTTTGTGTTAAGATACAGCTGCGTGTCATCAGCATGTGAGTGAAAGCATGTAGCATGTAGATGGTGAAAAGGAGGGTTCCAAGCACGTTGTTGTTAAAGGGGTGGATAAAGGAATATTTGAAGGAAAATTAAAAGAGGTACAAAATTATTGGATCATGAAGAAAGATATTTTTGTTAATTTTAGAAGTTTATATTTCACTTTTTGCTCTCAGTACTGTCGAATTGTATGCTCTGGTTATGTTAATGTGATTAAGGAGTGCTCGGAGTGTAGAATTAATAAACACCAGGTTAGGGAATATATCTGTCTGATTTACATATCCTTTCCCTCTAAGTGGGAATACAAATCTAATGCATGTGCGGAGTTCAATATTGACTCATTCGGAGTTGACAGGATTCATGAGAGTCATCTCTGTCATCCGTCCTGGATGTTATGATCCGTGACAGTTTTTAAGTCTTTCTGATACGTAGAGCACAGAGGCATAATTGGCATCAGGAAAGGTATCCTCCATCTGCTGCATGTAATTTATAGGAGTTGTTGATAATCTTCACAGAATTCTTAAAAACCTCCAAAAAGATCCACATTTTGTACATCCCCGATGTTACCACTTTAGTTATCAGATGCAAACAGATGGTGATCTGTGGAACATTCTGGATGTCATTGCTTCAACTAGTTCTACTTCTCTACTCTACTCAAGCCGTCCTGATGTGTAAGGTCTGGCTTATGCCACTCTCTTCTCTTTGAGCTGGTTTGCTTGGTATTTGTTTAATTGTAGCCTGAATTTAAAGACAGATTAATGATTTGTAATAGAGAGTTGCTGACTCTCTATTACTTTCTTTAAGTAGACTAGTTGGGATTGGGTCTAGGAGACAGGTTGTTGTTTTGGATAAAGAAATAAGGGAAGTTAATTGTTTCAGATCAATAGGAATAAAGCAATCAGATCTGCTCCAGGTCGATGGTTGGTTGTTTCCAAGCACATCGTCCTAGGCTGTAAACTTTAACCGATTGAAGGCAGGAGGTTATGGATCTTGTCAATAATACTTGTAATTTTGTCATTTAAAAAACTCATAAAGTCATCGCTATTAAGGGTTCTAGGAATACGGGGCTCAATAGAAGTCAGCCTGGCTACAGTGCTGAACAGAAACCTGGGGTTGTTTTTATTTTCCTCTATCTAGGCCGCTCCGGATGGCTCTTTTGTATTTTCTAATGCTATCTTGCCAGGCTAATTGGGACTCAACAAGTTTAGTGTGTTGCCATTTTCTTTCTAGTTTATGTGTTGTTTGTTTGAGGTTTTTCGACTCAGGTTGTTAAACGTTGGAGCTGCTCTCCTCTGTTTCACACTCTTCTTTCTTTAGGGGGACGATAGAGTCCAGAGTTAATCTCAGTGAGCTTTCAGCCCTATCGACAAAATAATCAATTGGCCCAGGACTAACGTTAGAGTCAGGTTCTTTTAAGTTGAGACATCCAACTGAAGTCAGGGCTGATGGAATAGATTCTTTAAATTTTGTTACAGCTTCTTCAGATATATTTCAAGCGTAAAAAGATTTTTCTATTGGGGAGTGATTTAGCATTGCAAATTCAAAAGTTATCAAAAAAGTGGTCCGATGTCAGTGGATTCTGTGATTGAACTACTAGTTTTTCAATATCAATGCCAAAAGTCAGGACTAAATCCAAGGTGTGATCTGACTGAAACCAACACAGTCTAATATTAAGTTAAACGCGGCACCAAGAATATCTCTGTCTTCATCTATGTGAATGTTAAAGTCACCTATAATAATTATTTTATCTGTCTTAAGGATTAGGTTTGATAGAAAATCAGAGAACTTATTTTAAAATTCGGAGTACGGGCCAGGAGCCCGATACACTATGACAAATAAGAATGGTGGTTAAAGCTTCCAGGTTGGATTCGTAAGACTGAGAGTAAGGCTTTCAAATTGGTTATAGTCAGGTTTGGGTTTAGGATTTAATGGTAAACTGAAGTTAAATATGGCTGCAACTCAAACCTTCTTGCCCGCTGCATCTAGGTATATGAGCATTAATATGAGTAGCGGGGCTAGATTCATTTAAAGTAACATAGCCCGCCTCACACAGCCAGGTCTCCGTCAGACAGAATAAATCAATATGATGACCTAAAATAAGATAATTTACTAAAATTGTTTTACATGTTAGAGGTATAATATTCAGGAGTCTACAATTTATTATATATTCATTTTTAACTACATTCTTGGTTGTTTTAATTTTTTTGGGGTTTTTGTGTAAAATCATTTTGTAATCTGACTTGAATAATGAAGGTGGTCAGAGGACAGACACAGTCTCTATGGGTTTTGGGCTGGGTGACTCTAAAGGAGATGCAGAGAGTTGTGTAAGACTGCGACTCTGCTTCCTGGTCTGAACTCTGTGACGTCACGTTTGCTCTTGTCTAATAATCTCTGTAAGATTCCTAGATAAGAGCAAAGCTCCATCCAAAGTGGAATTGATACAGTCTCTCCTAATTAGACCAGGCTTTCCCCAGAAAGTTTGGCAATTGTCTACCAGGCCTACGTCGTTTGCTGGACACCACCTCGACAACCAGCGGTTGAACGATGACATGCAGCTAAACATGTCATCGCTGGTCAGATTGGGGAGGGGTCCAGAGAAAACTACGGAGTCTGACATAGTTTCAGCTAAAGCACACACCGATTGAACATTAATTTTTGTGACCTCCGATTGGCGTAATCGGGTGTCATTATCGCCGACATGAATTACTATATTTCTATATTAACGCTTATCCTTCACCAGCAGTTTTAAATATGATTCCACGTCGCCCGCTCTGGCCCCAGGAATGCATTTGACAATGGTCGCTGGTATCCCTTACTTCACGTTGCGTAAAATAGAACTGCCAATGACCAGAGTTGGATTCTCAGCAGCTGTGTTGCTGAGTTGGGAAAATCTGTTCGAAAAATGAACGGGTTGGTGGTGAACTATGGGTTGGTGTTTCGGTCTATGCCTTCTTCGCACAGTCACCCAGGCTCCCTGTTTTCCCGGCTGCTCGGGAGCTGCTATGGGGCGGTTAGGAGGAGCTAAGACAGGTCGGTCCACACCGGCTACAGGGGGCTGGCTAGCTACAGAGGCTATTGGGGTATTTTCCAAGGTGCGGAGCCGCGTCTCCAATTCAGTTAGCCTCGCCTCCAGGGCTACAAATAAATTACATTTATTACACGTATCATTAGCGTTAACAGAGGCAGAGCAGTAGCTAAACATATGACACACAGAGTAAGAGAGAGCAGGAGGAGGAGAGAGGGAAGCCATATGTAACTTCTAGATTTAGTGGCTAACGGCTGGGTGTTTCAAAAACAAAGCGCAGACTTAGAGAAAATGTCTGAATATGAGTGGGTAGATGAGTGCTTCAGTTAAATTACTCTCGATAAAAGGGAACTTTTAAATAACTTATAGTCGTCACAAATTAGAGGCTATCTATCGAAGCAGCAGAGTGTGCAACAGCTTATCGAGTGCAGTCAATACAAAATGACGTATGCTTAACGCAGGAACCAGGAAGGCTATATGCTGGGACACAGTTTTGTGCCCAGCTATATAATAAACAATGACTATGTTGTTTATTAAAGTACCCAAAATGTGGAGTACAATTGAAAACAAATATAAGTATTAGTATTACATGGCAATGGGTCAAAATTACTTTGATTATTTCATTAAAACATTCATGTCAAAGTATGATTAAATAACTAGCTCTCTAGCTGGGTTACAAAGCAAGTAAGTTAGCAAGCAAGCTAGGTGGCTTGGGAAATACATGCATATGATATAATATCTCTAGCATGTAAGCTAAGTAGGAAAAGCCATATCTTACCAATTTTGACATCATGGTGCAGCAAACAAATTTTGAAGAGCGTATCTTCCTGGAATAAAAATGATCATGTATCATATCAAATACATTTCTAAAATAAAAGCAAAGTTACTTCAATTAAAGTCTTTCAGTCATTATTTCTTTCAACCATTTCCTCACGATAATAAAATATTATTGCGTATTATGTCAGGTACTAAATCTTTAAGAATTTGTAGAAATGTAAATGCCCTTTTTACTTATTTTTGCAATGTATGCATCATGCAGGAGAATTACGTCACTGACAAAAATTCCGTTACGAAAATGGCTCATCACAAGTCGTGGAACCACATTTTTTTGAAGAACATCTTATGATAATCATATTGTAAAACGGCAATATGCAACCTCTCCATTGCTTTTCTTCAAGATTGCACTCGTGTTTCATGCCTTATATACTATGTGTCAACCCTTATGGAATACCTGACAGATTTATTACATTTCAAAGACACTATGGAAATTCAATAGATATCTTACAAGAAAATATGGCAACACCACATTGTCAGGACAGTGAAAAAGCTTCTTTTTTTTAGACTTTAGAATTTATTGTCCACAAGGCGAGATTCCTTTCCACAGCATTGTAAATGTCAGAGGACACATGTTACACACAGGCGGCACACAATGACAGAAATTCAACCAAATAGTAAAGACATCAAATAACAGTCCACACTCAGGCCTGTTTAGTTTGTTGAATACAAATGTGATATAACATGCTGCACTGCTAATAATGGTTGGTTTCTGACATATAACCTCTCATGGATGATTTACCAATTTTATGTTTTGCCACTAATAACTTTTTAGAATACTTCCAAAGGGGGCATATAAGGTTACCATTCTGTTCTCCCGTCCATACGTAATAGGAATAGTCTAACGAAATCTCCTACAACATATATGGACAAATAAGAATGGTGGTTAAAGCTTCCAGGTTGGATTCGTAAGACAACATATATGGACAAAATTCAATGAAACTCCATGTAGGCACAGCAAGACACATGGTCTTTAACACCTATGTCTGTCATGCGTCTCCAATTGTGTCCAGATACCCACAGATTTCATTGCTGTCTAAGTCACTTCCGCTACAAGGACAAAGGGTATAGCTCATAGTTATCAGTAACTTAAGTCAAGCGGCAGATTTGCACGGCCAACCTAACAACTTGACGATGTTCCAAGAGCCAATATACTACGATGACTGAAATGACAATTTGAACTTTTGGGACCGACACGAAAAATTAATTTGCAACTTGCTAAAAAACACAGGACAAGGTGAAAATTGAAGCACATTAGAAAAGCAGTGGCTTTCGCAGGTGCATTGCTAACCACAAGACCCCAAAGAACATCTAGTGCTGATGACGTATTCTCCTGTCATGTCTTTGTTGTAGACAAATCAGAACAAATGAGCATTTACACTACAAAATATTTTACGTCAAAGGTGTCCCTGACGACTTCGGCAGAATGTATGAGTGATTGGATCGCAATGCATCTTGGTGGTCATTTGCAATTGTATTTGGCGATGTGTCTGGCTGTCCACTTGTCACGTAATTGCCCAAAACACATTTTAAAAACAGGTCTAAAGAGGGTCACAGAAGTATGTTGTTGCACATACTTTGTAAATCTGTGCTTGACGTTTTTTGTGTGTGTTTACACATTGGTGCCTTAATGCCTCTTTGCAGGGAAACTCACATATCACCTGTATGCCTGGAACCGTCAGACGATGGAACTACCCACCTCCTCTCTGCATAGGTAAAAAATTAATTCTGTATGCCTTATTATTTACATACATTAGCGACCATTGCTTCCCTTCCCTGTCTTCTACATTCCTACAACATTGTTATTTTGTTTCTACACACGAGCCAATTGTTCCAAACATTAGATGGAACACAATCTTTGAAGGCATTTTCAATATGGAATTCAGTGCATCCTGTTGGTGACAAACATTTTTTTTTACAACTGTTTATGTTGTTTCACATATGGTACTCGCACCTTAATATAACCGATGTTGAATTCACTATAAAATAAAGAAAAAGAAAAATGAGATGTTGATGAGCACAGATATTAGAAGAAACTGCATTCCTCCTCCCTGTAAGGGTCCGCTGACAAACTGGTCTCACTTATTGGAACAACTATTGCTATTGCCTAATTAGTTCCATTTCAGAGTGTGATTGGCTGAGGTAGAGCAAAGATTCATCGTGTACACTGGTGTCAGCAATTTCTTGATTACCCTTGGCGTTTTGTACTGCTGCAGGAAAACATTTAACCCTTTGCATAGTCCTTACCATAATGTACTGTAATGGAACGGCATGAGTATCTTTGTGTGGTTCTTGTTTTCCTCTGGCTGGGGTTGGCTGTTTGCCCCATTTATTTCTTGATCTTCTTCACTGTTTTTGCTTTATTTTCATTTGCATGTGCTCCGGACTTTTGTCTTCTCCTTGATTCAGCAAATTCTTTTACCATTAGTTTCAGCTTCCTTTAATCTCTTTCTTTATTTTGGTGTCAGGAGTTCTGGCTCATTTCATCTTGCTTGATCTCATCATAGTGTCCATGCATCTTTTTTTTCTAATTTCATCTCTTTTCTAGCTGTTTTGAGTTATAGTTTTTTTGATAACATGCACAACACTTATCCATAATGAAGAACATCAATGAAACCAAAATGGTATCTCAATATCGAAAGCAGAAAGAAAAGAGAGAGTTCATTAATAAGGAGATACCATTTAATGAGCTGGTGGTGGAACTGTTCAAATTTTTTTGAATTGAATTTAACTAATCCCTTTACAACATTCGATATCATTGCTAATGAATGTCATAGGATCATTTACAGCACATTTATCTGCAATAAAAAAAATCTTACTTTGCCTTTTTGCCGGTTCCGATTAGACAACTATAGATTTTAAAAGGATCTGGTTTTTGCTGACAAATCCCTTCCATCTGCCATGAGGTTGGGGTGACTTCCAACCATGACAAAATCAGCCAGCAGTGATGCGTGTCTGGGTTGCTCTACGACACCAGAAACAAAAACCTAGCAATCTCGTCTTTACCTTCTACACCAAAAATGTTGAAATAAGGTCAAAGAAAAGTTTAGCATTCAGTTTTGGTTCTATATTTTCCCTTTCCAACATTTTATTCCGAACATCCCATTTACTGGCTTTTGAATATAAGTTCAAAATTACTAAATATATTAAAGATTGGACCATATATAATCCTATTTTACTGTGGGGATAGAAGATGCTAATGAAATACTGTTTTCTGCCAGCTCAATGTGGTGGAATCCATGAGGAGATGGAAGGCATGATACTCAGTCCTGGATTCCCTGGCAACTACCCCAGTAACAGCGACTGCACCTGGAGAATCTACCTGCCGGTTGGCTTTGGTAGGCATCATGAAGAGGCTCTCAGAGAATGCTAGATTGGCATTTCACTCTCGATGACCACTAATTGTTCATTTGGTTTTACTTTATATATGTGACTTGCCAAATGTAGTTGTAGATACCTATGTTATATAGCCCTTTATTAAACATGAGAGGCTGCTTAAATGTTTTCTCCTTACAATTTCTAACCATGGTTTTCTCTTCTCAATTCCCCAGGAGCCCACATGCAGTTCCTCAACTTCTCCACTGAGGCCAACCATGATTTCCTTGAGATACGCAATGGGCCACTTGATACCAGTGCAGTGATAGGCCGATTCAGTGGCCAGGATGTACCCTCCTCCCTTCTCACCACCTCCCATGAGACCACAGTGTATTTCCATAGTGATCATTCACAGAACAAACCGGGGTTCAGATTCGAGTATCAGGGTAAGAAACTTAACAGGATAATTAGAAAGTAAGGGAGTCCACTTAAAAACCTCCAGTTAACAATTGGGAGGAGATAAGGATCAGCCTTAGGATTGTCTAAGACAAAAATAAACTTAAGAAGAAGAAAAATTGTAATAATGAACGTGATTACCCAAAGTAACTTCTGTTAATTACTTTAACGGGTCTCTTTATCAGCATATGGAGATTATTTATTCTGCTAAATTTGATCTGACTAGTAATTACTCAATTTTAGTGGGAGATTTTTGGCTACATCAGACCACGGAAATGTGATTCAGCAGAGGAGCAGGTAATGTAGTGATACAAGGCTACTGCTGCTACTACTGTAGATCTTAGCTATTTCACTCATCTGACACATCCACATTAACACTGTGCGAATAACAGCCAAATATATGAATTGTGTCTTGCACACAGCAAATATTCATCTCTGGGAGCATTACCTTTTCTCTCCATGTTCACTTATGTCCCATTAGTACCACTTTACTGTCACATGTAAAGCCATACCATTACTAAATTATCCCTAGGACTGCCTATGTCAAAGTAATGAGCCCCAAAGAGCCTGTATATCCCCCACATCTACAGAGCTATATATATTAATATGTGACCACATAAAATATTTCCTCTCTGTGCCAATAAAAAAGCCTCACTGCTTTTCTGCATGGATGTAAGGAATAAATTGTCCTTTTCTGCAAAAGGAACAAAGCACGCAAAGTTTGCGTTTTGTGATTCAACAAACGAGCCTCCGAATCAAAAGGAAGCTTCGTACATTTACATAATTATGTTTACATTAGCATATAAATCAAGCGTTATATTTGCAAATACCCCCCCTTTGCGGTATTTGCATGAGTTATCTTCAACAAAGGGACGCTGTGATCCATACAAATCAATTTCTTTATTTATATTTATAACCTGGCTCTTGGGTGCTCGCTGGGATGCTTTGCTTTTGTGTCCGTGCGAATGGGGACTACAAGTTATTTATCCTCACCATTTCTGACGACTACATCCATCTCCCTCGCAACAAGTCCAACTCACTGCTGGCCTTTCTTTTCCTTTGAACTCTCTGTCTGAGAAGGGGTGAGGGAGTTGGAGGTTGAAGAAGCCCAGACAGTTGAGGAAAAGGAATTAAAGCCGTAAAGCAAAAATAGAGGACACTCAACTATAACACATCTTTCTATAGGGGGAGTGTTCACATGTTGAAGCAAGTCTGTGGCAGTTGTGTGAATTGATTGCCAGCTTCAGGAATAAGAAAATAACCAGAAATACTCAGAATCTACATGGAAGGTGATCTCAGTGATTTTCAAACCAGTGGGCACTGTCTGGTGATAAATTCCTAATTCTACATATTTTATATCCATTAAAAGTTAGGGATATTATGGAATCAGGATCATCTCCACTGCGTCCGCAGGAGCTCCTTCAAGTTAACACAGTGACCCAAAAATGATTCCATGCATAATTTTCAAATTTTATATCCACATAGACCTATTTGCAAAGAAGAAATTGATTAATTTTGGGAAAGTTCGGGACATGATTTCTCAAATATTGGTCTGATTGAGTCTAAATTTGGTGCATATTAATCAATATATATCTTGGGGTAAATTTATTTCACTCTAGTAGTTCAAAGTTTAATTACTAGGGGGAGCTTTTCTCAATGAAAAACACCTGACATAACTCAAAAACTGTTCTATAGATAATTTTTAAACTTATACCAACATACTACTTAGTGCAAGAAATCAATTGGATTGAAGTTGGGAAACGTTGGTTTAAAGGTTGGGAGCTCTATCTTCAAAAATGTAAGGTCTGTCATTTCTTAACCTTTTGGTCCAATTTAGTCCAAATTTGGTAAAAATGAATGGACACGACATCAAGATGATACTGTTTATGGACATAACTTCACATTAAATTTGAAGGGTTCTGTTGCTTGTACAACACAAGGATTTTGGGGCTTTATCCTTGCTGTCAGTAATGACTGAGTAGGCTAGTTGTTTATTAGGTGCCCAAATGTCTATCTTTTACAGATTAACACTACTACTATTGTATTCAACTGTATTTGAATAACTTAAGTAACATCAGAAAATAAAACATGCAGATTTTAATATACTGATGTACATGTTTTTTTCCGCAGCTTATGAGCTACAGGAGTGCCCTGATCCTGAGCCTTTTCGCTTTGGAGTGGTGGTGGGTGCTGGCTACAATGTGGGCCAGTCTATTTCCTTTGAGTGCCTGCCTGGGTATCAGTTAATGGGACATTCCATTCTTACATGTGAGCATGGCACCACCCGAACTTGGGACCACCCTTTCCCTCGTTGTGAAGGTAAGGCTTTTGAGATTGGTTGATTCAAATATATCAACAATGAACACATTTTATTAATTATTTTATACCAGCCTAATGACTGAATTTTCTTCCTCATGAGAGTAAATCCAATGTAATCAGACTAGATTCATGTTTAGAATAGCTTATCATTAATTATATAATTAGTGCATTGTGTAGCTATGGAAATAATGATTATCTATTATGAATAATGCAATACTTATAATGAAGCAAACCATTCCTCAATGAAGATCAATACTGCGCTAAAGAGGAATGGATGAAAGAAGAAAAAATTTAATATTGAATTGAAAGGGAAAGTAAAGGTGGTTTCTTTCCTCCTTTTGCCTTGTCCCACATTCTCACACTCGAGCTGTAGATTATTCAATGAGGCAGGTAAAGTTACAGAGGGAGGTGAGGGCATGACATGGGAACTTTGAATGGGCGACGAGGGCGATGAATGCATGTGAGAGATGAGGCAACAGAGTGAAAAGTCAGAGGGGATGGAGAGTTTTTCTTTTTTTTTAGGTAACCTGTTGCTTCTTACAGAAGAAATATGATATGAGATTGAGTAATTTGAGATACCTCAGTGTAATTTGAATTAATATACCAAAACCAACACACGTACACAAACTCTTACACATACGGTAATTTTCTCTTTTTCTGAACAATATGCCACCATCTGCAAATCTTATAAGATATATCTCCAGTTATCTTTTTATACAGTAGGAAGGAAATATTGAGCCATTTTCGACCAAATCTTTTCTAGTGGATTTTATCTGTATGATACTTTCAAACATACACATACCGCTGTTAGCTAGAATTTGTGGAGGCAAACCAGTAAAAACAGATTCATAAACAGGTATTGCTCACAAACTACCTCTGACACTAGTTTGAAGATAAATAAGACACTGTGTCAAGGGACCTACTGGATGTGAGCGAGCTACTTACCTGGTGCAGATTACGCCATTCACTGGTCAGGAACTAGTTGCCTGAAGTAACACAAACAAATAAGAAAACATTTCAATCAGTCTCAGCAGAAGAAGGTCATTGTCCAACATAGCCCTCAGTTAAATGCCTTTGGGAAGAGCTATGTCTGCAAACTTTTGCTTCAGTTTAGAATCAAACTTAAGCTACTTGTTTAGATATGGGGTTTTTTCTGATGTTTTCATTGGAATAAAACTGAGCTAGGTCAAGTTTGAATGATGTTTTCTCCACAATGAGGTCAAGCTAAAAACCTTTTTCATACAACAATGTCTCAACTGAGACCCTTCTCTGTTATGCCTTTAATTGTTTACACTGAAAAACACAACGTTACCATGCTGGCACTTTTAACAGTGAGCTGGGGTTCCTTGAGCAAAAGCGCAATGGCGTGTAACAGAGGCATTTTCTGTCGGCAGCGGTTTGATAGTAATGATTAACATGACAATTATTATTCTTCCCTTTTACATCTTATCCTCTTTTTGAATTGTAAAAGACTCCGGTGTTTCACGCTCCCAATTTGAAAAAATCTTTAGTAGATTTTATTCTTATTTAAAGCTGCTAACTGCTACCAGTAGCCTCTAAATCTTCCGATTGTGGGCCGTACATATATAGTAGTATGTTATCAAAACATCACACAACAGTACTGCCTTTAACCTCCTGTTTAATACAGACGTCCCATTCTCTTCTGTAACTAACTCCTTCACTGTCTGGGGGATGGTACAAACCAGGCCCTCACTGCTATACAGAAGGTAGGGGTGGCCCTGCATTGAAAGGACTGTGAAGAGGAGCTAATAGCTCTATTCAGAGGTGTATAACTCTTTCATACAGTTGCTGGTGAGTAGTTGGAAATTGGCAATTAAAAGTTTGCAAACCTCTTGTTTAAAAGAGAGATATAAAGATATACCCAATAGTCAAAAACCTTAAAGAAAAAACTCTATGTAGCTATGACAGGCATGAGAGGCAGGGGTAAACTTAATTTCACACAGGGTAAAAGGCTGCAATGGTTGACCTGTGTATACAAAAGTGATGGAGAAATTGGAGATAACAGAATCTGAATATCTGGGGTTCAAAACGTGATTGGTGCTTTGTGGGATTGTATGTATCTCTGTCCATCATTATTACTAAAGAGAAATGCGGCAATCCTATTAAGAGTTAAAATCAATCACATTTCAACGGTTAAAATTAAGCATGCTTAAAGACTTTGTTCAGAGCCCTGTTTCGTTATGAGCCATAAGGTACTAAAAGACAAAGTAAATAATAGAAGGACTAAAACTGATGTAAAACAGCAGATGTTCCAGTTTTTATGAAAGAAGCCATTAAAGCACTCTCTCTGCTACCCTTGTGATAACCTGTGATAACCTATAATAATAATAATAATAATAATAATACATTTAATTTATAAAAGTGGGATCCAACATGTGGCCGCCCGTAGACTTTTCACCTAGATTTTCAGTGCCATACTCCAATAATTAAGCTGTCCTCGAATAACTGCGGCTACAGGCTGTTGTCATACTACGTAAAAATGCCATGTTCAAAGGGAGGGTAACGTTGATCTAGTTTAATAAAGTGGTTAAAATGCGGTTCAACACCTATGAGCGATGATACAAACTAAAACCATCACGAATGTATCACTATTATGCAGACTAATATAGTTTATTTTAGTATGCTAAATCACAAACAGGTGTCTCAAATAACTGTCATCTCTCAAAATAATAAACTCTATACAACCATGCATATCTACTCATACAACCACCAAGAAATCAATAATTTCCTTAGAGTTGAAGTAGCACAATCAGGATTCAACAGTGTCTCCCTCAGCAAGCTGCTGAGCATAAACATTTGTGTCCAAAGGCACACTGGCACTGTCTGACCACTGAATGGGGACCTCATTCACATCACAACTGCAGCCTATTTCTAGGATAAATTTTAATTTGTTTAAAGGCTGAAAATGACCGAAGCAGTAGATTTGGAAGGAAGAACCGCCTTCCACATTCGTAATACTGACGTAGGGCTAAGTAATTTATAGTCCCCTCATTTGTCAAAGAACATGGCCAACATACCAAATTCAAATTTGGATTGGTTAAAAAATATGATGATCAACAAAAATCATCACATTTGTCCAAACAGAAGAGATATTGACATGAAATTTTGAAGGCCGCACAGTTGCTATTTTACTTGGAGACATCAGTGAGGAAATTTGATTGGATAAAACAAAGCTCTAATTTATAAAAGCTCACCGGAATCAGCCAGGGAGCAATGAAATTATCTAATAGACTGATGGCAACAAACTATTTTAAATACACGTAGTCTCATTTAAAATGTTGATTAAATTATGGAACTCCAATTTTCTGATTCTTGCAATGTTTAGGGAAGCACATTGCGGGCCCTGTGGCCCACCACTGGTTCTATAGGAATCTGGCTATTTATGGCGTCTTTTTTGACCAAATTTCTGACCTTTATCATTACTTAGTTACATGATGATAGTTGTTGAGTTATTTTCTTTATTTGATTCATTCTCACTTTTTGACAACTAGACAAAACACATGTGCTATGAAGACCAAAAAATTACCTAAAAAAGCAAGAGCAGAAGTAAAAATGTACACATACTGGCCACAATAGTAAAAATACTGCCGGAGATTGTGTACCTTTTTCCAACTTTAGTCTTGAACTTGTAAATGATTAACTGGACCTGCCATCTTGGCTTCAACAGTCTGATGGGCCACTTTTTTGGGGTTCATTTTCAACAAACTCCAATTCTTGAATATTACGAGTGGTGTCAGAGGCCTTCCTTTCCCAGGTTCCTGATTTTTGTGCTCCACCATAGTGAATATGGCAATTATAAGCTTAACATTTGTTACGTTGGTTGGAACTTCTGGGGTTCATGAAGAATGTTGACATCACAGCTGTGATATTTAGATTTAGATTTAGGGCTACTTGTAGGGCTGATTGAATAAGATTTAGTGAGTTGTACCGTATCTTCCTAAACCACTATGTGTGGACTTTCCTAATCATTGTCAACACGCTGTTCTAACCTTTTTGATCTCACAAACACATTTAACATTAATGCAGACACACAAATCCACTCCTCACACACAACCTGTACATAGATACACTCCTAAAAAGTCCAGTCAACATTAACCCCTCATCTCATCTCTGTACTCTCTCACTTTGATCCCAGGGGGAAAGGGTTGAAGTCTTATCTTAGGGAAACACTCCATTCAATACCCCACTTTCTAACAGGCTTTACTGGCTAATCTTTAGCCCAGACAAGTGCCTGTGCAACGAACAAAGAGCATAGGAGCAGGGCAGAGAAACACTGAGAAACCAAGCAGAAGAACAGCATGATGAAAAATTCCCTTTTTCACTGATTGCAGCTGAATTATACATCACTACCCTTGTATTAATTGTCAACTGATATATTTATATATCCTCTGCCTCTCCCACTTTCCTCCCTCTCAGTGCCATGCGGTGGGAATATCACGTCAGATATTGGGACCATCTTCTCCCCTGGTTACCCCGCGGACTACCCTAACTCAGCTGACTGCTCTTGGCTGATCACCGTTCCTCCTGGCTATGGCATCAAACTAAACTTCACCATGCTACAGGTTCAAGGGCCACACAACTTCATCACTGTATGGTAAGAGTTAAAATTCATCTCCCACTAGCTTTATCATTTTATTTTTTTGTTTGAGTGGTTAATCTGTTTATGTCAGTTTGCATGCAGTCTACGTAAAACAGAGATGTCTTTGATCTTAGCTATGGCTTATCATGTGAGAGGAAAATAAGCACACATTTCTTATAGCATTCCTTATTTCCATAGCTATTGAGGAACAATCAATCCAAGCATTTGTGGAATATGGTCGCCACCAATTTAAAGTTGTGTGTGAGAAGTGGGAGAGGTTTTGTCGAGTGGCAATGTGTGTATTCTTGGTATGAGGTGCTGTAGGCGATAGTCCTTTCTCCTACTGAGTATCAAGCTACTCTCCATCACCCCCATAATGCTTGACAAAGCCTGCCATTTGTGCAACCAAAAACGGGATTTGCATGCCTCATGTTTGCCAATCCCAGTTGATCCCCTCTCCCTGAGACAAACTCCAGAGGTCCCAACTCTCAGCGAGACCAGCGATTTGCTGCTTGCCTTCTTGGCAACTTGAAGACCAAATCAAAGTCCCCATGGAGAGAGGAGAAATCTATGTTTAGATGGAAATTTATGCAAAGATTCTTTGGTCTGTGGAGGGTTGATGTCAAAAAGTCAACATTGCTAAAGGGGGCCAAGACGTCCACTTTCTATAATATTGTTTCTTCTCTGTTAACGAGCCCCACTGTGTTGATCTTTCCAACAAGCTCATACAGAGCCAAGTTGGGGACAATCATGTTCCCCAGTTACCAGTTACTACTGCTGTGTATCTATCCACTGAACCACTGAGCCAAGGAAATGGTCCTCGTAATAGGGGCTTGGCCAGAGTGTTGTCAGGCAGCAGTCCCTAGCCAGCCGTTTCCAGAGCAGCTTGTAATCTCCTATGCCCAGTCTGACAGCCAAAGACAGATGGTTTTTAAGCTGAATGGTTGTGGCAGGAATCTGGGATTTGGCCTAATCGGCCATGGCCACGCCAGGGACTTCCAAGGCTGGGCCACAGCTTCAAGAAACACTCCCACAAGATGGCAGTTAACGGCAACAACCCAGTACTGTGCTGTCAGCCAATGCTTATCTGTAATTTTTACCTTATTTCAACATAATTACCCAGAGCACCCCAGAGAAATGCTGAAATTGTATGATTAAGTGGACAGCTTCATGATGTTTCTGAGGCTGCGAGCTTCTTCACAATAATCTGGCTTCTGGCTTTGTTAAGTTTTCTCTCAGATGTGTCACAGATCCTCAAGGTACAGAACATCTCATCCGAGGTTTTTGTCAAAAATTCTGCAGTTAATTATCATCACTTTCCTAAAGTGGGTTGGCGTATATGAAGTAATAGTTAATCTATTATCTTTTCTGCCTTTAGGGATGGTCCACAGGAAACTGTCAGGAAGCTAGGAGTGTTCACTGATGGAGAGCCCAACGATCCACCCAGTAGCACATCCAACCAGGTGCTAATTCGTTTCCGTAGTAACAACGAAAAAGGAGGGCTGTTCTGCATCATCTATCAAGGTATGTTTATCACATACTTTCTTTATCCACTTTTGTCATATTCTACTGGATTTATACACACATATTTTATGTTTGACTGCTTCCATGTCTTCTCATCAAAGCGTACAGACTACAGTTCTGCCTGCCTCCCCCCATCATTCAAAATGCAGAGATCCTTATGGCAAGTAAAGAATTTAAAATCGGTAGGTTGTAAAAGACTGTCATAAATATCTTTAAAGAACATATAGACACTCACAATCACTGTGATTGAGACATTGCTGACTTTTCTGTGTTAAATGTTGGTTTGATCCTGACCTTGAAGGATCATGGTACTTCCCTGAAATGAAGGTCCCTGATCCTTCAATTATAGGATTCATAATTTCCTTGTTTGACATTTGCAACAAGTACACTGGGTCTGATATTAACACATCCCATAAGGCAGTGGTACTACATGCAAACTACATAGGTTTGAGATCTTATCAGCCAGCATTATATATGAATGGTTATCATATACTAATCAGAAAGCTGATGGGAACTTTCCACTATATAAGACATTTTTAATTTAAGTTATTTATATACTGTTTCTTATGACATGCAAAGGACATAGGATTACCTGTGAGGCTTTATCATTAATCGTTATTCCACTGTTAACTTTTTCCTTTACTTTGACACAAAAAGGATTATTTATTCTTCTAAATCATGTTCAGTGCGCTGGCTTAGGACCCCTGATTTTGTGTAAAAAGACATTTCGGTTGTCAGTCATCTGGAATGTTGCCAGATGTGCTCAGCCACTGACACTAACTCTCTTTTCCTTCTGTCTCTCTGTCTAGGAGATATAGTTCGCTACCGATGCCTTCCAGGTTACCATTTGAGTGGAAACAGCATCCTCACATGCCGGTTGGGCACGCACTTGGAGTTTGAGGGTCCTCCCCCCTCATGTGATGGTGGGTGATTGCTTGAAATCTGGATCTGTTGAAATATGTTTCAACTGATCAAATAACAGCAAAAACAGCTGACAGCACAGTGCACCAGCATAAAAACAATAGGATTGTTAATTTTCAATTCGATCAAACAGTATAGAGTGAATGTTGTCTCTTATGATGATGTTGCTTTATAAATATGGATTTCTTTAAGCACAGCCTTTTGCACTATTTTCTGTTTTACCATCTATGGGAAATTTCTCTGCCAGTATCTTCAGCACCACAGTCACAAATCAAAGTAGCAGCACTTTTCACCCCTGGGGATGATAGTTGGCTCCCAAGGAGCTGAGGGTGGATGCTGTAGTGCTCTCTACTTGCTGAGATAACATCCTCCCAGAGGAAACAATGAGTTCAGTGTTCCCAACTCCCCACATTATCACAATACTTAATGTTGTGTGTGATGACTCTCCCTTTGGCACAATCGGGGTGCATAGTGGGGTCCTGCTGTTTTTTTCCCTTCTTTAAAACAACATAAAAGCATTTATCTTTCATAATCGTTGCATTTTTCTAAAAGTGCCCCAGTCTGTTTTGGGCTTAAAAGAGAAAGAAGGAATAATTTTGTCAATTCCAATCATTGCTAGAGTGGAATAAATTGCTTTTAGAATCAGGTGACATGGAAAGGGGAGGTGTATAAATATTGAAGAAAAGATGGGAGAGATACTGCTATAAAAGAGCAGAGGGATGTTGGGAAAGTGAGACAGGACATGAGTTATACAGTGTGAGAAAGAGACAGGGAGAGACAAAGTTCCAGAGGGTGAAAAGACAAAGAATGCAGCTCATTGAAATGCAGGGGACATGCCAGATGCAGCTGCAGCTATCAAATCACCTCTTCCAGCTCTGACCAGCATTACCCTCCCCGTATGGCTAACTGCCCCCACCCCACACACATGCACACACACCTTGAATGGCATACATACTGTATATAAACACTGGTCTAACTTGGGTCTGGGTCTCAAAACAGTCTGGTTGCCTTCCAGATTCTTCAGCCAGTTCTGAAGTCCTGCTCTCCCCTTCAATTTCAATATTTTTCCCATCCTCTGCAACCCCTCCGCCTCCACTATCCTTCGCTCCCGCCACTTCCTAACTTGCATTTCACTTGCCTCTTCCCTCCACTGACAGAGAGGCATCAGGCTTTGTGTTCTTTGGTCGTATATACTCTTCATTCTTCATTCACGGTTCTCTCCTTTTTTTTTTCTTCTATGAGGCTGGTTCAAAATTAAACAAATGCAAAGATTTTTGTATATATATATATATATATATATATATATATATATATATATATATATATATATATATATATATATATATATATATATATATATGATTTTTTATTTTATTGTAAATTCAATACATATATATTGTATTATATAGCATATATCATAACTATTGTAATCTGAAAAAACATATGCAGTCACAATTACTGTAGGTAAGGTATTTGCATGTTGATAAGTTGAAAAAAATCAATAATTCCTGGTAGAAACAGCAGCAATACTGAGAAAGAAGTAGCAACAATAGCTGAAATGATGGAAAAGCAAATTAGTGGTGAACATTAAGCATTTGAAAAATGTCAGTCAGAAAGTAGACACTGATGGCATAGTGCTGTGTCAGATTTCTACAGACCTTTTTCTTCTACAAATAACTCTTTGCATTGATCTGGGGTAATGCAAATGCAGGTTCCTAAAAAAAAAGCTGAATAACCCATGCTTCAGCATTAATTGTATCTCTTGTCATTGCAGCCACCAGTTGGTTCGTACAATATTCGATTTGCTTGCTATTTGATTAAACTGGGTTGTTTGGATCCACAGCTCTTAAATACATCTGACCATAGGGAGATGCGACATCAGCACAGAAAGCAGTAGCGTCAGTGCAAAGTGCTGCTTGAATTTATTAATGACACACAACAAAGACCGATAATTCCACATCCCCCGGATATATTTCTGGTTAAAACCTGCATAATCACCCATCGAATTAGTTTTCCAGCTATCTGGCTTTCTTTATTCCACTTAGTCCCTCTGCCTCCCTCTCCCTTTTTGTTCTTAGATTATTTGTTTAACCCCAGCCTCTTCTCTCAGTTCCACAGAATGGATTAGCGGCCCCCCTTTTTTTCACATCATCATTGTTATTCCTTATTTCTCAGAGCTGTTAGGTCCTGATCCATGTTAATGCTTATGTTGTGGCCCATCCCCTTCAATCAGCTCATTATCTCTCCTCAGCTTATGCTAATTAAATACTTGACATGAGAAGCGGCATCTCTACAGCGATGCTGCAATACAAGCTGGTTACATTGGGGATTTATCCACGTGAGCGTTCATAGTTTTAAAATGGAGCACGCAAATGGATGCGGATGTGTGCGCTTCACCATTTTTCTTTTTGACTAAGATGTTGTGTAACATGAACAGTTTATACAAAAAAAAGTATTTATTGCCATTCCTTCAACCAGTTTATTCTACTCCTTGTCTCATTGAAGTGAATTTTTTTTTTTGAGCCCTACTGTTGCTGATCTCACCTTGTGCGTTGAAGCTGCTTTTCTTCATCTGTCACATTTGGGCCCTAATACTCTTTTGTAAACAGCCAAACAGAGTGATGCTTCATTTCAAATTGGTTTAGTTTAATAAGTAGCAGCCTATATATAAGAGCCCCTGCCTGTCTCCTTCTGTCAGCTCCAGGACTAACTGAAAGCCGTTTTGAAGACATGCCGGAGCACTCTGAAAGGGCACTGACAGCGCTCATCTCATCCTTCTCAGAATTGATTGTTTAATGAACTTCACTCTTCGATTTTATATCCCACTTCCAGTGGCAATCATTTTCACTATCAGTGATGGATTAAATCTTTTTATCTCACATCCAAGAGAAGCTTGAGGTTGTAAATGATTTCACAGAATTTAATATCTTCATAAAATAATGGAATGAGAATAGATTGGTGTCACTTCCAAGATATAGGATATGCTTTTTATTTTTCAATTTCCCAGATTAAATGCAACGTACTTTTTCTATTGTTATAGTATGTACTGGTGCACATGCTGCAGAGATTCTCTCAGTGGATTATTTCATATACCCATAGCTATTTGCAAAAAATTCCCACTTTACTACTGCCTAGACATTTGACTCCAGCTGGACCTGATTGCCTGCAATTATCTTCGCTTTTCCACAGTTTCCCAGAAGTGTATTTCATATAAGATTTGATGAACTTCTACAATAGGCAAGCAAATTTCAAATTTTGGAAAAACAAATAAAAGAACATAAAACATTTAGACAGTCCTGAAACAAATTTGCAAATTGCTAAACTGAGAGTTGTTATCAAAATATCTAGACCATGAAACCTCTAGCTGGTGTGAACATTACAACACATGGACCCAGATGCCATTTGACCATTTATGGAGTGTGAGCTGGTCGAAAGGATGGTTGAGAAAATGATTTAATGTCAATGCTTGTACTTGAGAGGGGGTCAGAAAAGAAAGATGTGGCAGTATGGTCACAGCCACAAGGGTTGTGAAAGGACACTCCCAGCCTTTCCATAAACTCCTCTCATGAACCTTGTCAGCCAGGTTTTCAACTCCTTCCTACTCCCACAGCATTGAAACACAAGCTTGAGATTTTCAACACAAATTGTAGCTAAGTCTGATGAAAATGGCTGGTACTATAAACAGGAAGTGATTGTCTCAATCAAAGGTCCGTGCATGCCAAGTCTGAAAGATATTCACAGGTTGAAACTTCCTGCATCAATTACTAATTAACAAATCAATGTCAAAGTATAAAACAACAATTCTTTTGTACTGTAGTAATGTAAACAGCAAGCTACAATCTCATTTACATCCCAACGAGACATCTTCTTTAAAAGACGAATAACTGCATCCTCTAAGTGCAATCAGCTCGGTAGCTACGGACCTTCTACAAAGTACAAACAAATAATAGAAAGAAGAAAAAAGCCACATCTTTACTATTATTCAGTGCAACCAGTAGATTTGTGGCATGATTTCTTTGTATGGCTCCACCAGCCTATACTAAAGCCATTTTCATTATGCCTTTTGTCCATTTTGCACTTAGTAGGAATTTGGGATGCATTGAAGGGAAACATTTGAGATATTTTATAAGTTTGATCATACTTCTCGTTCCTGCAAGCTGTCACTTAACTTGAGTTAGCACAGACTGAGGTGGTGGAGAGGAAATTCATAATTAAAAAAAAATGAAAGGACTTCTTAGTTGGGAGTGAGAAAATTGAGAGTTATGAACAGCGAGCCTACAAACTGATCATAGTATAAAGGTAGGGAAGAGCATCAAAGATCAACTAGGAGGACAAGTAGTTTTAGATTGCGGTAAATTTATTATGTTTGAGTTTGGATCAGATCCTCAAAGTACTCTCAGTAACATTTTGCTTTGGACATGAGTTAAGTACTTCCAGAGTATTTGGAGAGTGAGGGAGGCTGGCTGCAGGGGTTCGGATTCCGGCCGTGGTTGGAGGTGTCAGACTATTGAGAATAGATAGAGTGTAGGCAGCAAAGAAAAGCGAGGGTGTAGGCGCTGGAATCCTGAGCACAGGGGGAAAGCATCACAAGGAAAGTCAGTGAGAGAAATATATACTTCCGAGCTGCAGATGTAGCTACCACGTTGTTTCCTGAATGATCTTTCAAGGAATGGTTGGAGAATCTCATACTGCAGCTGGATGAATGGAATTGAGACCGGTGTGGAGCCAGGCCAGTTGTAAGGTGTATGTGGTCACACCCACAGCCATATTCAGTTGTGGCAAAGAAATCGGAAATTGGGAAGAATCAGGATAAACACAATGGATAGCCAGGACTGAGCCGTCACAAAAGAAGCATGAGTGTTGACAATTCCTTGAAGAGACTTAAAAGGGTCTTCCTATTTGAATGTTGAATGTTGAATTTTAGGCTTGATTTGAATGTCTTTGATGACTTTTGATCAAAGTCTCTGCTTGAGGAAGAAGATTTTTGTGGCACCATTTTATTTGGTAGCCGATGCATAATATATGGCAAAAGATGGCGACAAAGTATTTGACAGGAACAAGCTTCATTGTAACATGCCTTTCTGAGAGTGACAGATTACCGGACAGGACCTGACATTTCCTGAAGCAATAAACTCAACCTGCCTGACATGCCCAGCAATGTAAAACAAATGCTGAGAATTATTAAGTGCTATTTAACTCAACCAACTGCCATCACTTTTTATTTCCCTGCAGATTTAATGTGTTCCCCTATGAATTGGCACAGATAAGGTGGAACAATCCAAAACACACATGCATGCAAGATTCAGAAAAAGCACTGCACATGCATGTGAACACATACACACAAACGAGCTGCACTGATAGTATGTGATTGAGAGCATCGATCTCTTTCAACACTGTACTGACAGATGTTGAAGTCCTGTTTCATCTGAGGCAGAACATACTAAGTTATTCAAATCATTCATACTAACTCATCCATCCTTCCATCCTGTCTTTTTTTTCCCGCTTATCTGGGTTCGGGTTGCGGGGGCAGCAGGTTAAGAAGGACATTCCACTCATCCATCTTCCCAGCAACACTCTCTAGCTCATCCGGGGGGATTCCAAGGCATTCCAATGCCAGACGAGTTATATAATCCCTTCAGCGAAGGGACCCTAGGGCGTCCTCTCAGTTGGACCTGCCTGGAAAACCTCGAAAGGGAGCCATCCTGGAGGCATCCTGATCAGATCAGAATCTACGTTTATGCTTTCATCCAACGGACAGTAAGGGTATATCGCCCCAAAGTCCAGAGTCCCTGGCGTTGTACAAAGCAAACCGTCTGATTGAACTCCTTAAATTGGTTGTAAAATATTGTCCACAGTACTTTTGGTATAAAAAAAAGAAGCTCCAACAAGTGAGTAAGAAATGAACTATTAGCGTAAAAGAGGGAATAAAAATTGGTTGATAGATCTCCTCGAGTTGTTTCATTGCACCAAATTTTTCTAAATTGGGCTGATGCTTTAGAAGTAATGTCCAAAAAACAGACAATTCTAAACAGAGTGTAAAAAAGTTCTATCTAGTTAGCAAAATATGAATTATTAGAGTCAAACACAATTTATAAAAGATATATCTCCTCGAGTGCATTCATTTGCAACAAATTTGGACTAAATCGGATCGATGGTGATGACATTATGGCCTGAAGTATGTTTGAGATAATGTACAGTTCTTCATGGCACCAAGGTATCTAGGGGCATACAATTTCAAAATGATTTACTAAATAGTTTTTGAGTTATGTCCGGAAAACTGTATATTTCATTATAAAATGGCTCCCTCGAGGAAGTAAAATATTACCTATTACCTAAAGTATGATTTTTAGACTAAATCAATCAGGTCAAATTTGGACTAAATTGGACCACGGTTGAGAAATTATGTCCGAAAATGTTGTTGATCATATATAACCACACATAGTAAAATAGGAAATATTAAAATAAGCCAGGATGTGCACAAGAATGGTTTCCTGGCTTTGATTCATACTCCTGGTTTGGATTAAATCGGGCCAACGGTTGAGAAATGTTATTGTTTTGAGATAAAGCTCAACCCAGTTTTGGAAATATACAACCGACCTTTCCTTAAATCCAGTAATTCCTTACACTTAGGTCTATGTGGGTCAACAATTTAAAATGTATCCGTGAAATAGTTTTTGAGTTATCGCGCTAACACAAAGGATCTTTGGAGGATGCAGACACAACTCAGGTGGCAATGACGATCAAGTGAAGTAATACAATACGTATCATCTATTCATTGTAATTTCACTAATACTATAAATGAAAAGGAATAAGTGACTTTAAATTAAAATGCAGAAATTGTCTTTTGACTTTCAAGCAGATAAACAAATGCTGCAAGTGGATACTATGGATCTGCTGTTGACTAATCCAAAATAACTCACATCTGAAACTCATCCTTTATTCAAAAGGTAAGAGTGAGTCTGGATGGACCTCCTCCATCGTGCTGCTCCTCAGCAAGCTCCTGCTCCTGACCTGCTCCTCACAACAATATAACAATCTTTTTATCGTCGTGGCACTGGCTCCTTTCATGTGGCAGATTGTTGTTTTGGTGGTACCACTCTGCACGCAGACAGTTCTGGAAAATGAAGTGTTTGGCTTCACAGCTCTACAAGAAACGCTGCAGAAAGATATTCTTTGTAATGTCTGAAAATACCAACCAAAACTATTACAAAATGTTAGAGAAAGTCGGGAGACGAGGGATGTGGTCCGCTCAGACGTTCCACAGCGGTATGGCTTTACGGCAGATACGAGGAATAGCTTTCAAGTTACTGTTATATATTGACAATGAGGCAAACAGGATCATATATAATACGAAAGCTGCTTCCTGGACTGACATAATATGTACGGCATTGTTTCCTGTTATAACTTCCGGTCCAGAATGTAAATGAGCTCACTTATGGTTTTATTCACATTGAGTAGTCCTTGAAAAACAATATGGAGATGAAGGATTCAATTTACGTGCAACACTAATTAGCCACTAAAAAAATCAATCATTAAAAGTCCTATGAAATCATAAAAGCAATACAGAGCAGCTTTAAAAAATATATATATATACTACTACTAACAGATAATGCATGCATTGTCATCTTAAACATATCTTTATATCTCTTGTCTTTAGATGTTTCTATTTTCATGTCTATGTTGAGATTTATGTTAACTTGAATTTTATTTGTCATGGCAACACAGCCTTGGTACATGTAGGTTTCTAGTCTAGGACTTCAGTGATGAGGCGTTTGGCTAGAGGATTGAGAGAAAAGAAATTGAGCTTACCAGCAGCTTCTCTCACTCGATGTTGCTCCTCCAGTCTGCTTTATAGAATCCAGCCTTGTTCAGTCGGCACTCCTCCAGCAGTTCATTTGTAAAACACTTCAGCAGGTGGACAAATAACTCTAACATAAACTCTGAGGGCTATTCACAAGAATGGCAACAACATCTAGTTGCAGGTCTGTTGCTAGGTTCATCTACCTTGTAGTCATTCATCAATCATAGCTTTGACCAGGTAACCCCACCTCCATAGCCTGAAAGCCACTCACATGATATCTTAGGAGACCATATGCCTTCACATATACACCAAAACAAAAAAAATAAGCCAAGTTCCATTCTTATATCTAATTTTTTACTTTTTCTCCTACCTTTTCTTTTCTCTACAGTGACGTGTCCCATGAATGAGGTACTGACAGCCTCCACTGGTGTTATCATGAGCCAGTCACCAGGCACTGGTTTCCCACATTTTGAATCCTGCTCCTGGGTGGTCAAAGTTGAACCTGGCTACAACATCACCTTCACCATAGAACACTTCCAGACCAGCCGGCAGTTTGATGAGCTTGAGATCTTTGATGGTGAGCCACTTGCACTCTTTATATAGCCATCGCATATCAGTCCTACTATGAAGACCCCTCTAAACATGCCCTAGTTTAGACTGGCAGCAGCCTTGAGCTTGCGTGTCATTTTACACAGCAGCACCAGGGTCTGATGTAGCATACTACATGGGCACCGAGCCGCACCTTCAATAGATTAATATGAAAAAAATCCCAAAAACCAATAATTTACCTTCCCTGTTAAATGGTGGCATTTTGAACTAATTTTGTTCCTTGAGTTAGCTGCTAACTGCTACTAGTATGAAGTGTCTTCTGAGCTGCACACAACGCATCTGTCATAATGTCACATACTAATCCTGACTTTCCGCCTTGGCGTTATACAGACGTCTGATACACTTCTTTTACTACCTTCACTATGTCTAATGGGCAGAACAACAGAACAAGAGTCTTTATTTGAACTTGTGATAAATGAAAACATTTTTGTATGAAATACCACTTTACATATTTGAGATATTTGGATCTTATTTGATACCTCAGGTTTTTTTAGCAATATATTTACCACACCATGCTGCTTTTAAACAAACAAAAACATACAGAAAATAAAATTTATAAGCCATTGAACTCATAACTCTTTGATTTTATAATATTGTACTTATAATAAAGATGGAAAAGCACATTTTGGTAAATTGTTTGATACTACTTTTTTGCCATCACATAAAAAGAGTAAAAAAAGATCAGTGCTGGCAGATAAGTCCTGGACACCTCCAAATACTCAATGATCAGCAACATGGTGGCGTGCAAGAGCCCATTTAGCTCTTCGCTCTGTTGGTTGGTGCCTCGTTACTGTGTACACAGTGTATTTGATATGCTTGTCAATATTTGTTAAGCAAAATTTTTCCTCTTTTTGTCCAGTTTTTGTCCTTTATATTCTTTTTGCGAATGCACCAACATGGAACAGGACCCCTATTTTCCTTGTATTCCATAATATGACAGTAAAACTTCTTATGTTTATTGTTTAATACCACAGTTTACAAATTAAAATGCAATATAGGTGACACATATCTAAATACTGTATCTACTCATACTTATGACATTCATACCTATAGAATAGTGCATTTATTTCAATTTAATGCATAATGCATGAAATAACAATCAGTGACAATTGATGGATTCAGCTATAAATGTTGTTAAATACCTACTGTATTGGATTTAATATGCACATTTTTACCATGGTTCTACTATATAATGAGTTAGTTTTCGTTTTAATTGATTGTATAAATTGCATCAATCCCTAAAATATTTATAGTATTATGTAACTGTATATATTTGAATTTTTTTTTTGTATTCCACCTTTAATTGGCAAAAATGGTCACGAACTAGAAAATGCCAATCCACCTCTGAACCTACTTTGTTTCTTCCTCTCCATTCTTTTCTTGTGGTCAGCACAGTTTTATTGTCTGCTACAATATCCTCGACTTTTTGATTTGGACATTTTATTTAAGAGTGGACCCAATGTTACATCATTTCTTGTTCCACTCCAGTATTAAACATCAAAAGAACAAGGCACAAAAGTAGTTAAGTTTACGGAAAATTCATGCAAATTTTTCCATTAATGTCTGAATTTTTGCCAGCCTATAAATCTACCAATAACTTCAACAAACTCTCTGAGTATTTTGCATATTGTCACCTGCGCCTTCCACTTCAATGTCTCTGTTAAGCTCAATGAGCTCCCAGCTCCACCCCAAAGGAACAACAACTAAACATAGGTCTCGTAATGGTCAATGTATCAAGAGAGCGCCTGTGTGTGACAAAACTACTCCACATAGAATAGAGGATGGAAAAGAACAAACTGTATTAATCCACACAGGGAAATTCAAGTAATGTAGCTGCTCTAATAATTATAAAGTGACAGCAGTAGTTAAGAAAATAGTATGAAATGCAATATACACATTAAGAAATATGAATATATAGAGTCATATATATTTATATATATATATATTTAAAGATATATTTGTTTATATATATATATACACATATATATATATATATATATGTAATAAATAGTGTAAATGGCTTATTATTTCATTTTATTTTATTTTAAATGTTGCAAAACACATAACGTCACTAAAATTTAACCTAGGACATGATAATTCTTACCTGAGGCTGAAATTCCATGCAAATCTGTCCATTAGTAATAACATGGGTGTAAATCCCTGGTGGATTACTGTACACTGCATGTATCTGATTGTATGCATCGGGGATTTGAGGTATAAAAACATTCTCACAGGTAGCTTAGAGGAATTCCATATAATGTGTCAAATATGATACATTTGGTGGTATTAGCACATGATTTGAAGTGTAGTGAGCCACTCTTTCAGCCTGCTCTGAGAAAATGGTGGAGGTGCACCCTCATGTTCTTAATTAGGGCTTTTTTCTGCAGCTATTTAAACTGATTAACCAATATTGGAACAGCAAAGCCAATTGTGGTTTGTTTCCCCCCTCAAAAGCTTAGAAGTTATTTATTTTACCAGAAAATCTCTCTTAAATAACAACATGGGAAAATTCATGAATGTAATTCTTCTAATTCTGTTGTCGATGGAGCACAAGCTATTATTTTCAATAGAATTATAAATGATGGTGTGCATTGAATTAATGTCAGTTTTACTAATTTGTGCCCATAATGAGGAGATGAATTCCATTTACCATTTGTCTTTTCTATCTTTTAATCCAGGCCCATCTAGACAGAGCCCCCTCCTGATTACTCTAAGTGGTAACTATTCCAGCCCACTGAGCATCACCAGCTCCAGCAACAAAGTCTATCTGCACTGGTCCTTCGATCACACCACCAGCCACAAAGGTTTTCGCATACGCTACACAGGTTAGTCAATACTAACCATGCCTTTTTAAATTCCTACTATATGATTTCAGTGATTTCTGTTCCTAATTGATTTACTTGAAGAAATTGATGCTTGGCTCGGTAATCCTGGATGATGTTGTAAATTTAATCTTATCAGTTGGGCCTTTGTCGTCTTGAGTCGACGAGACCAAGATTCGGGCTGCAGTCTGCAGCTGAAATAGCCATGAATATGACCCATCTCCATGGCAACCTAGCAGGGGCGGTTGGCGTCTGCACCACTCCTCACTGTGCGGCACAGGCCTGGGAATTAGTAAACGATGCTTCTTGTATTTCTGATTTTTCTTTTGGTTTGTCCTGTTCACATGAATGATCTGTTGGTATAAGACACCTGCATAACACGCTCTGAATTATGACTGTGTAAATATTTAAAATGATTGATGTCAACACCACTCAGCCAAATTGACTAATCATCTTTCTCCTCCACTCCGTGGAGATCTCTGTATCCCAAACCGGGTGATGTGTCTTCACCCCCACAATTTTTCTCTACCCTCTTTTGACGTTGTTGTTGTTTTTTTCCCCAGCCATGATGCTTTTTATCATAGAAGTCTAAGTGATAGCTGCAGACCCTCAATTTGTCATTGTTGCACCGTGCAAAAGAGAAACACGTCTCCTAGTTTTCCAGGAATTCTTCTCATTCATAGCCATGCATTTCTCTCAGCTTATTTAAACATTATTCGGTTTGCTTGTATGTCCCTCCTTTTGTCCATATCCCAATCTTCCTCCTTCCCATCTTCTCCTCCTCTCTATTATTTATTCGAATCCAGTCTCCTGCCAATGGAGATCTGATTCCTCTGAGCTGCAGGGCTGATTGCAAAGCTCCATACTATAAGCGAGGCAAGGAGCAAAGCACACAGAGAGAGGAGGTGGTAAATGAGTTAGACACAGATAGATGAGAAGAATTGAACTCAGGAGGTAGTTGTCATGAAGAGAAGGCCCAACAAGCAGAAGCTCAGTCATCATATCAAACATCACTTGAATTAAATAATGGATTTTCATACCCTGGTTGCCACCAAGGGATACATTAATGTGAAATAAATCCCGTAGTGATTGTGTAGAGGGCAAATAGAGGAGATTGAAAACTTATGTACACCTCCTGTTTATAATTTACTCATATCATATTAATCAATCTTATTTAGGGATACCATATTAAGGCATTTTTTTCTGTCTTCAGTGGCTCAAACTGGACCGTCAGCTCACATGAAACTGTCACACTCATTCTCTCTCTCACTTGGTTGATCTGTGTGAGACAGCGTCCCCTCATAAATTGTGAACACATTTCACGCAGCTGATATGCATTGATTTTTTTTCTATGAGGAAGTTTTGTCTGATTGAATGGTGCTAAAACCAACTTGAAAGCAATGCTGCATGTGAATGGTTTGAGTGAGAATTTGCATTTTTGTAGGAGTATAAAGTGGTCACAGTGATTAAATGTTTATAGATAAAATAATTTTTCCATCCATGATACACTTACATACTAAGCTTTGCACACAATTTCGTCTTCTATGGAAGATTTCTCCGTTATGTTTTTCAGAATTCTCTAGCGTGTCATATCATTTTATCTATAAGATGTGCAAAATGCTATTCAGACTTTCTTTTGGGAACCACAGACCTGGTACTGATGCAACTTTGGGATGACAAACGATTATTGCATCCACCAATTTAGTCGCCAAACAAAATAACACTTTGTTCCTGTTATGATGTATCCATCACTTTTATGATCCTACTCTGCTGCCGCTGACAAACTCCAGTTACACTTCATTAAAAATTAGGTTCCATTGATCAATTTTCTTTGTTTTCAGTCTCCTTTTTTTGCCTTTAAGACATTTTGTAGCACCTTATATTAATACACTTCCTCTTCAACCACACAAAACAGATCTGCAACTCTGTGTTTAATGCACATTGATTCACCTCTTCAACAAAAACCTTCATCATCCTGCATCCTTATTGGGTTATAAGCTTGTTGCACTAAAAATTAAGTATCAGAATACTTATACTTTCTCCTTTGTCTTTTATTTTGTTCTTTAGCTGCTTACTGCAGTCCTCCAAACAACCCTGAGAATGGCACAGTGCACAGTCTGACAGGCACTAAACTAGGCAGCACACTGCGCTTCAGCTGTGACCAGGGTTTCCGGCTTATTGGCCAGAGCAGTGCAACATGCACCCGGACTGCTCAGGGGATCAACCAGTGGAATGCACCGGTGCCGCTTTGTCAAGGTGAGGACCCATTCACATCAGCAGGTCTTTAGGAATGAGAGGGTTTGGATTTATTAAGAAAAACAAACAAACACAGAAATCTAATAGACTAGCGTGCCATACTTTGCTTAATTAAAGGGAGACAAATCTATTTAGCAGAATAAATTGGGGCGGTATGATTTAATAATCATAAATAAGAATAAATAATCTAAAGCCAAACAGTTTGGACAAGAATTTCAATTAAGGTAAATTTCATTATGTTTTGTGTCATGGTGAGAGAGCTCATTCAGTATTTAGTGCCACTTCTCTAAAGTGGTGAAACAGATCTGAAAACCATACAAAGAAAACAGTATTTTAACACTTACAGCTGTACCAGCATGCTGATTCAACAAAGACATATTTATAATGTAAGTTCAGTCGTTCTTATTTAACGTGGCAGAGAAAAACCCTAACAGATTCCTTTTGCCGTGGATCAAAGTGTGTTTTCAGCTGACAGCGTGTCATCACCAACTTCTCCTCAGCCTTTGACATGCTTCAAGGATGCTCGCTTCATCGTTCCTCAAAACTACTTTGAAGATAACGCGGCATCAGTTCTGTTCTGAATTATTTTATACGCTAGTCACAATATTTATTCTGTGATAGGACCCTCAATAGCAATTATTACACGTGTTTGGAAGTTTTTCATATGATGCTGAAACATACATTGTATGGATGAAGAAATAGCTATTGAGGAAAATTGTTACTAATTTTGTATCTTTTGTGAAAAAACTAAAACTAATATTTTGGATTTTAACAAGGCGGTGTTAATCTTCTATCACTGTTATTGATTTCCGATTTTAGTGGATTCTGCTTTTCTTGGTGTATGCAATTTCCTTTTTATTCCCTCTCCACTTCCAGAGTTGAGTTCCCAGCAAGATTTATTAACCAAATCGGCTGAAATGAAAACTGATCGCAGCCGGGCAGCCGTTTAATGTCTGTTCAAGTGTGCACCAGATGTAATCTCCACAGGAAATACTTGTCCTCTCTCTCCAGGCTTGTTTGTGCAGATGGCGGCCTGATTTCATATTAACTGCATATCAATGATGGTTCTGGGATTGTGTTTGCAAAGGAAGCCCGCTCTGAGTTTCACACTCTGCAATTGAAGGATGTTAAAATATACATTCCTACCTGTAATTTTAACCTAACAAGTCATTGGTGACTTTGGGGGCAACAGACCAACCCACACTCAACTGAGGAGCAATGACTCCGTGTTTGAAGGTGTGAAGAGCACCAAGTTCCTTGTGGTGCATATCAGTGACAAACTGTCCTGGACTCCAAAGGAGCACTTCACTGCACTGCCTGCAGCAGCTGTTGCTCACCACTTTCTATAGGGGCACAATAGAGAGCTCGTTGATGAACCATATCTGTATCTGGTATTGGAACAGTAACGCCTCAGACCGGACAGCCCTGTGGAGCGTGATGACCACAGTGGAGAAAATCATTGGATATTTGGCCCTGCCTATCAAAGGCATTGCCCACAAATTCTGCCTGACCTGAATGTATGTTCAGAGAACCCCACCCACCCTTGTCAAAGACTGTTTACCCTCCTCCCCTCTGGCAGAAGGTACCGAGGCATCAGGTGGAAAATAACTAGGTTCGGCAACAGCTTCATTCCCACTGCCATCAGACTGCTGAAATCTCTCTAACTCCTCGCTGTCACTTTATGTACAGACCACTTATATAAATATATATAATACTCTCAATTTAACAGTCCATCTAAGTTCCAACCCTCACTTATGGTCCCTAGCTCTGGGTAGTGACAGAAAGAATGAGGTCAAAGATCCAAGCGGCTGAAATGAAATTCCTTTGTAGGATGGCTGGGCCATGCCTCAGAGATAGGCTACGAAGCTCAGACATCCGGAGAGAGGTCGAAGTAGAGTTACTGCCCCCCTGCGTCGAAAAGGGCTAGTTGAGGTGGTTTAGACATCTAACTAGAATGCCTCAAGGACGCCTTCCTTTGGAGGTTTTTCAGGCACACCCAACTTGGGAGAGACCCAGAGGTAGACCCAGCGGTAGACCCAGAATTGCTGGGGAAACTATATATCTCATCTGGCCCGGGAACGCTACAGGATGACCGCAGATGGGCTGCAGATTTTTGCTGTGGAGAGGAATATATGGAAATCTCTTCTCAACCTGTTGCCACCTCTACCTGGCCTCAGACAAGAGGAAGAAAATGGATGGATGCTTGTTTTAACTTTCTTTATTTTGTTATGGAGCCAAAAGCAACATCATTTTCCATCTGTTGTGTACCTGTACGATTGATATTTTGAATGAAAATAAAGTTGATCTTGAATCTTGAATCTTGAATCTTGAATCTTGAATCTTTAATCATGAATCTTGATCATTTCTAGTAATGTCCTGTGGGATGCCACTGCCTCCGGTCAATGGCAGTATCATGGGCCAGGACTTCTCTCTAGGGAACAGGGCCACATACCAATGTAATCCCGGATTTCGTCTTGGTGGGCCTCTCACCACTTCTGTAATCTGTCAGGAATCTGGGAGGTGGAGCCCAATTGAGTCCCCACCCCGATGCGTTCGTAAGTATTTCTCTTATTTTCCGTTAAACTTGTGCTTATTTAAAGGCCTCAAAATTTCTTAACAGAACCAATTGTGATTAACAAATGAAGCTAAAGATGTTCTTTCCCATGTGATCGTCCAGTTGTGACTTGTCATGACATTGGCCACTCTGCTGTGGAACAAGGGAGATGGAGGCTGATATATGGAACTCAAAACCAATATGGTGCCATAATGATGCTCATATGTGACCCAGGATATTACTACAGGGGTCAAAGGGTAATTCGCTGCCAGGCGAGCAGCAGTTGGAACTATCCAGATCCACGTCCAGTCTGTGAGAGTAAGTGTTAAGGGCCCACTTCATTGACTTTCCTGAACTATTTCCTGCCAGAAATTTACTTTAACAAATAAGACATAATATTAATTATAAATGAATGTGTCCATTATGAAAAGATTATTATGAAATTGCAAATGACAGACAGAATAAATGAAACACATAAACAGAACCATTATCCAAACATTATCTGACTATTATTATACTTTTGTCATTTTGGCGCATTTCTAATAGTTTTTGTTTTTTTTGGGTTTCAGTCATCTCCTGTGGGGATCTTGGAACCCCACCAAATGGCAACAAGATTGGAACACTGACTGTTTACGGAGCTACTGCCATTTTCTCATGCAACACAGGATATACCTTGGTGGGCTCTCGAGTACGAGAGTGTATGTCCAACGGGCTTTGGAGTGGAACTCAGGTCCAGTGTCTTGGTGAGATCTTTGGCACATTTCCTTCAAAGCTTTTTTAAAACGCATGTGCTTGACTTGGAGTCCCTTCTTTTTATTCTTCTGTAGCTGGTCACTGTGGCAACCCGGAGCCCATCGTGAACGGACAGATTATAGGAGAGAATTATAACTATAGGGGCAGCGTTGTATATCAGTGCAGCCCGGGATTTCGTCTCATCGGGGTGTCAGTGCGGATTTGTGAGCAGGATCACCGCTGGTCAGGACGGACTCCTGTCTGTGTCCGTAGGTGTCCAATTATTTGTAATTACACACATATTATCATATGTTAAGGTAAAATAACTTAGCTTTAAGTCTGTGCATTAAAGACAAAGACAAAGATTCCAACTTCACTATACACTCTGCTATTGGCTAAATGCTCAAAGCCCAGTACCACTAAAACAATAATAATAAGAGGAAGAAAGTGACTTTGGGTCGCTGCAGGTTTTGTCGAACACTTTTAGTGGATGCTGATTCATTTTTGATTTATTATTTCAACATAGTCCACTTGTTCCCCTTTGACACTTCTTATTTTACAAAACTGTTGGAGCAGTAATAGAGAAATGCAGCGATTACAGCAGTACAGTACAGATGTTTGTATTTCATTACATTTCTCTGCATCTGTTTAACTATTATTTTTCTCTACTTTGGCTATCCCAGCCATCACATGTGGTCATCCTGGCAACCCTACCTTCGGTATGACCCAAGGAACTCAGTTCAACTTAAACAATGTTGTGCGTTTCGTCTGCAACTCTGGATATATCCTACACGGGGCAGTAAAATCTTCCTGCCAGGCCAACGGGCAATGGAGCAACGCTGTCCCCAAGTGTAAAAGTAAGTGTCAGGTTGTCCAAGCTTAGCAGTTATCTTTGGTCCCAGATCCTTTCAGTAGGTGGTGAATTATTTTTAAAAAGTAATTTCATGATGTAGTTGTGTAGGTTGAGGAATCACTCATGCACTCAAATTGCTAATGTAAAAGAACAAATAGTTATGTGAATGTTGATAATTGTTATACAAATACAAGTAAAATGTCCGTGCAATCACAACAAGGCCACATGTGCATTTTCTATGCACAGCATAACCACCCGCATATTTGTATTTGTATAGGATCTGCAGTTTGTTTCGTCCGAAAATCAAATATGCATTGACAAAAGTTCTATGCTTATCCAGTGCGCAGTGAGGATATTATCAAATATGTGCTCGTTGGTGGGATCCATTTGTGTGCATAGGTATTTAATTACCTATTGTCTCGCAAAGTCAAACTTCTGGAGCTGTAGGAGACCTCAATCACAGTGAGAGCAGAGACACCTGAGGGGAGGAACAGTTTAAATTATGAATATTTGGGGGAAAATTAAATGAAAAACCAGCGAGGAGCCCGGTTGATTTAATCACCAAACACACACTCCATGGAGGTTCCTGTTAATATTTACGTTTGATCATATTTCCTTCACCTCTGCTACCCTAAGATTCATCTGTCTGTAAGGGACAAAAACTTTGTTATGTATAAAAAGACATGTACAATTGGCCTTGGTACCCAGCTTTTCTTTGAATAAGGAAGACACAATCTTTTATTTTCAACATGTTTTTTTTGCAACAAACGATCTCAGCCCCCACGTCTGTCTCTAAATCCCCTCTAACAGAGGGATTTGTGTCAGGCACTGAAACAGTAATGGCAAGGTCGGACTCTGAATGTGACAAAGAAGTGGCAGAACCAGTAATGGATTGACTTTTGGCTTCTTTTTAATTAGGGAGAGAAAGAATTTGGGCTTTTTTGAAAAGTGATGGGGTGGTTATAAGTGTCACCGAAATGCTTTTCCATTTGTAAATAAAATAATTGGTATATTTTATTGCGGAGTGCATAAGGATGCGATACTTTCCGACAGAGGTGCCTTATATCTGCGATGTAGTGGTTAAATGGTGGCAGCATTGGCCTTATTTCCATCCAAATATTGAGATGCAGTCTGTGGGTGTGGGTGTGGATGTTCGTTTTGTCTGCATTATCAACACTGTTGATGTTTAGACTTAAGTAACTGGGACATGTTTTTTCAGATTATGACTTTAATAAAAGCATTCAAGATATGTTTTGTAATATAATATAAAGGCGATTCAAACATTTAGCCATATGGTGTCTATATCAATATATGCAATAACTACTTCAAAGCATTATCTTTTTCAACTGTAAATTATGTCTCCACAGGGAAACAGTGTCAAATTGTGCTTATTCAGTCAAACAAAGTATTTTCATACTATTACAGTAAAATTTAATGGTGCAAAATGGTTTTTCAGGCAAACAGACTGGCCAGATGTTATAAAAACCTCTCATGACATAAACATTGCTGCACTAGACAGCAGAACTGTTTTAATACCTTGTAATGCATTCTAACCTGCCAACATGTGGAGGCTGTTGTCCTACTACAGGTACTTTAAGCAGTGTAACCTGTACAAAAAAAGCTATGCAGCCTCTTCAGCAACAGGGAAGTAAGAGAGCTAGGCTCTTCTCCAACTTTATGCTTCACTTCTCTGAATAGATTGGGCTTGGTTAATGAAATAACATTGTAGCTGAGTCACATACATTAATGTATACAGTACATTAATGTATACATTAATGCAATTTATTGTAATGTATAAATTTGAATACATTGCTGTATGCTCCATATCTCTCGGTCATGGCGTCTGTGGCAAACTCTCGTGCTCATAGTATTCACAGAGTGTTTCTACTTTCATGATACTGCTGCTGATACTGGGGGGGGGGGTCACCGGGGCCTCCATTTTTTCCTTGCTCCTGCAGAATAATTGATCAAGTAGATCACAAAAGTAATTGTTTTTATCAGACTAGAGTTAACCAGTTCGATTCATGTTTTCAGTTTGTATCATTAAACATTGATTCAATCTTGCCACACAAAACATTGGGATATTATGCCAGTATTCGGTGAGCCGCGCTCTACTATCACCTTACCTCAGCCTTAACTAAACAAAGCCTTAGCCCTTAGGAGAGAGGAGGAACAGTGGAAGGACACAGACGGCAAGAAAAATTCAGTCAAGATTCTAACTAAAAGAGTGAGTAGGTCCCATCAATAATGGAAGGATCAGGAGAGCTCTGCTGGCTTGCCAGTCTGCTAGCCTTCTGCAATCTTCACCAATTTACACCACAGCAGCAGAGCTCCAACCCTGCGTCCTTAGGATGACTCGTTTGTTTTATTTGTGTAAGCATTAAAGAGGCAAAAAACACAGGACAGAAAAAACACTCTGTCAAATAGCACTTTTGGGGGTGTAACTTGGCAGTATTCCATAAGAAGGACACGGCAAACCACTTCTGAGTGGATACGATTTACCTTGGCGTTTCTTTCTCGCTCACCATTACTCTGCCTTTCCTTTAATCCTCTGAATTCCTCTCTCTGCACCCACTGGGCCAAGCACACAAATTTACCAGGAGGTCAGTTTCAGATTTTTGTTGAATCATTATTGACCCGACATTTCCATAGCACATCTTTTGAAAGCAAACTTTCTGAGCTTGGAAATTGTGGCGCAATAGCAGCTCCACTGTTCAAAAAACACATTATAGTGTTATTATGCAGTAAGTTGTAGAATGATGGCGCCGTGGGTCAGCCCTCTAAGGCACTGAATACATTTTAATAGGTATTTGGGGGCCATACTATCTATATTTGCCAGCTTTGAAGTATGGAAATGACCAACATTACATTACTATAAAAAGCTTTCATTTTGGCTGTGGCAGAGTGAAGGCTGGCAAGGCAAACTGGGATATAATGGCTGCATGGGCATTCCCAGTGTTTAAGGAGCTAGTGTTTAAGTAGGCATCATAATATGTATTTAATTGTGATTCCCACTAGAAACCAGATGGATGCTGTTGCTCTTTGTGCTCTGACTATGGTTTTGCAGTGTTAACTTTTAGTTTGTGTCATGTAACGAAGAGACGCAGGATGGGCTGACGCTTGCAGCGGCAGTAGCAGACTATAACATTCTGTCATGAATTTTAATACATTCCACACCATCAGGCCCCCATCCTTTATAACTCTGTATAGCACGGCCCACGCTGTCCCTGACTCCTCACTCATCCCTCATTCTCCCCTTTCCTAAATCAGGCCATCTGGTGCTAAACTGACATAGTGCCTCTTCTCCACTCAGCTCCCCATCCATCCCCATATCCGCACCCCAGGGGCCAGCATGAGACTGGCTCTAATGAAGAAAATGTTTATTTCCGGAATCTGCCTCCTACTTCATTTGGATTGGGTCGGATGGATGGATGGCGGGTGGGTGGATGTAGTAGATGAGGAAGGGAATGGGCAGAGGGAAAGAGAAAAATCAACAGAAACATATCTGCTTTTGAAATGTGCTTGTTGCCTGTCTGTGTGAGATAATATTCAAAATCAATTGTATATCTAAACATGGTAAAACTTGTATTGAAAATCTTTCAAATTTTACCAACATCTATAGGAAAAGAAGAAAAAAATCATTTGAATTAATAAATATAGAAACACAACCACAAGATTCAAGTGGACATGTATCCACATCATGTAATAAGCTTGCAAGCAACTGTCAAAGAATAATGGTTCTAACATGAAATCACAATTCAAAGGTTAAATCCTTTGAGCCTCAAATGTTTACACATGTCATATTTTTGTCTTGGCGCCGCTTTCTCCAGTTGTGAACTGCACAGAGCCGGGTTACGTGGAGAACAGCATTAGACAGGTACTGCCCAGTGGACCACATCGTTACAGTTTCCAGACCACCGTGTCATACAGCTGCAACCCAGGCTACTACCTGCTGGGCAGCAGCTCCTTCTCTTGTCAGGGGGATGCCACCTGGGATCGCTCCCTGCCTAAGTGCCTGTGTGAGTGCCATTGAATCCATCCAGTTGTTGTTTTTGTAAAATGTTGTACTGATTTCCTAATAGCAGAAGTATTTAACTGTCTTTCTATTTGTGCCAGATCATCAAATGTGAATATAATAAGTGATTAGTGCCAATCATTTTTTTTATGATTAATGATTAATCATGTCAGAAAGTAAGGAAAAACTGACTATTTGTAAGAGATGTTTAAAGTATATATATCTTATTTTCATCCAAGAATCCGTTCAATATCTAATGTTATTTTAAAAACATAAAAAAGGCTAGAAAATCACTTAGAGAGCGGAAATCTCCACCAAGGCACAGAAGTACCGTAGCTTTAGAAAAACTTTATGTAGGTTTCCCCATTAATGTCTAAATTATTAACAGCCTCTATCTACTGACAACTCCAAAAACTCTATCTTTCAAATACCCTGTAGCTGGTCATCTCCTATACTCCTTTACTTCTGCACTCCAGCGTGTTTATTCAGCCCAATAAGCACTCAGCTCCACCCCCAAATGAAGATCGTAGGAATCAAAGGAACAAAGGCAGCAAGGCCATTGTGATGTGACTACTCACAACTGTGTTTTATTTTATTTTATTATAATTTAAATGCTGAATATATTATTTGAATATATTTAAAAAAAACTTAATTATTTCTAAGATATACCATGACTTACCACTGCGTAAAATTACATTCAAATTGTTGGGTAGTTTTGTCATAATCTAGTTAACAAACAAATAAATAAAAAGACAAATGCACACGAGTGAAAACATAACATCCTTCTTTGGCGGAAAAAGAGACAGAAGCATAGGGACAGAAATCACATTTATAGAAGAAGGAAACAGCAAATGTTGACTAGTTTCCTTAATAAAATGAATTAAATGAAGAGCTTACCAACATTTTTGATTATAACGATTAATCAAATAACTGACGTACCCTTTCTAAATTAAAAACAAGACTTAGAACCAAGTTGTCTGATCCTGAAAAATGTAGTGCTACTAAATAAAATGAAATTGCCATAGTCATTATCCTCTGTTTCCAATCTCTTTGCTCTTATGGAACAGTGGTGCTCTGTGACCGCCCGAGCATGCCTCCCTACACCCAGATCTCTGGTGACCGTCGGACGGTCGGCTCAGTCATCCGCTACAGCTGCATGGGCCAGCGCACCGTCATCGGCAACACGACGAGAATGTGCCAGTTGGATGGCCAGTGGAGCGGCTCCCCACCACACTGCTCCGGTATGGAAAACTACATCCAGATTGACCTTCTCATTTCTGTCAGTCTGAAATTAAATATATGGCGTGCGCACAGCATTAGATCAACTTCAATTAAGAAGGTTGATATCGGATTTTTTTTATGTGCTAGAGTTGCCACTTTTCTCATCTAATGTCTTGCCTCCTTGTTATATTTGAGGAATTCAGATGTAGCATCAGCACCCAGTCAAACCAAGGCCCAAATAACACCAAACAAAGAAAGAAAGAGTTTGGGGGGCAGCTGTTACCAGGTAATGAGTAAAGTAGTTGGACAGTAGCTGACGCCAAGGTCAAAGAGAGTGTCCCCTTTAAAATGGCTTAACTTGCTCAGACCAAAGAACAAGAACTCACACACATCAGCTGTGTTATGAAGCAGTATAAAGATATCAGCTCCCGCCTTCACTCTACCATTACTGTATTTCTCTTTCCAACAGCAAGAAGTGCGTTGCATCATATGTCCATTCATACAAACGTTCATTGGCAAAAATAAAAGCAAATTTACATCAGAAGGGTGCACACAAAATAGTGCACACATATACACAGGCCCACGACCAGACCATAAAATATCATCCAGAAGTTTAATGTCACATTTCATGGTGTTCAAATATACTTCTTGGGATCGCTCCTGCTCTCTCAACGGGTGATAAACACAACTTTTTATTTGTCCGACTTTCTTAGTCATGCGCTGTTAAAGTGATTTTGGCCACCGCTTGTAAAACGAGGAGCCGCACACAGCAGAAGAAAATTTATGATTGGTTTGAATGGAGAATGAGGAATTATGAAGCAAATCTTCAGATGTATGTGTCGGATTAATGGAATGTGAAATAACCTTGAATTGCACATTTTCTTCATGTTGAATAAATACATACACTGAGAGTTAAGTAGGTAGGAGAATATTACCCTCTTCTTGGATGGCCGCCGGGTGGTTCTGCATCCCTGTTCAAACTTAATATAAAGGTTTGGTAGCATGTCGTATATTTAAAACTAAATTTTTTTTCTCCAGGAAATTCAGCCAGCCTCTGTGGAGATCCAGGCGTTCCTGTCCATGGCATCCGTCTGGGAGAGGAGTTTATGGTGGGCAGTGTTGTCCGGTTCAGCTGTGAGCCCGGCTATACGCTGAAAGGTTCACCAGAGAGAACTTGCCTCGTTAATGGGACCTGGATTGGTACCCAACCTGAGTGTAACGGTAATTAATTCATATAAGTTTCAACAGAATGCATTTTTTCTTTGATCGCTGGCACACTGCAAAAACTCAAATTCTTAGTATTGGGTTCATTTCTAGTCAAAATATGTTATTGCACATATTTTAAGACACATTGACTAAAAAAGGAACATTTCACTGAGAAATGGGGACATATTTTTAGGATGTTGAACATCTTTTTGCGTCATAGAATATTGAAAATATCTCAAAAGCTCAAATTTAGTATTTCCAGCTAACATAACCACAAAGATAGAACCGTGGAAGGTCGCCTCGGTGCTGCGCTCTCTAGTACTTTGCCTGTTTTTTTTAATTTGTCCCTTTTACAGTAATCCCTCTGTGATCACATACTCCAGAGAGGAACTTTTAAACATCCGCCCATCGACTGGAAATACTTTTTCACAATTCCCCGAACAATTGTTTAACCTGGGTCAACTTCTAGTTGGAGGAGCAGCAGCTCTCTGTGGGACCTACCGGAAACGTCGGAGGGGGAAGCGAGCCGGTGCGCTTGTTGAACTGCGTCAGCGGGGATTCCGAACGGCACTCCCCCCGATTCACCTTGCGAATGTCTGCTCTCTGGCAAATAAGATGGACGAGCTGCTGCTGCTAAATTCAACCAACTCGGACTTTATTAGATCCGCCGCCCTGTACTTCACTGAAACCTGGCTTAGTGAGCACATCCCGGACAACGCGCTTCACCTACTGGGCTTCCAGCTGCTCCGATCGGACTGTAGCGGCCCTCTTGAGCAAGACGAAAGGAGGCGTTGCCTGCCTCTATATTGATGAAGGTTGTTGCACGGATGTCACAGTGCTGAAGAAATCATGCAGTCCTCATTTAGAAAATGTATTCATCAACTGCAAGCTGTTTTATTCTCCACGGGAGTTTTCCTCCTTCATACTGGCTGCAATTTACATCCCACCTCAAGCGTGCATTAGTGAGGCACTACAACACCTCGCTGACCAGATTTCTGATCTGGAGCATGAACACACAGACTCTCTACTCATCATTCTTGGGAACTGCCAAAATATAGACAACAGTTGTGTCCCACCAGGAACACTAACCCGCTGGACCACTGCTACACCACAATAAAGGGTGCATATCGCTCTGTCCCCCATGCAGCTCTGGGACTCTCTGATCATTGTCCAGCTCATCCCGTCCTACAGGCAGAAATCGAAATCTGTTTAGCCTGTAGTCAAGACTGTCAAGAGGTGGAACCACGAGGCAAAGCTTGAGCTACAGGCCTTCTTTGACTGCACTGATTGGAGTGTCTTTTAGGATGCTGCTTCAGACATGGATGAGTTGACTGACACTGTGACGGCTTAAATCAGTTTTTGCGAGGATATGTGTGTGCCAACAAAAACCTTCTACACATACAATAACAATAAACCCTGGTTTACTGCCAAACTCAGGCAGCTTCGTCAGACCAAGGAGCAAGCTTACAGGAGTGGTGACGGAGTCTTGTACAAGGCCAGAAACCCACTGACCAGAAGAGTCAGATCAGCAAAGAAATGCTACTCTGAAAAGCTGAAAAAGTTTAGAAATTAGATTTACCAGCTCCTTTCAAGATGTCCTTGATCTAAATCTCAAATCTTATTTTAAGAAATCTTACCAATCAAGTTGTTCTATTGGCAGATTTTCTTAATTATTACCAGCCAAAACCGCCTTGTTTTCATTATTTGTTTACTCATTTTTGAAGGGGAATTTTTTTCAGTGCAAACAAGGAGTGGCATGAAGAGATCCTATTTATGTATCCCGTTAGGTTTTTGCTTATTTGCTAGGAGAGAGTCTCCGGCCAGCTGTCAGATTTTTTTTTCAGGGGCACGGAAAAGGATGTCAGACTTGTCTCGTCATATTTTTACACCCTCACAGATCCTGGGGGGTTCATGCGGGTCCTGCCTGTAATGTAAATGCATTTTGTGTTCTCAAACAAATTCAACATGTCCTGTAGTGATGAGAACATGATGTCCTGAGATCATTGCTTCCAGTTCTCAAATAATGCATACACTGCTCGTTGTTAAGTATTCCGTACTACTATGAACAGCCTGTGTGTGAAAGGTCATCACTTTTAGAATTTTTATGTAGAGAATCTCAAGGTTTCGTCCAAAAAAAATGAGTGGATGTAGTTGTGTTATGTTAGTAGTGTATGTTTGTGTAGTTATTTTAGCACATTGAGATTTGATCCAAATGTAAAGTGCGTTATAAATTAAATTTATTATTATTATTATTATAGAATCCTATAATAATAATATTATTATAGGATTCTGTGAGGTCACGGTTAAATTAGATTAAAAGGCAGTGTTCCATTTATGTTGGAGATGGAGGCAAACTACAATGTAAAGCTCTTTCTTTATATTTAGCTGTCCATTTAGAAATCTAATTCAGTGAAAGCTCTCACCTGTGGATATGGGCAGTGGTTAGTTTCAGCAAAAAAAAAGGGAAGCCTTCAAGAGCAGGATGAGCAGCTTGCTCTTTTGTGCTAAATTAAACCACATGAGGTTGGTTTCATCCTGTGGAACTGTTCTGGAAACATCCAATTAGAGCCCTCGTAGTACTGTGAAGAATATGGAGGGATTACATCTCCCATTTGGACTGGGAATGCCCCAGGATTCCATATCAGCAGCTGGAGGTCTTTTGTCGGGGGAAATCATGTTTGGCCTACTGATTACATTGCTACCACTGCAACCTAAGCCTTCATGACGGGTAAGATTAATGAATGGATGGTGTCATGGATGTCTTTGGGGCAATGGATGATGAACGCAACAGTCAACCATTCGGTTAAATGTAAGAAATAGACAAGCTGGGAGATTACAATGTTCTCTGCAAATCTAATGCAGTAGAGACATGGCTGCCAGATATAATTCAAGACATTAGTTTCTTTCTTGATTTATTTTAATTCATTTTCTTCTTTCTCTGCTCACAAGTTTACCTAATTAAGAATTTATAAGCCTTAACATGCATAAATGTTTAGAGTTTCATGGATAATACACTCAACTCTTATTATTGCATAGTATTGTGTTGTTTATGTGGCTTGCATTGGCCTGCCAAGGGACTGAAGATGGAAATTTGCTCTGGCTATAATCTTGAATATTTATATGTATATGTTCATTAATATGCACTGTCCCCTTTTAGAATCAAATAAATTAAAACAATTTAATTGTGGTTATAGTTGATGTTTTAAAATGCAGTTATTTGAGAAATACAAATTAATATTTGATTATCCTTAGAATTTGATCCATTTTCAGGGAGAGTCAAGCTCAACATGCTCAAATGATCTCAGCACATGTCCATTTTATGCTATAAGCAATAGTGACATTCACTGATAGAGTCCTTACCTGCTGCCTTTCCAAAGAGAATGACATGCCTTAAATTTGCGTGTGTTTTGTGTGCAAATAACAGACATATAATAAAAAACATAAAACTTGATGCAAAATGTATTCTTTACAGATTAAAATTTTGTCAGTATGGGACATAGAATTTATTCTAATACCACATCAGATCAGCAGAGCAAAAGAGAGAGAAGATCATCTAAATGTTTTCTGTTTGTGTGTTCCATTGAGGCGGGTCCCTTTTCATTATTCTCTTTCACCTTTCAAGCTGATGATGAAAGAGGATATGAAGGATGATGATAAATGCCCTGTGGTTGTTTAAGGCCTTCAACATCAATGCGTTCTCTGTCTGAAGCAGTTCTTTAAATCAATTTCGGGTCTCATTTCGATTTTATTAATACTTAATTAAGTATTCTCAGAAACCCTCAAAATAATTAATTCATCCGTAATAAAAAATAAAAAAGGAAACCATAAATAAACTTCCTATGTTATCTTTTTCTTTTTTCTGTCCCAACACACACCCCTTTTCTCCCCTCATCCTTTCATAGAGTTGTTATTTCTCAGAGCACATCCTTTCTCTCAGGCTGTTTTCACATGTCCTCTTCAGACCCGTCCACACACATTCACAACGCGCCATCACCGCCATCTCTCTACCTACCTGAATCTCTATCATTCTTACTCTGCTCTGCGGTTTGCCGACAAGCTGATGCTGCCCACCTGTTCTCCGCTGGCACAGACTTCAAGGGTCGGACCACATCTGGTCATCATGGGTTGACAGAGCCTCCAGGGCTCTGAGGGCCTGGCCAAGCCTGGAACTGTAATGAACAGAAGCATTGCTGGCAACAGGACTGACACAAAGGGAATTCCTGAGCAAATGACGAGTTTATCGAAGTTCCTTTAAAGTAGTGAGTAGGGGAAGATGCTGATGGAAGGTCGACAGAGGGACCGTTAAAAATCTACATCAGAAAGGTTTTTCAGCCGATTTAAAAATATAAAGATTGTGCAAGAGAACCTCCCCTCAATTAGTCTGATATACAGAAAAAGTCGCAACACATAAAGAATAAAAGTCAAAGTCAATGGGTAAGGAAAAACCTTCATTTAAGATGTTGGAAGTGGTTTGACTCTCACTGTGAGTCTAAAATCTTTATTACTAATATTTGTGTGGCTGGGTAAATTGAAAGAGAGTAGAATTTAATTCAAACTTTGATTTCTGATTTATCCAAAACTGCTTATGTCTGTTAACTCAATATTTAACTCATTATTTTCTCTTTCATTGTTTTTGTTTCCCACTTGTTTTCAGTGATGTCTTGTGGAAACCCAGGAACCCCACGGAATGCCCAGATCCTGATCCACGACGGACTAACATTTTCCAAATCTATTACATACTCCTGCAGAGAAGGCTACTATTCTACCGGCCTGCTCACCCGTCACTGCACCGTTAACGGAACGTGGACTGGCAACATGCCTGAGTGCTCCGGTAATAAACAGCTCACACAGAGACTTGTCTCGTCATAAATATGGCCTGAAAAGGTAAAAAGGGAAAAAACATTTTTTAAATATTATTTTCTCGTAATTTGGGGACTTGAATCTCTTTTGCGAAAATTAAAGAAACATCTGGAGATTTTCATGGCATATTTATGACTTAACAATTTAAGAAAATTCTTCCATTTATTCCTGAGTTAGTGCCCCAGCCAAAGGGGGATTATAACGTTGCTCTTGGTAGGTCTGTCTTTTACCCATATTTCACTGCGGGGGATATAGCTGTATTTCCACAAAAGCCATCAAAGCTAGTATAACCAAATTTTGTAAATACATTGTAGCAGCCCCAACGATGTGCATGGTGTTATCTGCTTCATCCGTTATTTTGACATTTTCAGGAACATTTTAATTATTATGCATGGATTTTGCTTAAATTCAAACACCAATACGAAGACTTTCAAAAAGTTTTTAGTGTCCTTAATGTCACGTGAGTCATTTTTGGTTTCTTCATTTAGCTTATCTTTACTTTTGTAGGCACAGTTGCATTTACGCGATTTTCACCTATCACTTACATTCACCAATTTTATAGTGAAGTCAGAATTCAATAAAATTTCAACTACGTTTTTTACGGGGTTTTAAGCTATGTGGGTTATAATTGGTTTCACCAATTTGCTTATTCCTACATTTTCAGAAATATTCAAACTGAGGTCACGGTTGCTACTATTCTGCTAAGATGGAGTTCATCATCTATTCACATCAGTGCAAATTGAGTTTTTCCAGCAGTGGGGGTGATTTATTCCTTGGACACACATTTTCCATTCTATTATCAATTTACCACATCACATTTGAAAAGTCAAAGTTTTTCTTCTAAAAACGAATACATATTCTGGCATGTAAGGGGTTATAGACAGGCTAAATGGCCAATGTATTACACAATATTAAGTAGTTTGCGAATAATGGAGGAAAACATATGAGTGAGTATCTTTCTAGTAATGAATTCCTGACTTAGTATAAGGAAATTGGTTTGAGGCTCTTTATCATGGAGTCTCACAAAAGACACACAGCTGCTGTGTAGGGCCAAGAATCCCTGGCAAATAGAGGTCAAAGAGATCCAGATTCTTCTGAATGGAGAGGCTAAACCCTTATCAGCTCCATAATGTATTTCAGACCTCTGTAATTCACAGCGGTTAAAGGGCAAGTTTTGAAGCACAACTTTAGTGAAGGAAGGTCCTCTGAATAAGAGACAGTTTAGTTTAATGATTTCTATTGATGTTAGAAAAAGTATGGCTGAGAAAGTATTCACTGGGTAGAACTGGTCTGGTAGTCAACTTAGATGTACTCACCTCAACTGCAAGTTTTAGACCAGAGATGTGGGATTAATGCCAAAAGCTGTCCAAGAAAAATGTAATACAAGAGGGGAAATTATCTCCCCCCACTCTGTTTTACGGGTTACACAGTCCTAGTTAGACGTTGTGGCTCTCGTCGCATTCTCTTACCAGCTCAGAGGGTAATGTTAAGTGATTGCTCAGGCAGTGGTGGACACTTCATCTCCAAGTGGGGATTTCACCAGATTGCCTGTCATATGCATTTCATAATGTCTTCATGTCTCGAGGCAACTTAGCACAAGTTGTCCTTCCGCGTCCCGGATTTTCTGAGCTATGATGCTACTGAGTCACACACTGGACAAGGAGACACTATCAAGGAGAAATGTTGCTCATTTGATAGCTTGAGGAAGCTACTTTAAAAGAATCATGAGCAAATTTAGTTTCTTTGTATTCCTAAGAGCTCAAAAGTAGAGTCAATCATAGGACAGGGGTGGTTCTGTTGGACAGTCGCACCATCAGTGACTTCCATATTTCTAAGCACATATTCAGTACGAAAATGTCATGTGAATGCGCTTGTCGAAAAATGAATGAAGAACTAACTATTCGGAATGACTTCAGTACATTTCAAATTTGTTTGTGAGATCAACTGCTTCATAAGTGTATGCAAGTGTTCATTAACTCCTAGACTTCATGTGCATATGATATTGATTTCCCGTTGTAAAGAGTATAATCAAATCATAAGCCAATTAAAACATCAAATATCATAGTTCCAATGTGATGAGCTAGCAAACTGTATATACTTTTCTTTAGTTCTTCTCAACCCTCTTAATTTCTACCTTATATTACACTTGGTCTGTCCTCGTTTTGGAATTGTATCATTTGTTTTCAACACTTTTGCTGATTTGGTTTCTGCAGTAATCAACTGTGGTGACCCTGGAGTGCCTGCCAATGGAATCAGGGTGGGCAATGAACTCACGTACAATCAGACAGTCAGTTTCCAGTGTTCTCCTGGATTCACCATTGACGCTGACCGGGCCTCGACTCTCGTCTGCACCAAGGACCGTACCTGGAATGGCACAAAGCCTCTCTGTAAAGGTAAAGATGTGTCACTTAATTTGACTGACAGAATTCTGCCAGAATTAATTTAATACTTGTTATATTGTCACAAAAGAACATTGCACATGTACTTAGATACAGTTTAATAATGTAATCTAAACCAATTTGTAGTCCTAGAATGTCTCATTGTGTCCTTCTAGCGATCGTATGTGGTGCACCACCTGCCATCCCCAATGGACAGGTTGTCGGTACAGACTTCAGCTGGGGCTCCAGCATCAGCTACTCCTGCAACCAGGGTTACCAGTTGTCCCTGCCAACTGTGCTAACATGCCAGGGCAGTGGCAACTGGAGTGGAGAGAAACCCCAATGCTTCCGTAAGTCGCTCCAAACTGGAAGTCCAGATGACGTAGCATATCGCTATTGCGTTCCTGGCATTTCTTTCACCCAAATGCATATAGTATGCAAGCGTGAGATTAAAACACAGTACATGCAGCAGGTCATTTGACATTCCCCTGCTTCATCTGTCTTGCAGCTGTGTTCTGTGGAGACCCAGGAATGCCCTCCCAGGGCAGGAGGGAGGACCGAGGTTTCACCTATCTGGCCTCTGTCTCCTTCTCCTGCTACCCTTCCCTTGTCCTCGTCGGATCTCCAAGGAGATATTGTCAATATGATGGCACCTGGAGCGGCACTCAACCTTCTTGCATCGGTTAGTTACATCTTCCATTTATTATGTAGTCTGACATACTGAATATGTTGGAATAGAGTATGTCATGTTATTATCAGATGAGAGTACTTCATAGTACACAATCCTTCCCAAGAGCAAGCATATCTCCCAAAAAGTCCCCAATCCACTGCGTTGTATAAGCATTACCCCTGATTGTAATCTTCAAAGTAAATGTAAGACTATGTCCAAAGTATTTTTCAGAAAAAAAGCTCCCCCTAGTGACTAAAATAAAAAAAGATGCCCCTGTTCAATCAATCAATCTTTATTTATATAGCGCCCATTCACAACAACAATAGTTGCCTCAAGTTGCTTTCCAGAAAGAGCAGGTCTAGACCAGACTCTTTATATAATTATCTACAGGACCCAACAAATTCCTCCTTGAGCAAGCACTTGGCGACAATGGCGAGAAAAAACTGCCCTTTAACGGCAGAAACCTCGAGCAGATCCAAGACTCAGGGTAGACGGCCTACTGCCATGACCGGTTGGGTTTGAAAAGAAAAGAGTGAGAGCGAGAAAGACAGAGACACGGATAAGGAGATATACAGACGGGGGGAAAGCAGCGAAGAAATCAGCTATAATCCACTTTCGGGCAGCGGCAGCAGCAGCAGCAAGGATCCCAGGTTGATAATAACATTAATATTAATGTAACATATAGTTATAGCTTATGGGGGAATACTATACAATAATAATAATAATGATAACAACAATAATCATCATCTTGTGATCAGTGGACATCGAGCAGGTCCACAGCAGCAGATGCAATCACCAACCATGTGACCTTACAGGGCGAGAAAACACAAAGACTCCAGGAAAGAAGTCAAGTTAGTAACATGCATTTAATCCGTTAAAATGCATTAATCCATTTAACATGTATTAATCCAGTGACGTGCATTAAAGTGAGAGAGGAAGAGAGAAATGCTCAGTGCATCATGGGAGATCCCCTAGCAGTCTAAACCTCTAAGAATTAGCCTTAATTATAAACTTTATCATAAAGGAAAGTTTTAAGCCTACTTTTAAATGTAGAGAGGGTCTCTGCCCCCCGAACAAAGATTGGGAGATGGTTCCAGAGGAGAGGAGCCTGATAGCTGAAAGCTCTGGCTCCCATTCTACTTCTGGAGACTCTAGGGACTACAAGTAACCCTGCATGCTGGGAGCGTGCAGGGTTCCCCTGTTGAGTAGAATATGAACTATTATAGTGAAACACGATGAATAAAGACAGAGCTCCTCGAGTTGATTGAAATGCACCATATTTATGAATCTTCTCGAGGGGACTTGACTAAATCAGATAAATAGTTGAAAAATTATGGCCCCGAAACCTTTGGGGATAAAGCGTCCGCTAGTATCAGAAATATACAACCAACCTTTTTCAAAATCAATCCATGTGTCTATGTGGCTCAAAATTTTAAATTGATCCATTTCAAATTTTTTGTTAAATCATTTTAACACAAAGGATCCCCAACTTTTCAGCGGGATTTCCTTTTGCAAAGAAGAATTAATGAATTCAAAACCTTCGACCTAGCTAACAAGCTTGATTGATTCTGATTTTCCATCCTCAGCTGTGCAATTAATTATAGCAACCCAGATTATTTATTTAACCCCATATAACCCCAGGTCTGATCAAATCTGTTTTTACAGTGTAGGGAAGCAAGATTCACTACTAGCCAGTTCGACAACATTTACAGGTATACTACAATATTCAGTAACAGATTATTTCCTTTCCTGCTACTTTAGACACATATTCAGTAAAACATTGCCTTGGAACTTTGGGAGTAATATAATATTGAAGGTGAGAAATACATTACCAAAAAAAACCTGGTGCTAGTTCGGTGCTGGTGCTGGTGCCAGTGCTTAGTTAGTTCAACTCGTACACCTCCTAAGAACTTGTAAGCTCTTCTATTGGCAAGGAGCCAAGTCAGAGCCATAGCATTACCCATTAAAGCTTGTGCCATACTCAAGCACAACAACTTAGATGGAGGAGCTCATTGTTACCAGGCAAATGCTATTCCTTGCTTTGCAAACCTATGTTGAGATCCAGAGCAGGAAAAAAAAACTTTTGTCATTAATTTTATACGAAAAAAAAATAAAAAATTGCTAGTTTAACAGATGAAAAATGATCAGCTGTTGTTTTAAAAATGGCTGTTCAGTGTTTGCTCTGGTCTTGTTGGTCACAATAGCCCCGCCCCCAGCCCCTGGCATAATTGGTTCTTGGCTCTAGACCAGCAAAGAGTTGGTGCTTTTTTTGGCACCAGATTTGAGATCCAGGAACCAGTGCTTTGGCCGTCGAAAAGCCTAGAGCTGGTGCTAACTCAGGCTCTGGCTCCGAACTAGCCCTAGAACCAGCTCGCTCAAAAACCGGTATAAGCAGGAGCTATGGTTGAGCAAAATGAATGACAAAGGAACTATAAATGAAAGTGGGAAGCTAGTGATAAGGCAATAAGTAATGCTCTTTTGAGAACAGGAAATCAGAAAGCAGGAATCAGAAAACACAAAACTCCATACCATGACTATCAACTATTCCATAATCCAACTATTCATTATTTGTTGCAAATGGCAACAGTAAAAATTTAAAACCATATACACCATGTAGTCGGTGTCTTTCTTGCGTTTCGTCTAAACTCACTGGAGTGCCTGTCCCCTTATGACTTCCTATTCAACACCTAGAATTGTTGGTGGCTAATCTGAGACTGACTTAAACCCCCATAATATATATATATATATATATATATATATATATATATATATATAATATATAATATCGCCAAAACATCGGGGATATTATGGAATCATTATTCCAATCGTTGCTGCTGCGTCCACTGTAGGTCCTATGTGTTAACGCCATAACTCAAAAACAATTTCATGGATTATTCATATTTTATATAGATCTTAGAGTGACCGAGATCTGGAGTGATTTTGTTTTTGTTTGGTATTCGGTTGCATATTTTCAACACTAAGGTAATCTTCAAAAGTGTTTGAGCCATAATTTCTCACCCCGTTGGTCCAATTTAATCCAAATTTGGTGCAGATGAATCCGCTAAAGAAGATCAATCTTGTACATATCATAATTTACTCTAATGGTTTATATAAGATAAGATAAGATAAGATAAACCTTTATTAGTCCCACAATGGGGAAATTGCAGTGTTACAGCAGCAAGAGCATTTTAAAGAATATAGAATAACAGAGCAACATTATGTACAATTAAATTAAATGTGCAGTTGTGGACATGTTGGGTAGTGTATTGTCCCATTGTGCAAAGTGCAAGTGAGGTAGGTGTGTGTGTGTGTGTGTGTGTGTGTGTTTGTGTGTGTGTGTGTGTGTGTATGTGTGTGTGTGTGTGTGTGTGTGTGTGTGTGTGTGTGTGTGTGTGTGTGTGTGTGTGTGTGTGTGTGTGTGTGTGTGTGTGTGTTACTAGCAGTAAGCAGTAACAGTATCACGTAGTATCACTACGGGGATATTTTCATTGCAAAACACTTTTATTGACAGAACTCAAAAACTTTAAACCACAAAGATCTTAGTGCGAGAAAGTACTGGATTGATTTTGGGAAACGTGGCTTGTATATGTCTCGACCTGGTCAGACCTATTTTGTATACATTGTGTTTTACTCTAATGTTTCATATTTTACCTACAAGGGGGAACTTTTTTTTTACAAAAAACCCTCTATTTCCTACATAACTCTTTTTCCATTGGCCCAATTTAGTCCAAATTTGGAGATATACCATGTTAAATAAAAATACTATGGAGTTCAATCATGGGGATTGTTTGTACATCGCAGGGGATTGGGGTCTTTTCAGGGATATACACTTGTCAGGGAGGACAGCGTACGTCTAGTTGTATAATAAGCCGCTTTGAGTGGGTTCAGACTTGTAGAATTTGTATGTATTTTGTCTGCAGACAGTAATTTTTTAATGGCCTTCCCTCCTACCTTCAGTATTTCGCAACGTTTCTCTGAAAAATGTAATTTCTCCATACAACTCTTCTGAAACGACCGGTCCGTCTAGGGTGACATACTTAATAAATGCTTTAACTTGAGAGCAGTTATCACTGTATTTCTATGTCTTTCAGATCCCACTCACACTACCTGTGGCGACCCAGGCGCTCCTCTCTTTGGAAATCAGAACAACAGTCAAGGCTACCAGGTGTGAATAAATGTATATTATTTGCAATATTGCTTATTATAAGCAATAAGCAATAAGCTTATAAGGTTATTGCTTATTGCTTAAGAAAAATGCTATTGCTTATCTGCTAGCACTGAAAAATACAAAAACAACAAAACTCCAGTAGTGATGAGAAAGCAGGGCACAGCTCAATTCAAAGCTTTCTTTCATCGGAAATCATAAAGAAAGTTAACGTTATGCTTTACGTCCATCTTTGAAAAATATATGGTTGAATAAAATACTTCTCATTTTGAGAAAAGCAAAACTCTGAAGGGAAACAGAAGGATTTTTAGAACAGCACACCGATTGATTTGAGATTGATAGGCACATTTAAAATTACAGTTATTATTAGAGTGATCTATTCTGAACTGGAAAGGATGGCAAAGTTTGACACAATTAATTGATAATCCAAATAGTTTTCGCAATCTGCTTTGTTCTTCTGTAACAAAAAAAATTAGTTCAATGTAATTTGATATATGAATAAAAATCTTAAATAACAACCTGGAAACAAATTATTTCAGCAAACCATTTAAATGAACCTTTCTAATATGCATGGAAAATCTGCTTCCTTATGCATGCTTTTTGTCTAATCCACATGCTCACATGATGATGCGTGTCCTGTTACAGATCAGCAGCACGGTCTTGTTCAGCTGTAGGAAGGGCTACTTACTGCAGGGCTCTGTTTCTCGCACTTGTCTGCCCAACCTCACTTGGAGTGGTTTTCAACCCGAGTGCATCGGTGAGTACAAAATGTGCTTGTATTGTTACGTACCGTATCTTAAAGCGGAAAACATAGCCTTGAGAAATAGAGTTCCTTAACAGTAACATCTTCTCCTGAGATATCCTGACTCATTCTTCACCTCAAAAAACTACAGTACTCTCTCTTTTTAACGGTTTTGACATGTTATTTTTCTTTCTTATCTGTTGGTCTGCTGATTTATTTCCATCTAGTTCTCCTCCTCATTCCCACTTTTACCTGTTTACTCTAAAACCCTGTTCACTTAAATCCTTTTCCCTCACTCTTTCTTTGTTTGTTCAGCCCACCACTGTAGCCAGCCAGAGCTGCCATCCCAGTCTGATGTGAGAGCCATTGAACTGCCATCCCTTGGCTACACGCTCATCTACACATGTCAGCCTGGCTTCTATTTGGCTGGAGGATCAGAGCATAGGACCTGCAGGTCCGAGGGGAGCTGGACAGGGAAACCACCTCTCTGTGCAGGTATAAATATAGTTATATCAAACCAACAAAGGAATGTGGCGGAATACTTGATTTTGAATATTTTAAGACACAACAACATAAATACTCCTTGCATTTTTGTTTCGGCTGAATTTCTGCAATATTACTTGCATATCCAGAATGAATTCCACCAAAAAATAAATTATAGAAAACGCACTCAGCGAGCACAAACCTGCACCAAGGCAACAGTACCCTATAGGTTAAGGAAAAATGAATGCAGATTCCTCCGTTAATGTCTGAGTCATTTGTCAGGCTTTAAATCTACCGACAACTCAAAGTAACTCTTTTAGTATCTCTCACTTATTCTGTAGCCGATCGTCTCCTGTGCTATCCACTTCAGTGTCTCTGTTCAGTCCACTGAGCCCCCAACTCCTCCCCAAAGAAACATTAAAGGAGTCCAAGTTTAAAATTTTTTTGAATTATTTAAACAATTTTAAGCATAATATTATGTAATAAAGTAGTAATAATTGCCTAAATCCTAGTGCAGAGTTTTGGTGAATTGACACATGCATTTGTGTGGTTACATGAGTGAGGTGTGTTCACGTGACAGGCGTTGAAATTGATGGAATCGACTGACTTGAAAGGCCCTCTGCATCATTTAAGTCACAAGAATGTGAGCCTTTTGGTTTCCCTGTAAAATATACTGATGACGGAATTTGGACAAAACCTCAATGGTTTGAAAGAAATGTGCATGAAAAAGTAATATGACCATGGCCACACATCTGAGGAGCACAACAACTTCTCGCTGAAGCGTTTAAACTACTTTTTGCATTGACAATCAGACCAGATAAAAGTTGTTACCATAATTTTTTTTATTAAGTAATAGGCCTGTATTCAAAACATTAATTAATTGCCCATAGGAGTGCATGTTTGTGTCTATGTGTCAGCCCTGTGAGTAACTGGCGACCCGTCCTAAGTTGTCGCCAGTTGGTATAGGCTCCAGCCCTGATGAACCTGAACAGGATAAGCTGTGACGGAGAATAAATGAATGAATGTTAGTAGAAATATTAGCCACATGTACTTAAAGTATCACATTGAGTGTACTGATTGTGTAATAGAATTATAACTATTACTATATTATTGCTTCATCATGATCAGGATGTTCCTGCTCTAGATGTTAAAGGTAAAGTTAATCCAAATACTCTTAATGAGGTTGAGTAGTTTACCTTTCGAATCATCAAAGGCTGCTTTTTAGCATTTCTGCACTATAGTAACTTGTATCTCTATAACGTTTAATTAAAATAGGTCGGTTTTCAGTTTGTTGACATTTTCCAGATGTTCAGACATTTAAAGAAAGAAGTGACAGAAGAAGGGACATTTTCATAATGAAATCTTTCCCCCCAGACCCCGAACAGCATAAGCAGTTACAGGAAATGAATGGATGGACTTCCCCTCATACTCCATGAGAAGTCTTCACTGAAAGCATTACATTCTGCACTAGCCCTGGATTCAGATGGGAAATTTGAGATATAGCTAATGTTGATGTATAGCTCTGTTAATACTTTCTTATTGTAAGGTACATGCCAGGCTAAGGTGACCAATTCATCACACAATTACTCTGCGTGGAAGTACACCACAAATCAGACACTCACATAGGCACACTTGCTTTAAAACATTAACGAGGGTGCAAAACCTGATTACGCGAATGCAACCCATTGTTTAGGTTAGCTGAAGTACCTCTTATAAATGGCGAGGCGGTGTTAACAGGGTCTAGCAGATAAATAGACTGCCATTAAGACACCCCAAGCAGTAGGCCTAAAAACATATAAGAAAATAAAAGTCATCAACTGGTAATTATCTAACAAAGATGAACGCTAATGGGTTAAAGACAAAGACAGAAGAGGGCGAATAGCCATGTGATAGATATTATTCCAGCCCTGTGCTGAATCATAAGGTGTGATGGGTATTTTTAAGGCCACACCCTTAGGAGAGGAGACACAGAGAACTGGCCTTAGCACATTCAAAATTTTAATACCACCTGGGGGCGCAGTGATAGAAGAGCAGCTCAAAACACAGGCAGCTAATAAAAAACAAGGCTGTGGGAGTGTGTGTGCATGCCTTTTGTTTGTGTCGGTTTACATTTTTTGCAAGTTTGTGCCCATAAACTACCATCATTAGAACTGTCTTTCTTTGTAGTGTTGTGTAAAGCAATCAAAACGTTGTTTTTCCATGTGGGTGGATGTTTATTACTGTGGTGGCATTCTATGGCATCGTGTGAGCTGTAAACCATTATTGCTGTGCTTCCACTGAAGCATCAGAACTAGTGTGTTTGACTGTGCCGCATCGCCTGTGGAGAAAGCCGGGCCGCTGTCTGAAGCTTGAATCAAATCCTTGCGCAGGCATCCCTTACTACGGCAATCAGAGGGGTTATTAGTCAGTGGAGGTAAACAGAAAGTGCTAATAATGATATCTTGTCACTGTAATTACCATGGAGCTGTTGTTTTGGAGAGGTAATCTGATCTTTTATAGTAATTTACTTGTTTACATTGTAAAAATGCCTCTTTTTTTTCTTCCTCTCTCTTCAGCTGATAATCGTCCAAGTGGTAAGAGCCCAGAGGAGACAGTCCAGGCTCCACCATCCAAGATACCAGGTAAGGTCATATGAATCCACCACCATGACGTGACAGTTATTTCTTGACTTTAGCATGTCCTTGCTTACTGAACCCGAAAACATGTTGGGTTTGGAATCTTAGACACCAGTGGCTTCTTACTCAACATTGATAACACACACCCTGTTATTTGATTTCAATGATTACCTCCTATGTTCAGCTTGAACAAAGGCTGACATCCTGTTTTTTTCTGTCTCTTCCAGTCCCTGGTGGTGTATTCGCTAAGAACTCTCTGTGGAGGGGATCCTATGAATATCTGGGGAAGAAGCAGCCAGCTATGCTCAGCATCACTGCATTTGAAGCGATCAGTCACAGGGTTAATGGGACACTGATCGACCACAGCGGCGTCGAGCTAAAACTGGCTGGTTAGTATACCTAAACCAGTAGAACTTACACCTATGAATACTGCATGGCCATATCCTCACACCAGTCAGCTCCTATATTGGGTTGGATCTCAACATAAATCATGCCATACCTGACTGGAGAAGATCTAGCTGATGTTACTGAGTAGCAGATATTTCATAGTATTGTATCTCCCTGTGGCACAACCAGAATGCATTAGTGTTTATTAACACCCAAATTTGCATGAGTATCAGCTGCAAAGCTTCCGCGACTTACATGATTGCTATAAGTGAAAGTGGTATTGCTGATTCAGAGGAATTCAGATTATTGCTGTGATAATTGCTCTTCTGTTGCAGAATCATTCAGTTAATGCAATTGGAATCAGATAAAAAAAATGTTTGTTTATGTGGATGTTTATAAACTGTTATCATATTGTCTTACGATGAAAAAGGGTCCATCCATCCATTCATTTTCTTCCACTTATCCGAGGCAGGTTTGTGGTGGCAGCAGAAGGGATTTCCAGATAAGAAAGGATTTCCAGATTTCTCTCTAAGTAGCAACACATCATACACTTGATCAATAAGTGCCATGTTATTCTATTGTTGTCTAAAGGTCATAAAACCACAAAAAATAAAACATTTACTAAAAACATAAATGAGCTATACTCTGGCACTGATGGCCAGAGACTTTAAAAAATTAATTTGAGTTTTATCCATTGTTGTGTTTACCTTATCACATCTTAAATTAAAGTCAGCATTTATTATGTATTTAGTGTTTTGGTGAAGAATCAATTTGTTTTTCTTATTTCCCCCGATCAAAGATCTGTTATAAATGACTTAATATTAAAATAATATCAATACAGTGTTAAGATCTTACATGAAACCTTTAATGTTCTCACGAGGAACAAAATGTGGAAAAATATTTTATTTGCATACCATATTTTTTGGGGGCATTTATTAATCAAATCTGATTTTACTGTTTTAAATGGGAAAACGGTGAGTTTTAATTAAATTTTCTCAACTTTTGGTAAAGCATGTTTTAAAAAAATTATTTGACCCTAATTAGATTTCTTTTTTTTTAGCTGTATCTGTTATATAACATAAATTTGTTTAGTTACTACTGCTTGAGCATGCCAAAAGAAATCCTACCTAACAACAGCCATGGTTACTGCCTGCTATTCGGTGGCCCCTTTGACCTGACATTTCTGCCAGGCCTTGGATGCTAATATTTCTTCTTAAGATATAGTTGTTACTGTGATTTAGTATTTTAATTTATTGTGCAAGTGTTTAACATAACGCAAGGCCTTTTTCTTCTTACAGGCACATATAAGAAGGAGGAAGCTCAGCTGTTGCTCCAGGTCCACCAGATCAGAGGCCCCGTGGAGATCTTTGTCAACAAGTTTAAAATAGACAACTGGGCCCTAGATGGACATGTAAGTGCAAGCCCAGGGCCAAGCTCAATATTGGTGTCAGACTAACACGCATCTATTTATCTGCAAAATATGCATGAACATACATACACACTACGTTTGTCTCTTCAGCGAAATGAAGGGCCCACCCAGAGTTTTCTCTTTAATTAAAATGTCAGTTAAATCATTGCTTGGTAATCAGGACTCAACAAACCTCCTTGTCCACTTTACTCTGCCCCAACCCCAGCTACTTGAAATGTACACACATTCTCCAGATAAGTAAAAATAGCAGCACTTAGTATATTTGAGTGCATGCCTCACAAATACATGAGTGTTTGAATACAAGTCTGCTGTGCAAAGTGGAGTATCCCCCCCTTGTCTGATGTGCTTCCACGTGTGTGTTTGTGTTTGTGTGTCTGTGTGTGTGGCCGTGTCGGTTTGTGTATATGTGGGGCAGCGGAGAGTGTCATTGTGTTTGTGCTCTTGAGCAGAGAACGTCATTTTAAATGTCACCCATAATAGCGTCTCTCATCTCCTTTGACTCGATAATTCATTTTCTGTGTGCCCCAGCTGCTGACACTTTGATGATAAGCTCCTTTGTAAAGCCTGGATGTGACACATAAAGTGTCTGTCTTCCATTCCTCTCTCTTCCTAGGTGTCCTACATCTCTTCATCCAATTCTTTTGTATACCAGGGATTTGTCAGAGGAAAAGGCTTTGGCCAGTTTGGTCTCCAGAGACTGGGTGAGTGAGCTGACCACTTGGTTACAGAGACCGCTATAAGTACGAAGCCGCTCGGCCGGGAGACTCTATCTAATTTTATTTTGTTCAAAAAACGGGGCCCAAAATGCAGACCACAGAAGTTGGCAGGAGTGCTGTTTAAGAGATTTATATTTTTAAGTAGTTACTTAAGGAATGAACATGGAACACAGAGAAGAAATGAGGCCTGAGCGCACAATAGATGAGGGTCCACATGAACAACCTTCAACCTCCAACTTCCAACTTCCAACCTTAAGTTATGTAGAAAAAGAGTGGCGTAAAACAGCTCCCCCTTGCAAGTTAAATTTGATCTATTTGAGAAGAGTGATATGTGATTGAGTCTACGATAAATACAAGATGGTGTTTTTTTGTAAAAAGCCCCCTAGTCCTCTGTTGGATTTGAAACTAGAGCCCTTTTGCCAACAACAATGTTAACCACTATGCCGCTGAAGCTTCAAAGCTCTACAAATTAGATATTTTATTCCCTATTCTCTGTGTGACCATAGACCATAAGGAGTGTAGACGTTGCCCCTGGGTTGGAAAATTGAAGCTGATTGTCGATTTGTAAATGATATTCTCATTTAGAGTGAAATAAACGCATAAAGCAGGGAAGGATTAAGTTTAGTGATACTACTGAAATGTTGTTACTCTACGCCGCGTCCTTGGGTTGTCAGTCCGAAACAAGTGTAGCAATTAGTATCATCCCCAGCTCCACTGACTCATTATGGTCACTGCTGGTCTAAAAAAAGAAGAAGGCAGTTGCCATAATGAGACCATTAAGGCCTGAAATACAGTTATCCACACCAATGGGTGATGTCATGACGACATGAGGATGTATGTGACACAGATCTCATTCTCAAATTGGGGTATGCTTACTTCTAGGGTCACTGCAGGGGTCCTGCAGTGTATACATAGGATTTTTAAAATCTTTTGTCTTGGGTGGTGGGGGAAGACTTTATTTACAGTTTTGAATAAGGTTACATAGTAATTTAAAACAAAAAGATTTTTTGTTTAATATCCGTCATGCATGATTCTTAAACTAATAAGTCAATAGGAAATGGAAATGCAAAAACATAATTTAAAAAAAGCAACTGTTGCAACTGCCGTAAATAGAAATTCACACCATTGACTGTCAGCAGCAAGTTTGGACGATGACTGGATGAAAAGCATTAAAATTGTGTGGTTGAAACATAACAGAATTACAGCTGAGGGCCGTTAGCTCAGTTACAACTCTTGTCGCTTGTCAATGTAAGGGAAAAATATGTGATACAATATCCGGTGTATTCTAAACATAGAAAAAAACTTTGTGTAAAATAAATGGAACACAGTACTGTTATGTATGTCCCAAACGTATTTTGCGCTCATCAGGTGTAATTAAAATAAATATAATTTCAATCAGGGTTCGTCTAACAATGTTTGAGAACCGCTGATCTAATCCAGTTAAACCTTCTTTAGCTAACAGATTAACAGATTTCAAAGGAACTTCAGCAGATTTTGGGAAAGGAAGGCCAGATCGAAGCATCTCCTTTTTGCCTGCAGCACCGATTGAATTACAGGAAGCATAGGTGCAAAAGCAGGACAAATAGGAGCGTAGAATTTGACCAGTGTCAGCACAGATTAAGTGTGCATATGCGCAGTGGAAGACAGAGGATGTTGGGTTTAATTGTGTGAGAGTCTCAGATGCAGGTTGGACATTTGAAAATGATCCTCCTCAGTTTATAAGGCGTTTTGTTAAAATTCTATTGCCCTCACCTCAGGTACAGCCATGTTTTTGTGATCCCACTCATGCAGCCGGGGGTTAATCAGCAAACACCGCTCAAACCACTAATTGAATTCCTTTCTCGTTTGTCACTTGTCCTTTATTTTTCCTGGCATTCTTGGCCAAACATGGAGGCTGTGACACCTCCACTGTGGCCATGTTGCCGACAAACACCTCCATAAATTGCAGCGTGAATATGAAATTACTTGATAGCTGTCGGCGTTTGATACCAGTAATTAAGAGTCATTGTTGGGTTAATGGAATTTGACATTCACTTGCCTGCTCAGTCTATTATATATAAATGGAGCCTTCCTCTACAGCGATTCCTTTTATTTCAACATGACTGCTTAGTCCCCTTAAACTTTGGTCATCAGTTCTTGAAATAATTCTCATAACGGTTTATTTATCTCAGCTTGAAGACGTTCCACCTCTCATCCAAGAGTCTTCTAAGAAGAAGGCTCTTGGGTGAGAGGTGAAAACCAACTGTTATTTTTTACTGCTTAAGTCATTTTACAAAGAAATTATTCTAAAGTGGGGCCTCTCCTATCTTTTCTTTCTCCAGAGAGTCTAGGTCACAGCAACCCGAGCTACAATTTTGCATCCAGTTCAGTGGCGGCAGCCATCCTAGTGCCTTTTATAGCCATGATTATTGCTGGCTTTGCTCTGTACCTCTACAAACACAGGTAAAGTCCATCTCCTAACACTCACCATCTTTAAGCACAGTAATTGAATTGCTTGGAGGTGAATTTCACATGAATTTGGAAGGTTTGAAAAGTGAATGTGGCTGTTTTCAAATGGGAATCTGGCGTGCGTTCTTTCAAAAGATAGATTTATGTTGATCTCACTCAATCACTCACTCTATCGAGTGAGTGATTGAGTGAGTAATCAAGAATGGAGTGAGTAACCTCAATCTGCCAATCAGTTTTCTCACTGCTGAGGGGACTATTAAGAAGATGCTGTGATTGTACAAATAATATAGCTTAATCCATAGGGAGTCAATTTATCTGTAAGTCAATTACAATAAGGTTCATTGATGGAGAATTAATGCTATGAGTTTTATTAATTTAGCAACATTTGAAGTCTCCTGCTTCACAAGGCTATTTGCGGGCTTGTGTCATTTGAAAAGAAGCATTTTTTGGTTTCTACCATTGATCAAATATCTGACAATATACAGATATTTTAAACTAATTATTAGATTAATCATTGATGAAAATATTTTTGGGGCACAGAAGAGGAGCAGGCCTATAATTGGTTGAGTGTATTGAATGTAAAAACAAAATGTATAGGGATGTAAATTTTCCCTTTGAATTCAGCTGATAATGATGTGATGACGAACATGTTCCCTTCTTGATAACTGGCATCACAGCAGTCAAACAATGCCTCAGGAAAAGAAAAATCATCAAAACATGATGATGTGCAAAAACATCATCCCTGTCTAAGTGTTAGAATGACTTGTAGCCACAATAAAGAAAGCAACACTTTCCAAAAACCAAACTCAAAGCAGGTTTTCAATAGACACATGAGTGAGTCTTCCTGTCCATGATTCTAATACAATGCTAGCATTACTAGCTAGCTAATAAGGTGCTAGCATCACCATTTAGCATAAATAAATCAATATCCGCATGTACAGAAGTTAAACCCGAACTTAAAAAATATTTTGTGAATGGATGTCAATGTAGGAAACATAATGTAAATTTAAAGCGGTATGTTCGAGATTAGGATCATTATTCAGTGTAATCAAACTCATTTGGATCATTAGTCAACATCAGTTAAAGCCAGAATACACCTTTCCGCCGAAAAACAGAAGCTGGACAGTTTTCAAAGATACTGAAGGTCAGAGGGTTATCAGTATACAAAACTGAGATTCAAAATTTGACAATTTGAGGCCGGGTAAAATTCAGCCCCTAATGAGAAATTGCACAGTGTTGCATTCAGATGTGTTCAACCAAAAGTTAATTAATTACTTTAACTGGCTAACCATTAATAATTATACTCTTTGACAAATGAAACCTAAATTTACCACAATACTACTTTATATCAAAAACTAAAAACTGACCTGAGTTTTAGTCTACATATAATTCTTAAAGGAAATTATAAATGGAACCTGCTGTCTGCAGAAATATTCAACTTATTTCAATTTGGAAAAAAACTCATTTCAATTAGGATTTCAATTTTCAAAACTAATTAGTTTGGTTTTCTATTGCAGTGTCAATTAATGAAAATCATTTTTTTGATTTTCTTTTTAATCCTGAGCACAGGACACATATCTGATATTAAAATCTTCCTTTCCTAGTCTCATTGAGCATAAGTTAAAGTTGAAATGTTAATTATTATAATTGATTATTGATTAGCATATTGGCTTCTGATGTTGATCAATTTCAAGTTAGAGTTAGCAAAGAAAATAGTAAACAACATCAATATCACATATTAAATGCACATATAAACAACGTTGATGACAACATATAACAGAGTGACAGACATTGATTAAACATTAAAAGCAGATCTAAAAAGGTCTTTCAAGTATTTGGATTCGTACGGAAAACATTTTTATGTAATTTCTTATTATATAAAAATGCATTTTTTAAGGACCCTCCTAACTCACTTTTTGTTTGATCTTTATCAAAATTCCAACCTTTGTTCAGACCTAATTGCATTGATTTGTCTTGTTTCAGAAGAAGACCCAAAGTTCCCTTCAATGGATATGTGGGCCATGAAAACACTAATGGACGAGCTACGTTTGAGAACCCGATGTACGACCGCAACATGCAGCCCACTGACATCCTGGCCAACGAGACCGAGTTCACAGTCAGCACAGTCTGCACAGCTGTATAGCAACCGCTTCTTCCAAAGGTAGAAAAAAAAAATATCACAAAGAAATAACTCTTAACTCCAGGCTTTTATAGATCCACAGGTAGAAGCTAATATTTAGGACATGGTGGCTTCTAAGGCTTAAGAACTGCTGAAGCAACAAGACATAGTTTCTGAACTTCCAGCTGTAAAATTAAACTTTTTCGCCCCTGCCTATGAAATTAAACAAGGAAAGAAGAATCCGTGATTGGATATTAAATATATATATATGTATATATATATATATATATATATATATATATATATATTCGAAGGCTGATGAGGAAGTTTCATTAACGTCTCGATCTTCTCTCCATCATCTTTATTTACATTATTTTGCATTTTCTAATTCCCTTTGGATCATCATACTTCTGATTTTCATTTTCTTTTTTCAAACCCCTCTTTTCTTTGAGATTCTAATTCCATGACTCGTCTCTTACTTTGATTTTCTTCCACAACCATTATCCCTTAAATCCATTCTCTCATCCTCGGTTTAGTGAGGGGAGGAGACGGGCATCAAATCTTCGCCTGCCTGCCGACGGCGGACATCCGTAGTTCCTGGTGCAGAGGGCAAGACAAAGATTATAATATTACCCGAAACGCATCCACCAAACATCTCCAGTCAAAGGCTTATACCAGCAGGGGATGAGAAGAAGAAAAAAAAAGAAACCACGTGAAGACAAAAGCTACTGTAACAAACACAATGGATAGACGTCTTTTTGAAACTTGACATGGTTTCATGATCATTTTCTCCACCTTTTGAGGGAAATATTTCACACCAAGCTGCAGCCAGCAGGAGCGATGCTGGAATCAGACTCTACTTTGCTCACCACCCTCCATCTGAATCCAAATTCCAAAAGGAATCTTCTGATCAATTTTAAGTGAAGAAAACCTGCAGACCACACAGATCTTTGTGCAGAGGTCCAGTGACTGCTCAGTGTCGTTCCGGGTGAGTCCTGGAGAGAGGCGTCCCTGACTGTTTTGATTCACTCTTATCTCTGTTCCTTTTCTTTATTTGCTCTCCTTTCATTCTCTGCTTGCTTTCCGCTTTCCGCGATGAATAATTGGGAAATATGTTTTTCCCCAATCGTCTGCTCCTGAGGCTTTGAAGGGATTCCCTGGAGACCCTAAGTCTCTGGTTGAGGGAGAATCAAAGGAGCCATGGAGGAACTACACATTTTGTCATTACATTTGAGCTCAGTCCACATTTTTTTCTTTAAAAGCAGTGATCACGATCAGCTCACTGAGGCAGCTGTGTTTAGGGCAGGGGTTAAAAAGTAGCTGGGGCTGCTGAAAAAGCACGTAGTGAATGAAGGAGAGAGTCTATGTATGTATATATATGAGAGAGAGTGTGCATGTGTGGAGTAGCTGCATCTGCAATCTACTAAAAATGTCTCTGCTCCATTTTGGCCCCAAAGATTCAAACACCAAACACTTGTTGAAATTATCCATATTCATTTGATTTGATTTGATTTTCAGAGTTGGATTCAGAATATCACCAAATGCACAGGACATTTCTGAAATAAACACTGCCAATGTATATAGATCAGCCATAACATTATAACTACTGACAATTGATGTCAGAATTCTGAAGTGATGACTGGATCATAACATCTCCAGAGCAGCAGGTCTTGTTGGATGTTGCTGGTCTGAAATGGTTTGTACCCATCAAAGTGGTCTAAAGAGGGACAACTGGAGAGCGAGAGGCAAGGTCCAAAGGCATCCAAGACTTTCTGATACAACCCTTTATTTGTCATACACAATTATACAATTCAAGCCAAATTAATTATTTCCATTCAGCCTATCCCCAAGGAGAAGTGGGCAGCCACCTGAAGCACCGAGGGAGCAAATTTGGGCTTAGGGTCTAGCCCAACGCTCAAACGAAAAGTAGACTGCAAGGGCTGGGAGTGAACCATCAACCTTTGTGTTGGAGGACAGCCACTCAACCAACTGAATATTGAACATAGAATGCATGGCAGAACTGTTTTGGCAGGACAATATGACAAAGTTTTAATGTTATGGCTGATCAATGTATAGGGACAACTAAAGCTGGAGGCAGGATCATTTTCTTGTTTCAACTTCCATTCGCTTCTCTTTGTTTGTGGTGATTCACTTGCAATTGCTTTACATTTTGTGTGTCAGAAAATAATTTGTGGATATTCAGAATCAAGTTGTCTTAACTAAAAAAGAAAGAAGAAAAAAAGAGGCAGCACTCTTCATTGCTTCACTTGAGCATCAGGTACATTCTCTCCACCACTGTGAGACACTCTAGGGGGGGGATACACAGAAAGCTGGGTCAAATGGGAAAGAATATGTAAACACTAAATAAAACAAAAAATAAAACAGCTGTGGTAGTCACAGAGCAACAAGTGTGACGATCTGCAGGTCAATTTCTCTGCTATATTTTTAATCCTAGGTCCACCCTCACATCCATCTCCATCTTTAGAAGCAGTTCTTTACTGTATTTACTAAGTGAATATGGAAGTCACATTTGGCCCCAGGAACATGAAGATCAAAGTGTTGGTCAGGGACATGTTTTGCTGTGGGTGCTTAAAATCTGAAGAATGGATGAGTCCGTGATCTGTACCCCCTGGATTACATTCACATCTTTTTTTCTTTTTTCTACACCGAGATAAAGAGTCCTCTTGTTTTGCTAATCATAAAACCGTTGCAGACGGCTACCTCTTAGCCGTTACAGCAGGGGAGCTGCCAGCATACTGATTGTCCACACGCATTAAATGATAAATTTGATATGAGGCAAAAGATAGGGTGTTTAATCCTCTAATGCTTGCATTCTTTAATTCTGTGGCAACCGCGTCGTGATATATAAAACATATTGTTTAGAAGACACTGTCTTCAGAGATCACTTCGGGACTCTCATGGATTTTTTAACATATATAATGACAATGTGTGTGTGTGTGTGTTAGTGTGTGTGTGTGTGTGTGTGTGTGTGTGTGTGTGTGTGTGTGTGTGTGTGTGTGTGTGTGTGTGTGTGTGTGTGTGTGTGTGTAAGTGTGAGTAAAATGAGTGGGTTAAAAAAGAGAAAATGGAATCCTACAGGCTTTCAAGCACGTTGGTCTCGGCTATTTACCACTTAGCATTCCCGAACCTGAGTGTCCCGTTGATGATGAGTGGGGTGAACAGAGCTTGAATTTCACTGCAGGTAATTGAGCTATTACATGCAATTGGCTCTGATTTAGCTAGATTTACTGTTGAACCCGTATTAAATCCTGAGTTCATTTTACCATAGAGGACAATAGGATATAATCTTAAGTAATCTTTTACTCCAAAAACTCTGAGACTATAAATATATGTTGGGCCAGAACAACTTCCTTCCCACAGTATCTTAATGAAGTCTTTAAAATCACCTACGGTTCATTATTTCCCTCTGAAATCCAGTCCTTTGAAACCAATCACTGTATTGTTCCTTCAATCAGTTTCGCTGTGGGTCGGTAATTGCTTTTACAATTTTATTACTTTTAAAGCTCTCCCTTATCTCGACAGTACAGATAGAATATTGGCCGTTGCCTTCACTGGTCGTGAATTGATGGAAAAGGAAACGATTGAATTACCCTGGAGATTTCACGGCGGGAGGAGCGGTCGCACGCACATTATCTCCAAGACATTGATACTTGGCTCTTACAGCTTTTGTGTGGCTATTGTGCGTTTTTATGTACTTATGGTCTGAAATTGCTTTAAATATTTTGCTGATCGCTTCATTGCATTCCAGTTGGTCTCTGTTCAGGCCATTTGTTTCCTCGCATTGCACATCGCATTATTAAGATGCGTTAAATGTCGAACAAATATGATTAGCTCTTGAGATAAGTCTTGATACCCTCACTTTCTGCATCAAGGCAACTCGAATTCGATCAGCTCAAATATCTATGATTGTTTTTACCAACAAGGGCTCAGTCCCACTAAATTCAAAAATTGTTTTGAATGGGCAGATGATACACTTTTATTATTTTATGCACTTCCTGCATTCTCTAATAAGCACTTTATGTTCATCATAGTGCCTTGGCACACCCCTGTGTCATGAGGAACCAGCTTAAGTGAATCCATTTGTTTGTTGATGAAACCAAACTTCATTTTAACCCTAGGCGGTTTAAGTTTTGTATGTTTGTATAACCCTCACAAACACACACTCACATGCACACTGAAACACCTATTGAAGCCAATGGGAGCTCATGGCGTCTGTGTTTTTGATTTTGTAGATATAAACTGAACTTATTCCCCTCCTAGATTAACAATCAACTTGTTATTACTGTTTTCCAGTGGCCAAGGATTCAAGGATATTTGTTTGGTGCTTGTCAATATGCTCGGCTGAATGTTGATGTCGTGCATGTTGTCGGGACTTTAATCCAAAGAGGGTTATGCACATTCAACAAAAACAGAAAAATATTATGATAGAAGTGCAACATTAATAAGGAAATTTTAATTACGTTTTCCGTCTTGCCTCATTTGGTTGTGGAGGTTTTAATAGGGAACAAAACATTTTAAAAATCAATCTACTAATTCTGCAGAAATGGGTGTTTTCAATTAATAGGCACTTCATATGTGGGCTTTTTTGCCCGTTTATAACCGATCTGTGTCCGTGCAGCAAGTGCGGTGAAAATGAGGATCAGCGAGTTCTGAATGGAGCGGTGATAGAACCCTTTCTTGATAGCGGATTGCTACTTCCGAGATCACTCTGCATATTTTGAGACAGAAACTCTGCTCTTCTTGGGTTCATTTTTGTTATCAGATGGGCACAGAGTCCTCTCCTGCTCAACCTCCATTCTATAATGAAGCACACCACAGCTACTTTCTTTGACTGCCCATCTAGTTCACTGTTCATTCTACAAAACAAAAGGACTAGACGAAAAGATTTCGCAATTTTCATCCGCAACCAGAACTCTCACTTTTGAGCACAGTCCACACTGTACAGTGTTATGAAAAAGCAATCCTCCTGTCATGTATCAGCTATCTTTCATAATTTCCCATCATTCATCATCAACCACATATTGTCAGCTACAACAAAGCTACAGTCGCTACTGTAATTTCAGGCCAATTTCTTGCAATGTGTCTCCACTATTCATCCCTGCTGAACCCAAGCATTGGAGGGAGAGGAAGGGGAAGTATCTTTGCAAAGCTTAGGAGCTTAGTTGGATTTTTTTCTATAAATGGATGTAAGAATGGAACAGTGGTTCTATGAGCTGAGATCAGATCAGTGGAGTTATTACTGAAAAAGTATTGAATGTATTCCATTTCACTCTGCAATGTATTTCATGTATACTCTTCTTTAGGCCCAATTTCTTCCTTTATGGGTGGTAATGGAAATGTCATCCTTGGAATGGGAACGGAATGTTTAATTTATCTAGAATAACCTATAGCAAAAATATTAACAGAGAGCGGCTTCTTACATTCTTCAAGGTTTGTTATGGCAACCAATTTATTACAAGGTCCCATGACTTTTTTTTCCCTCTTCCAAACATCTTTTCATGCCTGCCCAGTAGATCACTACACTAGCATCTATATGAGACTCATGACAAACCATAGCGCCTGAGAGAAATCAGCATGGCCCGTGAACACTTCAACAGAAAAACAAAACAGTAAAAGACAAATATGGAGCGTTGTTGTCTTGCTGTACACCAAAAGGGTTGCATAATGAAACGTACATGAGCGGACGTGTGTGGTGTGTACCTGCAGAGTGACTTCTGAGGGAAAGTGTCTCTGTGAAAAAGAGAACATGCTTACAAATTAAAAAAAAACTTTTTTGTACAGAGATATATTTTTATGAAAATACATTTGTAATATAAAAAGAGAAAAATGGATTGACATATATGTAAATGTTTTTCTTTTTATTCATTATTGTAGTACAAATGCTAGTGGGGAATATATGAAAAATCTCTATATATAAATATAAATATATATATATAAATATATACAAAGAAAATAGACACAAAGTGTTTTGTATGTGTAAAAAAGATTGTACATAAAAGTTTACATACATACATAATGTACATATGTAAGACCCACCACGGCTTGTCTGCAATATATAAAATGTATTTTATCCGTCTGTATATGATGCTTTGCATTGTGTCTAAGCTTATTCTACTTTCTTGAACTTGAAACTTATTTTAAAGTTTTTTGGAATAAAAAATCAAACCTATCAGATTCCATTCATTTATTGCCACAGGTCAGAAATCTATTATTGAATCATGTACATGATCAATGGTATTCTCATATCTGCACCAGTATATCTGCCTTCACTTGTAATGGTACTAAGTTCAATACACCTTTTTTTTTCTTTCATAATACAAGCATTGAATTATTTTTCTGCTTATAGTAGAGGTACAAATCAGATGCACTCTGAAATGATTTTTGCACACTTGAAGCATAATTATGCTTTTGCTATTTCACATATGTCCATTTATAAGTCCCATCACATTGAACGGTTAACATTAATAACCATTTTTAAGGGTTTAATGGCTTGCATTGAGATAGTTGGTCCAGAACCTGATTATGCCAGATAGCTATAGATCCATATGTGTATATCATGATTTTATAAAGTCATTTTAAGAGCCACCGTTATATCGTCCAAGCTGATGATTTTGCAAATTGCTTTGCTCATTAAAACTGTGATTCGTGAGATTTGAAAAGAGGGACCCAAAATACAGCTGACAAAGGTGGCGGGAGATCAATGGAGTGACCTACAAAATGTGGATAAAAAATCTGTCTCAAATCTGTCACATATTGAACTCTTCAAATTAAATGTGAAGTTATATCTGAAAAGAGTATTTTTCACAAAAAAACTATTCACATACACCAAATTTGGAGTAAATCACCATCCAGGTACCAACATAAAGGAATCACCAACCATCAAAAACTAAATGATGAAATCAGGGACGGAGGCAATGACTTGGGCTAAGACCATATGTAAACTGGGATTTTGGAAAAACTGTTGTGCTTTTAGTTTAGTAATGTAGTCCACACATGAAAAGATTAAAAGTACCTCCATCCACAAAAGAATGCTCACTTGAATCGACTGTGAATCACATAGTGTAAAGAAAGAAGGCCCAGCACATTTGCTGACATCACACCAAGGCGATTGCAACAGCCTCAGATATGCTCACTTATCCCTTCCAGAAATCTTCATCTCAAACGGAGATTAATGGAGACCGTTCATATATTATTGCAGGGGGACATAGAAAAAAACCCATGCTTTTTTAAAACTATCCACTCACGTGTGGACCAGGCCCAAAATACAAAATGTAATGAACATAATTGGGAACAGGTGAGTGACGGGGTCAGGTGAAGATATTCGACTATCTAGGTGGAGGCACACTAGACATCAGGATACAGATCCACACATATGCACACCAACAGACAGGAGGGAAAGGGAATCGAAGGGGAAAATTAAAAGCAAGGTGAAACATGGGGACACGAGAAACCATTTTGCAGAGCATCTTCCAAAGGCCCACAGCCCAGTGAGTGCGTCAGTGCTGCCTGACCGCACGGAGACACCGCCAAAGGCAAGGGACATGATGAAATTTCAGTGTTTTGCACATTTCTGAGATAATTTTCACCCCCACACGTTTCATTTTGACACTTCAGAAAAAAACGTGTTCAGCGTTGCCGTTGATTTTCCCCGAAAAAAAGAAAAAAAACGTCATACGGAGGAATGATGTTGAGAGTCTCATCCGAGAACCATGCTGCACAACTAACTGACAAAAATTAACGAATGCTATAACCACTGTCCTCTGAGTGATGTGGTTACACATCCATTATGTAAAGGAGTGCAGTTGGGAAAGTGTCTTGTTCATATGGAATAGGAGGCTGGATGGGAGGACCCGAGAGAGCTCTCTTGCTTTGTTTGATCATTATTATTAGTATCTTAACTCCATTTTGTGAAATATGAGGATAATATTTCAGGTACTACTGCAATTTTTTTTAGATTGCAAGTATTTAACACTTCATAGAGTTTAGTATAATCGTGTAGTTGTATTGTTTAGCTTAGCGTAGTTTAGTGTAACAAGTATAGACACTTTAAAAGTGTGATGTAAAATCTATGGGCCTGATTTACTAAAGGTTTACGTGTGTAAAAAGCATACAAACTTGATAGCACCTGCGATGTTCATTTACTACGTTTGTCTTAATGTCATGCATTTCTACCAGAAAGTGCAGAATACTTGGAGGAAAAGCTGGTTCTGTTATTTGGATCCAACCGGAGAAGAACTACTATAAAGCTCATAAAAACTGTCCCACACTGTCGTTGACTGCTGTGTGTTTCACAATTTTGCCAAAAATTACATATTGCATTTACAATTACAATTACATTTAAGTGACAGCCCCAAAGTCGAGACTCGTGCGAGGAGAGGAGTTTGGGAATTGAAACAAAACTGAATATTTTGATAGCAGTACCACACAGCATAATGCAACATAACATGTAGAGAAACAATGCTGTGAGCCCTGTTCACGTGATAACCTGTTGATCCGACCTGCATGCACTCAAACCAGAGGAAAACAAACCCAAACTCAAAACATGCCACAGTAATTTGAGATATTGATAACCTTATTAAATTACATTGCTCAAGGCCACCCTATTATTGCAGTAACCTTATTATAGTATTCGAAAAGAATGTGCTGTAATCTGATATTGCCTCAATACATGTTAACACAGTTATTGTTATTAAATCAGTGCTTAAGCTGTACTGTACTGGGCTGTTCTGATATGGAAAACATTTCATTTTACTGATGAGGAAAGATGTTAATCCTAGTATTATATTTAAATGTCCCAGCATAACCTCCATCTAATTATGGTCTAACCCTTCATAAATCTTACTTTGAATGCTAACAAACAACACTGATCTAATATATTTTGTCTTAAAAACAGTTCAGGTCAATGAAAGTTCTTAATAATTGATACTCTGACATAACACAGCCGGATGCAGAGAGTCAGATTTCTCAAGGCCCAATCACATAGGGACTTAATTATACATTTTTCGTCTCAACACTGCAGCCATCAAACAGATTTGGCTTCTCTGAATTTCATCATTTAATGAGTTTTATGTTTGGGACATGATAGACATTTCAGCATGCCTCCAGAACTGCATTTAGCTCTTATTTTCATCTTTGCAAAGATTGCCTTGCAGTCGTTTTTTTTAATGTTAAGTCTTAATAGCCTGATGAGAAAATAAATGTCCTTATGCTATCTTTCATTCAGTATACAGATAAGGAGAAGTATAATACATATGCAGAGGTTGAAAAGCTGTGGTAACTAATTATTTTATATTATATAGTTATTTTCAGCATTTTTCTTGTATTTTCATTTTGTTTCGTATAATGCAGTCAACCAAAATTAATAAGTTAAGAAATGTGTTTCATTAATATCAGTGTCGTTCCTGTCAAAAAATCCTTAATAGTTTGAACTATTAACAGCTGCTGGTTCAAATAAGTGAGTAAATGTGTGTGTTTAAGTGTGTTGCTGTATTTCGCCAATGTATTGGTTAGAGCCTTTTCTTGATTGATTAAATCAACAGTCATACATGGGTCATTAGTCACTACTGTTCTCCACCAGGTTTCCCACGGCGATTAATCAAACCTTGTCAAGTCGCCCTAATCTGCAAGAGTTTACCTTCACCGAGGCTGTTTTAGCCCTCTGTCCTCAAGACTTGACTTTAAAAAATGTTCATGACCTTAGTGTTTGCGTCGCAAGTCAATGCGCCGCATTATTAACCAGTGCTGCACTTCATCATCGCCTGACAATGCAGATCAAGCAGAGAAGCCATTGATTTAATTTCCTCACTGATAAATCATACCGGCCCCCATGTTAGGATTTGATTGCCTCTTCATCAGATTAAAATATGATTCTGCTCAAATAACCTATATCATGGCTCATCCGCACTATGTGGCCGTTTGTAAGATCAAAAAAGAAAAGAAGAAGAGGAAAAACGAGGGGAGGCTTTGCTATGTAGTTAAATTAATGTGGGCTTATTATCTTCATATTAAGACATAATACCAACTAGTTTTAAGAATAGTCAACGTCAACATCGTCAACATCAGTTATAAATCCTTCCTCTTGCTGCACCCACCCAAATATCTCCCTCGGACGTCTTAAATATGAAAGAGGTTCTTTGGGAAAAACAATAGAAGAGGAAAAGCTTTTCAGAGGTCTTCGGAGTTTTTTGGGGAGTGGAGATGTGATATGTGATTTATTTAGATAGATTGAGGGCTGTACGCTATGCTGCCGTGCCTGAGATGACAGCTTCCTTCCTACAATTACGCCATGTACCCATTGTTGATTTTTTATCAAGAAGACTTTATTAGTGACATACACAACTTTGAAATTTATTGCAAAGATTGTTGGGGCTAAGCAAGTCCCCATCTTAATTAGGTATGAACTAGTCAATAAAAAACTGCTCAGACAATTTTTTATTGTTGACTGGTTTTACAGCTGTATAAGATTGTAACAGTCTGATTTGGTTATAGTCCCCTATTTTTCACCAAAAAAGCCCAACAAAGTATGGACTAAACAAAAGGTATATGTCACCAAGATGTAGGTTGCAAGGTGGGGAATTTGGAGGACAAGTAAACAGTTTGAATTCACTGTTGTGCTCGTAATACTATTCCTGAAACTTTTTTGCAGTATGGTATGAAGCATGATCTTGTAGAAAGGGGCAACAGTCAATAGTTAATACCGTTTCCATGAATGCAGGGCCGGCCCGTAGCATAGGCAGTATAGGCAAATGCTAAGGGCGCTGTCCATCCAGGGGGCGCCACAAATGGGGAAAGAAAAAAAACGTAACTTCCACTATTCTTAAAACTAGTTGGTATTATGTCTTAATATGAAGATAATAAGCCCACATTAATTTAACTACATAGCAAAGCCTCCCCTCGTTTTTCCTCTTCTTCTTTTCTTTTTTTCCTCCCCTGGGCACCAGACAGTTTGGGATGTTTTGACATGTTGTTTGACTTGTTGTTGAGCTTGCCTTGGAGTCACATCAAAAAATGACCCCCGCACTGTCTGGTGCCCAGGGGAGGAAAAAAAGAAAAGAAGAAGAGGAAAAACGAGACAAAGACAGAGGTAACGTTACAGTAAAGATGATGTCATGACATTATTTGTCTGTTGCAGAACAACGATAACGTCGTTAACCATTAGCATACCATGGTTTGCTAATCAATAAATAGCTTGCGTTAACTGTTAGTTTTAACGTAAGTTAATTTTATGGAAGGGCCTAAGCTGTTATGGAAAATAGTAATGTAACTACTCCCACCTTACCTTCCTCATGGAAGTGTGTAAATATAAGATATATTCAGCAGGTGTTATAATCTAAAATTTGTTTACATTTTTGTTGACATCTGGTTAGCTCACGTTTTCTTAGCTTGTAATAGTCGATCAAAATGCTATTCCTTTTCCACCCCTTTATATATTATAGTTGTAAGCCCAGCTGTATGTTGTGTTACAGTTCATATTGTCTTAAGTGTGTTTATAGTGTTAAACTTTACATCAGTTTTAAAGTGCACATCATTCATGTTTTAGCATAACTTATATCTATATTATATTGCAGTATACTGCTTCTTCGCATTTTGCTAATCAGTATTTTGTTGTAATGACAATAAAAATGAATCTTATATAATTTGCATATCAGAAAAAGCACATTGTACATTATACATGTACAGTATAGTGAACATCATGCATGCTTCGCTTAGATTTTTCATTTATATTAATTAATTTCATTTTATTCTTGAAATCATATGTATCATATCATATTTATTATTAGACTGGTATCTCAGTCCCACCCCAGCAAATCTTGGGCCACCTACAGCATCATGCGCTCCTCCTGTTTCCTCCACACCCACCCGCACAACCCAGCAGTGATGCAGCAGCCAAGCGCACCTCCTGTCACCTCCACCTCAGCAGCACAACCCAGCAATGAGGCAGCAGCCAAGCACTCCTTCTGCTGCTCCAATAGACCCTGCTGACTGGCCATCTCCTCTAACTGATAAAGTACGAACAGAGTTGGTTCACAGAGGTCCATTTCAAATTGAAAACAGCTTCACATTCCCTAAACAAAAGGAGGGACAAAGGTCCCGACATGATTATTTTAACAGACTCTTAGTCAATGGAGAAAAAGTCAGAAGAAGCTGGCTTATGTGCTCTGTAAAAGATGACAGCTGGCACTGCTTCTGCTTCAAAGTCTTTTCCAAGAGAGATTATAAACTCAATAGGGAAGGACTAAAGGATTGGAAAAATGCAAGTCACTTGCTCAAGGTCCATGGAGATAGCCAGGAGCATAATGCTCACATGGCAACATGGAAGGACTTGGAAGTCCGTTTTGCGAAAGGGCTCACAATAGACAAACAAGAGATGGCACTCACTGAGCCTGAGAGAAAAGGTGGCGTGACGTTCTACATCGATTGGTGGCAATAATTCAGTCCTTAGCTGAAAGAAACATGGCTTTTAGGGGGTCCACAGACAAATTAAATAAACCAGACAGTGGAAATTTTCTGAAAGAGGTGGAGCTTGTGGCCAAATTTGATCCAGTGATGAAGCAGCATGTCAGTAGGGTGGAAAGTTGAGCTAGCAGTTACATACATTATCTGGGCAAAACATTCCAAAATGAACTGATAGACTCCATCAGTTCTAAAATAATAGAAGACATTGTGAAAGAGATCAAAACATCTAAGTATTTCTCCATCATTTTAGATTGCAACCCTGATCTGAGTCATAAGGAAAAGCTCTCTGTCATAGTCAGGATAGTGTAACAAGAAGACATATCTCAAGTTAAAGAGCATTTCTTCGGCTTTCTTGTTGCAGAGGAGTCAACAGGAGAACATTTTTCATCTCCAATCCTAAAAAGGCTAGAGGAACTTAACATCCCATTTGAGGACTGCAGAGGCCAGCCCTATGACAACGGCGCCAACATGAAGGGAAAAAATAAAGGTGTTGCAAGGTTGCTTCAGCTAAACTCAAGAGCTTTTTTAGTCCCGTGTGGTGCCCACACTTTAAATCTGGTAGTAGCTGATGCTGCAAAAAGCTCACCAAATGCTCTCGTCTACTTTGGGCATTTAACAAAGTTATTCAAGCTCTTCTCAGCCTTCAACCATAGGTGGGATGTCCTCCTGAAATGTGTTAGAATCCCTCTGAAATCATGGGCTGAGACCAGATGGGAAAGCAGGATAAAAAGCATTGAGGCAGTAAGGTATCAGGCTGGGCAAGTCAGAGACGCTCTTCTGGAGGTGAGGGAAACGACTGCAGACCCTGTGGTGAGAGTTGAAGCCCAGTCTTTGGATGAGGAGATTGGATCATATCACTCCTGCATCTGTACAGCCATATGGTATGACATTCTCAGCAAGATCCAGTATGTCAGTAAACTAATGCAGTCACCTTCCATGCAGCTTGATGTGGCTGTTGACTTGCTGAAGAAAACCAGAGATTCCCTCACCAGTTACAGAAACACTGGATTTTCTGATGCACAGACAACGGCAAAGAAAATGTGTGACGAGATGAATGTGGAGGCTGAACTCAAACGAAAGCAGTTGAGAACCACAAAAAGGCACTTTGGCTATGAGTGTCCAGATGAGCCTATACAAGATGCACTGCGAAAAATGGAAACCACATTTCTTAATGCGGTTGTGGATACTGTCATCTCTTCACTTGATGAGAGGTTAATAACAAGTTTGGTGTACTCCTCAATTTCCCCAACCTGGAAGAAGAAGACCTGCTACAGCAGTGTCAAACCCTAAGTACTGTTCTGACCCAGTGTAGTTTTTAAGTCATTAAAGTTAATGCAGTATCAAAAAGCACCACTAGGTCTTTGTAAGAACCCCCTTTTTCCCCTTTTTATTTAAATCCTTGTATTTTTGTCATTACTGGTTTCTTTCATATCTTATTTTGTGTAGTGCCTTATTTATATTGTATTTATAATTTATTTTATGTCCCCTGTTTACACTTTATATTTTTTGGGTATTTAAATCTTATACTTTATTTAAGTTATTTATATCGTATTTCATATATTCATTTCATATTTTTTGTATTTCTTTCTAATTCGTTCTAAGTATTTTGATTGGGCAATTGCTTTCTTTAAATAAAATAATGTCCAAGATAGAGCTATTCAGTTTCTTCTGAGTATGTACACCAGCAGTGGAATTTTGCAATATAAGGGGGGCGCCACCTAAAATCTTGTCTAGGGTGCCAAATTGGCAAGGGCCGTTCTTTTATGAAGGGGTATACTTATCTACAACAAGGGCGATGCATGTCATACATGTCAAAATAACAACCACCTGAGTGGCAGTACCAATGTCCCCCAGCAGAACATCGGCCAAAAAATCCCAGTACCCGCCTCGGCTTGGCATTGCACAATGCATAAAATGTTACTCATCACACAAGGCCACCCTCGTCGATGCTCTGTGGTCCATTTTCTGATGCTGATGTGACTATTTTAAGCTCTTTCAACAGTGGAAAAGAGTCAGCAAGGGTACTCTAACCCATTTGCAGTGATGCTGCCTGATGCACAACATGATACCATGCATTGTATGCCCAGTGACCATTCTTTCAGAACTAACTCTAACACTTTTTCAGAGATGCGTGCTGGAGAAGCTCTCCCATGCAATCAGACAACATAGGCTAGCTGCCGCTATCCCATGCACAATTATATGTCACAGGTACCTTCGAGCCTTGTCAAAGTCGCTGATATTGTGATGCTTGTCCTTTATTCCTGCTTCTAGGACATCAGCTTCAAGCACAAACTGTTAAATCATAGATTCCCACTCACTGACAGGTGCCTTGTTACAAGATAATCATTGTTATTGATGAATCATCTGTCAGTGGTTATAATGCTATGGCTTATTGTTGTATGATTTCTGTTATGCATTATTTGCTGCACTACTATCTTTCACTTTTCCCTGGAGTCTAACACTGAATTGGGTAACACTATATCGTATCTTTTTTCTATTTTCACCGTCATTTTATCATTTCCACTGTGTTTTTTGATAGCCAGCGCAGAAGGTGCATCTCTTTTGAATCGACCAAATACATTTCCGGCTGGCCCTTGTTTTTACTGTTTCAAGCTGGGATATTCAAGGAGGCATGAAAGCAAGAGGGTTTATTCTCACAAATCCCTCCAGTGTGCTGGCCGAGGCCTTGGCTAATATAAGGCAAAACATTCCCAGAAAACATTGAACCAAGGATGAAGGGATTGACTGATGAGAGGAAGTTTATATAATTGATCTGTCAGTAGAATTTGTCATCAGGGGGCTGGCTTACTTATTGCTCCCAGTGCATCACGGGAAGACTGACTCATGTGATTATGAGGGATTTGTCACTAACACTTCCTCTGACCAAGCTTTCTTATATGGGATTTGGATTTTTTAATCAATCTAAAATTGAGAAATTCATTTTTAAGATTCAATTAATTTAGACTATTTTTCTGATTCTATTATACATATTCTGTATGTCTCGTGTAAGTCTCGATGTATTCCATCATTAGCCTGCCAAAGCTGCAAACATCTGTTTGCATCAATAACAATATATTCATTCCTTTTTGCTCCAAATAATGCAGTGTTTTAATAAAACAAGAATTCAGGAGAAAAACCAGACTAATAATGTGCTTGTGGGTCCAAGAATGAGAGAAAATGTCTCACTATTTTGAATAATGGATGAGTAAAAAGAAAACCCTTGCTCCATGATAACAATCAAGACTGAATCTCAAAATACCACTATCCTTGCCTCATAACAATAGGACAATAACTAATAGGCAACTCTCAGGAACCTGTGGCATGATGGGATAATAATAGCCAAGGCTCATCTGTAAGATATTTCCAAATGTGGAAGCACACTCAAAATCAGCTCCTCCTTTCTCCTGTGGGTCCTTTCTATGTCTCATATTTCCCTACTTACTTAAAACATACAGGGAGGTCACTCAAACCACATTTGTGAAATTAACAAGATTATTTATATTTAATTACATATGCATTGATAATGTTTGGTAATAAATATTTGTAATATTTTAATTATATTGGTAGGAATATATTGTTAGGTAATTGGTAAGCTGGTCATGAAATAGTGAGTGAGACATTTTATTTTTATACTTCACAATGAATATCATACAAACTCTAACACATACTCTTTACATATTATTATTAACTGTTTCTGGAAAATTAAAAAAATGAAATGAGATCATGTTTTCCATCGGGACTCTAGGGTCAGCACTCATAGTTGCTATGCCATAAATCTGTGATGGCATTCATTTCCTTAGGAGGGGATGGTTGTTGACTAATTATCTCTTGCCGTCAGCACCTCAGTGAGTATGAGTAACATTGCACTCTGTATAATTATCATTCCTGTTATTGGCAAGTTGTCATTACTTGTGTAAATAATCTGAATGACCTAATGTGACCCTTAGAGAGGCTAAGTTCTACGGTCAGAACGAGTAGATTGATTGGTGCAAATGCATTATTAATGGTATAGCCTTATTTGTGGATTACGTTTCCTGTTATGTTTTTAATTATCGAGTGTTTTCATCTGTGTTTCATTATTGAGTATTTTCATCGTTAGGTAAAACGCCTGATAATGCATATTCATCAAGCAAACATACTAAATGGATAAAACTTGCACGTTCATTCATCATCATGTGAGGTCTATAGTGACATGATGAGGGGAAAAGTAAAGCAAAAAGATTAACAAAGTGCACAAATGTTGAGGATGCCACTTTAAACTACCATGTAAACCTCCTCCTTTACCGTGTCACAATTTTGCACGTTTGACAGACGCAATCCTCAATGTGCACCGTTATAAGGGCAGCATGCTCATTTGTTATCGGTTGCTATCCAATGAGCATGTGTTTTTACACACGCAAAACTAATTTTGATCTATACTGAGCTGCGCTGAGAGACACTGTATTCATTCTTTCTACTTCCGGGTTGTTTGTTTGAAAAGGATCAATGTTAAACATAGATTCTTTGTTGAGCGTTCTTTGTATCTAATACGCTGGATTTGACTGTTTGTATTTTGGGTTGTGGGGAAACACTTTTAATAACATTCAACGGAGCTGACTGAACAACGTCTGACTAACTTTTTCTCACACAGACACAGTCACACACACTCAAATTCTATTCACATCGCTGGTTTTGAAAATTTTGTAAATACACTATTGAATATTGTGCTGAGTTGTTGTTTATTTGCTTCTTGTCTGCTGAAAGGATTGCCTAATATTGGTTGATTAACCTCTGTGTGTTTAATTTAATATTTTGTGGAGGGTTTGACTGAGGAAATTTATGTTCTCATTATTTATCATTTGTTAGTCACGACTCTGACTGGCACCCCAGTTAATTTAATTTAGTTAAGCTCGCTACACCGTGATCCCATGCATACCTCAAAGTCCACCAAGGCAAAAAAGATTTTAAAGTGGCTGTCACAGTCGCCTGACCAAAATCTACTAGAAAATATCAGGGGGGATTCGAATAAGGACGCTACAGCATGTAAAGGAATATTACAGAAATAGATGTCCTTGCACTGGAGGAAAGATTTGTTGAGAATTCTGTCAGAAGATGGTGTCTGGCTGTACATCACATTTTCAGCAGGTGACAGCTGGAAAAGACCAACAAAATACAAGAGATGCTTCTCATTGAAGGTCAATTCATTATCCAATGGTAAAGGGAGGTATGAATATTGAAGCTAAAAAATGCCGCGATTTTCTATTTCTGGAGAGCTGACAGATACAGAGAAGATGGACGAAACAGAAAAATGCCATCTGAAAGCAATGGCTATAGTGTGAGGTCTATAGTGACATGATGAGGGGAAAAGTAAAGCAAAAAGATTAACAAAGTGCACAAATGTTGAGGATGCCACTTTAAACTACCATGTAAACCTCCTCCTTTACCGTGTCACAATTTTCAAGGTTTTGAACAGGCTTATCTATTCTTGTACATTCACAGAGTTTATATATGAGACTGTGATGATGAATGATTCAACCCCTTATGGTTGAATCATTGTGTGACAGTAGTAGGCAGTAAAAGTAGCATTGTGTATCACATTTTCCACTAGTGTTGTGGGCAGCACTGGCAAACTAGCAATGGTGATATAATCACACATTAGAAAAAGAATGGGGGACAATAAAACCACACAAGGAGAAAATATTTAGTTTTCGGTTATTTGTTGCAAGGAGAGGCAATATAGCCACTGTAGCCGTTAGAACAAGGGAACAATAGGTGGACCGGAAAACAATGATTATACTGGGACTGCTGAATAATAGGCAGGTGTAACGATCACCCAGATGAGAGGAACTCAGTTTATAAAGCATTTCTGGAAGTTTTTAAGTCCACTTCTATCAAGTGTTTTCCTCTGGATACTGGTGTTACTAGGTATAAAAAACATTGGTTTCCTACTGGAGTAAAAAAATTTTCTTTTCTAAAATCGAAAAGTCAAAACAGATTATATTTAATTGCAAAGCCTATTAAATTTACCAATTTCCCGATGATAAAAAAACTAATACATTCACCGGCTGATAGTAGCCAAGGAAAGATATCGGTAACGGGTTTTTAAAACCGGAGAGGTATCAAGAGGTTGTGGAACATTATTAATCAGATACTACACAGAAAGGACTCCCTAAAGATCCTTAAAGTTCCTTAAAGTTTTTGGATGGGAGCTCTAATTTCTCCTTTTAAAATTGCCTAACAAAAGTTAATCCTTTGGATTATACTAAGGGTTCCTATCCATCTCTCTGTCTGTTTGCCTGCCTGATTCAAAGGAGGAAAATTATATTTTAGATATATTAGAATAAAGAAATGAATGTCCAGGTCATGATGGAACTGCTCTGGACTAATCATTTTTTAATGAGATGTTTTAGTATACACGAGAAGTTGAAATGTATTGGTTATTTTGTATAGTTCATATTTTCCTACTCTTGGAGGAATTTTTTACATAAGCCTATTCAGGTTTCTAACACACATTCAAACATCGCCCCCCCCTGTGGATCTCATATCACACAGTCAAAAATGGGGAGAGGAAAATGGTATTTTCTGTTTTAAGTGTTTTAAAGCTTCCCTTCAACAGTATTTGTAGGTATACCTCCAGTTATACATTATATTGGTTGGTTAATATTGTTCAGGCTAATCTAAAAAATCTATATTCCCACGTCAAAGACAACATATTACATCAATTCTAAGAATGAATTAAATGAAGATGAAAAGTTGACTTACTTGATGGTCAGCTTGATGTCACCAAATTGATTACATTCAGATGCTGGAGCCACCATGGTCAGCAAATTACCCCTCGAGCCCCCAGTAAGTATAAGTTATCTAAGTGTTTAAAAATAACATGAGTCATTATTCTCCACTAGTGTCCAACTTCGAAGTGTCCTCTTGTTGAGAGGAATGACCCATCCCACTGCATCAAACCCCATCACTGCACCCACTACATGCAACCCCGTCAGTCAAGTCAGAGGTTACAGGAAAAGACGATGATAAGATTGGGATAGGAATGAAACCTCTCATGGTATATTCCCAAAGTTCATTCACAGTATTATCAGTAAGTATACCTACAGATTTAATATATGTTATTTTTAAATTGTATTTTCTGTTTCGTTGTGTTTCGTATTTGTTGGTAGGCATGTCACCCCATACTTCCACCCTGTCAGCTCACATTTCTAATAAAGTAACCAAACTTTAAGTTGCATCCTGAAAGGCATCAATAGAAAGACGGCCGATGGTGAAGAGTGTGACTGCTATAGAATAGAATAGAATAGCTTTATCGTCATTGTTTTAAAAACAATTAACCACCGTTTGGCAGCTCTAGCTTAGGCAAAAATAGATAAAAATAAAACGAAAATAAAAGATCAGCATGAAAATATGACAGATAAAGTGCAAATATAAATATGAATTAAATATATAGGAAAAAGGAGGTAGTCAAACACAAGAGTTATATACAAGGTATTATGTACAGTACGGCCTTAATGTCAGTTGGGGGGGAAAGACTGTTCTTCAGTCTGTTTGTTCTTGTTCTAATCGATCTATATCTCTTCCCAGAGGGCAGGTGTGACAACAGGTAGTGTCCAGGTTGAGAGGGGTCCCTAACAATACTGCTGGCCACGTTTTGTTAAGGCGATAGTCATTTGGGCAGTTCTCTGAACCTTTCTTTGGGACCTCGATGATGGTGGCTGATTTCAGGCAAGTGGGGACAGCAGACTGCAGAGTAGCAAGAGGTTGAAGATGGTGGGGAAAACTCCTGCTAGCTGGTCTGTGCACGCCTTGAGGATTCTGCCCTTGACTCCGTCTGGACTAGATGCTTACCTTGCGCTGACTCTATGCAGGGTGGATCTGAACTGATGTTGGTCCGACTGAATGGCATTTCCTTCCCCTGTAGTGCCGGATGTGTGTCAGCAGTCTGGCGGTCGAAGCGAGAAAATAAGTGGTTGACGGAGTCTGGCAGTGTGCGGTCTGAGGTGTTAGTGGCCACGTGGCTGTCCTTGTAGCTAGTCAAAGTTTTTATCCCCTGCCACATGCTTCTGGAGTTGTAGCTGTTAAAGTGCTCCTCTATGCGCTGCTTGTACCTGAGTTTGGCCTCAGTGATGCCTCTCCCCAGGATATGCCCTGCTGGTTTGTCGGCCTGCAGGTCCCCAGACTCGAACGCAGAGTCCGGTGGTTTGAGCAGGGTCCTCACCTTGCTGTTGAACCACGGTTTCTGGTTGGTTTTGATATTCGAAACAGTCACAGCACAGAAGTTGATGTATGAGAGGACAGCTGATGTGTGTCCCTCCAAGTCTGTCCCCTCAGCAAAATCATCCCAGGCTGTGTCGTTGAAGCAGTCCCACAGGGCTGAGGTGTCTTCCTCAGTCAATACTTTCACTGTCTTCATTGATGATCTCTGTCTACAGCTGAGAGATTTATACACTGGGATCAGGGACAGAGAAAGATGGTCTGAGGGTCCCAGATGTGGCAGGGGGATGGCTTTAAATGCATGTGGAATTTTTTCGTAGTCCTGATCAAAAGTATTTTTTTCTATTGTAGGCAAGTTCACGTTTTTATGGACAGACTTTAAGTCTGTATGATTAAAGTCCCCTGCCGCTATCACGATGCGACTGGTGTTTGCTAATGGAGTGATGTAGCTTCTCCATGGCCAACCTAGCGTTAGCTTGTGGTGGTACGTAAACAGCTCAGAAAGTAACCGATGTAAATTACCTGGGCAAGTAGAATGGTCTGCACTGCAACATCATGTACTCTATGTCCGGAGAGCAGTGAGTGTCTTTGACTGTGGTGTTTTTACACCAGCTGTTGTTAATATATATGCAAAGTCCTCCTCTGCTTTTAACAGAGTAAGCGCTCCTGTCCGCTCTGTAGACGCTGCAGCCTGCTAGACAGATCGCAGCGTCTGGGGTCTACTGGTCAATCCAAGTCTCTGTTATAATCATCACACAGTAGTCCAGCCTGTGTAAAGCAATTCGCAGTCGCAGCTCGTCCATCTTGTCGTTTAACGACCAGGTGCTGGCGAGAAAGAGGCTTTGGATGGCTGGTTTGTGGGAGTTAGTTTTTAGCTTAGCGTGAAGCCCCCCCGTCTTGCCTCTCTTCTGCTTTCTGTGCTGCCGTCCTGCGCCATTTTAGCTGGGGGATGATGAACTCGTCATGCGGGGAGGAGGGACGAATCTCTGGAGGTATGAAGTCCCAGTTGTGGTTTTCCTTTTTGCGGAGATAAAAGTCTGCAGCTCGTGTAGATTGGCTCTGCTGTACTGTACATAAGCACCAGCTACCGTATGAGCAAAAACACACAAAAAGGACGCAATAAAAACAAAACATTTGCAAAAACATGAAGAGCACCGGGCCACTCCGTCTAGATACGCCTATCAAAGGCCACATGATGAAAGACCTTATACAGGAGCAGCCGGACCCATAGTTGTATCTCATCAGGGATGAAGAGGACAGTAACTCATGTTGAAGACTATTACTATGAGAGTGGAAGCGAGGAGGGTCAGAAACATCTAAAAAAGTAGAACCCCTTGCAGCAAAAACAAGTCACACTCATTCTACCCCTCCCCACGAGGAACCTGATCCAAGGAAGTGACCCTCGTTGAGCCCCAAAGAGGATCAGTCAGGTGAAAAGAAAGACAGCTGATGATGAGGATGAGGATGCCTGGCACAGGAAGAATCCCTGATCCCAAATCAGGTGAGAGAAGAAAATTCTCAAAATCTGTGAGATGAACATGAAAAAAGGCAGGGAACTTTGTCAACATGTAACGAACAAGCATTGTTGAAGAGGTCATCCAAAGTTTTGGGACACATGTTGTTGGCATATCTCTACAAGGGCATATAGTATAACAACTTCATAACTCTAAAATAAGCCTTTTTATTCTTTTGGCAACACAGTCAATTCCTGCATTCTCCCAAAGGACATGTAATGAGTTTCTGTTGGGACTTTGCAGTTAGGCAAAGCTTTTCAATAAGCAGCCTGGCCCCGCGGGCCGCCTATTGAGCTGCTTATCTGCGGACCCTGAGCTGAACGTGTGACAGGTGGGTTTACATGGACAGCCTAATTCCGATTAGATTCGGAAAAGAAGTTTAATGGGAAAGAAAATGCTGCTTGTAAACACCCCTTTCCGAATGGAAAGAACATTTCCGGGTTAGATTTCATACCTTTGCAAGGAGGTAGTCAAAATCATTTCGGAAAGCCTTTCTGATAGCCAGTCACTGCATGTAAAGGGTATTCGGAAAGCTTTCTGTTTGAGTTGTATCTGCGCATGCCCAGAGACGGAAGTTTTTTCAGCGCAGCGAAGCATTTTAAATACAGCAACTTCAAAACAGTACTGGTCTGCATCGGAGAGTCATCTATTCATTGCAACGTTGAAATATTTTAACATATTTGGAAGGTTAGATGAGTGAAAATTCACTTCAACACATGCCCACTTTGTTGTATTCTTTTTCTGGGCACTTGTTGGCGGTCCGCGCCCAACTCACTGAAGCATTATCGCCACCTTATGAACGGGAATGTGGATCGTCTGCGAATGTATGAGAGTGTTACCGACTAGATGAGTTGATGCATGTAAACGCCAGGTCGGAAAAGATCACAAGTCACGTAAACAGGCTACCGACATTGCAATTTGGAAAGGTTTCATTCAGAAAGGAGAAAAGTGTCCCATGTAAACCCACCATGTGACCCAGTAACAGCTTATCAACGCATCGTTGGCATGGAGATGGCAGCCCATTTAAAAGTGCTGACCAAACTAAAACACACGTAGTGTGCTCACTCAGAGTGGTGTGGGTGTTGGGTAAGCACAAAATGGCTTTTCTCTCATTAAGCAGCAGTGTTTGACAAAAAAATTGTTTTTCATTGCACTTTGATTTCGGAGATCTTGATATATTTGTTTACCAAAGCATTCTATGGAGGGTTTTGTTTCACTTGAGTGTTTATTTGAATTTATGTCAAAATGGAAATGGCATTTTATTTTATTTTAGTATGTATTTTAGTTTTTTTGAATGAAAAGGAAATTTTGCTTTGAATCAGAATTATATCAGTATTATGGCTTGTGGCTTGACCGACTATAATAAATGGACCTTTGACTCGTTGAAATTTTTTTTTATTGACTTTAAGATTTCTATTTGAGTTCCCAGGTAGTAGGGTATCTTGGAGCATATTATTGACCTGTGTCTTTACTGCTGGAATTGATTGGGTGACCTGGAACACCTGGTTCACTTAGGTTATGTTAAGATAGCATAGCATAACACACAATGTGCCTTTTAACACAGTTGTTCAAAAACATTGCAGCATTTACTTAATTGATAATTAATTTTCAATTAAAAATTTTCAACATTGTCATATCGTTATATTTGCAAAAGCAGCATTTTGTATTTTGTTACCTGTGGAGGTACCACAAAGGAGTACATTAACTGTGTTCTGACAAGTGTGAAACTTTTATCCTGCAAATAAATTGATAAATCTCAAATAATAAAACTGCTAGTTGACCTCTTGTTGGATCTTCAAAAAATTGACAGGACACTACAGAAATAATCAGTTAATAATATTAATAATCAGTTATTGCCAGACTAGTCAGGGATGTTATGGAATCTTCATCTAAATAAGCCCATATGACTTAAAAAGTATCTAGACAAAATTTGCTTTAGTACACTGCCTTGGATCTTTCGTTTTAACGATAATAACTCAAAAACTGTTTAATGGATAATTTTTAGATTATATACCCAAATAGACCGTAGTGTGAGGAAGAACTTAATTCATTTTTGAAAAGGTTGGTTGTATATTTCCGCCACTATGTGGAGCTTTATCCCCAAAAGTCGTGGGCCATAATTTCTCACCCTTTTGTCCGATTTAGTCCAAATCTGGTGCATATGAATCAACTTGAGAAGACCTTTGTTGTATATATCATATTCAACTCTTATAGTTCATATTTTACCCAGTAGGTGGAGTTTTTGTTTTTTACAAAAAAAACATTTTAGTTATAACTTCTTCCCCTTTTTCTGCTGCATGCTGATATTAAATTTGTAATATTGAGTATTAACAATAAGTATTACAACATACACTTAAAACATTGACCACGATCATAAAACGCCATCAGTTGCAACTCAAAGAGGCAAGCTAATGGGGAGTAGTTCATCGTCAAAAGAAACTTTTGAATGGGTTAATCTTTGTCATGCACCCTACCCAGTAAGCTTTGCTCACTGTGACTTTTCTGACATGGTAAGGCCCTGTTCATTCAGTCAGGTAATCAACTCTTGACAGGGAGGCGTCACTACAATCCGCTATGCTCCACTTCACTCCCGGGTTGAAAAATAGCTCTGCACACAAGACTGTTTCCTCAACACTGTTGTCATAGCAACAGAGACACTCTGCTTCCCCAGTTTAATTGCGCCCATCTCAAGTGGATGATCTTCATAGCAATTTTGGGATATATTGCATGATGAAACTGTAAGGTAGTTTTCTTAGTTTTAATTTTTTTGGTGATAACTCCAGTCTAATAAATTCTCTACCAAAAGGGAGGTGATAGTGTCACTAAACACCCATACCACTATTAATCATAGCATGCATTGTAAAAGTTCCACACCACATTCACCAGCCTGTCGTGAATGTAGGAAAATATTTTTTTTGTGTCTGTTATGTTACTTTTGAAGAACATTGTGTTTCACTGACAATTATTGGGTATTTCTTGTAAATAATTAGTAAAAACTAAATGCTGATGTCATCTGGAAGATAAATCTTATAGTATGAAGTGGTCAAGGATGAAGAGACAAAAACCAAAATCCTAATGAAGATCACAGTTTCCCCAACTAGCCTCGCTTAAAGACTTATTCAAGAGTCAGAGATGTGCCTAAATCAATCCACCAGTTTGATATGAATTTTTCTTGAAATGAAAAATAACTTTGAGGTTCTAAACTGCCTGGAGATTGTCTGCATGTGACTGAATTGTATAATTTCATGTAACCGATTGCATATCATTGCATCCTGCAAACTTGTAGGATTTTTGTTTTCTATTTGATTGTGATCATGCATATGTCAAACTGGGAAGGAGGCTGTCATTTATCATGTTTTATCCTGGATTGTGTTGCAGACAGCATAACGTTCACCACAATCTCTCCAGACTCTCACTTCTGCCACCTGAGATCAGACAACCTGCTCTTATCTATGAGGACAATTGGGTGCTAATGGTGTACCTGCCCTTTTTGGTGTTCTTCTTCTTCTTTACGGAGCATGACTGTGAGCCAAAGAAAATCATGCCCTCGTCCTTACTCATAGTCAGTAACATTTAAATGTGAAAGCCATTTCGTATGCTTCTGGCACTGCTCCTCTTGTTTCTCCTCACACACTGGAGCCAATAGAGGCTATGCTAATGGGTTTTTGAGCCTCTACAGCCCCTCCCTGCTATCCTCGTGTAACGGCCCATCCATGCTCTTTAGACACTTCTGGGAGACACAGCAAAACTTCTTGCAGGTAACACATCATAGTGAATAGGGCACTAGAAAAATGCAATACTAGAGAAAAATCAGGAAAGATATTTTACAGTGAAATGGTATGTTGTCATCTGAATATTCAGTGTTGTTCTTGCTGTTTCCTCTCCTGTCCACCTGTTGTCACTGTCTTTTGTACCAAACAAAGACGAAACTGATTCACATGCGCTTACACTTCCTAACTGGACAGATCTATCTGTTAGGAGTTAAACTGACTTGTTTTTATGCTGCTCAAATTCTTTTGAGTGGTGTAAACAAGTTTCATTTAGAAATGCCTTTCATTTGCATTATATTACACGGAATTGAAATAACTTAAAGTCTTTCACACAATACATAACTAAAAGGGAACAAGGCAGTATGCAGGGGACTAAGCAGCTTTGCGCAGGGTCAATAACATGACACATTGACTCATTGTTAACTCTTGATGAGTATTTCTTTGCACTTGTACTGCCACCTCCCTTGGAGTTGGCGAGACAACAAATTATGAATTAGGCATCCATAAAACATGCTCTTATTTATGGAGATTAGGGCATATTTAAGACATCTCTAATTAAATTCAGCTGATCCAAGGTGGTTTGCCAAAGCACCCTGTAGCTAAGGCTTATTTAAGTAATTTCATCAAAGAGAGCAGTGAGAAGCAATACAGGTAGCAAAGGAAATCTGTTTGCAAGTACAAAAATATTTGCCTCTTGTATTATGAAATCCATCTTGCAACCCCATACAGATTCCATTATTGGCTTTAGTTGCCAAATCAATCACAAGTTATTGACAATATAGTGTACATTGTCTTTTTTCCCCAGATCCATGTCCACAGTGATAATTATTCCGCTAAGATAATTATTGAATGAATTAATAGCGCAAAAGCCTTAACAAACATTCAAAAAGGCTACTAGGCACAAAAACATGTCATCTTATACATCCTTCTATTCTGTACTTCTATTTACAGAGTAAAAGCCCCCCAATCAAAAAAGAAAAGGAAAATCTACTTACATTGGTGTTTTAATAATTAAAGTATTTCATTCGGGAAAGACAGAGAATTAAGAAAAAATGAATAATTAATTGCAATAAATAGATTATCATAATTATGTTATCTATTATATAATTAGTAAATGTTTTGGAGCTAAGACTCTTTGGCTAAATTGTAAAGGATATCAAATGATATAACCTCTGAGCAACAGCATCTTATTTCAACCCCATTGGAGTCTGAAGTGGTGGTGGCTGATGACTGTTGAGACTGATGAATAATACGGTTGATGGATCTGCAAGGACTTGGCAGAGGTGGGGAGGTTGATCGAGCCGCGTTAAAGTACATGAGTGGAAAGAATCATATTTATATGCCTGAAAAGTCTGGGATAGTATTGAATCGTCATCGCAGTGTCTGCGACTGCAATAGATCCCTCTTGTTAGCACATTAACTCAAAAATATTTCATGGATCTTTTTCAAATTTTTGAACCACATAAACCTTATCTCCAGGAAGAACTGGAGTGTTTTTGGTAAATTTTGTTTGTTTATTTGGATACCAGGTTGAGGTTTATTTCCAAGATTGTAAGGCCATGATTTTTCATCCATTGGTCAGATTTAGTCCAAACTTGGTGCAAACGAATCGAATCGAGTCGAGGAGATCCATCTTGTATATCTATCGTTCTTCTTTAAAAGTTCATATTTTATTAACTGGGGGTGCTTTTTAAAAAAAAACATGGGGGAATGTTTTCTGGACATAAATCAAAGATTATTTCATGAATCATTCTAAAACTTTATATTCAATAGATTTTACTGCGAGGAACCAATGGACTGACTTCAGATAGGTCAGTGGTATATTTCTGACACCAGCTATCTGCAAAAGGCTTCGGGCCATATTTTCTCAACCATTGGTCCGATTTTTCTAAATGTGGTGCATATGAAACGACTTGAGATATATCTTGTATATGCTGTGTTTTACTTTGATAGTTCATATTTTAATCACTTTCTAACGAAAAACATTGTTTCCCGAACAGAAATCCAAATTTATTTCATGGATGAAACTTTACACCCCAGGGATCTTAGTGCGAGGAATAACTGGATTGATTTTAGCAAAGATATGTTAAATATTTCTGACACTAGTGGAAGCTTTATCTCCAAAAATTTTCGAGCCATAATATCTCAACCATTTATCCGATTTAATTCAAATCTGGTGCATTTGAAACAACTAAGGGACCTCTATCTTGTGTTAATTGTGTTTTACTCTTGTAAAAGCAAGGGATGTATTTTGGTTGACTACTGTCACTCGGGACACTTGTGGTATCGTTGGTGTGTTTGGGTTTGCAGATCACTGGGGGGCGGGGGAGGAAATCACCTTATTGCCTATACCTCTTTGTTTGGATGAGAGAACGAGTAGGAAATTGTCAACAGAAAATAACTACGGATCAAACGTTTTCAATCCACTGATGCCTTACAGGAATGCACATAACGGCGAACGATTGTCCCACACTGAACTTGAAACTGTGAGTTAAAACTTGAATTAATGGATGGAGCGTGGCATACAAAAACAACAAGTTATGTCTAACACATTTTTTTATACTGTGAGTTTGTTTGCCCAGACACAGTTTGAGATGGTTCCCGCGGATGGCTATGGACGCTACGTGTGCCTGACCATGCACCTGTTGCTACCGTTAACTTTAGGTCAATCGCTTGTTGGTGGACGTTTATGTGCATGAACTGGAAATGGATTGTGGATTGCTGTACTCAGGAATATTTAACACGTGAAATATGTGCTTGCTGCGGATAAAAAGTGACTGTGATTGAAGGTGATTTTGAAAATGTCAAAAGAAGAGTTACTCTCACTTAAAAGGCCCTTGCGGGCAAAATTGAAAAACTTCTTCCTGAATGCCAATCCAGAGTGAGCAATTTAAAGATTGTCATAAATGCCTTAAAATACTCATGATAACGAGAACAATGCTTCACAAGTGCAATCACAGTTGGTCATTTTAATTAAATACACGGAGGATGCTTTTTCCTTCCATGAATCACTTATGTGTCTAAAACTTCAGGAGGAGAAATAAGGACAAAATGTGTGGTTATCAAACATCAATAATGAAACCAAGGTTTTGTTGAGGAAGTGAAACATTGGCTGTATTAAAGTGATAGACTGGTCACTAAACACACCAAAGAACAAAACTAGGAAGGTGTGTTTGCTATCAAACATTGTGAAAATCAGGAGATTCTGCAATCTGACGAACCACACATTAATAACAGACCTTCACATGACCTGGATACAAATCATGTGTGGGACAAATCATAATGAAATTAGGCGCGCAGACAGCATTCCAAATATAAGCACCAAAAGACCTAGTTCAAAATCCAGGACCTCAAGTACCCGAACAACCAGTACCTCTACTTCATCTGCACGTATTAAAGCAGAAGCTGTCGTGGCCACTCTTTTTGCCTGGCAGAAATGGCTAAAGGAAAAACATCTGGACGAGCAAAAAGTGGATATGAGCGAAAAGGACAGAATAATGTCAGATTTTCTGGACATAGTAGTTAAGAACCTCAAATAGCATTGATAAAAGCAAGGGATACATAAGATTTTAACAAAATGGAGGAAGTTGCCCATTCTGCTCTAAATTCTGATGCTATTTATTTTTGCTGTATAACCAAGGAGAGCATGAGAATCCAACCTCAACTGAAACAGTCTCTGTGTTTCATTCAATCAAACCAAAACAAATTAAGCCTTCTGTGGATATTATATCAGAAATACCCTCCCAGAGACCGACCAAGCCTGGAATGACTTATAACACGGGGACTAATGTTCCAACATCGGAGTGTGGAAGTGCACATGCTTACGTTCCAGGCATTGATAATGATTGTTATCCATAATGACTAGACAATATGAAATAACTGTTATGTCGGTGCAACAGCAAAAACCTTCAACTCTTCCATAGAATACACACTAAATAATAAATCAACTTAATACGTGTGTGTTTAATTCAACCAACCAAATATAGAGGAAAAAGCAGGCGATGCGAGACACTGTCTGTGCTTTCTGGCACAGTATACCAGTGGTCAACCAAGACAGCTGATCAGAAGTACTCAGCAAATGGCTGTAGGTAGAGCATAGGCTAAGGCAAAAGCTTTATTGGAAGAGCATTTTGGAAATGAGCAGAAGATTGAATCAGCTGGTCAATGATTAAATCAGAGGCTAGCAAAGCAAAACAAACCTATGGTCTGTTTCTAAGACTATGATTTAATGCCATGCAGGAAATGCAATACATGTCTGGGCTCAACATGCCTGGCAACAATCTGACTTTTTTTGAGAATTTGCCTTACAAACTTAGAGACAAATGGAGAACAGTGGCTTGTGATACTCAAGAACGTCCTCTTTTACTGATATTGTTAATTTTGTTGAAGTTGAAGTCAGAATTTATAGCTGATCCTATATTTGGAGGTATAAAAGATTCTCCAAAAAACAGTACAAACCGATGGTGGCAGAAAAGACAATAATCAACACTGCATACAAGGTAAAAGGAGCAGTTTTGCAACTACAGTTACTCCTTTGGATGACAAATTCCATAAGGTAATGGAAGGAGGATCACATGATAAAAGGACTTACTTGTACTGTAAAGTTGAAAGTACACTGGAGTTGAGCTCCCGACTGGAAAAGACGGGGCATATAATGACAACATCGCCTTCCTGAAAGAACGTGTATTATGCTTTGGCTGTTTTTTATGAGGGGCCATTAGGGCCATTATTCAGAATTTCCCTTCACATACACGTGTGAAACGCTCTCACATACACATGTGAAATGCTCTCACAAATACATGTGAAACGCTCTCACACATACATGTGAAATGCTCTCAAATACACGTGTGAAACGCACTCACATACACATGGGAAATGCTCTCACATACACATGTGAAACGCGTTAACATACACACGTGAAATGCTCTCACACATACATGTGAAATGCAGTCACACATACATGTGAAATGCTCTCACACATACATGTGAAATGCACTCACACATACATGTGAAACGCTCTCACACATACACATGTGAAACGCTCTCACACATACATGTGAAATAATTTCACATACACATGTGAAATGCTCTGTCACACACACATGTGAAATGCTCTCACACAAACATATGAAATGCTCTCACACACACATGTGAAATGCTCTCACATACACTTGGAAACGCTATCACATACACATGTGAAAAACTGTCACATGCACATGTGAAATGGTCTCACACACACATGTCAAATACTCTCACAAGCACATGTGAAATGCTCTCACATAGTATACAGAAAACCATACACATATAAACAGGAAAGACTTTCACATAAATAAAGGAAATATTATAGTATAGTGTGTGTGAGGATTTCAGTGGTGTGTGTGAGGCATACAACTTCCGGTTCTGTTTTTTTTTTTCAGTTGACCGGAAAATGTTGTAGTTTAGTGTTAAGGATAGACGTTATATCCGCTCAGCAGCCTGCAAGTCGCTTAACTGAAGAAGCAGCGTTGCTTAACAATTTATTGTCCTCGGCGGAGACAATCAGGACCCTGTCAAACTTGACAACAATAGTGCAGCAACCGGTCGTTGCAGCTCCAAGTCTGGACACGGTGAACAGTCACCTTGCATCACTCCTCCCATCTCGCCAGCCTAGCTGCGTGCCACTGCCAGCTGCAACTCCTGGCAGGATAGAGTGTGCCCCACGTTATCAAGCGCAGCAGTGTTTTAACGCATGGAGGTCAGGCTCAAGGAGGAAATGGTAATTATAAATAGTTTGCAATTATGTGTGTTTATGATGTGATGCTGCGGCCAAGGCACACAACCACTGGGATTATGATTTTGGTGAAAATACCCGCATTTGTAGATGGCCAAACGACGTCAAAATGTTCCAACATCTCGCTAAAAAGATCCGATTTGGCTGGTTGAAGTGGTATGGGTTTGAACAGTTTTCTCTGCTGCTTTTTTAACTTTTAACTGTACTCTCGATCCACCTTCCCCCCACTTTCCCTATGATAAGAATAGCAAAATGTTGATAGTATTAAAATGTAGATATTCCACCTATCTGTGCTTTGCAGAAACGCACATTTAACTTGTGCTAGCTGTTTTCATATAGGCTAATAGCCTATATGAAAACAGCTAGCACAAGTTATATTCATGTTTCAGAGCTAAGGCACAGCACAATGACCATTTCAACATGGACATAATACTACTCCCCAATACATCATGTGGAATAGTCTGCAAGCAAGGTCCAAAGTTAGGGTTACACAAACATGGGTAAATCCTCAGTGCCTTTGAGTTCCAGAAGGCCTGGGACCACCAGACATTTATGGCGCACATCAGGGCTGGCTTTGGTGAGCACATTCCGGAGGATGTCAGGTAAAAGGCCTATTGTTTTTCTTTTTACTTTGTATATTAATCATAGTAATCTTATGTTAACGACCACTTAACAAACACGGTTCTAAAGTGCAGTCACGATTACATATGCAACATTGGTATTTGTTTGAAAATGTACATTGAATAAGTCACAAACCTCCTATAGGAGCAAGAAACCAAAAAGACGGCCACCCAAACACACACACATACTATCACAGCATACAACATATTATAAACTACATAGCCTAATGGGATGTTAATCCATAAGGTTTATAAAAACCAAAGCCATGTATGAAGGCCATCAAGAACCCTTTTGGTAAGTTTGCTTTTTTGTTGTTTTTTTACAACTTTTGAAAATGAAATGTTAGCGTTTCCCCATACATAGGCTCTTCTTGGGTAGTTAAAGACCTGTTCTGGTATATAACATTCAAATTAACAGCTTGAATGCCGTTCAACAGAGTTAGGTCTAAAGGGTTCTCTGTGCGTCTACTAATAGCCTACATTTGAGGTTTTTGGGGGACATCTTTAAATTTCATATACAGAAAATAACCTACGTTACACCCTCCCCACCTGCATCACTCTCTGCAGCGACAGAGGAATTAAAATCCTTTACTGAAGTAAAAGTACTACTAAGTAACAATGTAAAAATACTCTGTTAGAAGTAAAAGTCCTGCATGCAAATTTTAAGTAAAAAAGCAAAACTATTTTAGTTATTAAATGTTATAGTTATTATTACAGTTCAGTAAACAATTTGTTGTATTTAAAAATGTTTTATATTATTCATTGTGTTAAATCTTAATCTGAAAAGTAATAGAGGCTGTCAAATTAAATGGAGTATAAAATACAATATTTCTTTGAAATGCTGGAATGGAAGTACAAATTAGCATTAGATGGGAATACTAAAGTAAAATTCCCCCAAACTATTATTTAAGTATAGTTCTTGAGTAAATGTTCTTAGTTACTTTCTACCATAGAGAGAGTGTCAGCAGGCATCCCAGTCAAATTACGTGCCACCCACCACAACAGGTTCTCAATCTGTGGGAAACAATGATTGTATACTGTTTATTTCTTCTAGCAATACAGTATAACAGTCTACTGATATTAATTTTTCAGAGAAAAGAGTAAAGGTATCTTATTCTAAACAATTACTTGTTTTCAACATGCTAAGTTAATTTCAAAGTCATCATTTTTAATTTTGAAATGTATTTTTGGTATTTTTCTGTCTTTGTTGAACTGTGGTAGGCGGGGCCAGAGTGGTAGGAATGGGTAGGAAGCAGACATCAGAAACTTGTTCTTTTATCAAAAAAAGGTGTTTATTTACAAAGAAAGTGCTAATCGTTACAGGTGCATTCAGAAAATTCTTACAAAACTCAAAACCCAAAGATGAAGACAAATAAACACTCAACTCTGCTTAACTGAACTAGCTTAGCGTAGTGTAGCATAGCATAGCATAGCGTAGCATAGCATAGCATAGCATAGCATAGCATAGCATAACTTGTTCAGTCAGCTACACTGTGATGAAACTCTTCCTTGAAGAGCCTACAAGGACTGGTTAAATAGGCTCTCTCCTCATCCAGAGTCAATCCTCTCAAAACCTCAATCCAACACAACAACTCTGCTATAATTTTTACTTGGGAGTTTTTGTAGACATTTTTATTTATTATTGAGGTCATAGTGGGTGGCGGTGGTGTACTGGATTGAATTATTTTGAAATGTGTTCCTAATATTTTGTCTGCTCCATTAACATATATGAAGGGGGCAAAATAATAGAAACACTTTTCAATTTAAAGCACCACCACTACCACCCACTACAACTTCAGTAATAGACATAAACTAGAATCATCACTTTTATGATTGAATATGATTGAAAATGAAAATGTTCAAGTGAAATTATAGCAGAGCTATTGTATTGGATTGCAGTAGTCTCCCCACTTTCCTCTTCATTCAAAAAAACTTCTAACCAAGGCTACAGCCTCCCCCAATAGAAAGGCTTTGAATAATTGGTTCTGATGCTTTTGAAGCTCAAAAATGGCATTCAGTACAGCCCTATAGCAAAGTGCTATTGTATTACATTGTAGCCATGTAGAAAAAATCCTGCACTGTTTGACTTGTAATGGGACACAGGTATCATGGTATTATGCAGAACTCTATTGTCTGGTTTCTTACTGATATGATATAATACTATTAAGTAGCCTCCATAACAAGCCATCCTGCTGCTTCTTGTAATGCTAGGTATCAGAAAGCATAACTCTTGAGGACCTTGAGAAGTCAAAGACACCTCTGCTTGACTACCTGGCAAATGCAGGATGTCTGCGGCCTTTGCGTTCCTGGACTAACTCAACTAATGCAGATATTATTTTTTCATGTGAAACTTTTTTGTATGGAGTTATGTAAATTGACAATGCAAGTGCAAAATTAGTAAAATTATTAATATTCTTTGTATGGATTCATTGAGGGACTGAAAACTCTTGGGGTTCTGGAGAAAATCCAAAGGTATCCAGACAGTTTTCGACCCCAGTTCTGCTATGAGCCAAGCACACTGATGGCTGACAGGATGGATTGTCTTTTCAGCAATCATCTGTCTCCAGAAGGGAGCAGCAAGAGAGCTTCTGAGGAGATGGTTGTTAAAAACTATCTCCAGGATGCAGAAAGTAATTGACAGTTTAGCAGATGTGTAAGAAATCATTCAGGTTCAATGCAAGGGTTTACTATAGTGGTATGAGTTTATTATTATTTAGGAATGCTGTTAGCCTAAAGACACAGAGCAGATGTATGGCAGTAAAAAAATGTGTTGGATAGTTTGACTAGATAAAGGGGAACCAGCAGCAGAGTAGGATTTTTTTATGTATCCTTTTGTACACATGTACATGCAAGATGCTTCATATTGATAAAAGCTGAAGCATCTATTTGTGAATTATGTATTTTTCTCTTTTAAAAAATACCTGAATAACAAAAAAGTATAGTTTAACTTACTTATTCTCTTGGTTTAAGTATCATTATCACAAAGTACCCTGAGATTGTAGAAAGATGTAAGGCATTTTATAAATGTATTGCTTTTGTGTCATTCAGTTTATTCTCACTTCAATTTTGAGAAGTAAAATACACTTATTGGTCAATTTATTCATTTTCAGCTGATGTTGATTGCTCCACATATGTTTCATATTTGTAAGTGCTAGTATGTCCAATTAAAGATTTCCTGTTTTTATAGAAGAACATGGGCCATCCAAACTTCAGAGGATATTGGCCTTGCAACTGTAGCGTCTGTGGTACCACCCTTTCGGCTTTTCACCAACTCCCTCTGTCAAGTTCATACATAAAAGCAGTGATGACTTCTCTTCAATACCAATGTCCCCTATGGCCAACACTTGTCTACTTGTCTCCTGTCTGCCTTTATCTCTCTACGAGTCTTCGTCTATGTGTCTTAAAAGAAAAGTAAAGTGAGTTGGTAGTTGCTTTTCTAATGCCCACTTTCCTTTTAAAATTATATTGCCATGTGCAACGAGGTGTAAATATTTAGTTACAAGTCAACAAATGTCTATACAAATTCTGTTGTATAGTTGTCACAATGCTGTCGAGGTCTTGATTTGACAATGATGCATATTTTAATGACTCAACTCCCAGAATCTGTCTGCGTCTGAATAGGGTCCCTGACTGATCCCAAAACCTGATGCAATTCTCTGAGATGTATGGATGAATGGACACACAGTGGGAAATCTGTTCGGGGTATATGCAGTATCGTGGTCGACCTGGATGGCCAGTGAAGGTTGTTGGTGGAGCACAGGATGCTTGTCCATCTCTTTTGTCCATCTCTTTGGTGCACCATCATCGCCTAGCTTTGCCAACTTTGCCCTTAGAGAACGTGCTTTGGATAACAAAGATTCTTTCAGTCAGCAAGCAGTGGATATCATCATGCATAGTTTCTAAGTTGATGATTGGCTTGTCTAAAGGGCCTCTGAGGCTCAGGCGGTAGCTCTCTATTACGACCTATGATTTGTGCTAGAGGAGGCTTTCAATTTAAGAGTTGGGTTAGCAACGGTCTGAATGTCCTCGCTGCAATATATGAAGAGATTAGAGCAAAGGAAGTGGAAGAGTTAGATCTGGACTATGACATACTTCCTGTAGAAAGAGGTTGGGGGTGCAGTGGTGTGTTCGATCTGATGCATTCATATTAAAGATAACATTTCGAGGTTGTCGTTTAACATGTAGAGGAATACTGTATATGGTCAGATCAATTCCATGTTTATCTATCTTTGAAGGAGCTATGGCATGCTGAGCTGGAAATAATCAGATCTTGTCAAAGAAAAAGATTTCAAAAGGAGTTTTCTAGACTCCAAAATTGACAGATGTTGGAAGCGACAAGCCATTTATACAAACTAGACCCTGTATTGTCAAGCTGTGTTGAGAGTTGGCGGACAGCTTAGTAGGGTCCCAATGCCTTAAGACTCAAAACATCCGGTTATACGGGCAAAAGACTTACAAATCTCTGACGTCACCTTAAGACACTGCGATTAACTGGCGACTTGTCCAGGGTGTACCCCGCCTCTCGCCCGATCTTAGCTGGGATAGGCTCCAGCCCCCCGTGACACTGAACTGGATAAGCGCTAAATAATGAATGAATGAATCACCTTAAGACATATCTCCAGATGAGCCACCCTTTAACTCGGAAGGAGTAGATTGTTTTGGTCCATTTGATGTAAAACGTGCAAGTTGTCAAGTGAAAAGATATAGCGTAATCTTCACTTGCTTATCATTAAGAGCTGTACAAATTGAAGCAGCAGTGTCATTGGACACTGACTCATCCATCAATGCCTTATGATGCTTCATGGCAAGGTGAGGACAAGTCAAAGAGCTCTGTTCATGCAATGGAACCAACTTTATCTGCGCTAATCGAGAGCTAAAAAGATATATTGAACAGTGGAATCATGCTCAGATCCATGAAGCTCCTCCTGCAGAGAGGTGTTAAGTGATCATTTAATCCTCCAGCTGCTTCTCACCATGGAGGATCATCGGAGAGATCCGCTCAATTAGGATGAGTCCCCTAACTCTACTCTGAGGGTACAGACGTTTGACGATGATGAGGAAGGTCTCCTTTTTCTCAGTGAAATTGAGTGTATTTTTAATAGCAGACCAATTGCAAAGGCACCAAAGACCACAATGACCTTGAGGCTTTGACTCCCAACCACTTTCATCTTCACAATAGTCACCCACCTCTGCCACCGGGTCTTTTTCAAAAAAGGAGGATTTGTATGTTGTTCAGGGATGGAAGCTAGTTCAGTTCATGTCAAAATTGTTTTCGGAAAGGTGGACTAAGGGATACCTGCTACAACTTCAGGAATGTCAAAGGTGGACCAGTGTCAAACGCAACTTAATTCCTGGAGACATTGCGGACTTTGGGTTTAAGGATTTTAATATGTAACTGTTTACCCATGATTATTGATGATTTTTGTCTTTCTATTATATGTTAATTCTTTCATTATTTTGTACAATAATTAGGGGCCGGAATGTAGGAGTAAGGGATGTATTTTGGTTCACCCATGTCACTCATTACACTTGTTGTTTTGTGGGAGTGTTAGTGTTAGGAAATTACCTTATCGCCGGCACCTGTGAGTCAGTTTGTTTGGATAAGAGAACAAGGAGTTTCTAGTAATTTCTGTCGACCGCCTCATTGTTCTTAGTGTTGCTTCACATCATTTTTGCTTTTGCCATCGATTTGTTAGTTGGTCCTTGCAACATATATTATGTAAATAAATAAACTTGAACGCTTATCAGGCGCTTGCTCATGATTGGACGCTACGCTTTGGAGAGAACTCCTACAACGGCTTTCCCGGCAGCTAAATTTTGCTCTTTGGATTGTCGCCACTACAACTCCTATATTTCCTATTTTACTCACTTGTGGGAGCTTTTTCCTTTGCATAACTTTGCATTTCATTTAAGGAGTTCAATCAGGGGATTGCCCAGCTCAGCCACAAAGGGTTCACAAGTCAGAGAAATTGTACTTCCAGACCCAAGCCTGGATAAATGGAAAATGTTGCATGAGGAATGGCATCCAGTGTAAAACCTATACCAAATCAATATGCAGAACATGAAACTGATTTCCAAATGGGATCCATGGGGGGTTTACAGTTAACTTATACTGTAACTGGTACTATAAGCCATGAAGGTACCAGTGGTTAACGGGATTGCATGTAAAACACAGCGGATTTGGGATTTTTCGGGAAATACCCTTGCTGTCTTGGACGACTGATTAGGCCTAGTTAAAAGTAAATGTAAACTGTGATAGGCTAAGCATGCAGCTCCGACACATTGGTTGAGGCAACTGAATAAGCAAAATTGATGATTTGATTTTGATTTTGATTTGATTGATTGAGACTGAGCATGTGTGAAAAGTGAGGATAATAGAGTGGAATGTGGCCCAAGTGTGCAAGGAGTGCTCCTTACTGAACTTTCAAAAGACTCAATAAATATAAACAACAGGTTTACAGTCTACAGTCACACCAGCATGTTCCCTAATTGTAATCCCAACTTTAATTATTTGGATTCAGTGTGTTAAAACAGCAATTTAAGACACAGAACAACATTGTGAAATATATTCTCTGCAGCAGACAAATACCTGAGGAGCAGCCTTCAGGTCAAAGGCGATCTGCTGAAAAAAAAGATACCAAACTTTGACATGATTAACATTTTAATGTGTTATAGAAGGCATTGGATTGGTGTTAGAGTTCTTCCAGCTGCGACCTCATACCCCAAAAGTTTATAAAGGGTCAGACCTTGCTACGAGCAGTGCTGATTATGTTAGTTTGGTCATTTTCTATAAAATTAAATACTACAGTTAATAGAGGTTGACATGATGCCTCCTGAAAAAGAGAAGATAAGGCTGTTTTTATGCGAGGGTACAGACAAAGTTCACGCCAGATAACTCAAATTTAGAGAGTGACAGGTTGATATCTTAACAGTTCTCTTACATAGAGGATCCTATATCAGTTTTAATTCCCCACTAACAACAATTTCCTGTCTGTCTTTGCTGTCTTGGCCCGAGTATCTAAATGTTGACTCCAGTCCAGGGACTACTGAAGGATGCAAGTTCGCATTGTGATTTCATGGTAATTTGCACGCAGAGATATTTAATTGGAAAACATTTGTAAAGGACTTCTCGTAGATCTGACGATGATTTTTTCAAAATTTTGAAAAAATAATTTTCTTGGCTCATAATCACAGGCTTAGAAGAGCTGTAGCAGCAGCCTGTGAGCAGTGTGAGGTGATGAGTTTGTAGTGGCTCTGTTTAGGCACTTGATATAGCACTGAAGAAATGCAATCAACTACTCTCTCTGTAATGAAAAAGCTCCCAGCCAGCTGTTTGTGTGGGTGCTGGATGAATAAACACACTACACCAATCCCACAGGTTGCAACACCTGCTAGATAAGGTACTTTTTTCAGCTTTGTAAATATTTGTAAAGTGAAATATTTTTTTTTGTATTTAAATCACACTTCAGGCCCCAGGTCAGCTGCAGAGTGGATAAAGCAATGTCAGCACAGCATCGTCAACTCCTGCAGAACTACACCTTCACTAAGTTGCCTGTAAGGATGCATTACAGCACTATTTTGACTAAATGGTACTTCACTTTTTCAGACATGATGAAATTTGGTTATTTTTCATTCCCCATGCAAAAAAACCTTGATTGAAATAGGTTAGCTCTGCTCCAAACGATAAAAAAATTTAAATTGTAAATTTTTTATGTAATAATGATAATGATAAAGATTGTTTAACATTCTTTAACATGACCAAAATTTATAACAAGGAATCATAGTTCCTAGATGTTTATGAAGTGATCAAATTTGATGTCACCAGGCAGTCACATCATTGAAATGGTCGGTATACCTGTCAAAGCTTAAAACTGCTATGATTGGCCAAACGTGTAAGGAGAGTAGAAGAGTACAGACATGCACGAGAGAGGAACACGTTGCAGGGACGCAAACAGAGCTAGCAGTAATTGATTAAGTCACTGAAATACAGTTTTGGAGGATTCTGCAAGCTTTAGACTGAATCTCCATAGGATTTAGTGGATGTTGAACGTGTCTGTGTGTAAGCCTTAAGTGAGCATCAGAGATACCCAAGAGTTGCCAAAGAAGGACAAGGTGTTCTGAGAGGTGGGTCTCTCAAGGAGTGAATTTGTCTCTGCCAGGTGGAGGTTGTTTCTCGGGACCACTGAGCATTCTGGACTGATGCTGAACTGAGGAACTCTTGTTACCGGTAGGACTCTACGAACGGTGAGAGAAATATTTTCTGACCTATTGTTCATGAGAAGAGGATCGGCGGCGCACACAAGGTACACACAGGCCTGCAACCATCTGTTGAATGAGTGGTTGCATGTATGTGAGTGTATGTGGGCCCTCAGAAGTTATTTTCTACTAAGTAACTAACATTTAATTATTGTCGGTGAAATACAAATTTTCGGATATATCAGACCTTTAAGACTCAATTTTGTTGTCCCTAGTGTATTTTCCCACACATAACAGACTTAAGTTTTCTTCATTTAATTAATCTTTAAAATAAATGTTTATTAGATTGTGCTTGTGGGAGATCTCAAAACAAGATTCCATTTAATTAAAAGTTTATTTTGCACTTTTCATTTTGTTTAGTTCATTCCAAGTTTAATCAAGTCATGTATGTTTGTATTATAAAAAGACGTAAAATAAATATTTTTAATTGGCTTAAAAGAGTTGTAGAGTAGTGGGAGTCCTACTCAATGCAGGTAAACCTTTCAGGTAGCTACCTAAATGCAAACTGAACCCAAAGTACCCCCTCATTCAGTTACAGTTAAGGTGTGGCATATTGGGGTGATGGGGTTCTACACACACATGCTCAACATCCCTTCAGTGTTTTTCAACAGCACTGTTGTGGTTTTTGCTGAGAAAATTACTCAACATATGTGGATTGTCCTCAAAAGAAGGGGTTGCCCAAAGTGATAGCCAACTCTCCCTGAGCCTAAAAGACGGGGGTGAATGTTTAGCTCTATCTGGAATACTCACAAACGCGGTTATACAAATATCCAACATTTTTTACATATCAAATTTGTTGCCATGCAACATAAGCGTAAACTTTGAATATACAAACGTGCTGAGCCGTGTCATCATCAGCCAGAACTGTGCAGATCGTCAGCTGTGCAGAGTCTGCTCATGGTCGACCACGGAAGAACGCACTGCAACGTGAGAAAACATGCAAAATTGACTAAACACAAGCAAATAAGGAAAACAACTTAATCAATTTGACATCACACCCTCTGCAAATAAAGAAATTATCTTCATCAATTTCATGCACCTCCGACGCCTTTTATTAAGGCTCCATGTAGTTGAGAAAAAGATAGAATATGCAAACATTTCATGATATTTTGAGCCACCTTGGCTTTGATCGCTATAATTTGGCTGCCGTCAAATAACTTCACATTTGTACTGCAGCTACAGTCTGTTGAAAGCAGGTTTTTCTCGCCACAGTTGCCAAGTGCTTGATCATGCAGGAATTTGTTGGGTCTCTGTAGGATAATGAATAGCAAGTTTGGTCTGGAACTGCTCTTTTTGGAACGCAGCTTGAGACAACAGTTGTTGTGAATTGGCGCTATAATTAAATAATAATAACTGATTGAGCAGAGAATACAGTGAAGCGTCTTCCGGATACTTAATTATGATGCAGAACGAGCCTACCCTAAGAACACGCCCAAGCCAACCAAGAAGACCTTGGCATGTCAAACAAAATGAAAATGAAATTGCCCTAAATGACAACTTCTAAAATCTAATTGGATAAAACACATGACAATCAACAAAGTCATCCCATGTATTTCAACAGGCTGAAGCCTTTACTGTGGAAGTTATTTGTCCAAGCGGAGACAGCAGTGAGATAAATCTGATTGGATAAAACCAAACTCACTTATATGAGCTCAGGGAAGGCAGCGAGAGAAGCAGTGCTTCTCTGACAAGCAGAGAATGCCTTGCAACCTCCTCAGCTTGTTTAATTTTTTTCAATGCAAAGGAGCAGTGGGATCTTTGAGCTCTCAACCCTTTCTCAAATGCTGAGCCAAGGTGCCCTATAAAAGAAGACAAATTCAACCACTTGTCTTTTTATCAACCCCCAAAGCTCTGATGTGAGGGATGAAACCCAGATCGGTTCTAGATTTAGATCTTTACCTCTTCACTCTCTTCACCAGGACTAACTATTTCAACACTCCCATTCTTCTAATTCTACACCAAATGACTGGTGCATTTCACCTTCCATTTTCCCAATATTAATGACATTAGAAGTCCTTCCCTTGAGTCAACAACTCACTCATAACCTTTACTAGCTCTTCTACAGATAAATGTGTTGTACGTACATTTGCAACCATTGCATGCATTTACGAGTTTGTGCATTTTAGTGTTAAAAATATGACTTGTCACAGAAATATAAGTTATTGCTGTTGACAGATTTTATTACGTGTAAACAGATCACCAATCTTTAGAATCAGTTACTAGCATTAATGTTTTGGCTGATTCACATAGAGGTACACAGGTCATTAGTATTCATAGATGTATTCCGTCTGATTTGAGTAAAATATCAGATATATTATTCTTGTATTCATAAAATGAGATTAATTTACAGATGATGACCATGAGATATCTAGTAAAAACTGCTTTTGAAATAATTTTTAAAAAACCCATTTAATTTTAGGGGCAAACTTTTTATTACCCTTGTAAAATTACTGCAACCATCATTCCTTTAGTCGATATATTTCACAGCACCTTAAAACATGCTTAAACTCAATGAGCCAAAAGCTTTTCTTGCCACTGCCTTTATTGTACTGTTCATTGACAGTCGACATGACACATTTCTGTGATTTTGTAATTAAAGCCAGTGGCCAAGACAGCATCCTAATGTGCTTGAAGTGGAGAGGGGAGCTTTCAGATGCATCAGGCTCCTATAAATTCTCAAACCCTATTTGTATTCGCCCACCATTAGCAGTTATATGATACCATGGTTACAACTCAACGAGCCGTGCTGTAAAACTATATCAGGTGAGTGAGGAGATGCTTACAAAGCAGGCCTTGAAAGTGATCATGGTGGTCCCATGTTTTACTACATATAGAAGGAAGGCTGCTTCTGTTTGTGTACAAAATCTAAATATATTGCAGTTTGATATTATATGACCATGAGGGAGTTTTGATGCTGCTCTGAATAAGTTCCTAAAATAATGAACTCATGTGCAACCTTTGTATGATTTATACATTATTTATTTTTATTTTTAGAAACGTACACATTAACCAAAAAACAGTGATTACTGAATGGGCAAAAAGTTACACTCACAATTCTAATAAGGCAACTTAACTTAAATGTTACGTCATACAGAGTTGATCAAGCTAAATAAATGTTTTCAGCTTTAAGAACTTGAAAATGATAATCCAATTTCGTTTGAAACGTTAAATTTATTTCTTTGACTGATAACTTCAAGTGCGTTCTTTACTTTATATGTATAGTCTGCTGTATGTGTTGAAGAGCTGGACATGAGATTATTTACCCTATAGAGAGAGAGAAAAATCATTTTGGCTGGAATGCGTAGGATGATTGCGATACAATGTCAGACTGGTCAGCAAATTCCTTTTTATCATTTCACAGCTTCCATTATCGACTGTAAACAAACCTCAGCCTTATTTCACCTCTGCGTTATGCATCACTAAGCATTCTTGCTGAGCTATGTGGAACGATCACTATAAATCAAAACAACTTTTTAAATCACTTAGACTTTCAGATTTGAAAGGTTTCTTGATTTTATTCAGAATGTTATGTCTGCCTCTTGATAAGGTTCTAGCAACCTCTAGCAAGGTTTTCATACTTGTCTATTAGATGCTTTTGGATTTGTCCTCCCTTTCCCACCATCTGCCAGTTGCACTCAATTATGTACATGTCTATTCTTCCCTCATTCGGTCCGAAGTTACCCGACCTACTTACAGACACTGTCCTCTCCTCTACCCCTCCATCACCAGGATTGATTATAAGATCTCTCTCCTCACTCCAATCCATGGTAACGCACCCCCCTACCTGAAAGAACTACTCATCCCACTGACCTCAACACGATCCCTCCGTTCTACCCAGTCATACCGCCTCCTCCTTCCCCGGACTAAGCTCAGCACCATGGGTGATCAGGCCTTCTGTTCTGCTGCCCCTCGTCTGTGGAATGCCCTCCCTGACCATCTGAGGGCTCCACAGATGACTGACACATTTAAAAAAGGACTTAAAACTTTCCTTTTTAGCAGAACCTATAACTGTACTTAACATTAATGCTTTTGGTCATGTTTTTTTATAGTTATTATTTTATTTTTTATTGATGCTTTTATCTGCTTTTGCCTTGTAGCACTTTGAGATTTGATCCAAATGTAAAGTGCATTATAAATTAAATGTATTATTATTATGATTATTATTATTATCATCAAACTTGCAGATATTTACCCATCCAATTTTGACTCATGAACTTCATGTTCATCCAACTTGCTTTGTTGGATTTTGCCATTTGCTTGATCACAGATAGCTCTAACTAAGAATGTTCATGCCTTCAATGATCGAAAACTTTAAACCTCGATTTAATTCAAATATAAATGAGGATGTATAATATATATAAGAAATAGTTAGACCTCACATAGCTGTCGTGGATCCTGATGCTATGCTATATAAACTTAATGATTTTTGTTGTGGGATGTAATAATTAATTTCTGTTAGAGATTTGGTCATTTTAACATGGGGGTTTATGAGGAATGACTACTGACTATTAAGGCAAAGCTCCAATCAGTGTGAGAGTAGATTAAAAAGTATTCAACCCCTTAGTCAACACCAGATTGTGCCAGCATTTGCAGAAACACCTTCAAATGTCAATTACGTTGATAACTTAATATCAGTCTCTTTGCAGAAGTGTAACTCCGCAAAATATTATAGTCCAGATGTGGACTTGGTCTCCCACTTGGGTAATTATCTTTCTGCATTACCCAATTTTGCTAGAGCTTCAACTCAAAGACTGATTACCAGACATTCTCCTCCAGATGTTTTTTCTTGTCGAGATCAGAAATAATGTTTCCTATTACACATCTTTCAGAGCTTGAAGCAGCAAAACATCACCAAAACATCAAACGGCCACCCCACAATTGACTGTAGATATAATGTTCTATTGAAGAATGGGCTGTTTGATTTACTTTAGA